>CM076572.1:680426529-681026529 GCA_034641835.2 Pinus albicaulis | reverse complement strand
AATATGTGAGATGCCTCGGGCAACAAATCTTGCCTTATACTTCTCGACACTCCCATCAACAGCTTGCTTGACCTTGTAGATCCATCTTGATCCTACAACTGATTTTCCAACCGGCCTTGGAACAGTCTCCCAAGCACTGTTTCTAACAATGGAGTCATACTCCTCCACCATGGCATCTACCCATGTGGGCTCATGCACTACTTCTTCAAAATAAGATGGCTCTGTCACGATACACTTGCTCATAAGAGCCATGTATCCAGTAAATCGGTCAGCTAACCGTCTCTGTCTGTGTTGTGATGTAGGGACTCCTACATTCTGTGCCACATCAAACTTCAGTCTCTCAGCTTCTGTGGTACGCTTTATACCTTGTATGATGTTTGGTTCTGCATGAGTGGACACCTCCACTCCATGAATCTCCTCCTGTGGCTGATCCACATCTAGAGGCTCATATTTGGGAACAAGAAGTTTCTCCTCTACATGCAAGTGTAGCTCCCTCTGAAGTGACAACTTCATGGCTTTGAACTCATTGAATTTTATATCCCATCGCATGCCAGTTATCTGACTATCTGGAAAATACACATGATAATTATGGGGTGTTTCTGTGTACCCCACAAATATCCCAACTTCTGCAGTCAGCTCCAGCTTCTTCCTAGCATCCTTTGTCACATGAATGTAAACAGATGAGCCAAAAATATTCAAATGAGAAATATCGAGCTTCTTACCAGTAAAATATTCTTCAGGTGTACTCATGCCAAGTACTCTATGAGGACAACAGTTTTGCACATAAACCGCAACTTTGCATGCTTCCGCCCACAAGTGCATCGGTAGGCCCTAGTTATCCAGCATCACTTGTGTAGCACCCACGATCGTTCTGTTCTTCCTCTCAGCGACCCCATTCCACTATGGGTTATGAGGCGCTATGAGTTCTCTTCGAATTACTTCGTTGCTACAGAATTATTTGAATTCACCCGAGATGTATTCACCACCATTATCACTCCATAGAGCTTCCACTTGCTTCCCCGACTCCTTCTCCACCAATTCTTTAAACTCACAGAACTTTGAGAATGTTTCGCTCTTCTTCTACAGGAAGAAGATCTAGCATCTACAAGAATATTCATCAACAAATATAACATAATACCTGTGTTTTTCTATTGAAGCAACCAAGAAAGGTCCACACACGTCTATGTGAATTCTCTCCAGGATCACCGAAGCACAGTTCTCCTTCTCATGAAAGGTGGTCTTCACAAACTTACCCATAGTACATCCCTTGCACTGATCTGACTGCATAAGAGTACCCTTGGAAAGTCTAGTAGAAATCTACTGCAAAATCTTCAAAGTGCCATGGTGAATATGGCCCAATATCCTGTGCCATAATTCGCCCTCATCCCGACTCACCACTTCTTCTGCTTTGCCCAAAATTGCAGCGTAGCCATCTACCTCCAGATTGTAGAGATTCTTAACTCGATTCCCTATCTTCTTGTTTTGACCCATTGTTTTATGTTGAAGGAAGGATTTTCCCTCACTGAAAACAACATCATAACCTTTGTCTTCCAACATTGTGACCGAGACCAAGTTCTTCTTCAGACCTGGAACATGTATAACATCCTTTAACAAGAATGGATTATCGGACTCCCTTTCAAAGGTAATGGTCCCAATTCCAGTTGCAATGTATCTACCATCGTCACCCATCTCTATATGCATCTGGAGGTCCTTCTCCTCCAAGTCACTAAACAACTCCGTGTCTCCCGTCATATGGAAAGACACACCACTATCAAGATACCACACCGATCCCATATAGCTTGAAACCAAGCATGCGATCAAAGAGAACTCAAGTTCAAATTGAAAGGCTAAGGCCTCTCCAGCTGCAACTCCAACAACCTTCTTGTTCTTATTCTTCTGTGGGAAATTAGTGATGAAATTCCCATGTTCGTGACAGTGAAAACACTTCACCTTGGAAAAATCCTGCTTCTTGCCTTTAGCTTTAGATTTTGAAGGAAATTTCTTCCCCTTACCCTTCCTTGCTTTGGAAGCCAAAGCACAATTCTTTTCATCTTCATTATTTGATGAAGAGCCATCCCTGGTACCTAGCCTTATCTCCTCCTACACAAGATCCGACCAAAGTCGCTCCCATCCCGATAGTTTCTCCCATCCATTGACAGAGTCTTCGTAGCTATGCCAACTCTTCAGAAGCCCAAGGAGAGCCAAGCTCACCAAGTCTTCATCATCAATAGTAATCCCCACACTTCCTAGCTCATCCCTATAGTGGACAAACTTCATGAGATATTTTGGAATACTGTCGCCCTTCTCCATTTTTATTTTTCTGAGCTTGTCTTTCAGCGCCAACTTCCTTTGGTCACTATTGCTTTGGAACAAATATGTCAAAGCCTTCCACATTAATAATGGAATGAATTTCCTGTGAAGGCTAGACACAATATGGTCCTTCACACCTTCCAATATAATTCTTCTTGTCTTTTCTATTTTCTTTTTCCATGCGTCATGTAATGCAGCATCGCTATATCCCGGCTTAGGAACATCGCTATCGATGAACTCCTTCAGTCCATTATCCTCCAACACCACCTCCATCTTATCCTTCCAGGATATGTAATTCAAGCTCCCATCAAGGTAATACTCCAATCGCAACCCATTGAAAGACATTTCAATGTATACTCAACTTCTGCACCAAGAATTTTCTGTAGAAAATTTGAATTATCCACCAGCACAAACTCAACAATTCTTCACAATTTCAAACTTCAAGAATTAGCACCCCTCTGATACCATGTAGAAATTATATACAAGATGAATGCATATATCTAGATTCTCCTGATCTAACAATATTTATCTTCTTGCTAAATACAGAATCCTTCCACTGTTAATCTTTTACAAAAATTAAACATTCAATTGCAAACACATGAATCAAATAAAAAGAATCGCACATAACACAGTTGTTTAACGGGAAAGCCTAAAGCTGAAAAACCCAACTATCATATATTATGTATCATGGAGATCATGTAACAATATCATACACATATTAGTAAATCAAGCTCTCAATACAATCAATCGTCACACACTAATCAGAAGAAATCTGCAAATCCATGCATTGATTTCTTGCCACCTGCTAGCCTACCTCCACTGTGCAATCCCTGCTGAAGAATATCTCTAAATGAATTTGAATTACCCTTGCCTTGACTGTGCAATCCTCATTGGCAACTCCAATGTGTGTGTGGTGCAATCAATGCATCACTATAGTCACAGCAGATAGTCCATCTTGCCCTTTCACCTATCTCTCCATTGGGTCTCCATTGGAAATGACATGCATTGTAGTTAACTGCTGTATTTTTCAGTTGATTAATGAGTTAATATTTGTGAATTAATTAACTAATTAATTCACTCCACTCTTGCTAGTGTATCATTTAGTTAGACTAGATACAACTATGCCAATTGAGTTTAATTCCATTAACTGAGTTAAACTGAATAACAAGTCCATGAACTACTCTTCTAACTCTGTCATAACTTTTCCACTTCATTTCTAACTGAGTCCTCCATGCATGAACCACCAGTAAACCCTAGGAATTACATAATTCCTTTAGCTCACTGATTTGAAAAATCTGTACACTAAAATTAAATGCTCCAAGAGAATAAGTTGTTGTTTATTGTCGGATTGTTATTAAGAGCTAATAATAATCGACACTTCTATTTTTAGATAAACGATCTATAAATAGACTTCACCCAATATTCTAAAAATAAAATTTCATCTATTTTTCCAACTTGACCAACCATCCACAAATAGCGTCCTGTAACTTCTAAAATATGATCACCATGTCTAAAAATAGACTTGTGCCAAAAATAGCCTGTGGGCCCACTTAGTGAAGGTGACTCTTTTAACTAAGCTCATCATCTTGTTGAATCTCAACAGATGAGCATTACACCAAGGAATGTCCTCGACGGGCCGAAGTGAGTCAACTGCTCAAAGGCACCCAAGGAAATTTGATTGTTCTTAAGGAACCATTTCCATCACAACAAACTCAAATGGTGGAACAACCCTAATCTTCCACCCCTTTGGTTCTCAAGTTTTCATGATGAATGGTGTTGCACCCATATCTATCGCTACTAGATCGAAAGATTATGTGGAACCACATCAAGCGAAGGGGAAAGAAAGCGTAGATTCTCCTACTCCTCCCTCGCCCACTTTTGGTCCTCTTCATATTGAAAGGCCTAGTTTTGAGTCTGTTGTATGACCACATTCCAAAGGTGTGCTCTACAAGTCCTCCTATAACCTAAACTCCCATGTCACTCAACATTATAATATTATTGACGATTTGGCTCAGGTGCCATCTACTATGTCCACACTGGAGGTTCTTTAGAGCTATCTGTCACAACGGAAGGCTTTGTTATCCACCATAAGAGGATTCGATCCTTCCAATTTGAGTGTTATTACTTTTTATCTGTGGAATTTCGTACCACGTATCCCTCACCAACTTTATTTAATTATCCAAGTTGGGATTAATGGTAATAATATCCATAGAGCATTCGTAGACAAAGTTGCATCTACTTGCATCATGTTTGTTTCATGTTGGAAAGCCACCAGTTCTCCAGCCCTTAACCAGTCTCCAAATGCTTTGGAGGCTTTCGACGAAAGGGAATCTCACCCTCTTGGTATTCTCAGTAGCTTACCTATCACATTCGAAGGAAAAATGTTCAATGTCAAGGTTGAAGTCGTTGACGCCAAACTCAACTATAATCTCCTCCTCGGTCGCAATTGGACTCATGCCATCCTATGCATACCGTCCACTCTCTTTCGTGTTCTCTGTTTTCCGCATGAAGGAAATATTATCACTGTTGATCAGTTGTCCTTTTTTACACTTCCTTAGAGAGAAATGTTCCATATGTAGACCACATTCCCACGCCTCATGAAAGTGTGGGGCCAAGAATTTTTAAAGTTTCTACCCTTATAGGTCCATTTTCTCTTCCTCTGCCAAACACTGAGTCAAATAAATATTATCTCTGCTTCTTCTGATCCCTGATTATATCTTCGCCTAATCAACTTGATTCGTTTGGTGATGTAATGTCGTTAAGCACGATAGAAATCAGTTATTGTGAAATCATGTCTACTTCGACTAATCCTTCTGAACATGCTACTTCTAGCATGCACTTTAAAGTGTACTCCCAGTCTCCTTGGCTTGGTTCTTTAGATTCATTTGATCCCTTGAACATGACGTTTCCCTTTGAAAAAAGTATCATGGAAAATATGTCTCTTGAAGAAACACCTTGGGAAGATAATCATCATCGTTCATCGTTTCTGTTGAGCCCAACAACAATGCGATCTTCTCCTAACACCATTGTCAACTCATGAGATTTTCTCTGAGGGGAACTTGGGCATTATTATTGAGACTATGCCTATCGACATTTATGTGAAACTAGGAATTGTTGAGAATATTCATATTGGGGTAGCTTGCTCTCTAGATGAGGTCAAGCTCTATACTAGTCTTGTTCGAGAATTTCAAGATGTTTTCACATGGTACTATGAGGAAATGCTCGACATTGACCCGAGTATAGTGGTGCATGAAATACCTACTTATCATGACGCAAAGCTTTTTCATCAATGACTTCGCCTTGTGCACCCTAGAAAGGCCACCACCATTAAGGGAGAAGTTGAAAAACTTCTTAAGGCTAGATTCATTTATCCCATCCCATTGACAGATTGGGTGTCCAATATTGTCCCTGTCAATTAAAAAATAGGGTAACATTTTCGTTTGTGTTGATTACCAAGATATTAATCGGGCATGCCCGAAGGATAACTATCCCACTCCATTTATTGACCTAATCATCGATGAATCTGCTGGGAATGAGATATACTCCGTTATGGATTGTTTTTATGGCTAAAACTAGCTCAGCATCTTACCCACTGATCGACACAAGACTAGCTTTATCTGTCCATGGGGGACCTTCGCTTACAAAAATCTCCCTTTTGGTCTCAAGAACGTCAGTGCTACTTTCCAGAGCGTGATGTCCTATGATTTTCATGACATTAAAAACATCGTGCAGCCTTATCTGGATGAGCTCCCTACTCATTCAGCTAAACGTCGCGACCATCTTGCACACCTTCGAGATATTTTTCTACGTTGTCATCAATACAATATTCATTTGAATCCACATAAGTGTGTTTTCTACGTAGAATCTAGAAAACTCCTTGGGTTTGTTTTCTCTAAAGAAGGGATTTGTCTCGATCCTTTGAAATTCAAGGCTATCATCAATTTACCCCCTCCCTCCTCTTTATCACAGATACAGAGTCTGCAGGGGAAAGCTAATTTCCTGCGTCGTTTCATTCGCAATTATGCGGAATTTGCTAAGGGTTTTACACGATTACTGAAACAAGGGATCCCATTTATGTAGGATGAAGTTTCTCAATGCTCCTTCGATGCTTTAAATAAGGTTCTCATCAATGAACCTTTACTATATCCCCCAAATTATCATCGTGAGTATTGTTTATACTTAGCAGATTCTTCTAGTACCATAGCGATGGTACTCATTCAGGACGACGATGATGGTGTTGAACATGTCATCTATTACCTCAGTGGCAACCTGATGGATACAGAAACTCGATATGCCCATGTCAAGAAACTGGCTTTAGCTGCAATACATGTTGTTCAATTATTTTAGCATTATATTCTCTTACATACGACTACCGTGATCTCTGACTGCAATCCTATGAGTTATTTATTGAAACCTTAATTTTTGGGGGGGAAATATTCAAAATGGATTGTCATTTTACAAGAGTTTGATTTGGAATTCACTGCTGCCAAATAAAAGAAATCATTGGTTTTCATTGAATTGATATGCTCCCTTCCCTAATCCTCTGCTCCATCTAATCTAGATGAGCACATTCTGGATAAGACTCTCTTCTTAATTAGCACCGTTGATCCATGGTACGGTTATATCATCGTGTATCTCCAATCTCAAACTTTCTGATCTGAGTTGGAAAAATCTGATCATTGACAGATTCGACATCATTCCTAACCATATGTATCATTGGAGATACTTTATATCGAATCGGTGTCGATTTGATCCTTGGCTGTTGTCTAACTTTCGAAGAAGTTGAGAGAGTGCTCAATGACTGCCACTCTGAGGCATGCAGTGGTCACATATTTGGCTATGCAACAACTCAAAAAATCCTTCATGCTAGTTATTTATAGCCTTCTATTTTCAAAGGTTGCATCCTTGTCATCAGAAAATGCCATGCATGCCTCGCCCGCACCCTTACACCCAGTTATTACTGTTGGCCCATTCACCAAATGGGGAATTAACTTCATGACATGTAACCCTCACTCAACCGGGTGAAATGCTTATATCATTATCGCTGTGGAATATTTCACTAAATGGGTCGAGGATATGCCTACACTTGCTGTTGACGGTAAAACCGCAACTCAATTACTTTTTAACCATGTTATCGCAAGATTCAGTGTTCCTCGGGCCATTTTCACCGATCATGGCTCTCATTTTCACCATTACATGATGGATGAGCTAACTTCTCACTTGGGTTTTCATCACGAAACCTCAACTCCATATTACCCCCAGGAAAACGGCTAAGTTGAAGCTGTAAATAAGGTATTAGTTATTATGCTTCAACGCACCATTGGGATGCACAAGTCAAATTGTCTCATGTTGTTTTTGGCTCTATGGGTATACCAAAATTTGGCCAAGAATGCTACTATATTCACTCCATTTCAGTTAGTATATGACCTTGAAGAAACCTTTCCAATCAAATGCAAAATTACTTCTTTCAAGTTAGCTGTCAAATTACTTCTAAACACCTCACCAGAAGAGGAATGTCTTTTGTACTTGGAACGACTTGACGAAACTCGATGCTTTGCCGCTTTGGTTACTGAAGCATGGAAGAAATGGGTCAAAGCCCATTTTGATAAGACAGTTTCTCCACGTAACTTCTTCGAAGGAGACTTGGTCCTTCGCTATGACCAAGCACACGAAAAAATGGGGGTGGGAAAATTTGAACCAATGTGGCATGGGTCGTATATCGTGAAACATGTTTTACAGAAAGGGGCCAATGAGCTTATTGATTATGAAGGTAATCCTTTAGATAAACCCCAGAATGGGCTTTAACTAAAGTGATATTATGCATGATTTCCTTGTGTATCTATTCTTATACATTAGTGTGCTTTTCATTTTGGTACATTTTTGGTTTGGTGTGTGTTTACAAGCGGTTTTCATGCTTATATTGTTTTACTTGATTTGCAGACATATTTGGATCCTTACATCAGTTTTTTTGATCGTGCCTACTGTAGTACCCAAAATCTATCTTCTGTGACCTGGGTTATCTATGATCCTAATGGTAAGTTATTAGACTTGAAATGTATATGTTTAGGTCATACAACCAATAATATCCCTGAATATAGTGTAGTTATTGAGCTTCTATCTAAAGCAATCTCTCTCAACATTAAAGAACTGGTTGTTAACCTGGATTCATAACTTGTTTTTCTATAGCTCAATGGTCAATATTCTTCCAGACACCCTCAAATATTGAGAATGTATCTGCGTTTTCATTTTTTAGAAAGAAGTTTTTATTACATCACATTCCACGACACATGAATACATTAATAGATGCATTGGCTAATCATGTTTTAGATAGACATTTGGGGAATTTATAATCATCATGACATAACATGGAATAGGAAAATAGCATATATATATATATATATATATATATATATATATATATATATATATATATATATATATATATATATATATATATATATATATTGATTGGTTTGTAAATAGTGTTTAAAGGTACATCATACCCCCATCAAAAAATAATATATGTTCTGATACATAACGAGACTCGCAGGTCTTGGAAAAAATGAAAAAAGGAAAATCTAATCAAATTCGCGTGGTGATCATGATAACAAGCTACTTCTTGAACCACTCGAGTCTGCAGTCGATGGATGCAATCCGATACCCAAATATTGTGTCGCTGGTATTGACGGGGAATGTCTCTCATCTGTGCATATTCCAGAATCCTGGTGGTCAGGGAATCAAGTTTCCTTGCAATATCCTCTTCAGGGTCTGATCCCTCCATATAATGGGCACCTTCGATGTCTCTTGCCACCGTCCTAGTGATGGGTGACATCCCCGCTGGCCTCTGTGGTCCAACATTTTTGGTACATAAAACTTCACATCAATTCATATATATAAAAACATGCAAAATGAAAAAAAAACATTTTTTTACCTCTCTCATCCCAGTACTCACCTGCTGGAAGTGGCATATCAAGGTCTCCCCGAAAATATGTCCCATAGTATGGCCAGTCCTCCACCATGATTAGCTAATGTATTAACCATGTGAATAAGGCAGGTCTGAATTACATGCTCTGCTCACCTCCTCCGTGAGGTATCAATGCTTCCCACCTTGCCAATCATGGCTCTCGTGGCACCAGTGCATCTATATCTATCCCTTGGTACTGAAATAGAGGCACCCGCTCTAAGAAGAAGGCCATCAAGATGGACCCATATCCAAACTACTTCAGTTTGTTGTTTTTACACTTCGTGAGTTGTTTCTTCATGTTTTCCACTACATCCTCACACCAGTTAAATTTGGTGGGTGCCATGCAATTCACCATCATCTGCAATTGAGCCTTAGTGGCTTCATGAGATGTTTGCGCCCCAACCATGCGTGTAATATTAAAGAGCACCACCTTGAGTGCTAGATCATTTATGGTACTTATGGCTATTTTTCCACTCGAGGACCGTTTTTCTTCGGATCATGCTCTCTCAATGAGCATATCCATACTCTCAACAATGATTTGGGCTCCCAACAACCATGCTTGTGCCCCTCTGTGCGAGAGGCCAGTGATGAAGTAGATGTCCGCCACTTCGATTCCTAATTCCTAATCACCAAGGATGAATCTCTCTTATTTTGTTTCCTAGATACTGTAGAAGATATGGTTGAGCTCTTATTCCCGGGGTCATAAAGAATTTGAGGAGTCCACAGTTCCTCATTGCATCCATGCAAGCTCAGGTTTGCATAGCTACTTGATCAAATTCATCATGATCTCGTTCTTTCTGCTCAATCACCATGATTGATGGCTTCTCTTCCCTACAATGACATTGAGAAAAAACCTTGTTAGTATTTAAGCCTGGAAAATTGGATTGAAAGCTTGTTTTTTTTGGAGTTTCTATTCTTTTTTCTGCTGCGCGATCGGCGCGGATGTTTTAAAAATAACAGTGCCGATTAGCGACCTGCCCATTGTAAAAAGGGTAGGTCGTCATAGTCTCGATGGTGGATACCCGCACTGATTCGAGGTGTTTCCCAAATTAAATTCCTCTCCCCAAAAATAAAATAAGCCCTAAAATATACTACAAAGGATATTAAAATGCAGGCAAAGAAAGCACCTCTTACCTGGCACAAATGACTCGTTGATTGACCTCCTAGATCTCCCATAGTGCACTTCTGAAGATATGAGGTAAAATAGGGTAAAAAATCTTTCTCAAACAAGTGAAAGTAAAAATTAATTGTTTTTTACTTTCTTCATATTTTATAAATGCACAATGAAATTTTAGGGTTTTTCCATTATTTTCATAATATTTTAAATGTTGTTACCTCGGAATCAGTTTGTGGTTTATTCTTATGTAGTGACCGGTTCTATTTCTTCATGTATGACACTTTTTATGAGTTCCAGTTTAGTACTTTTTCATATTTGATTAAAATAAAATGAAAAAGTAACCCCCTTGGAGTCATCTTTCAGCTCTTTTCTGACTCTCTAAACTTGAAAAGATTGCTAATTTCTTGTCATTTTGAGCTCGTTAAAGTGCACAAAACATAATTTACCCAGTATAATTTTACCCCTTTTTCAATATGGGATAAATTGTTTACGAAAATTGAATACCTTAGCCAATCGCAACTAAGAGGTTCTCTCATATTCCGTTTTCTACCTTTTCGACTATGAGGGCCTTATTATGAAAAGGGCCATCTGGAGTTTTCTTTTCCCCTCTTTTAGAACTCTCTAAATGTGAAACAATGCTAAGTTTCAAATTTTTCATGCTAGTTAAAACCTTACGACATTGGATCTGTCATCATGACGACATCGAGTTCCTCCTTCCTAGGGTTCGTAAAATGTACTAGGATGGATTTGTCTGAAGGAAAAAATTATATCGCAAGCATATGATATCCCCTTGAGCTTGTATATAAAAATAATTCGGGTACTCTCCATAAATGATGGGGGGAAATGGAAAGAATTAATTAGTTGTGTTGGCAATATGTCACTCTTGAACATGACATATCCTTCATTTCGTGTCAGGTTGGGGATATCCTTCATTCATCACTTTGCCTTCGTGGTTTTGGGAAATCTTTTTTCCCTCTTATGCCATCACCATTTTTTTCCAGCATGACATTTGATCCCATTTGAGTCAAATACTTCCAAATCCAGAGTGGTGTCTATGATATGTTCAAGAAAAGTTCCCTATTTTTCTTATTCACCTCATGGTTATTTGATCACTCACATTATCATATTATTGCCTTTATCTCGTGTCGATGATGTGGGATAAATCATGGCCCTCCTTCGACGGATTGCTTCTTGTCGACTTCAGGACATTATTCGAGAATTTGATTTAGAGATCCCCTTTTTAGTACCTTAGAGCTTGCATGCCCTAATGGCAAGTTGTTCACACCCAATGATAGGCTTACATCATTAGCCTTCGATTAGGTGATTCCACGAATGTTCAATGATAGCTCCTTATTCGCATCTCGTGGATTGTACTATGGTACCTTGAGAGACATTTTCATTATTGGTGGTTTCTCTAACACCTGTTAATGGTTTACATCATTGGCTGGTAATAAGGTGAATTTATGGCATGTTCGACTCTAGCTCGTTTGTTCGCATGCTTGAATTTGTACTTGATTGGGTCGTGACGGAGCGCAAGACCCTAGGTTTTTTCTGATAAAACCTAGGCTACAAGGCAATATGTATTATTCATTATTGTACATATGACTCTTTTATTTG
Source organism: Pinus albicaulis (assembly GCA_034641835.2). Lineage (NCBI taxonomy): Eukaryota > Viridiplantae > Streptophyta > Pinopsida > Pinales > Pinaceae > Pinus > Pinus albicaulis. The sequence goes on along the minus strand of CM076572.1, from coordinate 681,014,521 downwards.
GATGGCTGCGACCATACCTTGAGTCTACATTCGAGATCCTCTTTATTACGGATGATTGTGTCCATACCTTAGATCATGTTACATGATTACTTCTATGGATGGTTGTGCCCATACCTTATGTCATGTGATTATTTCAGAGACACCATTTTATGTATATGTGTGCTTGTTTACACAGTTTTTTCAACGATGGTGTATTGGTCCTGGCACTTATTCGTAAAGCATTTCACCCCTCTCTCTCATTCAGCCTTCATGCTTCAGGGGGCATCTGTTACACAATAATTTGTCACTGTACCTGTTCTCCCCATTCCTGATCCTGGAGACCCCTAACAAGTTACCCCTTTGTCTATTTTCCATCATGAAAAGATGCATTCATGTCCTCTTTAGTACAATGAACAAACTCTCTGTTGGCCACTCTTGGAACAACTCCTTGAAATCTAGTTATCTAGAGCGGTGCGCCCTCTATGTGTCTTGCTCGAGTCGATGAAATTTTTTTGGTCTAGGGTTGCATTGATTGGTGCTGTAATGAAGCTCATACTCACGCCAATCCATTCTAGGAATTTTTTTAAAAATGGAAGTGAAGCTTCGAGATCTGTAAGCTTCATGGAGGAGACCTGGTTGTTTGTTCCTGAGGATAGAGACGAGTTTCTCCATTTGGCCTCTTTGTTCCTACAAAAGTGTAACCACCCAAGGGGATACCATTTCCCCACCTAATGTGTATCCATGCTTCCTCCTCATATGCTATATAATGGGAAATATCCCATACCTCTGCTAGTTAGAAAAAATATAGTAGAATAATAAAGAGACCTTTTGTTGCTATTGACATTGAGTGAGAGTTGAGACCTTCTGTCATCATATCAAGTTGAAATAGTGATTTAGAGATGTTCCTGGACTAGGACCCATCAAAGGAGAGATGTGACATCAAGGCGCAGGTTGTAATCCCTCCTCCATATTTTAATATAATACGAATGGTTCATGATTTCCATTCTTATCTTAATGTGTGATTAAATTCTTAGTTTTTATTGATCAAATAAGTAGGTTATATATGCATTATATATGTTATCCTTTCAAATTTTCTGTTGTTTTGATCCTTTGTGCAGGTAACCAAATTTTGGTAGCGACGAAGATCTAACCACGGAACGCGAAGGACCAAGGGATTCAAATGGGAATTAGCAACATATTGAGTTAGGTGATCTATTCACAATATGTATGTATTTATAATCTAGGAAACTAGGCTTCTGATTGTTCCCTGTAGTTACTAGACCCACTCTAGGGCTAGAGGGATCGTCTTTGTCCACAAAGAGGATTTTCCTGCATAACAACAGGTATTTTAGTGCCATCAGTAGTAGGGATCAAGCCTCAAAGGATCGTGGATCAAGGTCATCATCAACGGATTCAAACATTTCATTGGGAAAAGGTACTTCTATATATTTAATTGTCACATTATGAATGCTAGTTCAAATATATTGCATTAGAAAGTATCTCGTGTTGCTATACTAACTCTAGGGCTAGATAGATCTCCTCTGTCCATAGAGGGGATTTATCTTGACAAAATAATTGGTGACCATACTAGGGAGATCAACCTCTTAGACTTCCTTCCCTAGATTGATCTTGGATCAGTTTGACCGACTACTAAAATCTAAGCTTTATTATGCCTCTGTTAGTTTGTGTAGGGTTTGATAGTCATTTTACTGTGTCAGGTCTGGTGTTTTTGTGAAACTTTTTTTTTTCCTTGTTTTTAGGGACGAACGTGATTTTTTTTTTCAATGTAGCACTGACATCATTGTTCCATATAGTAAAAATGCATTGATTTGTCTTTCAACATTCTTCTTCTTATCACAAAAGAGTTGATCTCAAACCTAGGAAGAGTTAGGGTTTACCCTTGATGTTTCAGCGTGTCCTAGCCCCTGAAGGATGTCTGTATAATTTCAGTGACCTCCTTGTTGTGTGTTTGGCTTACTTGTTTCCTCATAACGATTATTTTCATCTCTTTGATTTGTTTTTAATTTGGGATATTTTTCACCATTTCAAATGCATTTTGTTGCATTGTTCCTAACTTGATTCGAAGTGATTTTTCGTATGTGTTATCACTCTCCCCAAACTTCCCAAGGCTGAAAATAGGAGAAAGGTAACCATAGATCAGACTTTAGGTCAGGTAACTAGCCCTACCAGGACCAGAGAGGGCTCTCTCGTTGTCACTTTTGCATTCAAAGGAATGGTTGAGTATCTAATGATCTTAGGCTAGGTATGTAAACTCAATAAATAGGATTTGTTTGATGTTTTTAGTGTTGGATAGAAAAGTTAGTGAGTAGACTGTGTATAATATTTTTAGGTCTGAACTCCAAGGAGAATTTGCAGAGAATATGAGAGGAAAGATAGGTAGTTTGAAAGCATTTTAATAGTTCATTGAGTATAGGATGAAGTAGAAGATAATTTGAATGAGCACTGAGGTCAATTCCTTTAGTTTAGAAGCAAATAAACATAGCAATGTAAACCTTGTCTAAAACATAGCATGCATAAACATGATTTCTACTCATAAACTTACAATATAAACATATATGTAGAAGAAAAAATGGTATTAAGCATGAAATGATAAACATACATAAGAAAAACAGATGTGCATACCACAAGTATCTCAACACAATATCAACAAATCTATCTTTGATTTCATTCCAAATTGTTGTTTACAAACGATCCACTGCAATATGAGACTTTCCAACCCAAAAGAAGACTAAAGAGAGTATTCTTATAGAAAACATTGACTATTACACGTAATCAAGTCGAAATCCTATCAAAAATGGATCATCAATACATAATATGAGTCATTTCCTAGATTCTAGGGAGGTTATAAACCATTCCCTGAATTTTAGCTATGAATTAGGAGTGTTTCTCCCTTACATCAATTACATATTCCCTTGTGATAGGAGGAAAAAACCAACCCAATAACTCTAATTACAACTCATAGGACAAAATTTCCTCTAATTTGTGACAATTCTGAGCTTGACAAGTGTCCTAAGGAATCCAATGTTGATTTGTGACATTCTTGACAGAAGGGTAAATTTTTTTGGTAGAAGTGTAACAGAACACTAGAGGAACTTTTGAGGAACTTTTAAGATTCCAAATCCACGAATGAAAGAATATTAAACTAGCCCTATGTGTCTAGTTTCCATAACATCTTGAATTTTGGAAAATTACCCACGAGAAGGCCTTCAAAAATCTAGTCTCCCAAGGTTACTCCAAAAGAGTAACAGATGGTCCAAAAAGGTGGAAAAAACATGAAAAATGAGTTTTTTTGAGCTTTTTCTCCAAAATCGCAGCTTTTCATGCCATGGGGGCTCCTGATATGTGATGTACTCATCAAAATACATCCATCCATGTAAAGGAATCATCATTTGAATGCCTCCAAAATAAGAGTAAAAAAATTTCGTTACCCTTCTACAATGAGGAATTTCCAGAATTTTGCAAAAATCACATAAAATACCAACATTAAAAATTCTCAAAATTGGTTCTATGGCACCTGTGAGAGATGGGATAAATATCCAAATAAACTATAAGTCCAATCTATCCTTCTCTTTAAGCTTCGTTTGTACCCCTTTTATCATTTTCTTCAATTGCTCTAGCCTTATTTTCGAAATGGTGTTCCTAGTGCGATAATGGTTTTCCATGTGTCTTTGTAGCTTATTGTCCCTCTTATCCCTCTTCAAGAGATTCTCCAAACTCTCATTTACTATTAAAATCCAAAGCTATCTTTCTTCAATAATATCCATGGCTATAATCTCATCAAAGTTCAACTCTTCAGATGGATGAGTTGATTATTTTTCTCGCTCCTATGCCCTTTTGAGGCTTCTTGTTTTTGGTCTGCTTGTTTGTGTTTCAGCCTCCATGTCCTGCAATGGACCAATAAAAATAAAATCCTTTCCTTTACCTATGTTTGCCTCTATTTCTGACTTGGGCTTGCTTTGTAGGAGTTTATTCACTTTCAATTGAAAATTTTCTTGCTATAAGAGTGATTTGAGAGTTAGCAATAGAAGACATCTTCTTCAATTTTGATATTTCCTCATATTTTTCTCTGATTATCTCTTCATTTAATCTAACCTCCACCTACTCTACTACCTCAATCTCCAATGGTTTTGATTCACTATGATGATGCAAAAGAGGTTGCTCCTCTATCTCACATTATCCCATAATGGTGTCAAGTGTAAGAACATTCTTGTCAGACTTGGGCACAAATACTTGTCTCTTCGCCTTCTCATATGTGTGAGTAAATTCAAAAACCCTAGGAGCATCTGAAAGTTGCATTGGCATGCTAGAAGATCCAACCTCCATTGCCTATGATGATGATGTACTAAGCAATATAGAAGGGCTAATGGTAGGTGTTGCTGACAATCTCTCCAAGAAATTTTTCCAAGTCATGTTGATGGAGGATAGATGATGAAACACAATGAGCTTGATCAAAACATGATGAGAAAGACTAGTGTGGTGATCTTGTTTTATTCTCTGAATATTCCCAGTCATCTTAATTAAGCTCCTGTACAAATAATATGACAAATCAAGTGTTTTGATAGAGGTGAAATGCATCAACAACCTGATATGATACCTATACAACTTGGAGAATATTCCTTCACATGTGAAGTACTTGTTACACAGCAATTTGTCACTGTCCCTGCAATTCCCCATCCCACACAATTGGAGGGCTCATTTCGTGACCTATGAGCAGTGATATGACTTGAAACCACTTTCATGGCATCCCTCTAAACATGAGCTTTCATTGCCCTGAAGACAAATCCTTGTGAAAAACCCTAAAAACACCCCTTTTTGCATTGGTGCAGGGAGCCAGTTCAGTACCCGCACCGCTGGGGGGAATCTTTCAAATAGGGTGTGCCAATTGGCACTCTGTCTTAGAGTCACACTCGCGCTAGCCATTTTAAGGAGTGTTTTTTAAAAATAAATGGTGGAAGTTTCATCCTAACCAATCCAGGAACTGGTATCTAATTTGAGTTGGGAGGTTTGGGTCCAGATCTCCATGTAGGGGAAGTGGTTTGCCACCTCTCATGGAAGCTTCCTTGAGGATAGGGCCAATCCCATGATTATAGGGATCCCAACTCCCCTTCCTCCATCTATAAAAGCTTGCTCATCTCCTTTGCAAGATATTTCCCAAGAGCCATTAGAGCCTTATGCTGCAAGAGCCTTGATTCATTCCCTTAAGGCAAAATCCAAGCAAGGAGATTATTATCGAGACATCCGAAGAGACAGGCTTGTCCCATCCCCGACAGGTTTTTTTGAGACGTGTTCCGCTGGCGACCCTCCGAAGGAGAATTCAGCGTCAGAGCCAGGTTGTATCCTCCTTTGATTGATTAATGATAAGCGACTATTGGTTATGGTTCCACTCTTTCTGTTGATGATGATAATGATTTATGTCTTCTCTAACTGAAATATAGTTGCATATACTGGATTTTACGCTTGCGTTTGTGGTGTTTCTTGCGTGTGTAGGTGTCCGATCACAGAGATCGTGAGGATCGTGATCTGCCAGAGCTAAGGAACGGGAGCGCTACTTTCTCTACAAGCGACAGCGTTGGATTCCAGGTAAGCCTTCATCGCTAGTTGGTTTATTTGCAATTAGGAACCTGCACTATAGCGTGTGACGATTGTTGCCAGACCCGATCTGGGCTAGTAGGGATCGCCTCTATCCATAGAGGGGATTTACCTCCATAACAGTACTTCATTATGAACATCATCAAAGGATCATACTTGTTTCTGATATTTCTGAAAGCAAAAGGGTAGGTTGTCTCCACTATAGCACGGGGCTTTAGAAATTGTTTGTAGTTTTCAATGTCTAACTCCATGCCTTTGAACCACTGCTATCCATGAGAAGGGATACTTGTTGCTTAATAAATTAGTTTTGGTGATAGAATTATCTCCATACCTACAATAGTGACCTTTCCCATGTTGTGACTTGTTGCAAATAGGCTGGTTAATTGAAAATGATACCTCTATTCCATGAGCTTTTCACAAAATCTCAAACACTGAGCTCTCTCAAAGCATCTTCTGCTTAATGGCGAAGCATTAATTTGATGCCCTATGAAGGGTTATATATTGAGGTGACACCCTCTCTTGAAGCTCATATTGTCACTTTCCATTTTTTTTATGACTGGAATGATGAAAACCCTAGGGTGTTAATGAGATGAATGAATGTATGGAAATCTGGAAAAAAAGAGTGTAGGAAAGTGTGAGTTTAGAGGATGAGATGAGGTATCATGAAGCTAAAATAAATTCTAGAAAAAATTTAGTATTTTGAGTTGTGTGTTAGCTCCAAGTTGTGGGTGGAATGAAGTAAAATGAGTGTAGGGTGGCAAATCTAGCAAACACTGGAAATTTTCAATGTTTTTCAGTGTGAGAATAACTAGTGTAGAAGTGGTGTAGGTTTAGAATGTGAAATGAGGGCCATGGAGCTAAGAAAAAATTATAATAAAAATTCAGTGCATAGGGTGTCATCTTAGCTCCATATTAAAATTGGAATGAGATGAAATGGATGAGTGTAGGGTGGAAAAATCTAGCAAACACACGAAATTCTCAATGTTTTTCACTGTGAAAATACTAGAAATTAGGTTTTGGATGAAGTGACATGTTAGGGGTGGTGTAGATGATCATAAAAGTAGGGATAATGTATATGGGATGTATGATTTAGGGTTTTAGGTATTAGGGTTATTTTTTAGGTAGGTGGGGTAGTTTAGGGTTTTCCACATGAAAAAATTCTATATATGGACAAGTGACAGTGTGAATAAAAACACGATGAACATGGAATTGTTTTAAACCATAAAAAATTCGACCAAAATATAGAATAAGAATGAATATTTACCTTTAATCAAGATGTTACAAGGTAATGGAGAAAATTTGTGAGCTTTTTTCAAAGTTTTTGGAGCCCTATACTGAAAACAACTTCTTTTCCAGAAGCATAACAACACATACAAAAGTGTAACAACTGCTGGAAAAGTGTAACAACGGAGGTTCAGAAGTGTAACCACTATGCTACACAATGCTCAGAAGCGTAACACTGATGCGTAGCACCCTCCAAAAGCATAACAAAAATTGCTAGAAGGGTAGAAAATTGGTTTTTAAGTGATTTTGATGCTTGGATTTTGTAGTTGGAACACCTTGGAGGGAAAGTGAGGTAGAGAGGTACTCTCACACACATAAAAGGGTAACAATCAGTGGAAAAGATTCATGTTTTTTTTCCTTTTATAAGTTTGAGATGGCCCTTTTGTCCTTTGACACTTGAAAATCACTTTTTGAACTTTTTGCATTTGGAAATGACCCTTTTAAGACAATACAAGTTGTCTTTGATATTTGGAGATAACCCTTTTATTTTTTAATGAGATAATGAGTCTGAAATGACCTCTTTAAAGCTTTGACACTTGAAAATAATTTTTGGTCAACTCTAATGAGACAACAAGACAAAATTTCTCTTTTCATGAGAAAATGAGACAAAATTGATTTTTTTTAAACTTTCTTGAAACTTGAACATTTGAAACAAGAAAAATTGTCTTTATTTCATTTCCTAAACATGTGATCTCCTTATTTATGGTTTTATGAGTGAAATGAATATTTAAAGCCTTGTTTTAAGTGACAATTTGAACATTTTTCAAAGGTAGAGATGACCCTAGAGAGTGACCTATATGAAGTGGGGTGACATAAACCTAGACCTTTAAAAAAGAAGATGATGACGATGAACTTAATAATGATGGTGGTGATGAATGAGATGAAGGAGAAACACACTTGACCTAGACTTCTTCAATGACCAAAATTATTTTTAGAAATTTGTTTTAAAAAGTAAAACATTTTGACCTATGACTTTAGGAAAAAAATTGAAAGAGTTATTTTTTATCACTGACGTACCTGAGCTAACATTGGCTCCAACTGGGGATGGGAGCTCCTTCGAGAGGCATCAAGAACACAGTATATCAGGTAGCCTTACCATTGGGAAATGGAGTCAAACTAGACATTGAAAAACATTGACAAACTAGAAATGACGAACTAAATCTGGAAATGAATTCGACTAGAAAAAACAGACATGAATATGACTTGAAACCTGACCGAAACTTTGTTTAACTTTTTTACAGAAAACATGAGCTGAATACAGAAGTCTCATGGCCTTCTCCTCGGGCTTCAAAATTCTACGATAACTTCCTTATTGCTTGGACATCAAATTAAAATGATATGTACAGTGAAAATGGCTTTCATCTTCAATGGTTAAGTAAGATAGTGTTTGAGGATCCTACCATTGATTGGTCCTCCTAGCACTTCTTGGCCTTCAAGATCCTCTAGTAGAAATTATTTATTGCCTCTGAATGCAATGATCTTGTAAGGTCCTTTCCATGGATTGTAAAACCTTTTGTGCTTACTCTTGTCTTCATTCCAGGCCTCCCAATGAAGAACAACATCTCCAAGCTTGAAATCATCAAATTTGGTCTTCCTATAATAAATATTTTTTAGTTTATCATGAAGCTTAGATGTATGACTGAAGACTCCATATCTTGACTATTGTAGATGGATCATTTGGTTGATTCTTCGTTGAATGTCATTTGGTTCACTGTCAATCTCTTGCAGAATTTTCATCACTAGTACAGCTAGAGAATTAGGGAACAACGTGTCAACGACAAGATGGAAAGGTGACATGATGACTGATCTCTTCATGATAAATCTATTTTCCCATAGAGCTTTGGTGAGATTTTTGTGCCAATTCCTCTTGTTTTCTTGTAACATATTCTTGATTATGTTCACCAAAGATTTATTTGATGATTCAGCAAGCCCGTTGCCTTGAGGATAATATGTTGTGGAATGACCAAGCCTAATGTGATACTTATCAAAAAATTCAATCATTTTCTTGGACTTAATGGCAGCTTCATTGTCAGTAATGATCTTGTGTGGACAACCAAAGTGAGACAGAATATTATTCTCTAGAAACTTAATAGTAACAATGTCAATACCTTACCTCATGGGGATGGTTTCAATCCATTTGGTGAAATAATATGTGGCAATGAGTATCCATTTATGATGATCTGTTGATGGAGGATGGATATTGCTAATGAATTCAAGTCCCCATTGCTGGAATGACACTTGCACTTCAATTGGTTTTAAGGTAAAATTCAAGAGCTTCCTCTTTCCATGGAAGATTTGGCACTCATGTTAGATCATGACTATTTTATAAACATCAGAAAATAAACTTGGCCAATAGAAGCCTGCCCTCAAGATCTTGTTAGCTGTAGTCTTCCAATAAAGATGGCCACCAAAATCACCTTTATGAATATATGTCATTACTTTTTCAACTTCTCCTTCAACCAAAAAATTCATCAACACTCCACCCAAATATTTCCAATACAAGACACCATTTAGAATGCAATACTTAAGAGATCTTAACTTCAAATATCTAGCCTTAATACTTGGCAAGCCGGGAGGAGGATTCAAGTGTTGAAAAACATGAACTATATCAGCATACCAAGGTGATAAAGAGAAAATTTCAGATACCTCAAGTAATTTTGTAGCCTCTTGTTATTCAGATAATGCAATAATAAAATTGATGTCCAAAGCATGGAGATTTTAATCCCCCATAAGCTTCTCCAGGCCTTTTCCTTTGATCAGATTTGTGGGCTTGATATCCAAGTCGTATTCCAACATAGCCCTCATCCATTTACCTCGCCCTCCTTCAGGATCATTATTTGTAAGCACATATTTGACATCAATGTTTGGAACATATGTAATGATATGAGAGTGGATAATGTAGACACGGAAGTCCTTCAATTATTTGACTAACGCCAAGGCCTATTTCTCAATGATGTTGTACTTCAAGGCTGCATCTCTTATGATTTTACCGAAGAAGGTGTATAAATTATACAAACATTATGTATACCAATGGATTCAATCCGATCATGCAATATGATAAATCAAGATACTGAATCCTCTGCAGATTAATTGTGGAAAATAGAACAATCGCACAATCACACCAAGTAAAATAAATAAGAAAATCAATCCACAACACAAATATTTTTCCCGGGGAAATCTTGTTGCTCAAAAACCCTCTATCTTCTATTGCATATTCAACCAAGGAATCATGAAACAATACAATTCACTCTTCTCACAAGAGTCTGTTGCACTCTAACAACTGTCTCACACTGATCCGGAAACAATCAACCAACACTTAGCCATTTTCCTGCCTCTACTAAGCCTGCCTGCCTTGCGCAATTCCAGTAGAATTAAATCCATATTCTTTAGGAATTTTAGGCTTCCAAAACTATGCAATTCTCATGGGAAATTCTATGGGTGTATTACTACATGCGGGCAGTTTGCTAATAATACAACCAATAGTTAACATCCCTTTAACCTTTGTCTCAACTGGGTCTTCATCAGAACTGACATGCATGTAGTTATTAATAGTAAATCATTAGTTACTTGACATATCAATGCATGTGAATTAAGTCTGATTTAATTCACTTGACCTCTCACTAGTGCAACAATAAGTTACAACTAGTTAAATTGAGTTAGCTAATTTATCATGCATTAAACTAATACACTAACTGCAAATTGGACTCTAAAACAAATATAATCATGCCTCACCAACCACCCTAAACTTGAATTCCATGAGCTAACTGAGTTTATCACACTCAGTTAACTATTACAAGTGATTATGAGATAAGATTACAATTTATTTTCCAATTTAATTAAGGGAAAATTAAATTAGATACACATTTCTTGTTGACTTTTCAACACTCCCTCTCAACAAGAAAGGGATTATCAGCTACCCCGATTCTAGCTCTGTGGTATTCAAATTTTCTCTTGGTGAGTGCCTTCGTTAGAATATCTACATCCTGATCCTCCATGGGAATGTACTGAAGTAACATAATGCATCTCTAAAAAAAATATATGAGATGGTGGTACCAGATGTCAATATGCTTGGACCTATCATGGAATTTCAGATTTGTTAGAGTCGGTCTTGTCAGTCCTCCGTCAGAGATCATTTCGCTTTCGACATCTCATTTTTGGGTGTCTCACTCGATTCACTCAATTGCATTTCACTAGGGAGCATGCCATTATCTGACGGAAGGTCCTTGTCGTTTATTCCCCTCATGGCTTATCCTGTTGGCTTAGGTCTATTTATCGAATCAATTTTAAGGTCATTTACAGTCTGGTTTGATGTCTAGGTCAGTAAAGAGTTATTTTAGTCTTTAGGTCTAGGGTTTAATGCCAGCAGGCTAGAGGGAGTTTCCAAAGCAGTTTTCATTTAAAGATTGTCATCATTTATAATGCTGAAGGATATTTCTTCTTCAAAACCATGTTTTGAAGAAGAAATCATCAAAAAAAATTTTGTAATAAATATGTAATTTGTCAAAATGTTTCAATTTTTACAGCTCTTCAATGGCAACCCTGTTTCGGCTTTAGTAGTGCCTATCCCTGCATAAGAACAAATAGAAAGAACATCATCAGCACAAAGAGTCAAACAAAACAGAGTTTGCATTCAAATGCCAGAGTGCCAAAATTCTACAACTTGGTTTGCCGAATCAGAAAAAATCAAAGCCATGTCTTTGTGAAAACGTTTCTATGTGTATCAATGTCAGTTTGGCATTCAAAGGGTCGATTGAATTCGAGGTTTAGTGAAGAGAAGGTAAATCTTGCAAATTTTCAAACAAAGACTGTGTGAAATCCAGGCGCGGCGCACTGGAGGTGCGCAGCGCGTAGAGCGCTTTTGCACAGTGCAAAATAATACTGGCATGACACATCCAGCCTGCGTGGCGCGTTGGTCTGGTGCGTAGCGCACAGGTTTGAAACACTAAATTTTACCATTTCTCATTCAAATTTCGTCTTATATGTTTCGATGTGAGTCTTTGAATTGCTGTTACTCAATTGTTGGGTTCGTTTGGAAGAAATTTATGCCCTAAGAGAAAGACTTCGACCCATTTTGGATATTTGAGTATCTATGATGGGAGGTGTGCATTTTTATCTCGTGAAAAGGGTGCTTCGTGACATCCATTGTGCTGGAGCAGGAGTGATGACCAATGCTGGTCCAGACCATATGCTAATTGGCCTAATCTGACAGTTTTTTACCCACCCTTTCTTGATACAGTTTCGTTTGCTAAAGGTAAAAGACAAGGTGTTGGTTGTCATCATCCTAAGGTTCTTCTTTCACATCGCAAAGACATCATGCATGTCATTAGTACTTCGGAAAATTTGGTCCCTAATCAGTGACTTCATGTGACAAATATTGTCTGGTGGCAAGATTTTCCTCGAAAAAGCACTCAAGATTACTTATTCATGTTTTCTCCAGCAATTCTAAGGTCAAAGAATATTGTAAATGGAGATGTTGCTGCTTAGTTATCTGGCTACCCTTATTGTCAGTGTTCCTGCAGAAGCACGTTGGATTGCAGAATTGGCTCACTATGATTTCAGAAAGGCTTCTGGATAATTGGTTACTTCTATTCTAGGCATGCACGGATGTCCTCATCCTCATTCTCATCTTCTCATGAATTTCCAAACTGCTGACCCAAAGGGGATAATCTTACAATAAGTTTCCAGTGAAGATGAGTTCGATCGACCTTCTGCTATGGGCGCAGTTTCATATTCGAGCTTGGGGCATTCCAATTCAAACTTTTTCGGTAGTAAGACTAAGATAGCTCCAAAATTGGGAAACTGGAAGAGCTTCAATACGCTGTCAAACAATGATTGGCTTATTGAGTTCATACATGGCTTACCGAATGCACCCTCAAGTGAATATAGCGAACAGTTAAACCTAAAATTAAAAACGAAGATATCTACCATGCAGAGGAATAGGAACGGAAGCCTATTTTTTCTTTAGTCTTAATGTAATGTGATTCACGCTATGCCTTTTTCATTGGTCATCAGAGATTTTCAAAGTGGAATAGGGTAACGATGTTCTATTTTTAGAACAAATAGATGACTCTTTCTATTCTTGTAATTTTAATTGAAACAACTCCCTATTTTTCATCGATCTTTAGGAGAACGTTGTTCTGTTTATTTATTGTATTGTAAATCATTTTGTAAAGGGGCAGAGTTCTAGGAGAAGTGTGGAGGAAAACTTCGTTGTACAGTTTTTGACAAAGAATTAATGAAAGGTTGCAGCTCTGTTTCATGAGATTCCTGTGGTGTGAGTTTAGCAAATGTTTTTTCTTTCTGTCTCATATGTATCTCGTTATGTTTTACTAGTCATTCATAATCATTTCTAGATGAATGCTTTTGAGTAAGAAAGGTAGAATCCAGTTTACTGCTCTGCCTTGGGAAAGTGTTCATGTTCTATGTTTTCCTCTGTTGAAAAGGATTCATGTATTTATGCCCTTTTCACCCTCTTAAAAATCTTTCCACTTCACATTATTTCAAATCTAATTTCTAGACTTACTGCCTGTCTTGCCTCACGAAATAATATGTGTCTTTGATTTAACTTCTCTGCTCATGCTATTCCTTGGTCCCATACAGCCCAGAAAACCCAGTCATTCATCAAAATACCTCTTTCCTATTTATTTACTAGCCTAAAAGCATTCATTATAGGTCATCTCAGGCCCTATTGGACATCTTTTGCCGAGATAGACCCGGAGAGAGCCCTCTCCTGTCCTCGTAGGGCTAGCTACAAGGCTGAGCTTGGTTTGATGTTACCTTGAGTCCTGCTTTCCTTCAGCCTGAGGCAGATTCGAGCACTAACATAGTGGCGACCATACTGGGGACCCCTCCCCGGTAAAGGATGACAAATTTTAGATCTGATGGTTAATGGTGAACAACGATCAGACATATGAAGGCTGAAACATTCACCTGGCGACTCCAACTTGATCCAGAGATTCCAGTGCTCGCTGATCCACTCATGCAATGGTAGGGTATGTGGAAAACCCTGCGCTTTGTGAAGCTGTAAAAGAAGTTAGAAATCAGTTAGTGTATTTTGAAATTGATGAAGCATTTTTCATTGCCGTGCTTAAATGTTTGAAATCCCCGAAGTTTCCTCCTGAAGCTAAAACTGGTTTCTGTGAGTTACTTGTTGAAAGATTTGAGAAGGAGATTTAGTATTTAAATAATCAGATCCAATCATATGAATTCCGAGATCCCAAAAAGTTCTTGGAAACTCTCCCTCCTTCAAAACAAGAAACAATAAAGTTGCCCGTAGATGTTTGCATTGACAGTGTGCAGCTGGAAGTATGTATTGCAGAGTTGGGGAAGCAAACAGATTCTGGATTTTGCGATCCTATTGCAATGTACATGGAAATTTTTTTCAGTTTGAATGATAGATTAACTTGTCTTTTACATAACCAGACTCATTCTGTGCATGTATGGCTGCCAGCAATTACATCTGTGTCCTGGTTGAAGCACTCTCAAGCAGCATCCTTGTCATAGTTACTTGAATGGTTGATCTGGCATTACAGTATCACTTGATATATTGGCTCTGCAACAAATTAGGGGAGATGTGTAAATAAATAAGCAGCCAGAGGCAGCATTTCGTTTCAGTTTCATTGCAGTTGTGGTTTGAGTCTGTCTAGTCAGTTTGGTTCAGTCAAGTTTCAGTCAATAAATTGAGTCATCAGTCTTTTGTTGTCTGTCGAAATAATGATTCCATAGCCCAATGGAAGGCACTGGTCTTCTCTCCCAAATATCTGCCGTTCTTTGCACTTCCAGGGAGCTACCATCCCCATTGGAGCCAATGTTAGAGTCGGTCTTTTCAGTCCTCCATCAGAGATCATTTCGCTTTTGGCATCTCATTTTTGGGTGTCTCACTCGATTCACTCAATTGCATTTCACTAGGGAGCATGCCATTATCTGACGGAAGGTCCTTGTCCTTTATTCCCCTCATGTCTTATCCTGCTGGCTTAGGTCTGTTTGTCGAATCAATTTTAAGGTCATTTACAGTCCGGTTTGAGGTCTAGGTCAGTAAAGAGTTATTTTAGTCTTTAGGTCTAGGGTTTAATGCCAGCAGGCCAGAGGGAGTTTCCAAAGCAGTTTTCATTTAAATATTGTCATCATTTATAATGCTGAAGGATATCTCTTCTTCAAAACCATGTTTTGAAGAAGAAATCATCAAATTTGTTTTTGTAATAAATATGTAATTTGTCAAAATGTTTCAAGTTTTATAGCTCTTCAATGGAAGCCCTGTTTCGGCTTTAGCAGCGCCTATCCCTACATAAGAACAAACAGAAAGAACACCATCAGAACAAAGAGTCAAAGCGAAGTCAAACAAAACAGAGTTTGCATTCAAATTCCAGAGTGCCAAAATTCTACAACTTGGTTTGTCGAATCAGAAAAAATCAAAGCCATGTCTTTGTGAAAACGTTTCTATGTGTATCAATGTTAGTTTGGCATTCAAATGGTCGATTGAAGTCAAGGTTTAGTGAATAGAAGGTAAAGCTTGCAAATTTTCAAGCCAAGACTGTGTGAAATCCAGGCGCGGTGCACCGGGCAACTGGCGTGGCGCATTAGAGGTGTGCAGCGCGTAGAGCGCTTTTGCACAGTGCAAAATAATACTGGTGCGATGCATCCAACCTGCGCGGCGCACAGGTTTGAAACACTAAATTTTACCATTTCTCATTCAAATTTCATCTTCTATGTTTCGATGTGAGTCTTTGAATTGTTGTTAGTCAATTGTTGGGTTTGTTTGGAAGAAATTTATGCCCTAAGAGAAAGACTTCGACCTGTTTTGGATATTCGAGTATCTGTGACGGGAGGTGTGCATTTTTATCTCGTGAAAAGGGTGCTTCGTGACATCCATCGTGCTGGAGCAGGAGTGATGACCAACACTGGTCCAGACCATATGCTGATTGGCCTAATCTGACAGTTGTTTACCCACCCTTTCTTGATACAGTTGCAATTGCTAAAGGTAAAAGACAAGGTGTTGGTTGTCATCATCCTAAGGTTCTTCTTTCACATCTCAGAGACATCATGCGTGTCATTATTACTTCGACAAATTTGGTCCCTAATCAGTGACTTCATGTGACAAATATTGTCTGGTGGCAAGATTTTCCTCGAAGAAGCACTCAAGATTACTTATTCCTATTTTCTCCAGTAATTCTAAGGTCAAAGAATACTGTAAATGGAGATGTTGCTGCTCAGTTAGTTGGCTACCCTTATTGTCAGTGTTCCTGCAGAAGCACGTTGGATTGCAGAATTGGCTCACTATGATTTCAGAAAGGCTTCTGGATAATTGGTTACTTCTGTTCCAGGTATGCACGGATGTCCTCATCCTCATTCTCATCTTCTCACGAATTTCCAAACTGCTGACCCAAAGGGGATAATCTTACAATAAGTTTCCAGTGAAGATGGGTCTGATCGACCTTCTGCTATGGGCGCAGTTTCATATTCGAGCTTGGGGAATTCCAATTCAAACTTTTTCGGTAGTAAGACTAAGATAGTTCCAAATTTGGGCAACTGGAAGAGATTTAATACGCTGTCAAACAATGATTGGCTTATTGAGTTCATACATGGCTTACCGAATGCACCCTCAAGTGCATATAGCGGACAGTTAAACCTAAAATTAAAAACGAAGATATCTACCATGCAGAAGAATAGGAACGAAAGCCTATGTTTTCTTTAGTCTTAATGTAATGTGATTCGCGCTACGCCTTTTTCATTGGTCATCAGAGATTTTCAAAGTGGAATAGGGTAACGATGTTCTGTTTTTAGAACAAATAGATGATTGTTTCTATTCTTGTAATTTTAATTGAAACAACTCCCTATTTTTCATCGATCTTTAGGAGAACGTTGTTCTTTTTATTTATTGTATTGTAAATCATTTTGTAAAGGGGCAGAGTTCTGGGAGAAGTGTGGAGGAAAACTTCGCGGTACAGTTTTTGACAGATAATTAATGAAAGGTTGCAGCTCTATTTCATGAGATTCCTATGGTGTGAGTTTAGAAAATGTTTTTTCTTTCTGTCTCATAAGTATCTCGTTATGTTTTACTAGTCATTCATAATCATTTCTAGATGAATGCTTTTGAGTAAGAAAGGTAGAATCTAGTTTACTGCTCTGCCTTGGGAAAGTGTTCATGTTCTATGTTTTCTTCTGTTGAAAAGGATTCATGTATTTATGCCCTTTTCACCCTCTTAACAATCTTTCCACATCATATTATTTCAAATCTAATTGCTAGACTTACTGCCTGTCTTGCCTCACGAAATAATCTGTGTATTTGATTTAACTTCTCTGCTCATGCTGTTCCTTGGTCCCATACATCCCAGAAAACCCAGTCATTCATCAAAATACCTCTTTCCTATTTATTTACTAGCCTAAAATCAACATTCATTATAGGTCATCTCAGGCCCTATTGGACATCCTTTGCCGAGATAGACCCAGAGAGAGCCCTCTCCTGTCCTCGTAGGGCTAGCTATGAGGCTGAGCTTGGTTTGATGTTACCTTGAGTCCTGCTTTCCTTCAGCTTGAGGCAGATTTGAGCACTAACAAGATTAACCGAGAGTTTTATTCAACCCTGGATATCACAATGTATCACCTTCGGATCCATCTAACGACCAAAAAAACAACAAGTATCTTCCTCATCTAGATGGCCTCACATGCAACCTGACTAGCTTCCATGTACTTTGTGTCGGCTGAACTAAGTGCAACTGATCTCTACTTCCTGATGTACCAATAAACTTTTGTCGATCCTATGCTGAGGATCCCTTGTGATGTGATCTTCCTGTATGATGGACTGCCTACCCAATCTGCATTAGTGAAGCCTTGAATCTTCACTCCTATTGTCTGTCTATACCATAACTCATACTCTGTAGTGCCTCTGAGATATCTCAAGACATGCTTCTCTACCTTCCAAAAGATCTTGTTTGGCTTAACCATAGCTTTAATAAGCTGGTTAAATGCGTATCATATGTCTGGTTGTGCGTTCAGCAAGTACATGAGTGAAACCACAAGCTACCTATAAACAATAGCATTCACTACTTCACTTGAAGTATCATCCTCCTTCCTCTAGTTTCCTGCAAGAGGATTCTCCATGGGTTTACTTCTCTCCATGTGGAACTTCCTCAGAATCTATTTTCCATACTTTCCTTGAGAAACAAATATCTCCCCATCCCGCTACCATATATTCAAACCAAGGAAATAGTGAAGGAGTCCCATGTCCTTCATCTCAAAATTTCTTGCAAGATCCTCTCTGCAAGAAGTTATGAGTTTCTCATCACCTGTCAAAATAAGATCATCAACATAAAGTACAATAATCAAAAGCTTACCATCAACCACAATCTGGTACATGTTCGCATCCGCTTCACTCTTTGTGAATCCCAACTCGGTGAAATAGCTACCAATCCTAGTGTACCAAGCACGAGGTGCTTGCTTCAGCCCATACAATGCTCTCTTAAGTCTGCAAACATGCGACTCACTGTCAAAGGTCTCAAAATATTTTGGTTTATCAATGTACACTTATTCCTCAATAACTCCATTGAGAAATGCAGTATTCATATCCATCTGATGTATCTGCCACCCCATCTATGCTGAGAGTGCAAGGATAGATATAATCGATGAGTTCCTCGCAATCGGTGCAAAATTCTCCTCATAGTCAATTCCATCAACTTTTGAGAATCCCCGAGCTACAAATCTAGCCTTGTATCTCCACGCTCTGATCTGCTGCCTACTTCATCTTATGGATCCAACCACTAATTTCTCGACTGGTCTTGGGACAAATTCCCATGCACAGTTCCTAATGATGGAGTCATACTCCTCAACCATGACATCAACCCAAGTTGGTTGTTACACTACTTCCTCAAAAGAGGATGGTTCTATCACAATACACTTTCTCATAAGATCCATGTATTCAGTAAACCTGTCTGGTAACTGTCTTTGTTTGTGCAGTGATGTAGGTGCTCCTACATATTCTACCGCATCAAGTCTCAATTTGTAAGCTTTTGTGGTGCACCTCCTACCATGTCTAGTGGATGGCTCTGCATGAGTGTTTTCTTCCACTCCATTATCCTTTGCATGTGGCTGATCCACATCTTGAGGTTCATCCTTTGGAACCAGTAGTTCCTCATCTGCATGAAAATAAATCTCCCTCTCAAGGGACAATCGCATGACTTTCTCCTCCTCAAATTTTACATCCCATCTCACAAAAGTCATCATGTTGTTTGGAAAATACACACTATAGTTGGGCGAGTATCGATGTACCTCAAAAATATCCCAATCTCAGATGTTGGTTCTAGCTTCTTCCTAGAATATTTGGTCACATGGCAATAGACAGATGAGCCAAAAATTTGAAAATATGAAACATGATGTTTCTTACTAGAAATAACCTCCTCTGGTGTACTCATGCCAAGTATTCGATGAGGACTATAGCTCTGCACAAATACCGTTTTGTTGCATGCCTCTACCCACATATGTGATGGTAGGCCTTGATCATGTAACATCGCTCGTGCCACACCCACAATTGTTTTGATCTTTATTTTTGCAACCCCATTCTATTGTGGGTTATGAGGTGTAATCAAATCTCTTTGAATTCCTTATTTGGCACATAATTTATTGAATTCATTGGAGATGTACTCACCACCATTGTCACTCCTTAGAGCCTTCACATGCTTCCCTCTATCTTTCTCAACCAATGCTTTGAACTCACAAAATTTTGAGAACGTCCGATCTTTCTTCTGCATGAAGTAGATCCAACACTTTCTAGAAAAATCATCAACAAAAATTACAGAATATATGTGCTTTTCTGTAGAAGCTGCAGATAATGGTCCGCACACATATGAGTGAACTATCTCAAGAATTTCCGCTGCTCGATTTTCCTTCTCGTGAAAAGTGTCCTTGGTATACTTCCCCATGGTACATCCCTTGCATGTGTCTATCTGCACAAGAGTACCCTTTGGAATCCCCTTAGAAATCTTATGCATGACCTTAAAAGCATCGTGGTGTAGATAACCCAATATCCTGTGCCATAAATCACCCTCATCCCTGCTCACCACTCTGTCTTCTTTACCCATCAATGTTGCGCAGCCATCTACATCAAGTTTGTAGAGATTGTTCACATGAACCCCAATCTTCTTGACTTGTCCTGTGGCTATATGAATAAGGAATTCTTTCCCTTCATTGAAAACCACATCATATCCTCTATCCTCCAACATAGCAACTAAAACTAAATTATTTTTCAATCCTAATACAAGCATGACATATTTTAATAATAAATATTTACCTGACTATCTCTAGAAAGTCATTGTACCAATCCCGGTAGCACTATACCTCCCGTCATAACCCATATCGATGTGAATTTGAAGATATTTCTCCTCCAAGCTTCTAAAGAGTTCTTTGTCTCCCGTCATGTGGAATATGCACCACTATCCAAGTACCACACTGATCCCATCACACTAGAAACCATGCATGCGATGAGCGAGAAATCCAACTCGAACTGTGAAGCCAAAGCTTCACCCACAGAAGATCCTAAAGAATTCTTGTTGTTGTTCTTCTTCTGTGGACAATTAGTGACATAATTTCCATGCTTGTGACAATGAGAACATTTCACTCTGGACATGTCACGCTTCTTGCCTTCTTTTCCGATCTCATATTTGGAACAATATTTCTTTCCCTTCGATTTCTTTGCCTTACCATCCTAGGTGCAATTTTCCTCATCATCCGCCTTGGATGAGGATCCATCCCTAGTATTTTGCCTAAATTCTTCTTGTACCAAATCTGACCAAATTCGCTCCCAATTTGGTAGCTTCTCCCTCCCATTTACAAAGTCCTGATAACTATTCCAACTCTTGGAAAGGCCTAGAAGTGCTAGTCTCACCAATTCATCATCCTCTATAGTAATCCTGACACTTCCAATCTCATCTCGACATTGGATGAACTTGGTTAAATATTTCGGAATAGTGTCGCCTTTCTACATTTTTATTTTCCTGAGCTTGTCCTTTAGTGCCAATTTTATGTGGCCACTACCACTCTAAAATAGATCTCTCAAAGCTTTCCACATTGCATATGGATTTTATTTTCCATGGAGACTCGAGAAAATGTGATCTCGAACTCCCTCTAATAATATCCTATGCATGCCTCACCAACCACCCTCAACTCGAATTCCATGAGCTAACTGAGTTTATCACACTCAGTTAACTATTACAAGTGATTATGAGATGAGATTAAAATTTATTGTCCAATTTAACTAAGGGAAAATTAAATTAGACACACATTTTTGGTTTACTTTTCAATAGAAGGTGATGGGTTGCTCCATGTTCTGATTTTTCTTTTGCATGAGGACAACAATAAGAGTGTGCTTCGAGGAAAATAGAAAAAAATAAAATCAAGTGTATAATCCAGACTAATAAGACTAAGGAGCATGAGATAAATACAACTTAACTTTATTGAATTATTTATTTTCCTCTTCAGACCATTTTACTTCACCATATTTCTTCAGCATGTCAGTAATTTTCCTTAAGTGTTCAGCAAGATTGGGGACAAACCTTCTCAAAAATTTGATTTTTCCATTGAATGACTAAATTTCATTTTTTCTTTTTTGTTATAGGTCAATTTGGGCACCATTCCCAATGACCTAGTTAACTGGGCATCATCTCTAGGACCGATGATCAAGGGTCTATCATTCCCTATCATTTCAGTTGCTATATGCTCTAAGACAGAAAACAAGACAAATCAAACAAGACTTTCATCAAGCAAAGGTTTCCATGGTTTGAAGCTTATTGTATAGCATATGAGAGCTCGCCAACACAGGCTCTAAGGGGCCTAAGTGCGTTTCATATGTAGGTAGACCCATGCAAGGCTGCTCTGCAAAGAACTTCCTGACATTCAAAGGTGCGTTGGTCACATTGGGAGCGAAATTCTCATTGTTCCGGAATCTCCACTTGGCCAGTGCCTTCTAGAAGAGTTCACATGTGTCAAGCTTCGGATCCAAGTGTCCATTTGACATCTACATGAATGGAGACATGTCTTGCCTACTTTTGGAAAGATATTGATTGCAAAACAACCTACATTTCATCTATAAATTGAACACAGATTTAAGTGTTTGAGAAGGAAGAATTTGAGTAGGGAAATGCTGGAGAATTTTCAATTGAGAGTTTGATTTTTGGAGCTGCTGCTGGAGAAATTTATGCTATGATGAGACTTGGGAGCTTTGCTGGAAGGTCACTTCAAATCAGTCACTAGGTTGTAACCTCTCCTTCTATCATCAATAAAGAGTACTTCTTATTTCTCCCTACATGCATCTATGTTAACTTTGATTTTCCATATTGTAAGATCTTGGTTGATGAATGTAGTTTAAGCTTTACTAATTTAGCTAACTAGCTTGAATAGATATCTATATTATTGCATCTTCTGTTGCTTTAGTGTTCTTTCTTGCAAGAAGCATTCAACTCACAAACCACTTGAATTTGAAGCTGTAGTGGAAGTGACAGAAGGATTCATTTGGAAGTGAATGAACAAGTAAGCCTCCAATCCTCTATGTGTATCTATTCTGAGTTAGGAGAAATGGTAGTATAGTCTTTCACCTGTTGTTCTATACTAGCACATATCTAGGGAAGCGTAGTTTATCCGTAGATTACAATTCTGGCCCAACAAACTGGCGACTCCGCTCAAGATAATTTCTCTTAGTTCTAGGTGTTTTAGTCTCTAATTTTCTTTTTAAATCCACCCAGTAGTTGTTTCACATAAAGATTAGACTTTTTCAGAACTTAATTTTCAAAGACAGTGAGTTAAACAATATCTTTTTCTTTGTTTACTGTGCCCAACGCACCCTTAGACTGGACTCAGTGCTTTACAGAGCACTGTCTCCCTTCCAAACCTATGTTGTAGAGCACTGTCTCCCCTTGGAGACTGTGTTGACTCCTGAAAGTGACCAAATTACCTTGAAATTGACTTTGCAACTTGCTTCAGTTTTGTTTGCTGCTGTATTCTGAAAATTTTGATGCTCAATTGACCAGTGACTCTATATATTTCTTCCTCCTTTGGCTAAAAATTTGTTCAATGTTTGTTTAGAAAATTTTTTCTTTATCATTGACAAGTTGATTTCAAAGTATTTTTTACGATCGCATTAAGAATCATTTTCTTTCGAAATGGGAAATTGTCATAAAATCTTCATTTCCTTGATAGGAGAAATTGTTGTTGAATTCCTCATTTTTCCTTCAAAAGAGAAATTGTTGGTTGTATTCTTCATTTCTAGAAATTAAAAATCATTTGAATTATTGATCTAGTGCACCTAGTTTCTTTCCTGCATTCATAACATTAAGGAAAATAAAAATAAAAACTTGCATTTGCATGTAGGATTGTGTGTTTTTTTACAAAAGGAACATTAGGAAATCTTCATTTAGTTTGAGATTCATTGATTTTTTTTTTGCTCTCAAATTATTTTTCTCTCTTCCTTTATTAGCTAGGTTATTCATTGAAAAAGCTGAAAGTGAAAGTTTGTTTACCATTCTTAGCTGCATTTTAGGAATTTCATATACATCACCGTCGTGAATCTGAAAGGAAAATTGTTAAGCAATATCAACATAAATAAATCTCAACTTACTTAACAACGCTTTGGAACATTAACGATAAAATTTAGAAGGTCTAGGCTAGAGATGTGTTCCATCATCATAAAACATAGCAGTTGTCGTTAACTTGTCTGCGATACATTTTGAGTGTGATTCCTCACTCCACGTACGTAAGTATATCATAGCTTTTCCATGTACTTTCGGGTATATCGGGTGATGTTACAGTACGATAAGTATAAAGGGGTGCTATCACTGTGTGGTTTCGCATCAGACAACGCTAATATGGGCTTGGGCCTCCACGTACCTTCGGGTATATTTGGGAGGACAACGTTTAGGTGTTATCCATCCATAGTGAACCGAGTCGGCTACCTTGAAATTTTGATACATCGAACATAGCATTCGGGGAGATTACCTGCCCATACTTCTTGGTTCGCCAGGAGGTATTCTGTAGTTCACAGTTTCTTGGTAAACCCTTGTTGCCCAGCATTACCCTCTTTTTGTTTATTTGTGTTTGGATAAAATAAATCAGTAATCATGGAAGAACACAATCTTATCCCCCGACGTTCGCGTAGATTAGCTTTAAAACCACCTTTACCATTGGAAGTTCCATCTGGTAGGTGAAGGCGATCACGATTTTCTGAACCAAGTACAATTCGTACCTCTGGCAAAACATCATATTTTAACCCAGAGTTAGCTCAAATTGTTTCCACACATCCCATTTTTTTCACTATTGTCAAAACGGAGCCTTCAAAGCTACCCGTGGTCATAATCCATTCAATCGTTGAGACCATACCTCTTGGATCCGACGTTATTCAATCACAAATTGATCCATATCCTGTCTCTTCTTTGCCATCACATTTGAATCCTAAAGTTGAACAACCGGAAGTTGTTCCTACCTTGGTCATCCCACAAAGTTCTGTAGGTATTGAAACTCCCATATCACACAGTCAACCGTCTGAAATATATTTTAGGCCTAATGGTGAAGTTCTTCCTCCTAGTTTAATCGTGATTGAATAAATCCCACAACCTGATACACCTTTAAGACAAACCCATTTTGGGGGAGACCTTTACCTGTACCAGTCTTTTCCTCAATCGTTTCCATCTGCTTTTGTTGATCCTATTACCATTCAATCACCTGTCAATTTTAGAGGGTATACATTTGGTCACACAACCATGTCTGAACTAGCATCTTCGGTTGGGTCTGTTGTTCCAAATACATCATCTCCTACCCTCGCTACTCTGTCGATGTTCACCACCTCACCAGAGTCATATTTTCACAGTGTCCCTTCGGTCCCAACAGGTTACAAATCATTATCTGGCACTTTATCTGGTGCACCTTCACGTTCATGGTCTTTGCCAATGTCATCATCTGGCATTTTAACAGGTAGTCCTATAGTTAGTACTAAACGACTTGAATCATTACATCCATCATCAGGGAAATATCAAGTCGATCCTTATGTGTCAATTCCTTTAAGTACCATATCAACTGGAATCTCAGCATTCGGGGAACAATATTTTATGTCTTATTATCCTCCTTATGTTGGGGGGAAACCTTTGGTCACCCAATATGACAGTACTCAGTCACATTTTGGTCATACTAATGTTGACATTAATTTTTGTCAATGGCAACCCACTCTGCCTATCCAACCACAAACGGTTGTACAATTGTACCAACCAGTTCAACCTGTTACACCCACTTCATTACCACTTGTTAATACATCTATACCCTTGTTACAAAATCAAAATCTTATTTATCAACCTTATTAGGCGAGCTCTTCAACTCAATATCATCAAATTTTTGGTTCACAGACTCAAAATCCTTTGGTTAATTTACAACAACCTGTATCAGGAATTATTTATTCACAAGCTGGTGTACCATTTTATGGGGTGTCACAAATGCAATCTGGTTATACATATCAACGAAATCCAAATTATACTAATTTCGGTTATAATATTGGTGGAAAAACCCCTTGGCAGCCACAGGCACAAATTCCTCAAACTTCATTTCAACAAGTATCATATCCAGGTTTTGGTCAATAGAAATCTCAAGCGTTTTCCATGCAAAACAACCCCTATCTGGGCTACCAACATCAAATCCCATATGCTGGTGCTCAAAGACCTGTTGCCCAAGTAATTCCATCTTACCCTGGCTATCCTCAAATTGACCTTAATAGACAGTTGCCTTTTGTTACAACCTTGGAATTACCAGATTTAAATTGGTTAACCACTGATCCTATTAATTATGCTCCTTGGTGGCTGGTGATACCTCATAAATTACCCTCTGACATTCCTAAATTCAATGGAAACCCTGGAGAAGATCCGTCGACTCATGTTATGACTTATCATTTATGGTGTTCATCAAATTCCTTGAATGATGATTCTGTTCGACTACGCCTTTTTCAGCATACGCTTATAGGTCCAGCTGCTAAATGGTACATTGAATTACCTAGACCTTCTTTTGACAATTTCACTGCCTTAGCTATTATATTTTTGACCTATTTCTAGTTATCGATCAGATACGAAACTGGAATGGAACTCTTGACCAACTTCAAACATAGTACTGCTACTCACATTTCAGATCATATTAATGAGTGGCGTTATCATCGACGAATGGTTAAGACATCTGTTCCTGATTAGCTCCTTATTGAATGGTTCATTAAGTCCCTGTTACCATCTATAACTGAGGATGTGGCTAAAGGTGGTTTCATCACAAAAGAGCAAGTTATCACTCGTGCCCAGTATTTAGACTTGATTTACACTCAGTCTGGCATGCTCTATGAAAAAATTCCTAATGTGCCGCAATCTAATTTCAATGTTCCTCCTCAAACAAAGGACTCTCATGCCGGAGACGTCTTGATAGGCACTGAAAACACACACCACACTACTGGATTTGATCCTGCTCCTACTTCTAAAATTAATTCCATGTCATTTGACAAAGGAAAAAGTGACAAGCAACCAAGAAGTAAGAAAAAGGGGAAATCAAAGAAAAATCAAACTCCTAACCCGCAGGAAAGATCATATGATCAACCGTCAGGACCACGAAAACCTCGTCATAATCTCTAACGAGGAAAATTTTCTTAGGGATTGTCCTCACCGTGCTAAAGTATCAAAAATCATCAAGACTTCTCATGCATCAGCTGTGTTGACAGACCCATTTCCAAATCCAGACACAAATTTGGTTGCTACAGATCCAGCTCCTAGTTCTCAAGTGATAATGTTATCCACCACAAAACCTTCACAAGATATTTTGGTGTTGACGTGGAATAAATACTATGGTAGTTTGGCCACTGATCAACCTACTACCTCGAGAATGAATCCATCTAATGAATCAGCACCACCTCTTGTTATTCTTGAATTAAAAATTAACCCACCAAAGGGAGTAATTCATAAATCAACATATAATCCTCGAGCAAGAGCTGCACAAAATTATAATATAGTTGAAGATTTGGCTCAATCCCCTTCAGCTATTTCTGCTCTTGAGGAATTAAAAAATTTTCCCTCCCAGAAGAAGGATTTATTATCGGCAATTGGTGGAATTGATCCAACTGATTCTAATCTTGTCGTCTTTAATCATACAGGCTATGTGCCGCAGATACCAGCAGAATTAGCTTTATCCATCCAAGTAAATTTTCTCAATCACCTTGTTCATCACACTATTATTGATGAGGGAGCATCTACGTGCATTATGTCTCTAAACTGTTGGAAGTCACTTGGCTCGCCGCGATTATCACAGTCATCAATGACGTTGAAGGCTTTTGATGGAAGAACATATAAACCTTGTGGTATTATCAATAACCTTCATGTTGAATTAGGGGGAAAAATAGTAAGTATTGATGTTGAGGTTGTTGACAGATCCCTTGACTATAATATTTTACTCAGAAGACCATGGGTATATGCGATGACTGCTATTATTTATACATACTTCAGACTAATTTCCTTTCCACATAAAGGTAAAATTACAATCATTAATCAATTATCCTTATTTGCCTCCACTTCGCAGGTAACTGGAAGTGTTCCGTTCGTTCACTTACCCCAACTAGAAATCTAGAACATTGGTGTAGGACTCTTAAAGGATTCCACTCTTATGGGAGCCTTTGCATTACCGTCGCCCGCGACGTCAGCAGAAATTGCAAGTATAGAGACATGCTACATGATCTCTTCCACTCCATCTAGCTTAAGGGAGAGTACAGGTTTTTCTGATATTTCTATTTTGGATGATGTTTTATCGCCCAGCCCTATTGAGCTGGCATAAAAATCAATCTATTTGGCCTGTGCAACAAATCCGAAATCAACGTCACCAAGTGTTTGGGTTAATCGTTCCTTAGATTTTGGTACTCCATCTGATCCATTTTCCTCAAAATTTTTGACAAATGAAAATATTTTGGAAGCTATGATTTCAGAAGGAGAACCATGGGAATATTATCATCATCATTCCCATCTTCCAAATTATGAAGAAAATAATCTAAATGAACTATATCACCCATCCATCAAAACCTTCTTTTCAAATTATTTTTCAATTAATGCAATCGATTCTAAGTGAAACTTATCAAATATTGAAAAAAAATTTCTATTGATATTGCAACCAAACCTGGAGTTGTAGAAAATATTCATGTCAGTGTATCTTGTTCTCCATCAGAACTTGATTCATATCGCTCTCTTTTTCGTGAATTTCGTGACATATTCGCTTGGTCCTACAAGGAAATGCCAGGCATAGATACTAGTATAGTTGAACACAATATTAATATGTATCTTGATGTCAAACCGGTGCGTCAACAGCTTCGTCCTATTCATCGGAAGATAGCCGCTACCATCAAAGTAGAAGTTGAAAAAATTTTGCGTGTTGGTTTCATTTACCCTGTTCTACTTACTAAGTGGGTTTCCAATATCATTCCTGTTATGAAAAAACAAGGAACCATTAGAGTGTATGTCTATTATCGAGATGTTGATCATGCTTTTCCAAAAGACAACTATCCTACTCCATTTATCAACCAAATTATTGATGATTGTGCTGGATGTGAAATTTTTTCGTTCATGGATGGATTTTCTGGCTACAATCAAATCAATATCCGCCTAGATGACCAACATAACATAGCATTCATTTTTCCCTAGGGCACATTCGCATATAGGAAACTTCCTTTTGGTTTAAAGAATTTTGGGGAAACTTTTCAGAGAGAAATGGATTATGCTTTCAATGACATCAAGTACATTGTTCAACCATTTATAGATGATTTACCAACGCATTCATGAAATTGGACTGATCACCCGATGCATTTGAGAGCCATTTTCTTATGCTGCCGACACTACAAGATATGTCTCAATCCACACAAATGTGTGTTTTGTGTTGGTTCTAGTCAATTTCTCAGATTCGTAGTCTCAAAAGAAGGAATTCAAATAGACCCACTAAAGTTTCAGGCCATTCTTGATTTTCCTGCACCATCAAACTTACTTCAGATATAGAAACTTCAAGGAAAGGCTAACTTCCTCAGAAAGTTCATTCCAAACTACGCCAAAATGGCTAAAGGATTTACTCTATTATTGAAAAAAGCAATTCCCTTCCATTGGGACCAAGTTGCGCAAGCTTCTTTTGATGTTTTCAAGGACCATCTTGTCCGAGCATCATTAATGTATCCTCCAAATTATTAAAATGATTATTTCCTATATATCGTCGCGGCTGAAACGACCATTGCTATGGTTTTTGTCCAAGTATAAGATGGAATTGAACATTCGATCTATTATTTGAGTCGTAATATCAATGATACGGAAGTTAAGTACACGTACGTGGAAAATATTGCCTTGGCAACTGTTCAAGTTGTCCAAATATTTCGCCATTATATCCTGCTCCGAAAAACAACAATAGTTTCGGATTGCAACCCCATGACTTACATATTATCACGTCAATTGTTGGGGGGGAAATATTCAAAATGCATTGTCATTTTTCAGGAATTTGATTTGAAATTCATCAAATCCAAGTCAAAGAAGTCTTTATTTTTGGCTAAGCTTCTCTGTGACCTTCCCTCTGATAGTAATCCTACTACGTCGGAACCACCTATTCCAAACGAGTCTCTATTTTTGATTGGATCATCTGATCATTGGTATGGGGATTTCATCATTTATCTCCAAACCCAAACTTTTCGACCTAATACCTCTCGCTCTGACCAACAATTTATTCAATACCAAGCCAAAGATTATCTGATCATCGGAGATACACTATATCGTCATGGTGTCGATACCATTTTAAGGAGGTGCCTCACTCATGAGGAGGCCGGAAAAGTTTTAAATGATTGTCATGCTAGGGCTTGTGGTGGAAACGTATCTGGATATGCTACCGCATAGAAGATACTCCACGCCAGTTACTTTTGGCCTACTATTTTTCGAGATTTCATCCTCGCAGTCAGAAGTTTCCATGCATGCCATCTTTTTTATCATAAAATCTGCAAACCGCCAATGCCAATGCATCATGTTTCTCTCCTAGACCATTTATGAAATGGGGTATTTCCTTCATGACCTATAACCCTCCTTCATCCGAGGGGCATGGTTATATTATTGTTGCAGTCGACTATTTTACCAAATGGGCCGAAGCGATGCCTACATTTAATAACATAGGACAAACAACTGCATTGTTTTTCTTCAACCATCTTATTGCATGGTTTAGGGTCCCACAGGCTATAGTTAGGAATCATGGGAAGAATTTTTGCAACCAGATGATGTCTGAATCGATAGCCAAGTTAGGATTGTTGCATGATAATTCTACTCCTCATTATCCACAATCAAATGGACAAGTTGAGGCTATTAACAAATTTCTTAAACGAATGATTCAACGAATGATAGGAGTCCATAAAAGGAACTAGCACTTGATCCTATACTCCACCTTGTGGGCGTATCGAACCTCGGTGAGAAACGCAACCGGATTTACTCCTTTTTAGTTGGTGTATGGTCTAGAAGATATCTTACCAATCCAATGAGAAATATCATCATTAAAACACATGATAGACTTGCTACCTGACACCTCAGAAGAATAAGCGCGTCTCCTTAACCTCATCCATGTAGATGAAATGTGTCGTGAAGCCCAATTGGCCAAAGAAGCACATAAGAGACATATAAAGGCACAATAGGACAAAAATGTCCAGCCTCGCATCTAATCAGAGGGTGACTTGGTCCTTCTTTACGACCAAGAAGCTAATGTAATAGGTATAGGGAAATTCGAGCCATTATGCCATGGCCCCTATATTTTCAAAAGGGTTCTTGCTAAGGGTGCCTACGAGTTAGTTGATTACGATGGGATTCCATTGGCACAACCTAGAAATGGGTTGTATTCGAAATGTTACTATGCTTAATCATGAGAGTAGTAATTTTTTGTATTATATTTGTTTATATGCTGTTGATTTTCATTCACTATCTTAATTTTTTTTTTAGAGTTTTCTTCACATTAGTAATCCACTTTACATTTTTTATGGCAGATGTTTGAATCTTCGAAACCATTTGTTGGATATGCTGATGGTGCTAGTCATAGTACGCAGAATCTATCCTCTGCAGTGTGGGCCATTTTCGCTCCGGACAACGAGTTAGTGAGTTTTCGAGGGATTTGTATTAGTAGATCGACGAAAAATATCGCCGAGTATAGCATGTTGATCTAACTTCTCTCTGATGCCATTTCATTTGGTATTAACCCCATAATCATAAGGTTAGACTCACAACTTGTGGTACTACAACTTACTAGTATTTATACTATTAGAAATCTGACACTTCTTAGATTGTTCCTTAGAGTTCGACTTTTGGAAAGACATTTTGATTTTGTTCAACATCAACACATTTCTAGAAATTTGAACACTTTAACTGAGTCATTTGCTAATCAATTTTTATACATAAATTTGCAACATAGGTAAAGAAAATATTCAAAACATTGAATAGAATTACACATTAAACATAGGAAAAATTTTGAAAACATATAGATAGATAGTTATAGGTTTTTACAAAAAAATTTCCCAAGACACATTGGTCATCTAACCCCAAAATGTATGCAAAAATTCACAAGTAAACTAGTGGTGCTCATGGTAACATGCTATAGATCTAGAAATCCTACGAAGCAACCACATCCAATGGCTAGGAACCTCAATTCCTAGGATTTTCTCCCTAACTTTTTTTTGAATTTGTTCCTGATTCACTCTACTAGATCCTATCCCCACCCCTTTCACACGATGTTCCAGATGAATAAAAAGGATCCTATCCCCACCCCTTTCACACCATGTTCCAGAAGGGGCTTCCGATTATAAAAAGGCTTAGGTTTTCCTTTATCATTCATTAGAGAACCATTAGTTGTTGAAATGGCTCAACCGACCGACGAATCGAACCACCGATTTGACCTCCTTTCATTATGCGAGGGTGCATCCATATAATTTCATCTTTGTTAATGAGGGAGATCTGAGGTGCAATTATGGTTCATTTTAAACCTTAATGAATAGGCTAGGCTCGCAAGAAACAAACTAGGAGGGATTCAGGCTAGATGCTCAGGTATATGTGTATTATATTAAGGATTTCATGTTATATATTGGTTCTTATGTGAATATTCTTCCCAATAAATCATGGGAGGCTATGGGTAGCCTGCCATTGGTATATTATCCTATTCAATTATGCATGGCTCCTCTCTAGATCTACCTTCACATGCACACTATCTCTGTCGAGTGATCCCAGCCAGCAGCTGATTCGTCTTCGTTCGTTCCTCCAGGTGGCAGGGAGTCAACATGCACACAAAGAAGAGATAGATCCTCTCCCAGCCCATACCAGCAATCTTAGCAATCCTAACTTGTCCATATCACCTATCTGTTCGAAACGTCATGAAATTTATTATGAAATGAATGAAACCATTCCCTCGTATACAGGTAACTAACTAACATACTTTCCTAAAGTGCTAGGGGCAGTTAGTTAGAACCAGGTTGTTTCTCTTAGCCAGTCTTCTTACTTTCTTAGATACATGTTACCCTAGGGAGAGATAAGAGAGACCATCATTAGCTTCTTTCATTACCCATTAGCTTTATTTAATAAGACCCTTTTCTCTCTTTATGCCCAGAACCCTAGAACCTGTGCATGGTGGGAGGGATGTCCCCGTCTCTGCAGTTGTTGGTCCTGGCTCAGATGCTTTCACTCGGTCAAATATTGATGTTGTCAAATTGGATACTATATAGTATGCTATCGATGCGACATTGGAACTGACCGGGACATAACCAAATGCATCTGATCCCGCTCGGTCGCATCGATCTCTTTCTTCTAATTTATCCAATTCATTCCGGTCACTTTCTTGGGCAGATACTGACCGTATCTACAGCATGGAAACATCTAAGCTTCCTTATCTTTATTAGAGAAGACTGAGAATGGCGAAAGGAAGGCAGGGTATCTTATAGAGATTGAAGAAATCTACTACATAGTGTTTTATGTACGTAATTATGCCAACTAACTACAAATAGCCGTGCATGGGAAGCTCCTCGATCCGGCAATCCAGAATCCCGAATGTCAACCCCTTTATGTGCTGCAAGAGCTCACCAAGAGTCTCATCCATATCAAGGTCCTGAAGGACTGCTCTCCCGACAACCCTCTCTGCTGGCACATCCGCTTCGTGCTATGGTTCCTCTACTGGTTGAACATGACCAATATCTGCATTACATCAAACTTTTAGTTTAGTCTTGGAAAGAAATAAAAACACAAAAACATTGTATAAACCTTAGAAAAATATAAAAAAAAAACATGGTCAAATCATTCTTACCTATAACACCCCCGTGAGCACCTTCTGGTAATACTAGATCTGGATCTCCTCGGAAGTCGACGACTGTGTATGCATACTCATCGATGGCAACAATCTATCACCAGAACCAGGAAAAGAATGTAGTAGAGAACACAATGGTTGATTGGACTGCATGCCAACCCGTGAGTTCTACCCATCTCTGCATTCGAGAATCTCTAGGACTAGATATATTCAATGTTACATGTTGTGGCTGCATAAGTGGAATCCGTTCCAAAGCGAAGGAGATAAGGATGGAACCATAACTGAATTTTTTTTTTCTTCCTCCCTTTGCTTTGTTCAATTTTTCCTTTATCTAAGATAGAACAGCTTCAGACCAGTTGAATATTTTTGGCTCTAAGAACTCTAGCACATACTGCATATACGAACTATTTTCTACATGGAGTGTAACGGTGCCAGTAAATTTAGCGATCGTAATAAGATGGTTCTCAAAGGCAAATCCCTAACATCCCAGATGTTTATTTTTCCATATTTGCTAAGTTCTGACCATGGATAGCAATACTTCATAACATAATCCCTCACCGTCTCTCCTCCAACGGTAGACCCTGTGAGAGAAATGGGAAAACCTCTCCTCAAAAAACCTGTGAGAAAATACACATCCTCAACTGCTATGGACAACAGTTGATTTTTTATGTGAAATTCCTCTATTTCTAGATCCCATGCTCGAACAAGGAATCCTAGGAGTTCTATTTTTTGCCTCATTCCCAACAATTTGAAGTACTTAAGTAGCCTGCAATATCTTAAAGCTCTTACAGTACCCTGCTCATTCAAGGAAATCATATCTTGTTCCTCATGTTCTCTTTATGTCCATGTAATCATCATTATAATCTTATGGAAACCTGAAAATCAACCATAAGATCCATTAGATGCCATTCATTGCAAAAAACTAGGAAAATTTTGGACACAACAAGAAAATCAAAAAATTCAACTGCGCCCAACGCACTCCCTAGGCTAAGACAGTGCGTTTCACATGCAAGTACCCTTCACTGTACCTACTATGCAATGCAATTTTCGATGTTTAAGGGTGCGTTGCCCTCAATTTGGGAAGAATTTACCCTAGGGAGCCTTAAAACCCTAAAAAATTGCAAAGAATGGGAATGAAATGAATACAGAAAGAAAGAGGAGGTTCATGCTACTAACCTAGATCAAACAACAATAAAATCCATCCATAGAAACGACCACAATCAACGATGAAATTTCAGGGGCAAAATCAGGTTCAGAGCTCCAAAATGAAAATGTTAACTATGGAATGGTAAAAATGAATAGTGAAACTACTTTATATAGTCATTTAATTGATTGCAAGTTAAATTTATTGCTATCATGAATATGGTTTTATTATGTTTTTTTATCATGAAACAGGTATTTTTAATCCATTTGATGTTGTTCTGAACAAGAAATACAACTGATGAATAGATTAGTCGTGCAGATTTATTTCAAAGAAAGACTTGACCACAAATCATACTTTTTCTCCTTATTTTTTCGAGCTTTGTTAAAAACGAAAAAGGATTTGAAGCGCACTTTTATCTCTTTTTCGAGCTTTGATAACAGTGAAAAAGGAACCCTTGGAGTCTTCTTTCAGCTCTTTTCAGACTCCGATAATGTGAAAATATTGCCGAGCACTTGTCATTTCAAGCTCGTTAAAAGTAAATGAATTGATATCTACTCAGTATAAGTTTAACCATTTTCCAGACTGAGATGGATTATTTACAAAAAATGAATACCTTGGTTAAACATGACCAAAGAGGTTCTTTCAGATATTATTTTACACTTTTTCGGATCTGAGAGACAAATTACGAAAAAGTACTCAGGATTTCTCTTTCGTCCTCTTTTTCAGACTCCCTAAATATGAAAAAGGACTGGGCTATCACTGTCGTTAAGCTCGTTAAAACATAAAATAGCAACAGGCTTGTCGATCATGGCAAGAATCGAGTTTCATTCATCACTAGACTTGTTAAATTATTAAATAGCGATACTTTATTCGCCCGAAGGGTTGAATTATAGATCAATAAAATGTTATCCTCCTCAAGCTTGTTAAAAAATAAAGAGGTACTGGTCGACAAATGATCGGGGATAATTTGGGAAAAGTAATAAAAAAATTTTTTTGGTAGCAAGTCGCTCTTGAACATGACACTTCTTTCACTCCATGTCAGTGACTGTTTGGTTGGGTAATCATCTTGACGGTTCATTCACACCTATGGTTCATCATACCTTCACTTTGGTTTTGGTTCAATGTTGCCAACTCATCACAGTGTCGCTGATATGTTCAAGAGAAGTCATCCATGGATTAAAAACTCATCCATCTGCAATACTCGTAAACCTTCATTTTCATGATCGTCATCCCTGAAAATTGCTATATCAAGTCATACCCTTGTCTCCGAAATCAGTAACTCCTATTTTGCAATAATGTGACTTCCTTTCGAAAACAAATCAATATCCAGGAATTTCACTTAGAAACATCATATTCTAGTACCATGAGGCTTGTTACAGCATCGACAAGATCCTCGCTTCTGGAATTTTGACCGAAAGAATTTTGTTTGGCATTCAACATCAAATCATCTATTCATGCCTTACAAAATGTACTGCAATACCTTGAGGGCCATTAACATTAATGGTGGTTCTCTTGCATTTGTTAATAGCTCACATTATTGGATGGTAATCAAATGATGTCTTTCCATGTTCGACTACAAATCATATATTCGCATGGTTAGATGTGTACCCGAATGATCGAGTGAATGAGATAAGAAGACCCCAGATCTAGTTTCAGCCATCCGAGCTGCGATTTTAGGATTTTTGTACACATCATCTGTACAGTGACCTTACATACATATTGTCATCCAAACATGGGCCTATATCTCTAGGCATGTCTGCATTTGGGAAACATTCCAATGTAGACGACTTTCTGAATTATGTACATGTTATTATATTGTTTATGTGTTGACTATGGGAACGCCTACCCTCAACAATTATGATCAATAGAGGATATATCATGATGTAATGTATTGTAATATTGATGCAGGTTACCATTCTTCTTCGTTTCCAGGCTCATCACAGTGTAAAGCATCTCAATCAAATGTTCTTATTATTTGGATCTCATGCTTTAGGGGGGAATTGTTATAGGTCAATTTGGGCACCATTCCCAATGACCTAGTTAACTGGGCATCATCTCCAGGATTGATGATCAAGGGTCTATCATTCCCTATCATTTCAGTTGCTATATGCTCTAAGACAAAAAACAAGACAAATCAAATAATACTTTCATCAAGAAAAGGTTTTCATGGTTTGAAGCTTATTGTATAGCATATGAGAGCTCACCAACGCAGGCTCTAAGGGGCCTAAGTGCATTGCATATGTAGGTATACCCATGCAATGCTGCTCTGCAAAGCACTTCCCGAAATTCAAAGGTGCGTTGGTCACATTGGGAGCGAAATTCTCATTGTTCCAAAATGTTCACTTGGCCAGTGCTTTCTAAAAGAGTTCGCATGTGTCAAGCTTCAGATCCAAGTGTCCATTTGACATCTACATGAATGGAAACATGTCTTGCCTATTTTTGGAAAGATAGTGATTGCAAAACAACCTACAATTCATCTATAAATTGAACACAGATCTAAGTGTTTGAGAAGGAAGAATTTGAGTAGGGAAATGCTGGAGAATTTTCAATTGAGAGTTTGATTTGTGGAGCTGCTGCTGGAGAGATTTATGTTGTGATGGTACTTGGGAACTTTGCTAGAAGGTCACTTCAAATCAGTCACTAGGTTGTAACCTCTCCTTCTATCATCAATAAAGGGTACTTCTTATTTTTCCCTACATGCATCTATGTTAACTTTGATTTTCCATATTTTAAGATCTTGGTTGATGAATGTAATTTATGCTTTACTGATTTAGCTAACTAGCTTGAATATATATCTATATTATTGCATCTTCTTTTGTTTCAATGTTCTTTCTTACAAGAAGCATTCAGCTCACAAACCGCTTGAATTTGAAGTTGTAGTGGAAGTGACAGAAGGATTCATTTGGAAGCGATTAAATAAGTAATCCTCCAATCCTCTCTGTGTATCTATTCTGAGTTAGGAGAAATGGTAGTATAGTCTTTCACTATTGTTCTAGACTAACACCTGTCTAAGGAATCGTAGTTTATCTGTAGATTACAATTCTAGCCCAACATCCTTGGATAGTCTAAGGTCTAAATTGCTTCAATCTTTGAAGGATATATCATAATTCCATATTTTGATATGATATGGCCCAACAATTTACCTTCCTCCATAGTTAAAAGACTCTTCTTTGGGTTTATCGATATGCCAAACTTTCTACGTCACTGAAAAACTATTTTCAACTGCTACTCATCTCTATTGGAAAAAATAATGATATCATCAATATAAATGACCAAAAAGACATCATTTTCATTGGCGAAGGAAATATCCATCGCTCGCTAAAAATTAGCCCCTGCATTCTTCAATCCGAAAGGCATTTTAGCATACATGAAGGTGCCCCAAGGTGTTGTAAAGGCTATATTTTCCTGATCATCTGGATGGAATAAAATATGATTATACCCAGAGTATCCGTCTAAAAATAAAAGTCTAGAAGATCCAACTACCCTTTGTATAATATGGTCCATCTTTGGTAATGGATAATTGTCCTTCAATGAAACTTTATTCATATTTCTGAAATCAATGCACAAACAAATCTCTCCTATCTTCTTTCTCACTGGAACTACATTAGACATCCAATTTGAAAAGTGAAGAGGCACTATAATACCAACAGTAAATAATATATTTACCTCCTTTTTAATAGAGGGGAGAAACTTGGGATTCATTCGTCTTAAGTTCTAGCGGAAAGGTTTCTGATCCGACGTCAAGGGAATAGTATGTTGAATTGTGTTATTATCATAGACTTTCAAATCAGAATATTCCCAAGAAAATACATTAGGAAACTGAGACATAAGTGTTGTGTATTTACCTTTCATTTTTGCACTCAAATATTTTGAAAATTTTACCATCTTTGGATTTTCTGGAGTGCCAAGGTTGAGATCTTCCACCCCCACTTCTGTCGGTAATGTTAGCTCAGGTATGTCAGTGATCAAAAAACTCTTTCAATTTTTTTCCACAAACTCATAAGTCAATTTTTTTTACTTTTTCGAACATATCCTCAAAAAATAATTTTGGTCACTTAGTAGGTCTAAACCATGTTTTCTGCTCCTTCATTTCATTTATCATCACCATTGTCAAGGTCATCTCCATCATCAGTTTCAAGGTCACCATCTCCATCATCATCATTCAAAAGTTCTAGGGTTATGTCATTTCATTTCATTTAGGTCAAGTCTAGGTTCAAGCCATGCCAAAGGAAAAGTCTTCAAATTTTCACTGAACATAAGGAAATAATCCTCCATTTCATCCATGAAACCCTAATTAAGAAGCAAGAAATTTTTTGAAATTCAAATAAAGCCATATTTCTTGTTTAATATGGCTCAAATTTCAAGAAAAATTTTCAAACATCTCATCTCTATCTCACTGTTTGATGAAAACTGGAGAAATTTGTCTCGCTGCCTCTTTTAAAGGATAAAAATGCCACCATCCACTATCAGAGCTCCAGGGGAGGTAATTTTGACCTACTGTCCTAGTCAAATGCAAAAGAGAAGTCATTTTAAGCTTTAAAGACATCTTATCAATTTTGAAGAGTCACTATCCAATCTAAAAGTCCAAAGGTGAAATATTTTCAAAGTTTTTAATAAAAGTCTTCATGTCTCATGAAAAGTAGAAAATTTGTCTCAAGGTCTCATTTTAAAAGCCTAAGAAGGCCATCTAAAGTGTCAAGGAATGAAAAAGAGGTTAAATATGTCCTCTTGTCTTACTCAAAGAGTCAAAGAGTCACCTTTCATGTCAAAGGGTTTAAAAAGTGTCTTTCTGTCTTCTTACCTCCTTTGAAAAAGCTAGCATGTCATCCTCCAAGTTGCACAAAAGGTTTAGAAAGGTCATTTCAAAAGTCAAGGAGAGTGAAGGAAATTAAATTTTAATTCCTTTTCATCCCATGTGAAGGAGTAAATAGTCATTGTTCAAGTGCGAAATATTTAAAAGTTAATGTAATTGTCAAAGGGAAAAGGTAAAGGTTGTCAAAGATTATAAAGGGAAAGGAAAATTCATTCTTATTTTATTGTTATCCTTTCATATGTGTGAGAGCCACTTTTATTAACTCTCTATACTCTCAATATTCTCTCACAACTCTCAAGAAAAACACAATTTTACATTGTCGTGGTGAAAAAAAAAACTTTTGTTACGTTCCTTTCTGTGAGGGAAAAAACATTGTCACACTTATGTGGGAGTGAAAAACTCTCTTGTTACTCTCCTGTGGGTAAGAAGAAGTGTATTGTTATGCTCCTATCAGTTGAAAAATCAAGTGTTACGTTTTTGTGTGTGAGGAGTAGTAGTAGTGTTACGCTTTTGGGTAGTGTAAAATCCTTTTGTTATGCTCCTAGGTAGTGTAAAAAGAATGTTTTTACGCTCCTGTCTGTGAAGAAAATTATTGTTGTGCTTCTGAATATTGGAGAAAACATTGTTACACTCTTGTAGGTGGCCAGATCTGGTGTTGATTGAAGCCCGAAACCTAGATTCCGACCTCCATTCATTGTTCTAGTTACTTCATAAGGTAAGTCAACATATTTTTATTATTTTGGATAAGATTTACATTTTTTTA
The DNA here is from genome assembly GCA_034641835.2 of Pinus albicaulis. NCBI lineage: Eukaryota > Viridiplantae > Streptophyta > Pinopsida > Pinales > Pinaceae > Pinus > Pinus albicaulis. Next base: position 680,974,612 of record CM076572.1, on the reverse strand, counting down.
ATATGTATTTTATGCCTTCTAAATCTCTCCACTGTTCACATAAAAAAAAAAAACTTTTGTCAAAACCCTACCCTATTCAACCCAAACCCTAACCTATTCAAGCCTAAACCCTAACCTTTCACACAAACTACAAACCTACATCCTCAATGCCCATCTACATATACCTATTCCCACACATCATGCTTGACAGCAAATCAAACTATTAAAACCCTAAAATTCTAAACTATTTTATCATTCTCACGACCAAAATTTTCAAAATTAAGGTGACTATGTTTTAGGGTTTTGAAGGACTTATACTTATTAATTTTCACTAATTCCACTTTCATTTTGGAGCTAAGATGTCAGCATACCCTTCGAAATTTTATCAAAAAAATTTTCCATCTCCGTAACCCTAAAAAATCAAAACACTTCTTCACTAGTTTTTTCCCACAACCAAAATTAGGAAATGATTGTTTTTTGAGGATTTGAATGACCTAAACTCTTCCATTTTCATTCATTCCACCTCCATTATGGAGACAAGACACCATCCTACTCATTGAATTTTTTTCAAATTTTTTACTCAACCCCATCAGCCCTTTTTCACCTCAAAAAATTTCCCTACTGTTGCATAGGTTATTCTCACAGTCAAAATTGGGAATTTCATTTGTTTTAGACATTTTCACACCTTCGACTCATCCATTTTATCTCATTCCACCTTCAGCTTGAGGCTGACACAAAACAATACACAGTCAAAGTTTTCTATAATTTTTCTCAGCTTCAAGGCCCTCCATTTCATCCACCAAACTCATACCTTCATACACTCTATTTCCATATTTCCATTCTCATCCACTCATTTCATTTACATCCTAGGGTTTTCATCATTCCAGTGACCAACACCATGGAAAGTGACAAGAATATATTCAAAGGAGGGCACCATCTTAGAATTGATCCATTCACCATGCACAAGATTAATGCTTCACCACTGGCCAAAAGATGCTTTCAAAGAACTCAGTGCTTAACATTTTGTGAAAGGCTTATGGAAGGAGGGTATCATCTTCAGTTGTCCAGCATTTTTGCAACCAACTAAAATATGGGAAAGGTCACTCTTGAAGGTATGGAGATCAACTTATCATATGACCTAATTTCTTCAACAACAAGTATCCCTTCTCATGGAGAGAAATGGTTCGAGGGTATGGACCTAGACACTGAAATATACAAGCATTTCCTAAAGCCTCATTCTAGACATGATCCAAAATTTATTTTTCGTTTTATAAATCTAAAAAATAAGTATGATCCTCTGATGATGTTTATAATGAATTACTTTACATCTAAAGGAATATTCTCCAGGCTATACAGGTATCACATGAGGATTTTGATGCATGTTACCAGAGTCAAAACACTTTATTTGCCTCATTATTTATACATGATCTTGATTAATATGGCTAAGAAGGTTCATAGCATAAGGGAAGATCATCATATTAGTCTCTTTCATCATGGCCTAATCAATATCATTATGCTGCATCATTTGTACTCCATAAACATGATATGGGAAGACTTCTTGGAGAGATTATCAATAATTCTTTATGTCTTACCTTTTACATCATCACCACAGCCAATGGATATTACCGCTTCTAGCATGCCTTTTCAGCTTTCAGATTTCCCTAGGGTTGTGGGATTTTCTCACACATATGAGAGAGGGAGGAGACAATTTTTTGTGCCTAATTCTACCAGGATATGTCTTACACTTGGCACCCATAATGATCAATGTCATATAGAGGAGAAGCCTCTTTTTCATCAGCATGATGAGTCAGTGCCAATGGAGCCTAAGGTATCATAACATGAGGGGGTTATATCAATTTAATACATCATCAAAGAGAAGGATAAATAGATTTCAAAGTTAAAAGAGGCCTTCGCCATTTCCCAAACCTGAATTACTTTCCCTGAGGAGGAAAAACTTCAATTGCAAGTGAATCAGCTCCTCCAAAGTAAATACAAATCATAAATGGAGGAAAATAGAGGTAAAGGAAATAATATTTTTGTTTTTGACGAAGTGCAAGAGATGGAGGCTGAAGAACATCCAAAAATACCAAGAACAAGAGGCCTAAAAAGGGCATTGGAGCGAGAGAAATAACAAATTGTTCAGTCTAAAGAATTGACACTTGATGAGCTCATTGTCATGGAGATAAATGAGGATAGAGAGCTTTGGCTATCAATATTTAATGATCATATGGAGAATTTATTGAAGAAATATTAAAATGATAACAAATTACAAAGGCACATGACAAGTCATTATCTTACCAGGATACCATTTCTCAAGTAAGGCTTAAACAAGTCAAAAAGATGCTTAAAGAGGCACAAATGAAGCTCAAGGAGAAGGAAAACTTGGATTTATTGGCTAAAGCTTCATTATATATGTAGCATATCTCTTTCAGGTGTCAAAGGACAAATTTTGAAGACTTTGGAGCAATTTTGTTTTTTTACATGATTTTTGGCAAAGTTCTGGAAATTTCTCATTGCAGAAGGGTACCAAACACTTATCACTTTTGTTTTAGAGGCAAAAAAATGGTGATTTATTTACATGCATGGGTGTATTTTTATTATTAAATCATGGATCAGTAACCCTCCTTTCATGAAAAGTTTCAATTTGGGAGAAAAGGCTCAAAACCCACCTATGTTTCATGTGTCTGCATCCTTTTTGGACTCTCTGTTACGCTTTTGAGTGACTCTGGGAGAATGGATTTTTGAAGGCCTTCCCATGGTCCATTTTAAAAAATTAAATATGTTATGGAAAATATACACACAGGGCTAGTTTACCGTTCTTTCATAAGTGAATTTTGACTTCTCGAAGTTCCTCAAAAGTGCCTCAAAAATTCTATTACGCTTTTGCAATTTGTTTTTTTAAATCTTCAGTCAAAATTGTCACAATTCAACATTGGATTCCCTCATGAAACTTGTCAAGCTTCTAAATGGTCACAAATTTGAGGATATGAGTTGTCATTAGAGTTATAATGTTGGTTTCTTCTTCCTATTATGATGTAATTAGTAATTAGTGTAAGGGAAAAACACTCCTAGTTTGTAGCTAAAATTCAGGGAATGGTTTCTAACCTCCCCTAGAAACTAGGAAATGACTCATATTTTGCATTTATGATCCATTTTAGATGGGATTTATACCTAATGAACTATTATGGTATATATTTTATATAAGTAGACTCTCTTTTGTCCTTTTTTGGGTTGGATAGTCTCATATTTTGCAATGGAGCTCTTGTAACCAGTTTTTGGAATGAAATCAGAGACAAATTTGCAGGAAATATTGTGAGATACTTGTGGTATTATTTGGAACATCTATGTTTCTCATATTTTCTTATTACCTTATGCTTAATTACATGTGTAGGTATTCATATATCTCTATGTTGTAATTTTGAGAGAAGAATTCATGTTATAAATGCTTTGTTTTATACAAGATTCACCATATTATGTTTATTTGCTTCTTAAATTGAATGAATTCACCTCAGTGATCATTCAATATCTACTCCATATTCATCCTATACTCAATGAATAATTAATATGTTTCCAAACTACCTATATTTCCTCACACACTCTCTGTAGGTTAACCTTGAATTTCAGACCTAAAAATCTCATTTACAGCCCATTCACTGACTTTCCTATCCAACATTCAAAATATCGAACAAATTTTACTCATTTAAGATAACATATCTAGCCTAAAATCTTATGATACTCAACCATTCATTTGAATTTTTAAAGTGACAAAGAGGGATCCCTCTCTGTTCTGGGTAGGACTAGTTACTTGACCTAAAGTTTAGTCTTTGTTACCTTTCTCCAATCCTATTGTTAGCCTTGGGAAGTTTGGGAGAGTGATAACATTCTTGGCACCATTTCTGGGGAGCGATTGCTAAACATTCCCTAGGAATATTTCTTTAATACTTTGAAAGTTAGACTTGTAGGTGACAAGCTCTAGCTTTCAAAATAGGTTGAATTCTAAATTCTGAGCCAAAGTCTTAAATTCCTATCTTTAGTTGGCTCCTAAAATACATACCAGGTAAAATCCAGACCCAAATCCATCACCAATTATGTATGATCCTGAGAGTACTTTTAAAAAACATAAAACCAAGTCTCAGAAGGTTGGAAGAGTTGTTCCTACACTTGTCAAATCAAATTCTTTACCTATGAGATTTGTTCTGCAAGATTTGGTATATAGTCCAGAATTTGAAAAATCTTTATTTAGAACCAAGTCTGAAAATTTTCTTTCAAAAGCCACCTTTGATCCTTTTGATTTCAAGTCCTTTGCACCATTTTTTGAATCTTTTGAGTTTGAAATCCATTGTGAATTCTGGTCTAATTTTCATAAACTCAAGGGTTTGGTAGACAAATTTCAAGAAACTTCAGAGAAGGCCTATTTTCAGTATCAACAGCAGAATTTTGCTCCATCTGTCATCTCACCTTCTTACGTAGCAACATCATCATTCCCTCCTTTAATTTCATCATTACCTTTGCAAGTTTTCACTCCATTAGCACCTCTACCACCTCCTCCATTAGGCATGGCTAGATTTTCTTTGTTGATCCTACCACTTCAACTCACTCCACTACCTTATAATTATGGTTAGAGGCTTCCCCTTTTTTATGGAACATTAGAGGTTACAACCTATTAGCATGTTTCCAAAGTGATTGAATTTATAGATCTTGAAGAGATTGACAATGATGATGCCAAGATGTGCATAATTGCACAAAGTTTCTCAGGAGAAGTAAATAAATGGTTTTTCTCACTCACAGCTAGCTCAATAGGTACCTAAAAACATTTGATTGATTTTTTTATGGAGAAATGGCAAGAGAAGAAAAATCCATTATAGGTTTTAGGTGGGTATAATGCGTTGAAAGGTAATCCCAACGAGTATGTCCAAGAATTTACAATTGGATTCAACAAAATATATGATTAAATTCCAGAGAATATTAAGCCTCCTCTAGGACTTTATTTACTTCATTATCCTGATGGTTTCAATCCTGACATGGAATATCATTTGAGGGAAAGAAACCAATCAACTCTTGAATAAATGCAGATAAACACAGTGAGCTTGGAAGCCAATTTGATCATCAAGAAGTCTATAACCAAGACACAAAAAAGAGTCACTATCAAAGAAGAAACATCTACTTCATCAAAATGAAAATTATATACCTTGATCAAGACCATGGAGAAGATGATGGATAAAATGTCCATCGTTGATCGACAAGGTGAACCCTCCATTAGAAATCCCAATTTCAAGGGTCAAAATCAACAACCCCAATACAAGATCAAGAAAAGGGAAAAAAGGGGTGAGGATCCACAAAGTCAGAAGAAAAAAAATCACACTCCATTTTAGCAGAATTATATTGAAGTCCCTCATGAAGATGATGAAGAAGAATTTTTTTAGAAATAGCCATTTATTTGAGGAAAATCAACAGCCTATTTTCCTCGCTGAAGAAGAACGATTTTCTGCAGAAATTTGTGCACCTGATGATAAATAATTTGTCTTGTAAAATGATGACATATTATCAGTGTTCACATAATATTATCAAAGGGGATATCATAATTCTCTTTCTCAATTGCAGAGACAGTATGGCTTGAGGAATAGAAATGTTCATATAACCTCTAATAAGAAAAAACATAACACTTAAGTAGATGCTCATCCCAAAGAAGGTGTTGCCTCGAATCAAAGTAAAGACAAGGGACATGTTGTTCCTAATCATGTTAAAGGTAACAAAGCTTCTTCTGACGGTCAAAGGAAAGATAAACAAGTCCAAGAAAAAGGAAAAAATAAATAGACTTCACACAAAGATCAGCCCGAGAAAAAAGATGCATCATTGAAAGAGATAGAAAAACATTCTGGTCGTTTTTCTCTTGAAAATTAATTTTCCAAGTTGAAAGTCTCCATTCCTCTAACTAAAATAGTAAATAATGATCAGTAAAAATTTTAAGTTGCTAAGGTGCTTTGAGTTGATCAAATTTCAGACATGGTTAATGTGAGTGATTATCACCCTAAGCTTCTTTTTGTTCTTGTTGTTGATGGAGATTTAGAAGACAGTGAAGTCCCTCCATTTTATCTAAGCCTAAAAATTCATGAATTTATCCTCAATAATGCAATGCTTGATTCCAGAGCCTCTCACAACCTCATTCCCAAGGCCATTATGCTTATCATGATATTTACTCATTTGATTCAGGGAGGGTGAAATGCCTTGACCTCATCAAGGACCTAGTGGTGTCATTAGAGAAAATACCAGCCAATAATGTCCTCATGGACGTTGTTGTGGCTGATATCTCACCCAGATCTAGAATTCTACTTTCTCGGTCATGGGGAGCCAAGCTTAGAGGTACCTTACAGCTTTATTTTTCTTATGCTACCATTCCCGTCTTTGGAAAGCTTAGGAAGCTATACCAGGAAAGTAAGATAAAGTACATGATCAGTAGCTGAGAAAATCCAAATAACCATCCTATACATGATTTTCATATAGAATTAGAGTCCTTTACCTTGTTCAATGATGAAGGTTCAACATCTTCCGAAGATTTGACTGAATAAATTGTAGAAATTTCTGAATTTTCAAATTATATTTTAGAATTGGCAAATGCAGAAAATTGTAAAAAGGTGCAAAATGGTTTAGAGCTGAGTGTATCACCTAAAAAAGTGATGGAACAATGAAAGAATCAGAATTTTTCGGTGCAACAGAGGTCCCTCAAACAACAAGAAATTTCAGCCATCCAATTTGTAGTTTTTGGATGAGGAAAGTAGGTTGTGGAGTATGGACTTCGATGGAGCTTTGTGCAAAGAAGGGGTTGGAATTGGAGTGTTGATTCACAACCTTGTAAATCATTCATTAAAAATCCCTCCCAATGTTTTAATGTCATCCTACAGGTTTTCCTTTGAATTTTCAAACAATGAAGCTGAGTATGAGGCTTTGATAGTTGGTCTGAAAATTCTCAAGAAGCTAGGTGCAAAAAATAGTTCTGTATATGGTGACTTCAAGTTAGTGATAAAGAAAGTTAAAGGGGAATACCAGGCCAAGCATACAAGGATGTGAGCTTACCAAAATGCAGTGTTAGACATCCTCAATACATTTTCTGAGTAAACTTTATCTTTGATTCCAAGAGACAACAATGTTATTGTTGATTCTCTAGCTACTTCGGCCATCATGTTCAAAATTTCATTGTATCCTATTAATAACTATGAGATAAATGTAAAACACCGCCATTTTGTCCCATATAATGTTCAGTATTGGCAATTATTTCAAGATTATAAATAGATCAAAAACTTCTTACAAACATAAGGAGAGTTTGTAAATTCTCAAAAGGAAAACCAGTGCTATGAAGATGACCAAGAAATCAATGCTACAGAGATTCAAGTGCTTCAGCTGAAAGATAACTCCATTCCAAAAGGTTTGGTACCTTTGGAAGATATTTTTGATCAAGATGATGTTGCACAAAAAACGACAATGTTACTAACATAAGTGGGAGTGGAAGATCTAAATCTTGGAACTCCGGAAAAGATAAAAATGATAAAAATTTCAAAATATTTGAGTGCAGAAATGAAAGGTAAATATGTAGCGCTTATGTCTCACTTTTATGATGTATTTTCTTGGGAATATTCTGATCTGAAAGTCTATGATAAAAGAATAATTCAACATACCATTCCCTTGAAGTTGGATCAGAAACCTTTTCGTTAGAAGCTAAGAAGAATGAATCCCAAGTTGTTTCCCTCTATCAAGAAGGAGGTAAATAGATTATTCACTGCTGGTATCATTGTACCTCTTCGATTTTAAAATTGGATGTTTAATTATAGTGCAAGTAATGAGGAAGACATGAGATATTCGCTTGTGCATTGATTTCAAAACTCTGAACAAAGTGTCATTAAAGGACAATTATCCGCTATCGAAGATGGACCATATTTTACAAAGGGTAGTTGGATATTCTGTACTTTCATTTATGGATGGATACTCCAGCTATAATAAGATCCTTTTTCATCCAGATGATCAAGAAAATAAAACTTTCATAACACCTTGGGGTACCTTCATGTATGCCAAAATTCCATTTGGATTGAAGAATGCAGGGGCTACTTTTCAACGAGCAATGGACATTGATTTCACCAATGAAAAGGATGTTTTTTTGGTAATTTATCTTGACGATATCAGTCTTTTTTCCAAGAAATATGAACATCACTTTTATCACTTCAAAACAATCTTCCATAGATGCAGAAAGTTTGACATATCGTTGAACCCAAAGAAGAGACTTTTCGCTATGGAGGAAGGTAAATTGTTGGGCCATATATTATCAAAAGATGGAATTAGGATAGATTCTTCCAGGATTGAAGCAATTTAGACCTTGGATTATCCTAGGTGAAAAAATTAAATTTAGTCATTCAATGGAAAAATCAATTTTTTGAGAAGTTTTGTTCGGGCCAATCTTGCTGAACATTTAAGGAAAATTACTGACATGTTGAAGAAATATAGTGAAGTAAATTGGTCTAAATAGGTGAAGAAATCATTCAATCAAGTTAATTTGTATCTATATCATGCTCCTATCCTCATTAGTCCAGATTATACACTTGATTTTATCATTTTTTCATTTGCCTCGGAGCATACTCTTGTTGTTGTCTTCATGTAAAAGAAAAATCATAACACAGAGAAGCCCATTTCCTTCTTTGTTAGAACCATAAGAGATGTAGCCTTGGAGTATAAAATCACTGAGAAATATGCCTTGGCATTAGTCAAATCATTGAAGGACTTCCGGGTTTACATTATACATTCTCATGTCATTGCATACGTTCCAAACGTTGCTATCAAAGATGTGCTTACACAGAATGATCTTGAAGAGCGTTGAGGTAAATGGATCATTGCCATGTTATAGTATGATTTTGAGATCAAGCCCACAAAGATGATCAAAGGACAAGGCATGGTGAAGCTCATGGCAGATTCAAATCTTCATTCCTTGGACATCAATTTTATTGTTGCATTATCTGAAGAACAAGATGTTGAAACATTACCTGAGGTAGCTGAAATTTTCTCTCTATCACCTTGGTATGTTGATATAGTACATGTTTTGCAAAATTTGAATCCTCCTCCTGGCTTTCCAAGTAGTAAGGCTATATCTTTTAAGTTAAAAGCTATTAAGTACTACATTCTTAATGGTGTCTTATATTGGAAAGATCTGGGTGGAGTATTGGTGAATTTTTTTGTTGAAGGAAAATTTGAAAACGTCATGACATATTTTCATAAAGGTGACTGTGGAAGCCATATTTATTATAATACTATAGCTAATAAGATCTTAAGGGTGGGATTATATTGGCCAAGATTATTTTCTGATGTATAAAAAACAATCATGAGCTCTCATGAATGTCAAATATTTCAGGGAAAGAGAAATCTCTTGCCTTTACCTCTTAAACCAATTGAAGCAAAAGCACCATTCCAGCAGTTGGGACTTGATTTCATAAGCACACGAAAAAATACCACTTTAGTTGTGCATGAAAAAAAGCCCTAATAGCAGAGATGGCTGCTAATATCCTCAGATATGTAGTTAGGTGATCAAGATAAATGCTGCAAAAATCTAGATCTATGCATTAGAAGACATTAAACAGTAGAAAAAACAAGATTTACTCCATGCATCCAATAGACAATACAAGAATATATCGAATGAATTTTTTATTAATGGCACCTAGTAGGAAAAAAAAAGAGGGTGTTCCTTGTTCTCCTCAATTGGATGGGTTCTTGTAAGTCCCCAGCACTTCAGATCTAGAATTCCTCTCTCTTGATGGTGTAGAAAACCCAGACAAAAATAGTACAAAATATGACTATGATGGTGTATCAATAGTGAGACCAAAAGTATAGATCCAGAGTGATCTTTAGGCAACAAAAGGTGGTAAATGAATGGGAAAACCCTTCTATTTATAACAAAATATTGAGTTAGTCTAGATAATGGTGCATAATTAAAATATTATTAACCAATTCAAGATCCAACTTTTATGGAATATTTTATTATATTTGTTGGAGGGAAAAGGAATTTGACTTGGGTCAAATCCCTTTATTTGTAAATAATAAATAAATAAATGATTTATTTATCATTTTAAGGATGTGGTTGAGTGATAATGAAAAAAATAAATATATATTTAATTATTTAAGGGTGATTTAGTCATATTTAACAAAGAATATTATTTAAATAAGGTTTAGATAATTATTCTTAGGAAATACTAAGATAAATAATGATTTATCTAATTAATTTCCCTGTTTTGGGTTTTATAACCAGCAATATTAATTAAATTGATGTTTAACTAATTATTCCTTGAGGAGAATCAAAAAAATGTAGATTTATTTAATATTTCCTCATGGGGTTTCATGTTTAGACCATAAAAAACTTAATAAAGGTGGTTTACTAAGTTATTTTTCATATTGAATGCAATTTTACTTAGGTTAAAATTGGTCTTACATGGTGCACTTGGGTCCATCTAATAATAATAGGTTAGATGACCAAAAAATGGTGTAACAAATTGCCCCCCAACATGCGAGCGTTAGGAGCCAATCATATGACCAAAGTACGTTGTAAGAACTCAATCACTAGACATCGAAGGGGAAGTCAAAGAGAGAGAAGTATAAGGCAGACCAAAATGCTGAAAGAACTAGACCCTGAGGAGGCGAGACTTGCATGTGTGACAAGTCTCTTTGATGAGTGAGTACCTGTGCTATAAGCGGCGGGGGAGGCATACCATGGTACTGGCCAATATAGAACATGTTGGCATAAACATGAGCCAAATAAACAACACGATAATGAATCCCACATACATATTGTTCCTGGAATAACATCCGGGACTTGTACAATGATATCTAAATACATGAGATATAAATGCAACCCAGATGCTCCTGAAAATTGGAAAGGGCTCTGAAAAGATGACTCATACAAGCAAACAAAAAGGAGTTGCAAGCGGCTGAGCCTGACATCATCAAAAGTATGGAGCTGCATCAAAGGCTGTAATGAAGAGGTCATCCGAGTGTGTGGGGGGATACCTATAGGGCCACCCCCTCATGAGGGCTGAGACATCTCACACACACCCAGGAATCACTGATGTCAGCTGCTGCATCACTGAACCATCAAGTATACGGATCTCGATCATGCTGAAAGGAGTTGGAGCTGTGAAACAATCAAGTCACGGGGTAATAAGAAGTCTCTTTGCCTGATCCGAGGCACCGAATAAGAGTGGAAGCTATAACCAAGGTACACCGCCCTCTAGACCTATCTTCTGGAATGAATGAGATGATGTTGATAGAAGGAGGTCTGCCATAGGTGAGGCAATAAGGGATCCTCAACTAAGGCACGAGAGAAAATATTAGAGAGAATGACAGACTAACACCAATGATGATGATGAAATGGGGGGTGCTGAGTAGCAAATGGACAACTTCCCTTGTTAGAGCCTAAATGGCATGGATGACCTGGCAGCGACTGTCAATATCATGAGGAATAGGGGAGAGTGGGACCGAAGGCCATAGTGTGCGACACGAGAGAGGGTCCAAGAAATGAAGGATGAAGGACTATATTGGGATGTAAAGGGACTCAGGATACATTCCATGAATGCATTGATGAATCAACTTGGATGCTCTAAACAAGGGTGACTCGATGGTGTTGCCACACAGAAAAGTTCTAATGGGGACCATACAAACATGAGTAAAATATGGTAACTCATGACGAAAGTTGACACGAGCATGGAAAAGTATGGAGGCAAAGTGGTGCCCCCAGTATGATTGTTGCAAGTGAAGAATTCGATTTTGAGGAGGGGTGAAGTGACGCTTCATGGAAACAATGTGTCCTGGTGGAATATCAAGTCACTAAAAACTAACAGATACCCATTTGAGGGCTTGGTGAGAAATTTCCAATGGTATAGACAGTTCGTCAAACTGAGCTATGTTTTGGCCGTAGCAGGCAAAAGAAAAATCAAGGGTTTTCTTTTAATAAGGCAGTTTCCCTCCAAATTCACTCATTTGCAAGTGGAGCTATGGTGAATGTAGTGAGGAGAGAAGGCCCCAAATCTTGCAGCAATCGTAGCAGAAAAACCGACCGTTGGAATTTGAGATCTGTCAATTGTAGGTAAGAGGCCTAATCCTACTTTTACATTTCAGTGGGTTGAAAGTTCAGTTTAGGTACCCAGAGCTCATGAACAGGCCAGGTCGTACTTTTTGGGGTCTGTTCTAAGTCCTGGGTAGCAGGTACTGGGCAGAAAACTACGACCTGTCCCAGGAAATGACCTGAAAAGTGTGACCTGTCAGAGAACGGGGGTTTCAGTGCTTTTTTTGGCTGAGATCTGGGATTTTATGGTTGAGGGGCATAGCTGCCCCCGAGCATGTTGTGGTCATGCCAAAAAGTATTTAGGAAAAGGGGAATCTAAACACATTTTAATGATGTGGTGCACCATTTGTTTTCATTATGGTTATGCAGTTTGAGAAAGGGAATGGAGGATTACCAATCTCTTTTGGTACTGCATATATGAATCAAATAGACTTTAAGTTTCTAGTTTGGCATACATGGTGTCACTATCTCAAAGAGAGGATTTTGGGATAATGAACTGGTTCTCTCCCAGAAAAATCACAGGTTGGTCAACAACAATGTCGAAGGGACTGGGTTGTTTATGTAATATGAAGGAATGATGAGGGGTATCATCCGTAGAGTGATATGGGACTCTAGAGGTTCTTCTAAATGTAGAAGAATAATGGTACTAGAGCTGACACGACCAGATACACTCAGAGAATTGTGGATAATTTCCTCACCTGGATTTGCAAATATGGGTTCCCCTTTATCCAAAAATTGGGTGTCAATGTAATGGCCACAAGGTGTATGTGGTTCGGATGTATGGGTTCGATGTAAGGGGGGGTGGATAAATTCAGGGGTGGTGACTACTTCCATAATGTCGTCATCATAATAGAAAAGGGTTCCTAGTGGAAGAAATACCACCAAACGCGGTGAAGCTACCTGACTCATCATCATGAGAAGAGAGGTTCACATGTGCATCGTCACAAGTGGTGACAGAAGAGTAATCAGATAATGGATCTACCAATGTTGAACTCGAGGTGATCCAAAGGGTAAGGTTAGGAAGAGAGAGGGTGGCCATAACAGGTACCATGTACACTCCTGGTGGGGGAGCGAGGAACAGTATCTGACCAAAGAGGAAATGACCAGGCATGATGGCTTTGAGATGGTTAAGGCCTGGAGGAACTATTCTAGGAGGATAAAGAGGCTCATGAGTACCAGCAGAAGGTGAAGAGCTAGGAGGAGAAGGTTCAGAAGGTTGATCGGAGGACATCATGAGAATCTGGTAATCGGAGGTACCAGATGGAAGAGTTTGAGTGGCTGCCTGACCTTTAGGTGGTTGGGTAGCCACAGATCCTTGCTGAGGGAAAGGATCGGTAAGCATAGCCAGTTGACTAGGTGCAGGACTAGGAGGAATGGAAGGGATGTCTTATTGTCCTCTCAATGTCGCTTGAGACTCCCAGAGCTATCACATCTGTGGAAAAAGAGGAAAATAATGTGTATAATGACCATAAACACCACAAAAAGAATAGGGCTTGTTCGTATGAACAGGCCTGTCCTTCTTGGGTTTTGTGCCTTGTTGCTGGTTTGTAGTGTTAGGAGCATTACCTTGATTGGGTCCAGGATTACCAGGGGAAACTTGATTTTGAGTGCCTTTTCTCTTCCTTTTTAAGGGAGGAGGATTAGTCTTGCCCTATTGTGCGTACACCTGCCCTTGAGGGGGTGGTGGTTGCTGTTGCGGGGGTTGAGAAGGCAAGGGAGGAGGAGGTGCTAATGCTAGAGGAGCTGGAGCACTATGCTGTGGATACAAATAATAAGGAGGTTGGGTAACAGTGTGGTAAACAGGAGGTTGGGTAACAGTGTGGTAAACAGGAGGTTGGGAAAAAATAGGAGGCATGCCGTATCCTGGATATGTGCTACCGGGAGGGGGAAAAGTGTAGGATGCGTTGGCCCCTCACTGAGGAAAACCATAGCCCATGGGAGGTTGAGCATATAGATTAGAGAGCTCCAAAAATACCGTCGGTGGCGTGATATTCCCCCGGTGCATTGACACCACTGGGTCTAGGAAGATCAGGTAGAACGATATAAACATAACCCGAACGAGCATAGATCAAGTCATATTTTAATGCAATTTGGAGAGCGGCTTGTTTGGTGTGAGGAAAGTGTGATGCAGCATCTTTTCCAATAGGCAGCAAGAGAGACCTAAGGAGCCAGTCCATGTAGACACGGTCTTCGAAGGTAGGGGCTCGACATAGGCTCTTTCTTCTCCACCATTCCAGAACATGGTCGGATAGGCGGGTCGCAGATGATTGACGGAAAGAGGTCAAGAGTTCAGTACCAGTGCCGTAATGAAGGGGAAGTTGTAGATAAGACAAAAAATCCTGGGCAAGAGTCGCAAAGGTGGTATGAGAGGAAGGGGCCTGATCAACATACCACTTAGAAGCTTCCCCTGTAAGTGTTTGTTGGAACAACCGAAGATGGACAGAATCATTTGTAATGGAGTTAGACGAACACCACATGTGGAAAGATCAAACATGATTTGAAGGATCTTCTCTAGCAAGGCCTTCAAACTTTGGGATGTCAGAAGGGATTTTTTTTGGCATAGCTGGACAACTAGCGTCATGGTGTATAGGGTCGTTTATCAACTGGTCAAAATCAGGGAGGCTAAGGCCTGCCATGAAGGGGAGCAAGGGTGCAACCGGGGTAGTGTCCGCTGCAGTCCCACTAGTGGTATTCGTGGCATGAGGGCTGGGGTTACCACCAGCATTAGGTCCTGCACCAGACATGGTGAAGGTTTAAGGAGGAGAACCAAAGGTGGAATGAGAAGGAGAACCGAAAGGACTAGAATAAGAGTTGGTGTGTGGACTTGGTGGAGGAATAACTTGAACCCTATGTGGAGGAGTAAGTCTCCATACCAGAAACTAAGGGTGAAGGCCAAGAAGTCTCTGGGATAAACGCCTTGGTGGCACAATGGTGACGACACAAACACAACACAAAGGAAAAAGAGACCAACAAGGGTAGGGAGGTGCAGGATCAACTGATTCCAATGTTTTTAGAGTCTTTGCTTGGTGGTGTTAAAAAAGCCCTTTTTTGCTTAGGGTGTGTGTAAAAGTGTGTAAATTTTAATTTTTAAACCCAAATGTTTGTAGAGAAAAGAGAAAAAGTGTGCTATATAGTTGTAAATAAACCTGTAAATGACAGTATATAGGCTTGCAAAAATAGAAAATAAACAGCTAATAATGCAATAATCTAAACCCAAGGAGGCGTGTCTCTCAACAACTAGTCTATAGGTGAGTTAAAAAAAATAATAAAAACACACTAAAAAAGCTAATAGATCTAAGGTCAAGATGAACAGGGATCTAAAAGACAAAATCTGCTGGAAAGTGGTGCAGAAAACAACAACAAATCATAGGAAAAATTGTTGTAAACAAGGTGGAAAAAGGCTATCTATTGAAGGGAAATGGAGTGAACCCTAGAGGAAAACCCAAACGAAGCTATATGAGTTGATTTGGATGGATAAAAAGCCAATCTGAAGTAGATCTGAAGTTGAGGTATCAAATCTGAAAAATGGCTGAAGACTCTGAAATTTCAGACAACCTGCAACAACAAAAACTCTTCCACGAAAAGTGGAGGGTACTGAAGCCCTAGGGGGATAGGTTCCCACTTATTTGAGTGAAACAGAACAACTGAAATTAAAAAATGGGCAGAGACAGAGGTCAAACAACCCTGAACAGAGGCTCAGACACACCCAGAAAACTTTCAGAAAAATCCCTGCAAAAAGTCCAAGTCGCAGTTTCTAACCTGTTTTCAGCAGAGGTCGCATTTTTTGGGCTGAAAAGTGCGTCCTAAGGGTCTAGGTCATAGGTTTTGGGCCAAAAAGTGCGACCTGCACTTTCATCACTCTCGATGGTAGGTTTCAGAAAAATTTTCCATCTTAGCTGCGACTGATGTCTGTCACCTGTGCAATAGGACCGAAAACACACGGAAGTCAAAATTTTTATCGTTTTATGGTTTTAGAGCTTAAAAAAAACATCAAGAAAAGAAAAAACAAGGGGCTGAAGAGAAATCCTAGGGTTTGAAGTAGCTAGATATGCAATGATCAGAAAAATGACAACAGTTGTAATCGTAAACCCATGTGGAGTTGCGAGTTGTTAGTATGAATATTAATTCCAAGCATACGAAAAAATACCACTTTAGTTGCACATAACAAACAGCTCTAACAGCAGATATGGCTACTAATATCCTCAGATCTGCAGTTAGGTGATCAAGATAAATGCTGCAAAAATCTAGATCTATGCATTAGAATACATTAAATAGTAGAAAAAACAAGATTTACTCCATGCATCCAATAGACAAGACAAGAATATATCGAATGAATTTTGTATAAATGGCACCTGGGAGGAAAACACAAGAGGGTGCTCCCTGTTCTCCTCAATGGGATGGATTCTTGTAAGTCCTCAACACTTCAGATCTAGAATTCCTCTCTCTTGATGGTGTAGAAAACCCAGACAAAAATAGTAGCAAAATATGACTATGATAGTGGATCAATAGTTAGACCAAAAGTATAGATCCAAAGTGATCTTTAGGCAACAAAAGGTGGTAAATGAATTGGAAAACCCTTCTATTTATAACAAAATATTGAGTTAGTCTAGATATTGGTGCATAATTAAAATATTATTAACCAAATCAACATCCAACTTTTATGGAATATTTTATTACAGTTGTTGGAGGGAAAAGGAATTTGACTTGGGTCAAATCCCTTTATTTGTAAATAATAAATAAATAAATCATGTATTTATCATTTTAAGGATGTGGTTGAGTGATAATCAAATAAATAATGATTTATTTAATTATTTAAGGGTGTTTTAGTTATACTCAACAAAGAATACTATTTAAATAATGTTTAAATAATTATTCTTAGGAAATAATAAGATAAATAATGATTTCTCTATTTAATTTCCCTGTTTTAGAGTTAAATATAACCAGGGAATATTAATTAAATTGTTGTTTAACTAAAATTGTTCATGAGGATAATCAAACAAATGTAGATTTTAATATTTCTCTTGGGTTTCACCTGTTTAGACCATAAACAACTTAATAAAGGTGGTTTTCTAAGTTATTTTTCATAGTGAATGAAATTTTACCTAGGGTAAAATCGGTCCTACATGGTGTACTTGGGTCCATATAATAACAATAGGTTAGACGATCAAAAAATGGTGTAACACCATTTTTAGCTCAGCACAAATGGATACTCACTACCACAGACTATTTCACCAAATGGATTGAATCCATCCCCACGAGGCAAGCTACAAACACTGTTATCATTTAGTTTCTTGAGAACAATATTCTGTCCCATTTTGGTTGTCCACACAAGATCATTACTGACAATGTAGTTGTTATTAAGTCTAATAAAATGACTGAATCTTGTGATATGTATCACACTAGGCTTGTTCATTTCACAACATACTATCAAATAACTCTTTTAGTTGTTTTCCACAGATTCATAGGTCAAATTTTTTTACTTTTTCGAACATGTCCTCAGAAAATAATTTTGGTCAACGCTTTGAGGTCTAATCATATTTGTTTCTCCTTAGATTTAATTATCATCGCCATAGAATTTATCATCGCCATAATCAATTTCAAGTGCAGTCTCCTAAGTAATCATTCAAAAGATACAGTGTTGTGTAATTTCATTTCGTTTAGTTCAAGTCTGGAATTCCACCTTGCCTTTGGAAAAAATCCTCAAATTTCACCCAGGCTTTAGAAATAATCCTCCATTCATCCATGAAACCTAATGAAGGAGGGAAATAAAGTTTATGGAATTCAAATAAAGCCATATTTTTTGTTTCACTTATGGCTCAGAATTTCGAAAAGGATTTCCAAAAATCTCATCTCTGTCTCACCATTTTCTTGGCCCGAAGAACTTTGTCTCACTGTCTCTTTTAAAGGATCAAAAAGTCATCATCCACTGTCAGAGCTCCAAGGGAGGCTAGTTTGACCTACTGTCCTAGTCAAATGAAAAAGAGTGTCATTTCAAGCTTCAAAGACATATTATCTGTTTTGAAGAGTCATTATCCAATGTGAAATTCCAAAGGTGAAATATTTTCAAAGTTTTTAATAACAATCATGATGTCTCATGAAAAGGAGAAAATTTGTCTCACGATCTCATTTTAAAATCCTAAGAATGTCATCTCAAGTATCAAGGAATGCAAAAGAGGTTAACTCTATCCTCTCATCTCACTTAAAGAGCCAAAAAATCACCTTTCATGTCAAAGGGTTCAAAAAGTGTTATTCTCTCTTCTAACCTCATTTGAAAAAGCCAACATGTCATCCTCCAAGTTGCACAAAAGGTTTAAAAGGGTCATTTCAAAATTTAAGGAGAGTGAAGGAAATTAATTTTTAACTCTTTTTCATCCCACGTGAAGGAGTAAATAGTCAATTTTCAAGTGCAAAAGATTTAAAAGTTAATGTAAATGTCAAAGGGAAAAGGTAAACGCTGTCAAATATTATAATGGGAAATGAAACTTCATTCTTCTTTTATTGTTATCCTTTCATATGTGTGAGAGCCACTTTGATTACCTCTCTATACTCTCAATATTCTCTCACAAATTCTCAAGAAAAATACGATTTTACATTGCCGTGGGAGTGAAAACCTCTCTTGTTATGCTCCTGTCAGTGTGGAGAAGTGAATTTTTATGCTTATGTGGAGTGAAAACCTCTCTTGTTATTCTCATGTCAGTGTGGATAAGTGAATTGTTACGCTCCAGTGGAGTGAGAAGTCATTTTGTTACGCTCCTGTCAGTTTTAAAAATCAAAGTGTTACGTTTTTGTGTGAGAGGAGAAGCAGTATTTTTACGCTTCTGGGTTGTGTAGAATCATGTTGTTATGCTCTTGGGTAGTGTATCAAACATTGTTACACTCATGTCTATGAAGAACACTACTATTACGCTTCTGAATATTGAAGAAAACAGTGTTACGCTCCTGCAGGTAGCCTCCAGTGTTGATTGAAGTCCGAAACCATACAAAATTCAAAGGAATTTGACCTCCATTCATTGCTATAGCTACTTCACAAGGTAATTCTGCATCTTTTCCTTGCTTTGGATCAGATTTACATTGTTTTTATATGTCTTTTATGCCTTCTCCATCTCTCCACTGTCCACATAAAAAACAAGTTTTTTTTGTCAAAACCCTAACCTATTCAAACCTAAACCGTAACCTATCACACAAACTACAAACCTACATCCTCCATGCCCATCTACATATACCTATTCCCACACATCATCCATGACATCAAATCAAACTATTAAAACCCTAAAATTCTAAACTATTTTAACACAACCACAATCAAAATTGTCAAAATTAAAGTGAACGTGTTTTAGGGTTTTGAATGACTTAGAATTATCCATTTTCACTCATTCCACTTGCATTGAGATTTGGTGTCAGCATACCCTCTGAAATTTTATCAATTTTTTTTTCCAGCTCTAAGACCCTAAAAAAAAAAAAAAAAAACACTTCTTCACTAGTTTTTCCCATAGCCAAAATTGGGAAATTATTGTGATTTGAGGAGTTGAATGACTTAAACTTCTCCATTTAAGTTCATTAAAATTTCATTATGGAGACAAGACACCATCCTATTCACTTAATTTTTTTTAGAATTTTTACTCAACCCCATCACCCCTTTTTCACCTCAAAAATTTTCCCTATTGTTGCAGAGGCTATTCTCACAACGAAAATTGGGAATTTCCTGTGTTTTAGACATTTTGACACCTTCCACTCATCCATTTTCCCTCATTCCACCTTCAACTTGAAGCTGACACACAAAAATACCTACTCAAATTTTTCTATAATTTTTATCAGCTTCAAACCCCTCCATTTCATCCACCAAATTCACACCTTCATACACTCACTTTTCCAGATTTCTAGTATCATAAACTCATTTCATTGACATCCTAGGGTTTTGATCGTTCCAGTGACCAAAAACATGGAAAGTGACAAGAAGAGATTCAAAGGAGGGTGTCATCTCAGACTTTAGCCATTCACCATGCATGAGATTAATGCTTTTCCATTGGCTAGAAGATGCTTTCAAATAACTTAGTGCTTAACATTTTATGAAAGGCTTATGGAAGTAGGGTATCATCTTCAGTTGTCCAACCTTTTTTAAACTAGATACAATATGGGAAAGGCCACTCTTGTAGGTATGGATATCAACTTATCATATGAGCTAATTGCTTCAGCAACAGGTATTCCTTCTCATGGAGAACAACTGTTCAAGGGTATGGATCTTGAAATTGAAAATTACAAGCAGTTCCTAAAGCCTCATGCTAGAGATGATCCAGAATTTGTTTTTCCTTTTAGAAATCTCATAAACAAGTATGCTTATTGATGATGTTTATAATGAATTACTTTACATGCAAAGGAATATTCTCCAGGCTATACAGGCATCACATCAGGATTTTGATGCATTTTACCAGAGTCAAAACACTTGATTTTCCTCATTATTTATATAGGAGCTTGATTAAGATGGCTGAGAAGGTTCAGAGTAGAAGAGAAGATCATCATACTAGTCTCTTTCATCATGGCCTTATCAAGCTCATTGTGTTGCATGAATTTTCCTCCATAAACATGACATGGGAAGACTTCTTGGAGAGGTTGTCAGCAACACTTTCTATCTTGCCTATTACATCATCACCACAACCAATGGATATTGGCACTTCTAGCATGCCTTTTCAGATTTTAGATGTCCCTAGGGTTGTGGTATTTTCTCACACATATGAGAGAGGAAGGAGTCAATTTTTTGTGCCTAAGTATAATAGGATATTTCTTACACTTGGCACCCATGATGAGAAATGTCAGATAGAGGAGAGACCTCTTTTGGATCAACATGATGAGTCAGTGCCAATGGAGCCTAAGGTATCAGAACATGAGGAGGTTAGATCAATTGTAGACATCATCAAATAGAAGGATACAGATATTGTAGAGTTTAAAGAGGCCTTCTCCATTGCCCAATCCTGAATTACTTTCCTTAAGTGGGAAAATTTTCAATTGCAAGTGAATCAACTCCTCCAAAGTAAATACAAATAATATATGGATGCAAACAGAGGTAAAGGAAAGAAATTGTTGTTGTTAACCAAGTGCAGGAGATGAAGGCTGAAGCAAATGCAAAAATACAAAGAAAAAGAGGCCTAAAAAGGGCATTGGAGCGAGAGACACAACAAATTCATCAATCTGAAGAGTTGACATTTGATGAGCTCATTGCCATGGAGATCAATAAGGATAGAGAGATTTGGATATCAAGAGTTAATGAGCATTTGGAGAAGTTATTTAAGAAATCTAAAAAGGATAACAAGTTGCAAAGGCACATAACAAGTCATTATCATACCAAGGATACCATTTCTCAAATAAGGCTGAAACAAGTCAAAAAGAGGCTTAAAGAGGCACAAATGAAACTTAATGAGAAGGACATCTTGGATTTATTTGCTGAAGCTTCATTAGCTATGTAGCATATCTCTTTGAGGTGTCAAAGAACCAATTTTGAAGACTTTGGAGCAATTTTGATATCTTACATGATATTTGGCAGAATTTTGGAAATTTCTCATTTTAAAAGGGTAACAAAAACTTATGAATTTTCATTTTGGAGGCATAGAAATGGTGATTTATTTACATGGATGGATGTATTTTGATTAGTACATCATAGATCAGTAACCCTCCTGGCATGAAAAGTTGCAATTTGGGAGAAAAATCTCAAAAACCACCTATTTTTCATGTTTCTGCCTCCTTTTTGGACCCTCTGTTATGCTTTTGAGTGGCCCTGGGAGAATGGATTTTTGAAGGTCTTCCCGTGGTCCATTTTGAAAAACTAAAGATTTTTTGGAAACTAGACACACAGGGCTAGTTGACTATTCTTTCAGAAGTGTATTTTGATTTCTCAAAGTGCCTCCAAACTTCTGTTATGCTTCTGAAATTTGTTTTTAATTTTTTCAGTCAGAATTGTCATAGACCAGCATTGGATTCCCTCAGTACACTTGTCAAGCTCAGAAATGGTCACAAATTCGGAGCTATGAGTTGTCATTAGAGTTATTAGGTTTGTTTTTTCTTCCTATTATGATGGAATTTGTAATTAATGTAAGGTACAAACACTCCTAGTTTGTAGCTAAAATTCACGGAATGATTTCTAACCTCCCTATAAACTAGGAAATTTATCATATTTTGCATTTATGATCCATTTTGGATAGGATTTCGACCTGATGAGGTGTCATGGTCTATATTTTCTATAATTAGACTCTCATTTGTATTTTTTTGGGGTTGGATAGTCTCATATTTTGTAGTGGAGCTCTTGTAACCGGTTTGTGGAATGAAATTAGAGACAAATTTACAGTAAATATTGTGAGATACTTGTGGTATGATTTGGAACATATGTGTTTCTCATGTTTTCTTATTATCTTATGCTTAATTCCTGTCTACTTCTTCATATATGTCTATCTTGTAAGTTTGAGAGTAGAATTCATGTTATGCATGCTCTGTTTTAGACAAGATTCACCATATTATGTTTAATTGCCTCTTAAATTGAATGAATTCACCGCAGTGCTCATTCAATATCTACTCCATATTCATACTATACTTAATGATTGATTAATATGTTTCCAAACTACATATATTTCCTCACACACTCTCTACAGGTTAACCTCGAATTTCAGACCTAAAAACCTCATTTACAGTCCATTCACTCACTTTCCTATCCAACATTGAAAATATCAAACAAATTTTACTCATTTAAGCTAATATATCTAGCCTAAAATCTTATGTTACTCAGCCATTCAATTGAATTTTTAAAGTGACAAAGAGAGAGCCCTCTTTGGTCCAGGTAGGGCTAGCAACCTGACCTAAAGTTTGGTCTGTGGTTACCTTTCTCCAATCCTATTGTCAACCTTAGGAAGTTGGGGAGAGTGATAATAGGTGACATAAATCAGTTTGCATGCAACATCATATTGATTGAAAATCTCTTCCAAAGGTACCAAACCTCTTGGAATGGAGTTATCTTTCATCTAAAGCACTTGCATCTCTAATGCATGGATTTCTTGGTCATCTTCATAGCACTGGTTATCCATTTGAGAATTCACAAATTCATCTTTTGTCTACAAGAAGTTAATGATATGTTTATCATCTTGAAATACCTGCCAATACTGAACATTGTGTGGGATATCAGAGGTGTGTTTTACATTTATCTCATACTTCTTATTAGGATACAATGAAATTTTGAACATGTTGGCCGAAGTAGCAAGAAAATCAGCAACAACATTGTTGTCCCTTGGGATCAATGATAAAGTGTACTCGGTGAATGTCTTGAGGATGTCTAGAACTACATTTTGGTAAGCTCACATCCTTGGATTCTTGGCATGGTATTTCCCTTTGACTTTCTTTATTACTACCTCATAGTCACCATATACATAAATCTTCTTGGCACCTATATTCTTGAGAATTTTGAGACCAGATATCAAAGCCTCATACTCGGATTCATTATTTGAACATTCAAAAGCCAGATTTTAGAAAGACATACGAACATTGGATGGATTTTTAATTACTGATTTACAGGGTTGTGAATCCACACTCCAATCCCAGACCCATTTTTTCCCAAAGCTCCACCAAAGTCCATAGCCCACAAACTACTTTCCTCATCCGGAAACTGCAAATTGGATGGCTGAAATTTTCTTGCTGCTTGAGAGAGTTCTCTTGTACCAAAAAATTATTTTTCTTTCACTGTTTCATCACTTTTTTGAGGTGATTCGCTTGGTTCCAAACCACTTGGCACTCTTTCATAAATTTATGCATTTGCCAATTCTAAAACAAAATTTGAAAATTCAGAATTTTCTGCTTTTTCTTCAATCAAATCTTCAAAAGATGTTGAACATTCATCATTGAACAAGATAAAGGACTCTAAATATGTATGAACAACATGAATAAGATGATTATTTGGCTTTTCTCGACTTTTGATCATGTATTTCATCTTCATTTCCTGGTATAGTTTCCTAAGTTGTTCAAACACTGGAATGATAGCATATGAAAAGTTAAGTTGTGAGGTACCTCTAAGCTTCGCTCCCCATGACCAAGAAAGAAACATTCCATATCTGGGAGGCATATCAGCCACAACAACATCCATGAGGACATTCTTGGCTGGGATTTTCTCTAATGACACCACTTGGTACTTGATGAGGCCAAGACATTTCACCCTCCCTGAATTAAATGAATAAAGATCATGATAAGGTCTTGTGATATCCTGTCCGAATATGTCCATAATGGCCTTGGGCATGAGGTTATGAGAGGCTCTAGAAACAAACATGGCGTTATGAAGGATAAAATCATGGATTTTGAGACTTAGATAAAACAAAGGGACCTCACTATATTTTAGATAGCCATCATCAGCAGGACCAAAAAGAAGGTCAAGGTGATCATCACTCACATTAACTGTTACACCATTTTTTGGTCATATATATTATTGTTATTAGATGAACCCAAGTACACCATGTAAGACCAATTTTACCCTAAGTAAAATTGCTTTCACTATGACAATAACTTAGTAAACCACCTTTATTAAGTTGTTTATGGTCTAAACAGGAAACCTGATAAGGAAATATTAAATAAATACAAATTTGTTTGATTTTCCTCAAGGAATAATTAGTTAAAAAGTAGTTTAATTAATATTTCTGGTTATATTTAACCCAAAACAAGAAAATTAATTATATAAATCATTATTTATCTTATTATTTTCTAAGAATAACTATTTAAACATTACTTAAATAATATTCTTTGTTAAATATGACTACATCTCCCTTAAATAATTAAACAAATCATTATTTATTTGATTATTACTCAACCATATCCTTAAAATGATAAATAAATCATTTATTTATTTATTATTTACAAATAAGGGGATTTGACTCAAGTCAAATTCCTTTTCCCTCCAACAAATATATTAAAATATTCCATAAAATTTGGATCTTGATTTGGTTAATAATATTTTAATTATGCACCAATATCTAGACTAACTCAATATTTTGTTATAAATAGAAGGGTTTTCCCATTCATTTACCACCTTTTGTTGCCTAAAGATCACTCTGGATCTATAATTTTGGTATGACTATTGATCCACCATCATAGTCATATTTTGCTACTATTTTTGTCTGGGTTTTCTACACCATCAAGAGAGAGGAATTATAGATCTGAAGTGTTGAGGACTTACAAGAACCCATCCCATTCAGGAGAACAGGGAACACCGTCTTGTGTTTTCCTCCCATGTGCCATTAATACAAAATTAATTCAATATATGATTGTCTTGTCTATTGGATGCATGGAGTAAATCTTGTTTTTTATACTACTTAATGTCTTATAATGCATAGATCTAGATTTTTGCAACATTTATCTTGATCGTCTAACTGCATATTTTAGGATATTAGCAGTCATCTCTGTTGTTGGGGTTGTTTGTTATGCGCAGCTAAAGTGGTCTTTTTTCGTACACTTGGAATTAAGATTCATACTAACATTAAACATGTCAGACATTTGATCAGATCTAAGCAACTTAGCTACTTGAAATTTATACTGATCATTATTAACTATTTCAATTAGAAGAATGGATACTTTCAATTTTGCAATTTAATTTTCAATACTAAAAAGAGAAGAATGTTTTTCTACCTCTTTCAAAGGTGCATATTTCTTTTTGGGCTGATATTTGTGTGAAGAATATTTCTTCTGTCCTCCATCTTGGAATTCTTTATATTTTCTTTGATTGTTAGAGGAAACTTTATTTCCTTTAGCATGATTAGGAACAATAGGTCCTTTGTCTTTACTTTGATTTGGGGCATCATCTTCTTTGTGATGAGCATATACTTGGGCATTCTATTTTTTTTTATTAGAGGTTATAGGAACATTCTTATTCCTCAAACCATATTGTCTATGCACTTGAGAAAGATAATTCTGATATCCCCTATGATAATATTTTATGTGCACTAATAACATGTCATCATTTTACAGGACATACTGCCGATCATCTGGTGCACAAATTTTTGCAGAAAATTGATCTTCTTCAGTGATGAAAATAGGCTATTGATTTTCCTCAAATAAGTGATTTTCACCAGAAATTTCTTCTTCATTGTCTTCATCAAGGCATTCAGTGTAATTCTAATAAAAGGGAGTGCAAATTTTATACTAACATTGTGGATCCTGACCCCTCTGTTCTCTTTGCTTGATCCTGTATTAAGGCTGCTGATTTTGACCCCTGAAATTGGGATTTCTAATGGAAGGTTCAACTTGTCGATCAATGATGGAAATTGTATCCATCATCTTCTCCATGTTATTGATCAAGGTATCCAATTTTCCCTCTAATGAAGTAGATTTTTCTTCTTTGATAGTGACTCTTAAATCTTTTCTCTGTCTTGATTTTAGACTTCTTGATGATTAAATTAGCTTCCACGCTCATTGTGTTTCTCTGCATTTATTCAAGAGTTGATGGGTTTCTTTCCTTCAACTGATAGGCCATGTCAGGTTCGAAACCATGAGGATAATGAAGTAAATCAAGGTCTTGAGGAGGCTTAATATTCTTAGGAATTGAATCATATATTTTATTGAATCTAGCTATAAATTATTGGACAGACTTATTGGGATTCCTTTTCAAGGTCTTATACTCAACTAAAATCTGCAATGGATTTTATTCTCTTCCCACTTCGCCATAAACAAGTCAATCAGCTGTTGTGAAGTACCTATTGAACTAGCTATGGGAGAGAGAAACCATTTCCTTACCTCTCGAGAGAAAATCTATGCAGTGATGAGCATCTTGGCATCGAAATTGTCGATCTCTTCAAGATCTATGAAATCAAAAATTTTGGAAATTTGTTGATAAGTTGTAACCTATGTTGGTCCATCGAAAAGAGAAAGTCTCTGACCATAGTTCTAAGGTAGTGGAGTGAGCTGAAGTGGTAGGATCAACGAAGAAAATTTGGTCATGACTATCAGAGGAGGTGGTGGAGGTGCTGATGGAGTGAAAACTTGCAGAGGTAATGATGGAATGAAAGGAAGGGTTGATGATGTAGCTATATGAGAAGGTGAAATGACATGAAGAAAAGACCTATTGTTGATATTGAAAATAAGCTTTCTCTGAATTTTCTTGAAACTTATCCACCAAGCCTTTAAGTTTGTGAAAATTAGACCAGACTTCAGTATCAACTTTGGAATGAAAAGTCTCATAAAATGGTGCAAATATCTCGAAAACTAAAGGATCAAAGATGGTTTATGAAAGAAAGTTTTCAGACTTAGTTCTAAATAAATATATATCATATTTGGAACTATAAAACAAATCTTCTGAAAAAATATCACAAGCAAGGAATTTGATTTGGCAATGGAGGAATAGCTCTTCCAACCTTCCAATAATTGCTTTTATTCTTTCTAAAAATACTCTCAGGGTCATACATAATTAGTGAGGTATTTGGGTTTGGATTTTACTTGGTATGTCTTTTAGGAGCCAACTTAAGATAGGAATTTTGGACTTTGGATCAGATTTTAGAATTCAACCTATTTTTAATGCTAGAGCTTGTCACATACAAGTCTAACTTTCAGAGGATTAAAGAAATATTTCAATGGAATTTTTAGAAATTGATCCCCACAAATGGTGCCAAAAATGTTATCACTCTCCCCAAACTTCCCAGGGCTGAAAATAGGATTGGAGAAAGGTAACCATAGACCAGGCTTTAGGTCAGGTAGCTAGCCCTACTAGGACCAAAGAGGGCTCTCTCGTTGTCACTTTTTAATTCAAAGGAATGAATGAGTATATAATGATCTTAGTATATATATGTAAGCTCAACAAATAGGATTTTTTTGATGTTTTTAGTGTTGGATAGAAAATTTGGTGAGTAGATTGTGTATAATATTTTTAGGTCTAAAATCCAAGGGGAATTTGCAGAGAATATGAGAGGAAATATAGGTTTTTTGAAATAATTTTAATAGGTCATTGATTATAGTATGAAGTAGAAGATAATTTTAATGAGCATTGAGGTGAATTAATTCAGTTTAGAAGAAAATAAACATAGGAATGTAAACCTTGTCTAAAACAGAGCATGCATAAACAATATTTCTGCTCATAAAATTATAAGATAAACATATATGTAGAATAAGACATGGTATTAAGAATTAAATTTTAAATACACATAATAAAAATATATGCTCCAATGTATACCATAAGTATCTTAACACAATTCCGACAAATTTGTCTCTAATTTCATTCCAAATTGTTGATTACAAAATCTCCACTGCAATATGAGACTATCCAACCCAAAAAAAGACTAAAGAGATTATACTTATAGGAAATATGGACTATGACACTTCATCAGGTCGAAATACTATCCAAAATGGATCCCAAATACATAATATGAGTCATTTCCTAGATTCGAGGGAGGTTAGAAACCATTCCCTGAATTTTAGCTATGAACTAGGAATGTTTGTCCCTTACATTAATTACATATTCCCTCATGATAGGAGGCAAAAAAAAACCAAATAACTCTAATTTCAACTCATAGGACAACAATTCCTTGAAATTGTGACCATTTCTATGCTTGAAAAGTGTCCCAAGGAATCAAATGGTGATTTGTGACATTCTTGACAGAAGGGTAACAAAAATTTGTAGAAGCGTAATAGAAATTTGGAGGGACTTTTGAGGCAATTTTAAGAGTCCAAATCCACTTCTGAAAGAATGGTCAACTAGCCCTATGTGTCTAGTTTCCAAAACATCTTTAATTTTTAAAATTACCCATGGGAAGGCCTTCAAAAATCCAATCTCCCACGGTTACTCCAAAAGCATAACAAAGGGTCCAAAAAGGTGGCAGAAAGATAAAAAAATGAATGGTTTTTGAGAATTTTCGCCAAAATTGTAGCTTTTCATACCATGGGAGTTCCTGATCTGTGATTTACTCATCAAAATACATCCATAGACGTAAAAATATAATCATTTGGATGCTACCAAAATAAGAGTAACAAAAGTTCATTACCCTTCTGCAATGAGGAATTTCCAGAATTTTTCAAAAATCACATAAAATACCAAAATTAATCAAAACTTCTAAAAATTGGTTCTATGGCACCTGTGAGAGATGGGATAAATAGACAAAGATGATTATTTTCCCTCTTATCCCTCTTCAAGAGCTTCTCCAAATGCTCATTTACTCTTGACAACCAAAGTTCTCGATCTTCATTAATCTCCATGATTATAAGCTCATCAAAGGTCAACTCTTCAAGTGGATGAGTCGATTTTCTTTCTCGCTCCAATGCCCTTGTGAGGCCTCTTGTTTTTGGTCTTATTTTTTGTGTTTTATCCTCCATGCCCTGTGTTAGCACTGCAATTTTTCCAAATATTTTCAAATTCTGGTCATCATTCTCCAAGGAATCAACCTGCCTTTTTAGTTTTATTATAAGATGAAAGTGTCGCTGTCAAAGTGTAGTGGTGAGAAAATTTCATTTTATACTTTCATTCATTTCATTTTACCTCTTTCACCTTTCATTTTCCCAAAAAACCCATAGTCTGGCCTCTCATTTCCTTTTCAAAACCCCTTTTTCACTCAAAAAGTCCAATTTTTATAGTTAAAAAACAACTCCGCACACCCATCAACAGCCATATCATATTCCCTTTTTAACTTACCATATATTTCCTTTATCGCAGTTTTTACTCGCACCACAAAAAATCCTTGGTTATATCATATATTATATGATATAACTTACCGCACTTAATAAACATTGTGGACCCCTTACCTTTCATCGCAATTGGCTCTTCGTAGCTTTAACTCCCATTCACATTACAATTTCCATTTCCTACAGAGGCCCCGAAATGCAAGTTGCGGTATGGTCTGGGACCCATAATTCCCTTTAATATGCATCGAATATGTTATAAAGCCTTTTTTTTCGTCAGGCGCATTTTTATCATATCACCATGACTTAACAAAGTTTTCATTTTCTACTTTGAAAAGACGTTTAAAGGGCCCCACCTACCTTTTCACATCGCATTTTCACAAATTTCACATACTGAATTCACTTACGCTCCCTCAAAACTTCTAATTTGTGATTTGAAAGCAGTCACACCATCTGTCATGACACACCCCTCCATTCACATCGCACATCGCACTTTTCCAGTTTCAATGTTTAGCTCCCGTGTTTCATAATAAAAATTCCAATTTGCAATCTGTGGGCAACCCCACTGTTTGTTATGCCACATCACCTCTGCTCTCATCAAACATCGCACTTCACGAGTTGTAACATTTAACTCTTGTGTCTCATAAAAAAACTTGCAATGCGCAATCTTCGATCAATCCCACTTCTTTGACACATCATCATCCCATCGTAAATCACATTTTCTCCCGTTTGTGTCTTAAATTTAAATGCTCTGACCCCGATTTGCGATTGTGATATATGTCTAAAATCTTTTCTCCTCTCGTTTATCATTCGTTCTACTCCACCTCTCCCTTATCAATTAAACCTTTTTCAAAGGGTTTCTTTTTAATATCTCATAAAATGAACGTTCGCCATTCTATCCAAAAAATTTCAGGTTTTCTACCATTACAAAGGGTTTTCCACTAAAGAAGGAAAGGAACAGCGGAACAATGACAGATTTTCTCTAAAACAGTTTTCTACCACTACTCTCAGCACCATCATTTTTCTACAAGGCACCAGGCAACATTCAAGGAAGAGCCACACATCATTTTCACTGCTATTTACACTTTTTGTGGAGTTGGTTGCACTAGAACAGAAGAGGAGTCTTCCCATATTCTGCCACATCATACAAACCACTCTGAATTGTTAGCCTTAATGTTGTTTATTTTCATTATGTCATAGCACTTTGTATTAAATTTTTAGGATAAGCCTCACCTCTTGCACAAGGTTGTAATGACTTTTGAAATAGATTTTCCTTTTTCTGTGGAAGATGGTAGT
Organism: Pinus albicaulis; assembly: GCA_034641835.2. Taxonomy (NCBI): domain Eukaryota; kingdom Viridiplantae; phylum Streptophyta; class Pinopsida; order Pinales; family Pinaceae; genus Pinus; species Pinus albicaulis. Next base: position 680,943,636 of record CM076572.1, on the reverse strand, counting down.
ATCATATTTTGTATATATATGCCAAAATGATATGAAGTCAAGGTTGGTTGGTGGTTATTGAATTTTGGCTTATATGAACTGTAATATTTTTTGTGAATGAAATGGAATAATACTACTGAGGACTTATTACCAATTTTTTGTGTGTATTGTCTACTTTATTTGTGTTTCCATATCTCCTTTCTTCCAGTTCCAGTTTGCAAATCATCATATTGTTATGTGTTTTTATTAGTATCCTAAGCTTGTTATATGTTTTATCGATTTTGTTAGTCTCACATAGTGAGAATTCCTGATAAAATCTATATTATAACGGTGGAAGAGCATCACTCATGATAGTTAATCTTCATGATATTTTAGTGAGAATCTTGTCAGACTAGAAATAGCTTTCTCTCAGTGGAATATTGTCAAACTGCTACTTTTTTCAATTTCTACTAAATCAATATATTTTTGTTTTACATACCTATTGATTCTTCTCTCATCTTTCAATTTCATTTCATCATAGACTACAAACTTGTACCTTGCTACCATGTCAAGTTACAATACCCTCTTTAGTAGAACTGTGGATTTGACTGAAATCTCTCTTCAGTCAATCAGATTTTATACCATCTTCCAATCCTATAAAACAAAACATTAAAATTGCCTTAGAGTTTAATATGTGTCTATTCAGGCGCTTGTTGCAGTCCAAGTGATGATTCTAGCGCCAACATATTTTGGTGCGTCTACCAGGAGACGAAGGCCTTGTAACGAAGTATTCTCCTGAGTCTATTATTATGAATTGCAGATAACCAGTTCGTGATGGTGAACAAGAATTGGTGACTTGAAGAAGACTGCAAATTAGTTCACCTAGCAACTCCACGAAGAGGAAGAGGGTTTCAAGACCTCCTTCTACAAGGAGGAATCAGAGATCTCCAACTGTGACCTAGGTTCCTGACCTAGAGAAAATTATCAAATATGCTAAAGGAAAACATAGATCAGTTGAAGCCACATCTCATTCAGTGAATAAGGTACACAAAAATTACATTCCAAAGAAAAAGGTACCTCTATCTACTTTAGAATCTAAAAAGATTTTAGTTTCAAAAGATTCTGTTGAAAAATCTCAAGTTGAAGCTACTCCCATAGAAAATAAAGTGGATTTTGTTAACCTAGGCTCAACTAAAGGTTTTTCTTACTCATCGCCTAGTAAATATGAAATAATTATTGCTCTAGTCAAAGAAGGAGAAACTGAATTTCTAAGTGTTGAAAAGTAGTCAGAAGAATTTGTGCTGAATGAAGAGAATTAGAACAAGTATTTCCTATTGCACCTTTTCTTGATAGGGATATTTTGACTGAAGAAGACTTCAAGAATATTTTAAATTTCATTTAGACTCATCCTGAATACCATTCTCTTATTACCCCTCAGCAAGAGTATTTTCATTTTTCTCCAAATCGAGTTGTTGGGTCATCTTCCTCTCATCGTTTTGAAGAGTCTGTACCTAAAGGTCTTAATTTTAACTTCTCTTATTTTCTTATGCAACAAAATAAGGCTGAATTAACTCCATCCCCTCAAGAGACAACTTTAGATTCTAATTCTTCTACTAAAGGAGAATTCAAGACATCCTCTGTTCATCTTTTTGAAAACCCACTATTCTTAGTTCGAAAGCCTGAAAAATCATCTCTATACCCCCAATTTTCTATTGTCTCAAATCAAAATCGGAATTCACCAATTTTAATTCCTATTTCTCAAACAATTACATCAATTGTATATCAGAAAAATATGGCTCAGCCTTCCCTTACAAGGATGCAGCAGATAGTGGCTGCGAGATATGCGCCACTTGTTCTCCCCCAATACATGCATGCACTTCCACAAGGAGATTACTTGAAATATCTTCCAAAATACACTAGGGAGGGAGAAGGAGTTTCTGCTGAAGAAAATTTAGTGGCTTTCTATATTTATGCTGACAATTATAATATTGAACATGAAGATGTATGTTCAAGACTCTTTGTTTAGAGCTTGGATGGTGAAGCTCGAAAATGGTTTAGAATTTTGGCTCCAAATTCAATTATAGGAATTGATGAATTAGAAGAGATATTTGTAAAGCATTGGGGTGATGGGAAAGACTATGTTTATTATATTACTAAATTTGGAACTCTGAAGAAGAAAACAAGTGAGTCTTTAGTTGATTTTACTAAGAGGTTTAATAAGATTTATCAGAAAATTCCTGAAGAAATTAAACCCATTGAAACCACAACTATGATAAATTTTGAAAATTGTTTAGATTCTGAGTTTGCTTTATGGTTGAGGGCTGAAAAAGCACAGACACTGATAACTATGCAAGAGGCTACAATTGGAGTGCAGTCTAATATCATGGCTTCTAATAAATCAAAAATGGAGGAAGAAAAGGCAGTAAAAGAGAAAAGGAAGGTGAAAGAAGAAAAGCCTTATTCTTCCAAGTCTCTTTCAACAAAAGAAAATATCAATCAAATGTCCAATTTGATCAAGGAACTCGCCTCTAAGATGTAAAAATTAGAGGTAGAAAATAAACCAGTTGCTATAGCCAATCAAAATAAATCTAATAGAAATCAGGCTCCCTTGAGGAGGCCTTTTCAGCCTCAACAAATCCTACAATGCCCAAGGAGTAATGTTGATGATCAAAATGTTCATCCTCCTTTGAATAATTTTTTTGAAGAAGATCAACAAGGAAATGAGGAATAAAATGAAGAAATAAACCCTGCGGGAGAAACTTCACAGTCAACATGTTTAACATTGCAGGAATATGAAGATAGATCACGATTTTTTTTGTTTTATGATAATATGAATTCTCAAATTTATGCACAGAATGATAAAAAACAACAATAAGTTCAAAACATAAACAACCCTTTGAGGTCAAAAGGTCATGTTCAATAGCCTCAACAAAAATTAGATTTAGATAAACAAGATGCTAAATATAAGGCCAAGGTAAATGAGTTTCCTCAACCTCAAAATTTTGCTCCAATTGTCAAGATTACAGTAGAAAATAAGGAATTAGTTCCAATTTATTTTAGTTTCAAATATGAATTGAATAAAATCAAAATTCCAGTTCCACTCCTGGAATTATTGAAAAATCCAGCATATAAAGAGTCTTTTAAAAATATGTTGCAGCCTCCTCTCACCCCTGATTCAGTCAACCTTGAGGATGAGCATCCCACCATTTATCTAGGTTGTCATGTCCAAGACCAAAATGATGATAACTCACATCCTTTCTACCTATCACTCAATATACATGAAAAATTGTTGCATAATTGTCTATTAGATTCTGGAGCTTCCCACAACCTCATGCAAAAGAAAGTGATGGATGAATTGGGACTAGAGATCACCATGCAATACCATGAACTTTACACCTTTGACTCCAAAAAATTGAAGTGTCTAGGAGTTATTAAGGATTTGGTTGTTTCCCTTACCCAACTGCCTATGAAAATATTAGTGATGGACATTGTGGTTGCTGACATTCCTTCTAGATTTGGGATGTTACTTTCCAAATCTTGGTCTAAGAAATTGGGAGGTACCCTTCAGATGGACATGGCATATGCTACCATCCCAGTATTTGGATGGGAATTCAGAAGGATGTATAGGGAAACTCAAATGGTCTACATCATTAGAGATCAGCACAATCCATCAAACCATCCAATATATGATGAAGAAAAGTAATTGGGGTCATCTATTCTACACCTTTTTGTTGATGACAATGATTTCCAACCTGAATTAAGTGAAAAACAACGCTTTCAAAGTGAAAATGAGCAACATTCAGAAGGAGGATAGATCTATAAATTTTACTTTGATGGAGCCTCTTCAAGAGAAGGATCAAGAGCCGGTGGATTCCTTATTTCTCCTACTCAGCATAAGGTGACCATATCATACAAACTACAATTTTCTATTGTTAACAACATTTTTGAGTATGAAGCACTTGTGCTAGGTATGAAGGCAACAAAATATTTGGGAGAAGAACAACTAATTGCCTTTGGTGATTCAGAATTGGTGATTAAGCAAGTGAGAAATAATTACCAAGTGAAAATTTCCAAATTGAATAATTATAGGAATGAAGCTTGGGAATTTTATGATATTCAAATAAAAAATAGACCTTCAATTCCTGATAACATCAAGCACTAGCAAGCATTTGAATATGACAGGGAGATTCTTAAATTTTTGGAGTGTGTAGAAGAGTTTGCAGAGATACAAATTGATGATGAGCAGGAAATTGTTGAGAAAAAAATAGCAGCCCTTTTAAGAAAACCATCGCTGGGAAAAACATTATAGATTTGAAAACTAAATTTATTCCTAAGGTTTTGGCTCCTTTAGAAAGACTGTTTGATAACAATGATGTTATTCTCAAGCCTGAAAGCAAGGTTGATAGAGAGAGTACAATAGAGTGTAACATTGGTACAGAAGAATTCCTTCCTCTAGAAACTAGAACAAAAATTATCAAAATGTTGAAGGAATTTGCTGATATTTTTTCATGGTCTTATAGTGAGTTGAAAACTTATGATAAGAGCATAATGGAGTACAAGATCCCTTTGAAAACAAATGCAAAGCCTGTAGCACAAAAAATTAGACACATCAATCCCATGATGCTTCCAATCATTGAGAAAGAAATAAAAAAATTATGGGAAGCAAATATTATTCTTCCTTTGAGATTTTCTAACTAGGTAGCTAATATAGTGCCAGTCCAAAAAAAAGATGGAGAAATAAGGATTTGTGTTGATTTTTGCAACCTAAACCGATGCTCCTTTAAAGATAACTATCCACTGCCCAAGACGGATTATATCTTACAGAAGGTTGTAAGATCCAAAATATTGTCAATGATTGATGGTTTTTCAAGCTATAATCAGATTTTAGTTGGCAGGCAAGACAGAGAAAAGACAACATTTACCACACCCTGGGGCACATTCATGTACAAAAAAATGTCATTTGGATTGATGAATGCAGGTGCAACCTTTCAAAGGGCAATGGATATTTCCTTTGCGAGAGAAAAGGACAGATTTTTGGTCATCTATTTGGATGACATCACAGTATATTCAAACTCTGATGAAGGCCACTTGAAACATCTGAAGCAAGTTTTTGAAAAATGAAGAAAGTTTGGTTTGTCCTTAAACCCCAAAAAGTCATATTTTTTTGTCCAAGAAGGTAATTTATTGGGACATATTGTAACAGAAAGTTGCATCTGTATTGATCTGGGAAGAGTATAAGTTATTCAAAAGGTTGGTTTTCCAATAAATAAGAAGGAATTGCAGTCATTTTTAGGGAAAATCAATTTTTTGAGGCGTTTTGTTCCTAACTTTGCAAAGCTTATCAAACATATAAATGTTTTGCTGAAAAAATATGTGGAATTTAAGTAGCAAGATGGTCTGGATTTATGCAAGAACACAATAAAATACAAAAATAAACACAAATATGCAGTGGAAATAATGCTTCATTTCATTAATATCAAATAACATAAATATGCTTACAAACATCATGGAAATAAAATAGCTAGGGCGCTGGTAGATTATCTCTAAGAAGAGATGTGGTGGCTACATGCCTCTGAACTATGTTAGAATGAGGCTCGAAGGCCTATTTATTGTTGAGAAACAATGCAAAACCCTAAACATCCAAAAACTTAACCGTAGGAGATGAAGCGCCAAAACTATGGGCCCCGCTTGGGTAAATTGGTGCTTCAACTTCCTGGGGACACAACTTTGGCATACAATCTCCGTTTGACGTGCATCATACCTCGTTAGAAATATATATCTAGGGAGTATAATTTCTAACCATTAATATCAATTCCAAAATGGAATTACATTGGCCGAACAAACAATGCCCAAAAAACATCGTTTAGGGCCTGAAAATGGCTCCAGAAGTTTAGGACCTGAAAAACTACTAAAAATAGTAAGTTGTGCCGAAAATAAAAAATTGAAAGAACTGATGGTGTGGGTCCAAATGGAATAGCTGGGTGGCCACCAATATCCATGTGGCTCATTACAGCCTCCAAACAACTCTTGTAATATTCCTACTTTAGCAACAACTAAGGGGAATATTAAAATTTTTATTTTTGCACTTAGTAGTTGGGTAAATGGGTAAGGAGGCCCATGCTTAATAAAAACGTCAAACTAAATCAATTCCCAATGTGAACAGAGTAAAATCAGGGCTGTCTCAATAAAATACACTTGTATGTGAATGAGGATTGAGGAGATTGACTGGGTCAAGAGGACCAAATCACAACACTGTCTAGATGCATTGAACCTCCTTGTTGATAAGCATAGTTCTATATGGAGGGTCTTCATGTGAAAGGAGATAAAGTTTTGAAGGTGGTTTAGGGTTTCTCAAGCTCTCATCTTATAAAAGGAAGGGGAAGGCTCAAGAGAAGGTTGTTGATGATATCATATTTTCATATTATATTGTCTGTTTAGACATATTTCATTCTCTTGGTTGTTTAGCAGAGAATTGTGAGGATTTCCTGTTTAGGAATTCTCTCTCCTTCCATTGAGTAGCTCTTGGAGAGAATTGTACTTATATTCCAGTATCAGGCATATGGCCAAGCTCCATCTCCCTTAGACAACGTAAATCCTGTTGGGGTTTACTTGTTTCAATGAGTTGCAACAAGTGGAGACTAGATCTGCTTAGATCTAGATTATACTAGTGCCTCTTCTCAGTGAGTGTATATTTTAACCTCCTGGAATAGTGTATTAGCAGTTTGGACTTTAGTTCTTGATATTGGCATCAGTCCAATTTTTTCTTCAAGTCTACAGTGCAGTTTATCCTCTTAGACTATGTTATTTCTAGTTGCAAGGTTGCAGGGTATTCTGACATTCAGTTGGAGAAGTGATCTCTGGTGTAAAGGAATCTTCCTTTCACTATGGAGATCCATGGATTGGCCAACCAATCCATGTATATTTCACATCTGATTCATTTCTGCATCAACTTCATAATTTTTGAATCATTCTACAGATCTGTTGTAGTAAAACTCAGATCTACTCCTGTTCTTTCATGTATTGCTGGAATCCCCAAGGGGAATGTAAATTAAAGAAAATATAGTGTACCGATCTGTTATAGATCTGATATTTTGTGCACAAATCTATCTTAGATCTGATATTTAATTTACAGATTCTACAACCCCTGAATATTATGCTATACATTCTTGTTGCAGAGAAATAAAGTGTTGCAGCACCTCATTCTTGAGGGTTTCTTTATCCATTCTTCAATTTTCTTATGATCTGAGCAATAAACTCCATGATATAATGTAATACCATTTACTCATTTATATTCCCTCATATTTCATCATAAACCTTCAGAAAATCACGCTGCATGATTAATTTCAGTTGAGTCAATTCATGGGGATTAGGCCTTTTCTAGCCATACCGGGAGTGGCAGACCTGTTTAACATATCTAGAATGATTTTTTTTGTCTTAAATTTGATATGTGAGTCCCCTATAACATATTATAAGGGATACAACCATAATTTCCCTCTTTTTTTATGCATGTCTCCGAAATTAACCTTCTTAGGTCTTAATTTGCTGCTTTTCCCCATCTTTTGTGGGTAGAATGGATCAGAATTCTTGATGCTGCACATAAAATTGATGTTTAAGTGTTTCTTGACACATTCCATGGATGAATATATTGTTTTAGCTCCAACATTGTGTTTACATATTGTTGCAGTCCCATTATTGGGCATTTTCCACCCATTCTAAGTGTGAGAGGCTTGTTTTTCTCACCTAGTTGCTTGGTTTCTGATTTCCTCTTGGATTTGGATCTTAGATTATTAGATCTAAGAGATCCAAGGTCTAATATTGCTTATTGTAGCATACATTCCTAAAAAAATTATTTTTTAGGCATGCCTTGCTAGCAATCCCAATTCGGGGATATTATAGTGGTATCAAAGCACGATCTCTGGCTCAGCCTGTGAGATCCAGCTATCAAAAGAATAAAAGGAAGAAGCAGAGAAAAAAATTATGGATAGGATGAGATTACTCTCATTATTTTTTATATCCAGAGAGAACCTCCCCAAGGAGGTTAAGAATACAGAAAAAGGAGGAGGAAGGACCATGCACTTCCTACTCTCACAAAGCAGAAGGAAAGAACCATGGAGGACACTTGGATCATCAGATCCTGAGTGAGTACCTTGTTGAGTATAAGACTCAACCTAGAGCCTTGAAGGAGACTCTAGCCTTCCCACAGTTCATTCAACTGGAGGAAGAAAGGAGACCTTGCAGCCCAAGAAGGATGAAGGGAAATAGGTTTCTCGTCTATTTTTGATGGATCATCTTCAGCAAGGACTTGGACAAGAAGACTTGCAGCATTCTTCCTACTACATCCAGTGGTATAAAGAGAAGCAGTATAGATTACAGCACTGCACATGAAGGTAAAATCAAGCACTTGGTGGTTCAGCCACATAAGTCATGCAAGGGTATCTACTCTTGTAGATTTCACTTCGAGGGTGATCAAGAGATTTGATGAAGAACAATCAGAGAGGGAGGAGCCCTCACCATCTCTTGAGCAGGATTATATCAGTGTTGTCAAAACCATGGAAGAGAAACCTTCAACATCAACAGTTCAGGGAGCCAATACAGTGAAAGAAAGAACTCTTGCATCCATGCAAGGTGTTCCCAAAGTCTAGCAAGGTATGATTGTATTTCCACTTCCTCTTATTGCAGCAAATATTTTAGAGGGTTGTCGAAACTTGTTGTTGTATGACCCAGGATCATCACTTACTGCTAATCTAAAGAAGAAAGATTGAACTGTGCTTTCCAAGATCAGTAGTGAAGAGATAAGTACCCATTCCTCATGGGAACATTCAGATGCCAACTTCATTCAGGAAGCTATGGAGGAAGATATGTCAAAGGGTAGCCATTTTGAGATGAGAAAATCTTTCTCCTCTCTAGATGACACTCTCTCAATGAGCATGCCATAGCTCAAAGAGAGACTTCTACTTGCAACAGATCCAAGGCCTCTTTAGTTTTGGAAGGCCATGCATGAGGAGGAGGTCTCATCAGGAGATCCCATGGGAGGTGCACTTCAACATTTCATGGAGTGAAAAGTTCTTCAAAGGTTGGAGGAGCATGGTGTCCTACCTTGGGAGGATACCAAAAATTTTCAGAATGAGATCCATCACCCACATTGAGATGATTTGATGATAGTATGGAGCAAGAGGGTCCCAAACCCCTTGCAGATCTATGATACAGGCTAGCAAGAGGCATGGTTGTGCTGGTTGTTTTTAGGTGAGTTTGGTCACTACCCAAAAATTTCTATTCCTTCATCTCATGCCCTGAGTCCCAATGATAGGATGCATAAGAAGAAGGAATGGATGTTGTGGAAAGTTAAGAAGAGAGTTTGGACATCATATGTCAAATCTTATGTCCATGTATTTACCTTTTTCTGAAATATGTCTCATGTGCTCACATGTATTTATGTTTGAGATGTATTTCATGTATGTATATTGTTTTGGGAGGAAGAATAACTTTCCCATGATGTATGAGGGAGGTGGGTTGTACTTGGTTCATGAGACAACTTACATGTCCATCAATGTATTATTGCTCCATGATCTACATTTTGATAATGCAAGGAGGCAGCAAGATTCCTTGTTGCTATGGTTATTATTGAGAGAGTATGGGCTGAAATTTTTCCATACTCATCATAAAATTTTAGAAGGAATGTATGGCACATTGTATTTTTGTTTTGATCATGTACAACTGATATACATTACTATTTAATACCACATAGTAGATGAGCACTTATGCACAGCTAGTACCTTGTTGGAGGACAACTTGCCACATGACATTCCCAAGCAGTAGTTGGGAAAACTATGTTGTATCCCTTGGATGAACCATTGGTATCTTGGAGCCATCAACATTTTTCTGATTTTGATGCCAAATGGTGATGAGGTGCCATTCATTTTGGATGGAATGGTTTGGGCCAGCATGATTCATGACATGGGAGATAGGATCTTTGGAGATCTATTCTTCTTCTTGCCACTTGAGGGCAACTTATTTGTAGCCCAAGATCAGTATGTACTCTACACTTGCCATGAGTGGAGAGGAAGGCAGCATGTGGTAGGCCATCTTGCCTATCATATTCAGCCATTCAGCCCACCTTCTTTGCAAGAGCCTAAGGTGGAGGAGATCTTTCATGGGTTGCCTTGTTGGAGGGTGACTCGTCTTGTATGGATGATAGCTTGGGGGTGGAGGTTTTACATGGGGATATTAGTTCCCAAACACATTGCAAACTCCATGCCTTGGGAGGGAGTTTTTTTTCAGTTCTATCCTAGCAGTTGCTTGAGGACAAGCAACATTTGGGAGGGGAGGACTGTAAAATTCTTACTTTAGCAAGCAACTAAGGGGAATATTAAAATTTTTACTTTTTCACTTAGTAGTTGGGTAAATGGGTAAGGAGGCCCATGCTTAATAAAAAATCAGAATAAATCAATTCCCAATGTGAACAGAGGAAAATCAGGGTTGTCTCAATAAAATGCTCTTGTATGTGAACAAGGATTGAGGAGATTGACTGGATCAACAGGACCAAATCACAACACTGTTGAGATGCATTGAACCTCCTTGTTGATCAGTGCAGTTCTAGATGGAGGGTCTTCATGTGAAAGGAGCTAAAGTTTTGAAGGCGGTTTAGGGTTTCTCAAGCTCTCATCTTATAAAAGGAAGGGGAAGGCTCAAGAGAAGGTTGTTGATGATATCATATTTTTATATTATATTGTCTGTTTAGACATATCTCATTCTCTTGGCTATTTAGCATAGAATTGTGAGGATTTCCTATTTAGGAATTCTCTCTCCTTCCATTGAGTAGCTCTTGGAGGGCATTGTACTTCTCTTCCAATATCAGGCATAAGGCCAAGCTCCATCTCCCTTAGACAACATAAATCGTGTTGGGGTTTACTTGTTTCAGTGAGCTACAATAAGTGGAGACTAGATCTGCTTAGATCTAGATTATACTAGTGCCTCTTCTCAGTGAGTGTGTCTTTTAACCTCTTGGAAGAGTGTATTAGCAGTTTGGGATTCAATTCTTGATCTTGGCATTAGGATAATTTGTGCTTCAATTCTACAGTGCATTTTATCCTCTTGGACTACGTTATTTCCAGTCGCAAGGTTGCAGGGTATTCCGACATTCATTTGGAGAAGTGATCTCTGGTGTAAAGGTGTCTTCCTTGCACTGTGGTGATCCATGGATTGGCCAACCAATCCATTTATATTTCAGATCTGATTCATTGCTTCATCAAATTTAGAATTTCTATATCATTTTTCAGATCTACTGTGGTAAAACTCAGATCTACTCATGTTCTTTCATGTATTGCTGAAATCCCCCAAGGGAATGTAAAGTAAAGACAATATAGTGTATCGATATGTTATAGATTTGATATTTTGTGCACAGATATATCTTAGATATGATATTTAATGTACATCTACTACAACCCTAAATATTATGTTGTACATTCTTTTTGCAAAGAAATAAAGTGTTGTAGCACCTCATTCCCAAGGGTTTCTGCATCCATTCTTCCATTTTCTTATGATCTGAGAAATAAAATCCATGATATTATGTAATACCATGTATGCATGTATATTCCCTCATATTTTATCATAAACCTTTAGAAATTCACACTACATAAGCTTCAGTTAATTTCAATTGAGTCAAGTCATGGGGATTGGGCCTTTTCTAGCCATATCGGGAGTGGGAAACCTGTTTAACATAGCTATAATGATTTTTTTTAGCTGAAATTTGATATGTGAGTCCCATATAACATATTATAAGGGATAAAACCGTCATTTCCCTCTGTTTTTATGCACATCTATGAAATTAACCTTCTTAGGGCTTAATTTGCTACTTTTCCCCATCTTTTGTGGGTAGAATGGATCATAATTCTTACTACTGCACATAAAATTGATGCTGAAGTGTTTCTTGAAACATTCCATGGATTAATAGCTTTCTTCAGCCCCAAAATTGTGTTTACATATTGCTGGAGTCCCATTATTGGGCATTTTCCAGCCATTCTAGGTGTGAGAGGCTTGTTTATCTCACCTAGTTGCTTGGTTTCTGATTTCCTTTTGGATTTAGATATTAGATTATCAGATCTAAGAGATCCAAGGGCTAATCTTGGTTTTTGTAGCATACATTCCTAAAAAATGCAATTTTCAGGCATGCCTTGCTAGCAATCCCAATTTGGGGATATTACAGCTCTGAAATTTCAGGAACCGACAACCTGCTAAAAATAGTAAGTTGTGTTGAAAGTGAAAAACAACAAGAATTGATGGTGCAGGTCAAAATGGAATAGGTGGGTGGCCACCGATATCCACCTGGATCATTCCTCCCTCTCTAGAAAGAAATGGTCCCCATTGCATTGAGATCCTCCATGAGATGACACAAATTATGTTGAACTCGGTATTAGATTTTTTGAAGATGCCATGGACTTGCGTGAAAATGCAAGATGCGTTTAGTAAATTTGATTTCTTTATCAGTCTTAGACAATACATGTGTGGATTATGTCTGTGTAGTCGTATGAGGTATGGAAACATCATGCAGCGGTGCGTCAGGGGTCAAATCAATGTAGTGCTTGTCTTGAGAGTGTAGAGGAACCTCTGTGAGTGAGGAGAAAATGTCCTCATATTCCTCCATGACTTTTTCCATCTACTGCAGCTGTGCAGGTAGCCCTATTTTGAGGTTGTGGCCACAATATTCTTCTTTCCCTATGAGTGAGTTGTAAGGAAAATAAATTTCTTGGTTTGGGAAAAAATCTTACTATGTTTTTTTGTAGTAGTCAAAGAGATGACAGGAAGCAATACTACCTCTGGTATCCTGTACAAGTTATTTCCCAAAGTAATAATAACAGCACAAGGCTTAGACTCTTACACAGCATGTCACCTCCATAATTATGGTTGGCCCAATAATACATCAGCTACATCAAGAGGAGAAACATCACACAATACCTCATCCACGAATGGCTTGATATTGTACATAAGGAGGCACTATTGGCATATGCGGAGATCTCTCCCTGGGTGAAGCCACCCGATTGTATACGGCTGCAGGTGTGCTACGGTCAGTAGGTCGAGATGCTTAATGACCTCTGATGAAATGAGGTTCTTTTGGCTTCCTCTATCAACAAGGAATTGCAATGGATAACCCTTCACCCACATCTGCGAATGGAAGAGGTGCTCCCCCTCCTCTAGATCCTCAATATCCTACCTCTAGATCTCAGTGGTGGCAACAATGGCACTGGGATCCACATCAATGATATACTTCCAATTTTTGTTTCCTCTGTCTGGTTCTGACTCGTGATCAAAACATGCATCTGATTCGGGTGCCTTTAGTTCGACCACCAACGACTGTTTGGCCCAAAACTCTTTTGTGCAGTGAGTGGGGATGTTAAGAAATTCACACCACTTCCTCGTGTCAATATTTGGATTTTTGGTGTTGTTCTAAGTCACCCCACTTTGGCCTTTCCCCTTGTTCTGTGGTTTGGGAGCGCCTTTCCCTGGCTTGAGATTCACACATCCAAAGTCTCTCTTCTTCTGCTTAAATTTCTACTCGATCTTGGTGCCATAGTGATATGCCATGCCAAGCGATGTAATGTCGAGGAAATCCTTTTCCTCCTGAATGTGTCTGTGCAAACAGTTGGGTTACTTGTGTTTGTGTGCATGGTATGGAACAAATTCGTCAGTTCGTGTACACTTGATCCCTTTGATGTTGTAGCATGGTCCATTAGATGTACTTGTCCTCATAGCTTCCCACGGGGTAATATTGTTCCTTTATGTTGACTCAAAATGAATTCCAAGTGGGTGCGTCCGAGAACAGAGAGGGTTCCCCCATGTCCTTTTTCTCACAGTACGTTTCCCACCAATCCTTGGCATGGGGGCGGCTTTAAGGAGTGAAAAAATAATCTTTTCTCGGTCAGAGAAATCATGGACTGAAAAAAACCCTTCTAGAAAATTCAACCATCTATCGACGACGTTTGCATCTATCTGGCCTTCAAATACAGGAATTTCAAATTTTACATGTACCTTGAATGGAGTGGCACCTCCAGAGTGGTTGTTGAATGCAGATGCGCTGTAGGTGGGAATCCGTTGAAGGATCTGAGCAAAGTTCTCCATAATCGCGTTCCTTTGTTTCTAAAGGGCCTCCTCGAGCAATATTTTGATAGGATCTCTTGCTCCCTTGTCTTTCTTTTCTTCCGCCATGGGAGGTCATCGAGGTTTTCGAGGTTGATCTTGCAAGGGTTCAACCATATCAAGCCCTAACTCCTTATACCCTGACCGTGTTGGGGACATGCAAAGAAAAAAAGAGAAAGAGCATACCACTCTGGTACCATATATCCGGTTTATGCAGGAATGCAATAAAATATAGAAATAACACAAAGATGAAGCAGAAATAATTCTTCATTTTATTAAGATCAAATAACATAAATATGCTTACAGACATAATGGAAATAAAATAGCTAAGGCACTGGTAGCTTATCTCTGAGAAGAGGTGTGGTGGCTACATGCCTCTGAACTGTGTTACAATGAGGCTCAAAGGCCTATTTGTTGTTGAGAAACAATCCAAAACCCTAAACATCCAAAAACATAACCGTAGGAGATGAAGCGCCAAAACTATGGGCCCCGTTTGGGTAAATTGGTGTTTCAACTTCCCGGGGACGTAACTTTGGCATATGATCTCTATTTAACACACATCATACCTTGTTAGAAATATATATTTGAGGAGTATAAATTTTAACAACAAATATTTGTTCCAGATTGGAATCATATAATCCGAACAAACAATGCCCAAAAAATGTCGTTTAGTGCCTTAAAACGGCTTCGTAAGTTCAGGACCCGAAAAAATGCTAAAAATAGTAAGTTGTGCTGAAACTGAAAAAATGAAAGAACTGATGGTGCAGGTCTAAATGGAATAGGTGGGTGGCCACCAATATCCACGTGGCTCATTAGGGCCTCCAAACGGATCCGAAAGTTCAAGAACTGACAAACTACTAAACATAGTAAGTTGTGTTGAAAGTGAAAAGCTACAAGAATTGATGGTGCGGGTCCAAATGGAGTAGGTGGGTGGCCACCAATATCCACCTTGATCACGAGATGAAGCAAAGAATTATTTTTCAAAAATTAAGTCTGCCTTTACTAAAGCACCAATTTTGATTATTCTTGAGGCTTCGAAGTCTTTTCGAGTTTATGTGTTGCACTAAAAAATAATTTCTTTTTTGCCCAATATCACCGTTAAATATGTGTTGTTGTAGCTAGATACAGATGGAAAGAGAGGACGATGTTTGACCAAGATTCTGGAATTTGATGGTGAAATAAAACCAACTAAATAAAGGGTCAAGGCTTGGCTCGCTTGATGGTTGAATCTAACTTCCAAGCTTTAAATCTGAATGTAGAGGCAACTGAAGGAGAAGATGGAGAAGATATTGCTAATTATCCTGAAATGTTCAATTCAGATTGGTGCAAGGATATAGTTTACTTCTTGTTAAATTTCAATTGTCCACCTGAAATGGAGAATTCTAAAAGGAGAGCTTTTAAACTAGGAGCTATGAAGTATTTCATTTTGGAAGATCATATTTACTGGAAAGATCTTGTTGGAGTCTTGTTAAGATATGTAAATGAAGCAGAAACCTAGGATATTATGACATAGATACATGCAGGAGTATGAGAAGGGAATTTATATTGGAGAGCCACTGCAAACAAAATCCTAAGAGTTGGCTATTATTGTCCAAATATTTTCTCTGATGTTTTTGCGAAAGTTAGGAGCTGTGTCGAATGTCATAAATTTGTTGGTAAACAGAAATTGCTACCATTACCTCTCATTCCTATTTCAGCAGATGTTCCCTTCCAGAAGTGGGGGCTAGACTTCATCGGTGAAATTCATCCACCTTCATGAGGAGAGCATAGATGGATTCTTACAACTATAGAATATTTCACTAAATGGATTGAAGTTGTACCAACCATAAATGCTACTA
Organism: Pinus albicaulis; assembly: GCA_034641835.2. Taxonomy (NCBI): domain Eukaryota; kingdom Viridiplantae; phylum Streptophyta; class Pinopsida; order Pinales; family Pinaceae; genus Pinus; species Pinus albicaulis. The sequence continues at coordinate 680,927,710 of CM076572.1, read as the reverse complement.
ATACAATAATAATTTAATTTCTGTTGGAAAATATTATGTCAAGATTTGGTTGTCCACAGAAATTAGTAACTGATAATGAAATGGCCTTCAAGTCTACTAAGATGTACAAATTTTTTCAGCAATATGGGATTGAATAAATCATTCCACACCTTATTACCCTCAAGGTAATGGATTGATTGAGTCATCTAGTAAAATTTTGTCAAGGATTATTAAGAAAATGTTGCCTGGAAATAAGAGGAATTGGGACACTCGGCTGATACATGCTCTGTGGGTAGATAGAGTAAGTGGTAAAAAAATAATGGGAATGTCTTCATTTCAGCTTGTATATGGTACAGAAGTTGTAATGCCTTTGCAATTAGCTCTTCCTGTGATGAAGTTTCTGCAAGATGAATTTGATAATGAAAATCCAGTCCAAAGGAGAATGTTGCAATTGATAGAGGCACGACAAATCAGAGAATCATTGTTGGAATAAGTACAGAAGTATGAGTCTAAAGTCAAATCTATTTTTTATGAAAGATAAAATCAATAGTTGTTTTAGGAGAATGATTTGGTGCTACGTTGGGATGTTAGGAGAGAAGACCATGGAAAGCATGGTAAGTTTGAAAATCTGTGGTTTGGGCCATTTAAAATCGTTGAAGTTTGTAATATTCCCAATTAGCCCAAGCTAATGGGAATATTCATTTTTGTTTCATTTTTCTGTTGTATGAATAAATGTATAAAGGAGGACAATAAAAACTCCTAAAACAACAAATAAATCAATGCCACATGTGAACAAGGCTAAATCTTGGCTAACTACATGAGCACCCTTAGGTGTGAACGAGGCTGAATGTTTTGACTGGGTCAACGATGAACAAATCAAAAGCACTGTCTAGAAGGAGTGATCTTCATTGAGGCACAACACATTTTTAGTTGGAGGTGGCTCATGTGAAAAGAGATATTTCATTGAGATGGTTTAGGGTTTTGCAAGCTCTCAATATTATAAAAGGAAGAGGAGGAAAACATGAGAAGGTTGTTGATTTTTATCATATTTCTAAAGATTTTGTCTATTTAGAAATTTCTTATTCTCTTGTATTTTTAGCAGATAATAGTGTTTTTTAGCACTGGGTGTTCCTGATCGGGAATCCCACCTCCTTCCATGAGAGGCCTCTTGGAGGAGTCTTGCATTTCTTGTCCACTATCAGAAATTTGGCCAAGATCTTCTTCCAACTACAATGTAGATCATGTTGAGGGTTTCGTTATCTTTGTAAGATGCAACAAGTGGAGGCTAGATCTACTCAGATCTAGGCCATTCTAGTGCCTCTTTTCAGTGGGAAAGTCTTTTGTCCCAGTGGCAAGAGAGTATTGGATGATTGGAGCATTGATTTCAAATCTTGGCTTGAGGCCACATATGCTCTAGAGCCTATAGCACAGTTTTCATTCCATTACAACGTTATTTGCAAGTGTACAGTTGCAGGGTGTTTTGGCACACTTTTGGAGGAGAGATCTCTAGCGTTGGGGTTCTGCCCTTCACTATGGTGATCCATGGATTTCAGATCTATTCCATGTCATATTCAGATCTGATCTGAATATTGTTGTATTTTCTTCGGAATTTCTGAATACTCCTGCATATCTGTTGCATAAGATCTCAGATCTACTCCATGTACTTCAATTTTTGCTGAAAATCCCAAGGGGCATTTGAAGAGGAGCCTATCTAGTGTACATATCTGATATAGATCTAAATTTTTCTACATAGATCTTCTCTAGATCTGAAGTGTAATCTACACCTATTATCAACTAATAAAATAATGTTGTCAAGCTTGTTCAGTCAAATATATGGTTGCAACACCTCATTTTTTAGGGTTTCTTTCTATAAAGTCTTCTATTTTCTATTCTATAACACATGGGCTGCAATATAACTCTAATTTTCTATTGTAAATATACATATTGAGCCTCCGTATTGGCCTCCTACTCTTACTTTGCTGAACTGCGTTATTTATAAGTAGTATTGTTTAATATTGCTACATGTTTCCTTTTTGGGATATTACAGTGGTATCAGAGAAATCTTCTTGGCATAGCCTGTAAGAAGCCAATATTTCTTCAGAAGAAGAAGAGCCTCTTATTGACAGAGAGAAGAGGTATCTCAAAAGAATACAAAATAAATTTGACTACAAAAATGATGATAGAGACAAGGGTAAAGCCCCTGAATCTGGAAGTGATGAAGAAGGAAAGGACTTTGCAAAGATCCTTTTGAGAGCCATGCAAGATATTGCTAGAGAGATCAAAGAGATGAGATTGGACAGAATCAAATAATCTCCTAAGATATTTCATCTTGGAGAAATCTCTGGCATGTCTCACCACTGGAATGATCAACTAGTGCATCAGCCACAAGTTTCCCAACGCTCTACCATGCCTACCTTTTTGGCTGTAGGAAATGAAGGATTTCAAGAACAAGCATACCTTGAAGAATATTTTGAAGAAAATGAGCCTCAGAATCATATATTCAAAGATCACTTGAGGTTTCAAGAGTTTTTTCACCTAAAGGACAAAAGAAAACCAAGGCATCAACATAGAGATGGTGGATTCACTCAGAATCATGATCGACATCACTCTATGGGCAGATTATTTTTACCCAATTTTGATGGGTCATCCAAGTGCTCTACCAAAGCATGGGTAGAAAAACTTGACATCTACTTTCAGTTGAACAAGGTCCTTGAGATGGAGGCTATCAAGATTGGAGCACTGCACTTTGAAGGTGAAGCACATGACTGGTGGTTCCATGGCTTGTCCACATTGCGTCATGCTAATGTGATTTCTTATTCTGAGTTCACTAGAAGGGTGATGGAAATATTTGACAGTGTTAGCACCTAATTTGAACCTTAGGCTAAAAGAAGGAAAATCAGGGTAACCTCAAACCATGCTCAGCCTTGTAGCTAGCCCTGCAAGGTTAGGAGAGGGCTCTCTCCAGGAAAAATATTCAATGAAGTATTTATGTAAACTGATTTTAGGCTAGGTATAATAATTGGAAATTTTTTTATAAATTTCAGGGTTGTATGGAGCAGATGGGGCAGTTTGAATCTGGGGAATTAAATCATAGATACAGGGTATTTCATGGGGCAAGGTAGGCAGGGATTTTAACAACTAAAGTCTAAATAATGATGGAATGGTAAGACTGGTGAGAAGCTAAAAATGGCATAGGAGATGGATCCTTTTTGAACAACAGAAAACATAGAGTGTTGAATAATTTCCCAAGGCAGAGCATTATACAATGGATTCTACCTATCTATCTTGAAAGAATTCAACCAGAAATGTGAATGAATGAATGGTGAACATAACAATTAACAGATGAACACAAAGGAAAAAACAATGCTAGAATCCATACCACAGGGATCCCACAAATCAGAGTTGCATATCTTTATTAATTCCCTGCCAAACTGTTACAAATGGAGCGCAGAGCCTCCTCAATGATTTCCAACTTATTCCATAATTTATTCCCCCCTTAGAAATGATGAAGAATTACATTAAATATACAAAATTTGAGGGGAGTAGATCCACAGAAAGAGGAGCTGTGTCACCAGCTCAGAAACCGAAATCTGAATATAGGAAAAAGACCAACAGTATGCCCCTGAAAAAGAGGGGAAACAATACATTTGAACATCTGGAAGGTTTTTAGTTGCTTAGAAAGACCAATTTTGGAACCATTCCTCCTTTTTTATCGTTTTTGGTGTGCCTCTATTTCATAATTAGTTCACGGCCTTTTATCCTTTGAATAAAAACCAACTGTCGAAGGAAATGCCTTGAAATGATGAAAACCCATATTTTCCGTTTAATGAAGAAAAATCCCCTTTTGAGTGGAAAAAATCAAAGGAAAGGATGGTGGGCTTGATTTGTGATCGCAAATCGCAATCGCAGTCGGAAGGGAGAAGGGGTATGGGAACGACGCGATTAGATTTTTGCAATGCGATAGTGCATAGGGGGGGAGGGGAAATCGCAATCGCAATCGCAAATCAGAAATCACAATGGGAGAGAAGTGGGCACAACGTATTGACAACTTGCGATGCTATGGAAGCGGGTGCGATGGAGGGGAAGTCTTTATAAAAAAAATAAAAAATGATTTTGCACTTTTACAAAGGAAAAAACCCTTTTTTCATTGAAAAGGTAGAATGGTTTTGGTGGGACCGGGAGATAATCGCAATCGGAAATCAGAAGGGGAGTGGAGCAGAAGAAAAGGGCTGTGGGAATGAAATATGTGATGGGCGATATGCGATCAATCGCATCGGTGAGGAGAGAGCACGGAGGTTTAAACATGGTGGAGTGAAAACATGCGATGCGATGAAACATCTAGCAATTTTTCAAAATCGTTTTATCGCTTTTACAAAGGGAAAAAACTTTTATTTGGAGCAGGGCGGAAAGGCCTTATGGTGGGACCCGGGCCAAACACAATCGGAAATCGGAAGGGGAGTGGAGAGGAAGCAAAGGGCTGTGGGAATGAAATATGTGATTGGAAATATGTGATCAATCGCATCAGCGGGGAGAGAGCATGGAGGTTTAAACGCGGTGGAGTGAAAACATGCGATGCAATGAAACACTTAGAAATTTTTCAAAATCGTTTTATTGCTTTTACAAAGGGAAAAAAATTTTATTTGGAGTCGGGCGGAAAGGCCTTATGGTGGGACCGAGGCCAATCTTAATCACAATTGGCGGATGAGCGAGAGTGAAGTGTCATGGGAAAAATGCCGATTGTGATGATGCGATGGCTTGTGAGCCATCTGATAGGAAGGGCAGATCGACGGTGGAGATGCAATCGAGGGAGCGCGTCAGGATTCAATCACATCGGACGAAATTAAAGGAGCGGGTACAAAGTTCCGATTCGATTACATGTGAGCCATCAGATCGTTGAGAAGATCAACAGTCGGGATATGATAAGAGGGGGTCAATCGGAGGTATGTAATCAGGGAAGGGTCAATCAGGAGCCGATGGACTATGTGATGCGATGTGATCGAATCGTAAGTAGGACTTTTGCAATGCGATCAATCGCATCGGGATTTGTAGGATGCGGAAATTACATAAGAACAAGGAAAATTTTCGATAAAGGCATGAAAATTATATAAAAGGTAAAGTTTTTAAAGGGCCCAAATGAAAAAGAAAGGCAGAGTTAGGCCTTTGGGGGAATTTTCCAATCCAGAAGTCAGTTTGGGGAGTGTAATATACCATTGGAAAGCTCTTTCCTGGCTCTTTCTGATGGACATACTTAGAACATGATTTTACACTGAAAATGCTATGGAAAACACCTCTGAAAGGTAGGGAAGTGGCTTTGTGAAGATATCATCTTCTAAAGTTCAACTTATTACATATGAAGACATAAAATTACATAAAAGATGATAATAAAAGAAAAGTACCATGTTTTCACCTCAAAACATGGTTTTGAGGTGAAAATTACATCAAGCTCAATAGAACAATTCTTTGATCTTTCCAGATACTATGCCTTTGAGTTTATTTTACCTCCTCATGACCTTGCTGATATTTATTGACACTTGAATCATTAATTTGACCATGATGAGACCCTATGACCCAATGAAACCAACCCTATGACCTAATAATATGAATTGGGAGTGAAAGTGAATCATGATTGAAGGCCATAGAGAGGAGAATCAACAAGTTTTACATGAGGGGAAACTGATGAAAGACCACTACCATCAATGAATCCATGACCTAATGGAATGATGAAAATTTATGGTATGGGACTCCTAATATGCAAATGAAAAAGAGTAAGTTTGATCACTGATGGCAGTATGACTAGACTGACACTAACGTTGGCTCCAATGGGGATGGTAGCTCCTTGGAGGTGCCAAGAACACCGTAGACCAAGTAGCCTTATCCATTGGAAAAATATGGTCAAAAACACTGAAAACTGACACAATGTAGACTAACTCTAACTCAAACAATGTCTGAAAACTTAAATAAAGCCAAACTTTACACATATCATTCAAGTTTTATAGCCTTCACCTCGGGCCCCAAAATTCAATGACTGTGTAACTGAAATCTGACCAACAATGGCATGGTATATACAATGATTGTGACATAAATTTGGATCCATTATCTTCAATAGTGGTAGTGCTTCAACATCCTACCATTTACTAATCCTCCAAGGAAATCTTGGCCATCCATCTCTGAGAGCAAGAAAGAATTTTTTCCCCTGTATGCTGAAATATTATATGGTCCTTTCCACAAGTTTTCTAACTTACCATGCTTCCCTTTGTCCTCATTTCGTGCATCCCATCTCAACACAACATAGTCCAACTAAAAATTTTATGCTTTGGTCTTATGGTCATATATTTTCTTTATCTTCTCCTGCAACTAAATAGCATTGTGGGAAACTTCCTCTCTTGTCTGTTGAAGGCGGATCATTTGATTGATCCTTTGCTGGTTATCATCTTCCTCACTGCCAGCCTCTTGCAACAACCTCATGACCGAAACTGTAAGTGACGTGGGAAAAACAACATTAGTACCATAAACCAATTCAAATGGTGACATACATATGGATTTATTGTTGCTGACTCTATCTTCCCACAACGCGTTGATGAGCTTTCGATGCCAGTTCCTCTTGTTTGATTCCAACATTTTCTTGATTATGTTTATCATATATTTATTTGATGATTCAGCTAGGCCATTTCCTTTTGGGTAGTATGCTTTCGAATTGCCCAACACAATATTGTATTTGTCGCAGAATTCCACCATATTATTAGATCTAAATGCTGCTGTGTTATCTGTTATGATTTTGTGAGGGAAACCAAAACGAGACAAGATATTTGATTCTAAGAATTGAATGATTATCGTATCAGTGGCATGCCTTGCTGGAATGGCCTCGATCCATTTGGTGAAGTAATCCATACCTGTCAAAATCCATCGATGCTCTGTTGATGATGCAGGATGGATTTCCCCTATCAAATCAAGTCCCCACTGCTGAAAAGGGGCATTTACTGAAACTGGTTTCAAAGGAACAGGAAGAAGTTTTCTTTTTCCTTGGAAAACTTAACACTCATGGCAGCTCATCACTGTTTTTTATAAATCTGAAAACAAGGTGGGCCAATAATATCCTGCTCTCAACACATTGTTAACTCTTGTTTCCAAAACAAATGACCACCAAAATCACCTTTGTGAAAGTCATGCATCACCTGATGAGCCTCATCTTCAACCAAACAATTAAGAATAATACCTCCTAGATATTTCCAATAAAGAGCACTGTTTAAAATACAAAATTTAGCAAACTTAAGTTTTAATATGATCTACCTTTGCTTCTAGACATCCCGGGAGGTGGTGAAAGGTGCTGAAGAACATAAACAATGTCTGAATACCATGGCGATTGTAGAAAAATGTCTGAAACCGGGACAAGCAAACCTTCATCCTCATCTTCTGACATTGCTGCTATGAGATTTATATCCAAAGCACCTAGGTTTGATTGGGCCATTAGCTTTTCCAAGCCTTGTCCTTTGAACAACTTTGTGGGTTTGATCTCCAAATCATATTCCAACATTGCGGCTATCCACTTACCTCTTCGACCCTCTGGATCAGTTTGCATCAACACATCCTTTATTGTAGCATTAGGAACATATGCTATGGTATGTGAATGAAAAATGTATACTCTAAAATCCTTCAATGCCTTTATAAGGGCCAATGCTTGTTTCTCAATGATATTATACCACAAAGCAGCATCTCGAATGGTCCTACTGAAGAAGGTAATTGGTTTTTCAATCTGATCTCTTTTTTGCATCAAAACCACAACCATAGTATGCTTCGATGCAAATGAGAATATAATGAAATATTGGGTATAGTCAAGACTAATCAATACTGGGGCATTGGAAAGAGAAAAATTTACCAGATTAAATTACTTGATAGCCTCCTCACTCCATTTGACAGCGCTATCCTTTTTCAACATGTTAGTCATTTCTCTTAAATGTTCAGCCAAATTGGGTGTAAATCTGTGCAGGAAGTTCATCTTACCATTAAATGCCTGAATCTCCTTTTTGTTACGTGGGAGGTCTATATGCCGAATTTCCTCCACTCTTGAAGGATCAATGCGGATACCATCTTTAGAGATGATATGCCCTAGAAGCTTCCCTTCATCCATAGCAAACAGGATTTTCTTTGGATTAAGAGAAATCCCAAACTTTCTGCATCGCTGAAATACAACCCTCAAGTGGTGCAAATGTTCATCATCATAACCAGAAAACACAGTTAGATCATTCAAATAAACAACAAGAAAAACATCCTTTTCTTTGGCAAAAGCAATATCCATTTCTTGTTGGAAAGTGGCTCCAGCGTTCTTCAGTCCAAATGGAATTTTGGCATACTAGAAAGTTCCCCAAGGTGTTGTGAAAGCAGTGTTGTCTTGGTCTTTCTCATGCACCAAGATCTGATTATAGCCTGAGTAACCATCGAGTAGTGACATCCTTGATGCTCTAACTACTCTCTGCAGAATATGGTCCATCTTCGGAAGTGGATAGTTATCCTTTAAGGAGGCTTTATTTAGATTCCGGAAATCTATGCACAAACTTATTTCTCTTGTCTTTTTATGTACTGGGACCAAATTCGAAATCCAATCAGAAAATCTAATGGGGAAAATGATACCAGCATTATACAATATGTTTATCTCTTTTTCAATAGATTGCAACAACTTTGGGTTGATCCTTCTTATCTTCTGTCTAAATGGATTTTGATCCGGATTGATGGGAATAGTATGTTGAATTATATTTTTTTCATACACCTTCAAATCTGAATAATCCCACGTAAACACATCAGAAAATTTAGAAAGTAATTTAACATACTCTTCCTTTACCTCAGGGACAATGCTTTTGATAACTTCACAAGCTTAGGCTTTTTAGCTATTCCAAGATTAACATCCTCAACTCCTTTATTAGTAGGCACTAAGCTTGGTTTCTTTGCAACATCATATTGATCAAAAAGCTCCTCTAAAGGTATGAGACCTTTGGGAATTACATTATCTTTTAGCTGCAATATGTCCATCTGATTTTCTTCGATTTCTTGATCATCAACATTATAATCACCTTCTATGGGAGTATCCTTGAATTTTCCTTCACTCTGCAAAAAAACATTGATTTCATTGTCATCCCAAAACACTTGCCAATAAATTAAATTATCCGGAACAGCAGGTCGATGCTTGACATTAATTTCAAATTTGTTGTTGGAGTTCATTGGAATCTTCAAATTTCTTGCAGTAGTGGCAAGGGAGTCTGCAATAATATTCTGCATTCGGGGTGCTGCTATCAAAGTATACTTAGAAAACGTCCTCAAGATATCTAGGACTGAATTTCTGTAGGCCCTCAATCACGGATGTTTTTCTTGATACTCTCCTTTTAACTGTTTGATTATCAACTCAGAATCTCCATAAACAAAAATCCTCTTTTCTTTTAGCTTCTTCAAAATTTTCAAACCTGTGATCAAAGCTTCATACTCTACTTCATTGTTAGAGAAGTCAAAAGCCAACTTGTAAGCACATACTCTTACATTACTAGGAACTTTTTCAGGCTAGAAAATAGGGCTCTGAATCCATATTCCTATACCAGTACCGTCCTTACCAACAGCTCCATCAAAATCCATGCTCCAAAGGCCTTATTCTTCTTCTGCTAGATGCTGAAATTTTGCTTCTTTCTCTACTTTATCTGGACTGATTTCTATATATTTCTATCGTTCACTTTCCTTTTTCTGCTGGCAGGCAGGAAGCTCAGAAATGCTTGCTGCTTTATCTTTTTCCTGTTTAAGGACTTCCCTAAAATTTTCTGAAATTTCAGGTATCTCATCTACTTCTACCAACTAAACATTTTCATCATTCAAGCCACCATATGAATATAATACAAATGACTCTAGATCTATGTGGACTGCATTAATGGGATGATTAACTGGCTTCTCTTTGATGGTGATCATGTATTTCATTTTCTTCTCCCTATATAGTTTTCTCAACTGACCGAACACAGGAATGGTGGCATAAGAGAAGTCAAGTTGTATGGTTCCTTTCAGTTTTTCACCCCATGATCTAGACAAAAGCATTCAAAACCGTGGTGGAACATTAGCAACAACTACATCCATCAAAACATTTTTGGCTGGGATTTGGTCTAAAGATACTACCAATTCTTTGATAAGACCAATACAATGGACCCTACCAGAGTCAAAGGAATACAAATTGTGGTATTTGCGAGTAATATCAAGACCCAGCTTCTCCATAATGGCTTTAGGCATAAAGTTATGTGAGGCTCCGGAGTCCAACATAGCATTATGTAAAATGAACTCATGTTATCTAAGACTCAAGTAGAAGGGAGGGACTTCACTTTATTCTGACTAACCTTCTATGGCTGGACAAAAAATGAGTTCAGGATAATCATCTTCAACATTTACCATATTTGATACAGAGTCTATTTGCAAAATTCTAGACACCTGATGTTTATAAGTGCTATTTTTCACCAACTCAGTCAAGGGCATGGACACCTTCAACTTAGAAATTTCATTTTCCAAATTAAAATATGGGACTTTTTCTACCTCTTTGACGGGAGGATATTTCATCTCTACTTGCTCCTTTGCAGCACTATGCTAATTCTTTTAATTTTCAACATTAGTCGCTGAGGATGCCTTGCTGGGAGAAGGATCAATAGGCTCTTTCCCTTTTCTTTGAGTATTTGAGGAGTCATTTTTCGATTGTAGCTCTTTTCTATTTTGAATAGGATTGATCGGCACATATCTGCTCCTCAAAGAATACTATTTCTGTTGCGCAAACAAAGCGTTCATGTATCCTCTTTGATGATCATCAAAATCTTCTTCTAACACTACATCATTGGCCAATATGAAATCTTCATCCTTTAAAATTTGTGCAGTTGTTGTATATTCCTCATCTTCTGTGAGAAAGATGGGCGCACCATCAGTAGTGAAGAAATGGTTGGCTTCAACGACTAGATTGTCATCATCAACTATTTCCATTCCCTGAACATAATTTTGTTGCAATGGAGTTCTGATTTGCTGTTGTGGCATAGCTTGGTCCTACATTCTATGTTCCCTCTCCTTAATTAAGAATTACGGCTGCTGCTGTCCTCAGAAGTTCGAATTCCTGATTTGTGCTTCAGGTCTATCTGAAATAGTCAATCGATCAACCATCATCTACACTATTTGGATCAAAGTATCCATCTTACTATCTAAAGGAGAGGCTTCTTCTTTCACGGTTACCCTCTTTTCCACCTTTGTCCGTGCTCTTCTGGCCAGCAAATTTTCTTCTACACTCACAACTATCTTCTGCATGTCTTCAAGTGTGGTAGGATCTCTTTCTCGTAGCTGATACACCATATCAACATCGAAACCATCTAGAAATTTGAGCAAAGCTAACCCCATGGGGAGCTTCAGATTGGACGGAATAGCATTATATACAGCATTAAATCTTACATTATAATCTTGTACAGTTTCACCCACATTTCTTTTAATATTTTCATATTCAGACAAGATTTGAAGTGGGTTTTTCTTTACTTCCCACCGGTCTAAGAATTTTCTATGTAACTCTTGCAAAGTGTGGATAGAGCCTGCTGGTAAGGCTCTAAACCATTTTTGAACTTCACCTCCAAAGCTTTGGACAAACAATCTTGTGGTTACATTTTCTGCCTCTACCTCATGAAGATCAAAGATGTCATTCATATTATCAACATGTTGTTGGGCTGTGGTGCTCTCAGTGGCATCAAAGATATGTATTTTTCTTTGGTAATCAGTAGGCATATCATTCAGGTTCTGAGGTAAAACCAAGGGTGCATACCAGGCAACCATGACTCAAGGTGGATTTACAACAGTGTTTGTCCTACTTGGATTCAAGGGAGGTGTTGATGGAGGACTCAGAGGCTGAGAATTGACTTCTAAAACTGATGGAAATGCTGGTGATTTAAGGGGAGGAACTGTTGTTTCTGATAACTCTGAAGGCTCAGGGATATTGGTTACAGTGACATATGTCTGAGGGGAATTCAAAATATAATCATCAATTGATGTGTTTTCCCTTTGAACTTCAAGATCCACAAGAACTTCTGGATCTAAAACTGTGTCATCAAGTGCAGTCTCAAATTTATTTCTGAACAAAGAAATCTCAAAACACTCATCAAAAGAAAGATATTCTACAAACATCACTGGACCAAGTATGGGATCTGAAAATAGGTCTAGGGCTTAGTGATCCTTCTTGTCTTCTAACTATTCTTGGAATAAGATTAGGATTTTCAAACACAGGGGGAGGATTTGGATCAGGATTGGCCCTTGTGTATATTCTTGAAGCCAGTGTGGTCAAATTTCTACTTTACAATGTTTTATTTCAGCCTAGCAAACTCTGAACCTCATCATATAGAGTCCAAGAGTTTATAAGGAAAATACGACTGGGGTGATCAGTCCTTTATGCTAAATAGTTACCCAGTATGATCGCCAGAAATGTTAGCACGTAATTTGAACCTTAGGCTGAAAGAAGGAAAATCACGGTAACCTCAAACCCTGCTCAGCCTTGTAGCTAGCCCTACAAGGTTAGGAGAGGGCTATCTCTGGGAAAAATATTCAATGAATTATTACTGTAAACTGATTTTAGGCTAGGTATAATAATTGGAAATGTTTTTATAAATTTCAGGGTTGTATGGAGCAGATGGGGCAATTTGAATCTGGGGAATTAAATCATAGATACAGGGTATTTAATGGGGCAAGGTAGGCAGGGATTTTAACAACTAAATTTTAAATAATGATGGAATGGTAATACTGGTGAGAAGATGAAAAGGGAATAGGAGATGGATCCTTTTCAAACAGCAGAAAACATAGAGTGTTGAATAATTTCCAAAGGCAGAGCATTATACAATGGATTCTACCTATCTATCTTGAAAGCATTCAACCAGAAATGTGAATGAATAAATGGTGAACATAATAATTAACAGATGAACACAAAGGAAAAAACAATGCTAAAATCCATACCACAGGGATCCCACAAATCAGAGCTACATATCTTTATTAATTCCCTACCAAACTGTTACAAATGGAGCGCAGAGCCTCCTCAATAATTTCCAACTTATTCCACACTTTATTCCCCCCTTACAAATGATGAAGAATTACATTAAATATACAAAATTTGAGGGGAGTAAATCCACAAAAATAGGAGTTGTGTCACCAGCTTAGAAACCGGAATCTTAACATAGGAAAAAGACCAACAGTATACCCCTGAAAAAGAGGGGAAACAATACATTTGAACATCTGGAAGGTTTGTTGTTGCTCAAAAAGACAAATTTTAGAACCATTCCTCCTTTTTTATCGTTGCTATCGTGCCTCTGTTTCATAATTAGTTCACGACCTTTTATCCTTTGAAGAAAAACCAACTGTCGAAGGAAATGCCTTGAAATGATGAAAACCCATATTTTCTGTTTAATGAAGAAAAATCCCCTTTTGAGTGGAAAAAAGAAAAGGAAAGGATGGTGGCCCCGATTTTCGATCGCAAATCGCAATCACATTCATAGTCAGAGGGGAGAAGGGGTATGGGAACGATGCATTTGGAGTTTTTCAATGTGATAGTGCATCGGGGGAAAAAGGAAATCGCAATTGCAAATCAAAAATCACAGCGAGAGAGGAGTGGTCACAACGTATTGACAACTTGTGATGCGATGGAAGTGGGTGCGATGGAGGGGAAGTCTTTATAAAACAAATAAAAAATGAGTTTGCACTTTTACAAAGTAAAAAACCCTTTTTTCATTAAAAAGGCGGAAGGGTTTTGGTGGGACCGAGGGATAATCGCAATCGAAAATCAGAAGGGGAGTGGAGTGGAAGCAAAGGGCTATTGGAATGAAATATGCGATGGGAGATATGCGATTAATCACATCGGCAGGGAGAGAGCGCGGAGGTTTAAACACGGTGGATTGAAAACATGCGATGCGATGAAACACTTAGAAATTTTTCAAAATCGTTTTATCGCTTTTACAAAGGGAAAACACTTTTATTTGGAGCAGAGCAAAAAGGCCTTATGGTGGGACCCGGGCCAATCACAATCAGAAGTCGGAAGGGGAGTGGAGCAGAAGCAAAGGGCTGTGGGAATGAAATATGCGATGCGATGGAAGCGGGTGCGATGGAGGGGAAGTCTTTATAAAACAAATAAAAAATGAGTTTGCACTTTTACAAAGGAAAAAACCCTTTTTTTCATTAAAAAGGTGGAAGGGTTTTGGTGGGACCGAGGGATAATCGTAATCGAAAATCGGAAGGGGAGTGGAGTGGAAGCAAAGGGATGTGGGAATGAAATATGCGATGGATGATATGCGATCAATCGCATTGGCGAGGAGAGAGCGCGGAGGTTTAAACGCGGTGGAGTGAAAACATGTGATGCGATGAAACACTTAGAAATTTTTCAAAATCGCTTTATTGCTTTTACAAAGGGAAAACACTTTTATTTGGAGCGGGGCAGAAAGGCCTTATGGTGGGACCCGGGGAAATCACAATCGGAATTAGCGGATGACCGGGAGTGAAGTGTCATGGGAAAAATTTCGATTTCGATGATGCGATGGCTTGTGAGCCATCCGATTGGAAGGGCAGATCAACGGTGGAGATGCAATCGGGGGAGTGTGTTGGGATTCAATCACATCGGAAGAAATGAAAGGAGTGGGGACAAAGTTGCGATGCGATTACATGTGTGCCATCGGATCGTTGAGAATATCAACGGTTGGGATATGATCGGAGGGGGTCAATCAGAGGTATGTAATTGGGGAAGGGTCAATTGGGAGCTGATGGACTATTTGATGCGATGTGATCGGATCGGAAGCAGGACTTTTGCGATGCGATCGATCGCATTGGGATTTGTAGGATGTGGAAATTACAAAAGAACAAGGAAATTTTTCGGTAAAGGCATGAAAATTATATAAAAGGTAAAGGTTTTAAAGGGCCCAAATGAAAAATAAATGCAGAGTTAGGCCTTTGGGGGACTTAGGCATATTTTCCAATCTAGAGGTCAGTTTTGGGAGTGTAATATACCATTGGAAAGCTCCTTCCAGCTCTTTCTAATGGACATACTTAGAACATGATTTTACACTAAAAATTCTGTGGAAAACACCTCTGAAAGGTAGGGAGGTGGCTTTGTGAAGATAGCAGATTCTGAAGTTCAATTTATTACATATGAAGACATAAAATTACATAAAAGATGATAATAAAAGAAAAGTACCATGTTTTCACCTCAAAACATGGTTTTGAGGTGAAAATTACATCAAGCTCAATAGAAAAATTCTTTGATCTTTCCAGATACTGTGCCTTTGAGTTTATTTGACCTCCTCATGACCTTGCTGATATTTATTGACACTTGACTCATTAATTTTACCATGATGAGACCCTAGGACCCAATGACACCAACCCTATGACCTAATAATATGAATTGGGAGTGAAATTGAATCATGAATGAAGACCATAGAGAGGAGAATCAACAAGTTTTACATGAGGGGAAACTAATGAAAGACCACTACCATCAATGAATCCATGACCTAATGGAATGATGAAAATTTATGGTATGGGACTCCTAATATGCAAATGCAAAAGAGTAAGTTTGATCACTGATGGCAGTATGAATAGACTGACACTAAAAAATAGAAGAGATCCAGAGGCACCATTTATGAGCCTTGCAAAGTTGAAGCAATCAGGTAATACAGAGTCTTATATTTCTAAATTTTTGAGATTATCTGTTATTGTTCCTGATTTGTCTGCAGCAAGAAGGGTGTACATATTCATTGATGGTCTAGATGAACCTCTTCATGGGTTGGTAAAATATACCAAGCCCACTACCTTGCATTATGTCATTAAGAGGGCTAGAGACCTTCAAGATGCTTTTCCAAAATCAAAGTCAAACTTTCATCACAAACCCTCTTTCCCTTCTAAAGGAAAGGGAGAGAAAATTTCTCCCTCCAAGGAGAGCACATTCAAGAAGCCTCTTGATATTGATGTCTGGAAATAATTGAAGAAGAATAAGCTATGCTTCACTTGCCAAGAATCATCAGCACCTAGACATAGATGTGCTGCTGGAAAAGCACATTACATAGAGGTCTTCTCAGATGTTGAGGAGGAAGAAGAAGAAGAACATGAGAGGGGTTACAGCGCTAGAATTGCAGGAGATGAACCACCATCACATAAGGATGAGGATGGTACAATGGCTCCAATTATGGGGGCTCTTGCATCACTAAGAGTGGTACCCAACTGTCATGAAATATCCACTCATGAAACAGAGCTAAATTTATGCAGTGGAAGCAGGGACATGAGGAACCCATCTATTATGCTTATGAGGATGGTCCATGAGACATCACTATCTAGTGGAAAACCACCTGGGAGGCCACCTGATTCATATTTTTTGGGGAAGACCTCACAACATGATGCTCAAAGATTAGATCTAGGAGGGATTGGAGCACTAGAAGACAAAGCTACATCACTAGGAGGCTTGGGTAAGCTCAAGGAGGAGGAAGATCTTTTTCCCTCATCATCATCACCCACTTTCATTTATGATATTGCACTATAGGAGGAGAATAATGGAAGGAATGGCCTTCCAACACACATCTTTGGCATAGGAGATTTCAAGGAGGAGATCAGCAACATGACAGAAATTTCTATTGATATATCATCAGCGTTATCACCGTTGAGCAGTTTAGATCTGTATTGGAAATCCCAATTGTTGGTGGATTATTCCAAAGATATCCACACTTGTATGATACTTGATGACCAGCTGCATGAAGAGGGGTATCTAGTCCATGAAGAAGTCATCTATCATCATGGTAGAATCTTCTTGTATAGAGCTTCTAATCTCAAGAAGAAGTTGCTACAAAGGGCTTACCAAGAGTTATGTTTTAGCCATATGTATTCCATGAGGATCTAAAACATCATCATGAGGAGCTTTGATTGAGAAGGCTTGGAAGAAGACCTATATCAGCATTTTCAATAATTCATGTACTATGTGGAGTTGGGGCAGTAACATGACTCCATGAAGGGGTTATTTCAGCCATCTCTTCCTTCTTTTGAAAGAGGAGAAAGATCCATGCACCACTCCATTCATATGAGGAGTATTGTTAGTGAAGAATCTGATCATGTAAAGCATGTTTTATTTTCTAATTTTACATATTCTTTCACCATGTTTATGTAGGCCATGACTCCAAGGAGGAGTAATGTATCATGTAAATCTCATGGAAGACATTGGGCCACTAAAATTTCTGAATTTGGCCACTCCCTTGATGTGCAAAGGGAGATTTTCTATCATGATGGGTGCTTTCCCTAGGCACCAAACATATCTCACACTCTCATCCATGGTGAGATGAAATGGGCAGCAAGTAAGTGGTGGGGAAACCACTTACCATACCTTGATCTGATGCAGGCAGGACATGCACTGTGATGGTACCATATGTGGGACTATGACCCACCTCCACATGCTCAAATTTCTACTTGTATGTATGTAGTTTTTCTCCCATACATTGATGATATACTTGCACTCTTTATGGGAATGTATGGGGGGAGGATGGGAAGCATGTATGTACCACATGGGATGGAGGTTCTCCATGCACCTTATGCTACATGTTATAGGGAGAGCATTGGTTCAACCATGTTTGTTCCATTTGAGTTATTGACTCCTTGTGGGATGGATCACCTACCTCTCATGAGAATCTTATAGGAACAATTCATGGAGGGTTGGATTAGTGAGAACTTAGCTTATGGAAGAAGCTTAACACATGATGATGGTGTCACCAATGGAGGAGGAGAAGAATTGCAACACTCACCCTATCATTTTCTTGAGGACACGCAACATTTTGGAGGGGAGGACTGTAATATTCCCAATTAGCCCAAGCTAATGGGAATATTCATTTTTGTTTCATTTTTCTATTGTATGAATAAATGTATAAAGGAGGACAATAAAACCTCCTAAAACAAAAAATAAATCAATGCCACATGTGAACAAGGCTAAATCTGGGCTAACTAAATGAGCACCCTTAGGTGTGAAAGGGGTTGAATGTTTTGACTAGGTCAATCATGACCAAATCAACAGTGTTGTCTAGAAGGAGTGATCTTCATTGAGGCACAACGCAGTTTTAGTTGGAGGTGGCTCATGTCAAAAGAGTTATTTCATTGAGATGGTTTAGGGTTTTGCAAGCTCTCAATATTATAAAGGGAATAGGAGGATAGCATGAAACGGCTGTTGATGTTTATCATATTTCTGAAGATTTTGTCTGTTTAGACATTTCTTATTCTCTTGGCCGTTTAGCAGAGAATAGTGTTGTTTAGCACTGGGTGTTCCTGATCGGGAATCCCACCTCCTTCCTTGAGAGACCTCTTGGAGGAGTCTTTCATTTCTTGTCCACTGTTAGGCATTTTTACAAGCTCTTCTTCCAACTACAATGCAGTTTTCATTCCAGTACTACGTTATTTGCAAGTGTACAATTGCAGGGTGTTTTGGCACACTTTTGGAGGAGAGATATCTAGTGTTGGCGTTCTTCCCTTCACTGTGGTGATCCATGGATTTCAGATCTGATCTAAATACTATTGTATTTTCTTCAGAATTTCTGAATACTCCTATAGATCTGCTGCATAAGATCTCAGATCTACTCCATGTACTTCAATTTTTACTGAAAACCCCAAGGGGAATTTGAAGAGGAGCCTATCTAGTGTACAGATCTGATATAGATTGTATACAGATCTACTCTAGATATGAAATGTAATCTACACCTGTTATCAGCCAATAAAATAACGCTGTCAAGCTTGCTCAGTCAAATATATGGTTGCAACACCTCATTTTTTAGGGTTTCTTTCTATAAAGTCTTCTATTTTCAATTCTATAACTCATGGGCTACAATATAACTCTGATTTGTTGTTGTAAATGTACATATTGAGCGTCCATATTGGCCTCCTTCTCTTACTTTGTTGAACTGCGCTATTTTTTAGTAGTATTGTTTAATATTGCTGCATGTTTCCCTTCTGGGATATTACAAAGTTTTGGAGAATAATACTTTTATGCTCAAACATTTAGATGATGATCAACTAACTAGAGGCCCAGTCAATGGTCATTTTCTTAAAAGGTTCTTTATTTAGTAAATTCATTTGAGTCACTCCATTGTAAATATTCGATGTGATATGTCAATAAACTACATGCCCAATGGTACTTATATCTGTATATATGGTCGGTCTTGAGTACAGTTAGTCAATGGTCAGTCCTAGACTTAATTTTCAAGAATTATTCTGAGTTTCAAAAAATTTTAAGGCACTCAATCTACAGTCCTTGAAGCCTCACAGGGAGGACTTCATCCCCAATAGGAGCCACTATTAGCACTGCAATTTTTCCAAATATTTTCAAAGTCTAGTCATCATTCTCCAAGGGATCAATATGCCTTTTCAGTTTGATTATAAGATGAAAGTGTCATTGTCAAAGTGTAGTGGTGAGAAAAATTCATTTTCTAATTTCATTCATTTCATTTTCCCTCTTTCACCTTTCATTTTCCCAAAAAACCCAAAGTCCAACCTCTCATTTCCCTTTTCAGAACCCCTTTTTAACTCATAAATCTAACTTTTATAGTTAAAAAACAGTTATGCACATTTTTACACAGCATTTTGTCACTGTCCCTGCAATCCCCAACTTGCACATTGGAGGGTCGTTTCTGTGACCAATAAGTAGTGTCATGCTTTGCAAATATCATCCTTGCATCCCTTTTGATGAAAGCAACATTCTTCTTGTTGACAATTCCCTAGGCAGAGCTATGAAAATCCCTATCTTTTCCTTGGCGTGAGTAGCCCGTTACATCCTCGCACTAACCAGGAAATTTAACACTGAGCCCGTGCCACTTGGTGCTCTGTGCCAGTTAGACACCCGCGCCAAGATGTTTATGAAATATTTTTTAAAAATAGAGGAGGAGGTTCCATTCCAACCACCTCAGGGATGAGTCATTGGGAGTGTTTGAACTGAAACAACCACAGACTCCTTCCTTTAGTTAGTAGTTTCCACATCCCTTGGAACTCTCCTAAGGGATAGGACTCCCTCCCACCTTTGTAGGGATCCTAACCTCCTCTTTTCCCTCTATATAAGAAACTATCTCTTTTAGTAGAAGCTAGATGAATGGCTAAATAGTTGAACTAAGAGAATTATACTATAACTAAGTTGCTAGAGGAGATAGAGTAAGAAAAATTGTGTTGAGAGAGCTCGAGTCAATGACTTCTAAGAGAGCTTGAGTCTGAATTCCCTGACCGATAGTTGAGAAGCATTTCGTCTGAACCCCACTGGAGGAGATTGCGACGTCAAAGCATTAGTTGTACTCTTCCTTCTACTCAATTAATATACATGACCACTATTTGATTCCCCTATTTTGTTATGATTTTTATTTGATGCGATATGTTTAGCCCTCTTTGACTAGCTAATAGTTGTGAGTGAAACTATTTTTTCATATGTTGTTCTTGTTCTTTTTCCTATGTGCAGGTATCTGAGCATGAGAGGGAACGGATCGTGATTTTCCAAGGTAGGAGCGAGAGGCCACTACTCTTTCTGCAACATCGACAGCTTGGATTCAAGGTAGGTCAATATACCATGGTCTTTTGTTCATTCATTAACTAGGAAGAAAAAATTTAGCATGTTATTTTGTTACTAGACCCAACCTAGGGCTAGAGGGATTGTCTCTGTCCATAGAGAGGATTTACCTTCATAAACAATTGGTGACTCTGCTGGGGATCAGTGCGAGTTTATCGTGTCATCCTATTGGGTCAGTTTCAATTATTGGTTTAGTTATCTATTTTTTTCTAGTTTGTTTGCTGAGTTTCCATTCTCTGTTCAGCTCCAGAGAGTCAAGGTTGACCTCTGCTCATTAGGTTATGGTTTGTCCTATTTTTCCCATAGGTATCTAGATTAGCGCGTTTTTTGTCTGGACAGCGCACCGATTGGCGTAGGTTTCTCTTTTAGCACTCACGCCAACCTTTGTATGGCGTGGATTATAGCCTTACAGTCGCGCCAACCCCTGTAGGTTTTGGTTTGACCTCCCTAATGCGTATTTTGGTCATTTTTTCTTGCTTCTGGGTTATTTTTTATTGTTTTTAAGCCTTTGCAGACTATGTTGACTACTGTAGACTTGTTTCCCTCAGTCGTTTTTTTGTTTTCTTGTCAGTGTTAGTTAAGACCTTAGGGTTTCTAGGTGTTCTTGCACATCGAGCCTTCTATTCAAGAACAAGTCTCTTTGATTGTTATTAGTCTCGTTTTGGGTTTTTAGACTGAGTTTTCTTGATCCTTTTGTTTTGATGATTGAACGATATTTTCGTTTGTTTGATTAGCCCTTTGTTTCGGGGAATTAACACCCTAGAGGTTGGTTGGGATTCAACCTCCACAGAGCAGGGGCGTACTACTTAACAGAGACTCACACAATCATGCACGTTCATAAAAACTAAATAGAGCAGAATGAGAGGTTTACCCGTTGGTCCTACGTTTGAAGTAGATCCACGTGGAGTCCAAACTCCCTGCAACCGTCCTTCCTCCTTAACCTGAAATACAAGAAAAAACCAGCACAAAGGACAAGTTGTACAGCATATTTCTACTCTATACGTTAGTGAGATTCATATAAAACATTAAATAAATCATAATGAATGCTTGTATAACAAATATTCTTCATACATTAAAGCATACACTAACACGTTTATTTCGGGAACAACATGATACTTTTGTATTATAAATAGTACGTACAAAAGTAATCAAGTGGAGAGATCACCTGATCCTTCCAAGGCCTTCGCAGACCGTCGTCCGGATCCGTCCAGCCCTTGCCTTGCTAAGACTCCTTCCAAACTGGTGCATACGAGATAACATATAAAGGGATGTGTATCTCAAGGAAACAAGGGTTTCCTACAATGAACTGGGAAAGTGCAGGAGGCACGGAGAATCAGACTTGGATAGGGAATACCAACAGAGTATAATATCAATACTTTCTCCCTCTCCCTTAGGCCATACACATGAGGGCTTTTATAGTCCCTCCAAGTAGTTTCAGCAGTTGGAAACAGTTGGCCACGGGCTGGGGTGGTTGAACTACCTGAGTAACCATCAACCCAGCGCGAAATTAGGGATTTTATATATATTTTTTAATCATTTTAATGGCATACGCGGAAAAGTCTAGCTGAACTCGCGTATACACGCGGAAAAGTATGGGCATAGTCGCGTATGAGGGATTTTACACTGTTTTTAAGTGAATTTGTCCAAGTCTGTAGGAATGGGTGCCCAAAAGCCATAAAGCAATCATGAATCATGTCAAAGTGAGAAATGATGCTATAACAGATGCCCCCTAATATATGAGGTCAGAAGGGGTACATGATGGCCGAAATGTATTATGCACATAGAAAGAACTTCGCAAGGACAAGAGAGGACTTCACGAGATTTCAGCCTGCCAAAAACCAATGAAAGAAACCAGAGAGTCAACTCATGCTGAGGCGGGCATACCCATGCTCAGTCAAAAATACATCATATGGAAAGTACTGAAATAGATCCAATATGTATACAAGTATAGCTGAACTGAAAGTACACAATGAATCATCTGAGCATGGCCCGGAAATACAAGTCTGAATCAATGTCCAAGTATCACATATAGAAAGCTGAGCAAAGATGGTGCAACTGGATGTCTGATCAAATAAGTAACTGAATCTCCAAGTACCGGATCATAAGTGGTGGATCAAACGGTACAATCACGCAACTCGGGGACCAACATATAAGATGCTGCTGTGCTGAACTGCAACATATAAGGGTGGACGACAACACTGGCAGAAACTGAAAGGACTGTCAACAGTGAACCGAGAAATGCTGATACAACCGGAGGTCTTCACCGATCACAACGGCACAATTCTACACAATGGGAATGAATGAGCTGAAGTCGACCATGTGAGAAATCGTTGGATTAACGGGCAATGATGTTTCCCGTTAACCAACGCGAGACAACCCACCGATAATGATAATGAGTGTCAAGGTGCCCCAGTACAATCTGACAAGTGCGAATGAATGAGTTGAAGTCGAACACTTGAAAGAATCTACCAATGAGGAGGCAATGATGAATCCCCACTGTCGATAGCGAAGAGTCTGCCACTGATGACTGCAAACCCTAAGGTACTGACAAAAAGACTCTAGATCTTGTTCCCCGAGCAATGAGTCGGAGTCGATGGGAAAAGATCTGCTGGAAGGAAGGCATTAAGGCATCCCACATCAGTCCAGCGCGAGTGTAACCCGCAGGCCAAGATTTGGAAGGAATCGGACGAAGGAGAGTGATGGAACCAAAAACCGAAGTACGTTTCCGACGTGCACAAGATGAAGCTAGCGCACGGAAGAAACCCTCTGAACCAACCAATAATGAAAGCTGACGCAGAGGCGAGAAATCCACCGATAGGGTCAAATGGAAATCCAGGTACTGCACGAATCCCAAGTGTGATAATGTGTGCTGACGTCGAACACGGGGGAAACCACTCAGTCAAAGACCCATGATGATGATCAAATGCTGAGCACGAGGTCACCTATCAATGATGGAAATAGGCCCAAGGTGCGGCTCTAGGTTTGCTCTCAGAGCAATGTGTCGTAGTCGATAAGAGACAAACCCGCGGGCAAGAAGTCAATGGAGACCTTCTCAAACCAGCACGAGCAGAAGATCAAAACATCTGATGTGATAGAACATGATGCTGACAAGACCGGGAAGGCCGACTGAATAATGAGTCAAGAGACACCGCAGAATGGCCGACTCAGGCTAGACTTCCCTTGAACAAAAGCACGACTCTGTGATGACCATGGCGGTAAAAAGTGACACTGTATAAGTCTGTCTTGCAGGAGGCAAAACAAACTCTCCATATGATTGGAAGAGATAACCAACCGGGGGAGAACTGACAAGTGAAACATGGTAAAGGCTGAACCTAGGTCAAACTAGAACCATCCCAAATGAAGGGAATATATATAAGTATATGTGCTTTGTTCAAGGGCGACAAACTGACTCTGTACTGCCATCAAAATAACGAAGATACATCCCGTTCCCGCTCTTTTTGTTATATTTGATTTTTTTTGTCTTTTTTCATATAATAAGCCTGAAAAAGAATAAAAGAATGCTATGGTACAATGGATAGAACGAGTATCAAGAAAGCAGATGCACTAGTTCTTGGGATTGGAACAATCCTATGCTCAATGCAAGGTGGCGAAAACTGGTCAGTGATACTCAGAGGAACGTTCCATCCATGGGTACAAAGGTGTCAAGTCGTGATAGCTAAGTGCATGCGATGGTTAACTTGTACAGAAAGTCAAGGTCAAAAGTTGGCTTAAACATCGAGTCCAAATGAAGCCGGCTAAAGGCCAGGATAAACAAGTAGCCAATATGCAATGCAGTAATACAACTTAACGACACCAGGGAGCCTCTAGGGTATAAGCCAGAAAAATGATAAGTGATGAAGGAGAAGAATGAAGCTTCAACACAGAAGACATGGCGGGACTAAAGAGGACTCCCGAGCCTACATAAAAAGCAGCATGGGAAACAAGTGATAGCGAGGAACTAACTAGGAAGCCCATGTAAAGGAAGGCTCTACCATCAAGTCATGATTTAAAAATCGGCGAGTGAAATGGGTGTAATGCTCATGACCTGATGGGATCGACCCTAAGGCAAGTGATCGGTATGGAGGCTATTATGCAAGATGCAACGGAAAGTGATTCCCTAACCTATATGCCAGTGAAGATCATATACCTGCCGTGAAGAGTCGAAAATCATGGATCAAAAACCCGGAAAAATCCCAAAATCGTCAAAATGTACCTGAAAATATACCAAACTGGGCACTTCCAAGCAATCGAGTTATACAGCATAGGATAGATCGAAAAAATAAACATAAGGAAATTTTTTCGAAAATTTTCAATTTTTAGCCATAAATACACAAATTACCTCTCATTTGGTTCATTATTGCGTAGCTGATTTGGAAAAAGAGCTCTGGAGCTAAAAACTTGTTTCGTCAAATCAGGAAGAACCGACCGTCGAAATTCAGCGAAACTTCAGGTAGGCTCCTTAATCATCCTGTTTATTCATTTTGTCCGTTTAAAAACTAAAATTAAGTGATTTTTTACCTTGAAACCCTTATTAAAAAATGCGTATCTGCGCATACGCGGGTTCAATGAAGGCAAGCCACGTATACACGCGACTGTGCACAGGGAAAGTCGCGTATGCGCAGGTCCAATTTCAAAAAAGTGTTTCTAATGCAAATTTTGATGAAATTTTTCAGGATGACTATCTCTTGGAGGGAACGTGAGCATAGTGCAGTAGACCAAGAGGTCATGCAGGACCGCGCTGCTCAAAACATCCTCCGAAACTGCGGATTATTGAAATTCTTCAAAATGCCCAATATGAAAAGTAATGTGCGATTGCTTGAAATGCTCGTAAATTACTGGGAACCAGATCAGGATTGCTTCATAATTGATCAGATGCCACTACGCATAGAAGTGGAGGATATATATTTCATCACTGGACTCTCCAGGACGGGAGACCCAGTAGACCTTCACGGAAAACCCCTGGGAGGGTTAACTGTGGAAGATTATGTCCAGTTATATTGCGTAGATAATTCCAAGAAAGTTGGAACGCAGATCGCTATTAGAGATATCAGGGATTTGCACATGAAGATCCTCCTGTTCACCATCGGCAGAGTGGCAGGATCTGCCTCATTGCATCAGGCGTCCAGGACGCAAATGAGTATAGCTGTAGAGTGTTTGATTCACGTCTACGATTGGTGCACAGCCCTACTACTGAATATGAAACAACAGCTGACTTCTATTCGCCAGACCAAAACTAAACACTTTGGCTATGGTACCATTTTGACTACATTCTTCTTCGAGAGAGTTCCAGCTTTGAGACCCAGAGTCATCTCGACTATCAGCAGCCTGCGGGACCCAAGAATTGCCCGTTGGGCAGACATGATGAAGAGACTGGGGGGCAGCGAAGTACCCCGAACCACGTGGGACGATGAGTTCTTCCTATGGTGGGGAGAACAGATCATCGCATTGGACGACTATCCCTATGCTGGGATGGATTTCCGAGGAGATCCAGATCTAGTACTTCCACCCGGCGCAGCATAGGGAGCAGTCGGTAAGTTTTTGCAAAAAATTTTGACTTATATGATTTTTTGGATTTTTCAATTATGTATGAAAAATGAAAAACAAACATGTTTTTGGATTGGATTCATAATGAATGAAAATTAAAAATGATCATGTTTCAGATGTTGGACCAGTTCGTCCTGAGGGCCTACCACGCCACAAGTGCCGCAGAGGTGAGGCGGAGACAGTGGATTTCGACAGGACTCTCCAGGCCGTTCAGAGAAACTTGGAGGGATTGACCCGCCAAATCCCTATGGCTGCTGTGGAGGATTTGCCGGAAGCCGTCCAGAGACGGGTTGTAGGAGTACCCCATGACTGGGTTAGAATATTCCGCCGTGTGGCCACTGCAGTTATGTTCTATAGGAACATGACTTCTGGGCAGGGTCCTCAGGAGTAGACAGATTTTATATGTTAGATGACTGTATATTTTTTGAGACTGAACATGATGGGGCATAAGCCCAAGTTTTGTACGGCATTTATGGATCCAAAATTTTGTAAAGTTTTTGGACACTTCGATGATATATACAGCGATATTTGATGTGATTGTGATAAATGTATCAAATGTATGATGTTTTTGATGATTAAAATTTATTGTATTGAATGATTAATATGCCAATCTAAAGCTTGATTAGCCAATGAGTCAGCAAACCAATTGTCAGCTCGAGGAATATGAATGAATGTTAAAAATTCAAATGACCTTTGTAACAAACGTACCCTCAAGAACAATCGTAATAAAATTGGATCTCGTACCCGATAAGTGTTGTTCAACTGCGACACCACCAGCTGGGAGTCCAAGAAAACTACCAACGAATCAACACCCAAGGATATTGCCTCCGAGAGTAGATGAATGACTGCTTTGTATTCTGCTACGTTATTGGAAGCAGGACCAATGCAGACCCCTCTTGATACCCACAGCTTACCGGAAGGATAGTGAAGCACCCAAGCCACGGAAGCTAAGTTCCGGGTGTGTCTACTAGCACCATCGGCGAAACCAAAATGAGTCATGACATCAACACAACCTGCCAAAGCAGATCAAAAACATCACCACCTCATCAAAAATCGAAAATCAAACAGATATGTACAAGACAAAAAACTACTATATACAAAGCAAAATGCCAGGCCAAAGCCTAGGCATAATACTTCTTCAAATAGAGCCCATTTCGGGGCTCCGGCAACTCATTCCCTTCGAAGTCAACCAAGGTATACACTCCTTTCTTAAGGACTCTTTTAACGATATAGGGGCCATACCACATTGACTTAAAATTTCCTGCCCCCAAGGCATATTTTTCTTGGGCATAGACCAAAACAAGGTCACCTTCGGAAAAGACCCTAGGCTTAACTGCCTTATCGTACTGAGCTTTAACTCGGTTTTTATGCGCTTCGTTCAACGTGGCGGCATCTCGACGCTGCTCATCAAGATGTTCCAGATGAAGAAGCCGCTCTGCCAGACTAGAAGTGTCAGGAAGAAGCTCAACAACTAATTTAAGGGAAGGAATCTCGCATTCAATGGGAAATACGGATTCCACCCCGTGGACTAACTGAAACGGAGTAAAGCCAGTTGCAGTTTTCACTGACGTCCTGTATGCCCAAAGTGCAGGATATAGCATAATATGCCAGTTGGATCTATGTTTATCAATTGTCCTTTGAAGAATTGTCTTCAAGGATTTATTCACGACTTCCACTTGCCCATTGGCCTGAGGATAATATGGAGATGAATGCTCCTGCTGGAAACCCAATTTGAGAGCCAACTCAG
Source organism: Pinus albicaulis (assembly GCA_034641835.2). Lineage (NCBI taxonomy): Eukaryota > Viridiplantae > Streptophyta > Pinopsida > Pinales > Pinaceae > Pinus > Pinus albicaulis. Next base: position 680,899,871 of record CM076572.1, on the reverse strand, counting down.
CCATCATACTATTCTAAAAATGACTGCCATGGTTAGTGACAATCTCTCTAGGTATACCAAAACGAGCGATAACCTGGTTGAAAAGGAACAAAGCTGCAGTCTCACCATCGTTCCCAAAAGTAGGCATAGCCTCGACCCACTTCGTAAAGTAGTCTACTGCTACGATAATGTACTTGTGACCTTTTGCCGAAGGCGGGTTACAAGTAGTATAATCCATACCCCATTTTGTAAAGGGTCCGACAGTAACGACTGGAAAAAGCGGAGCTGGATGAGCGCGCATTTTTCGAGTATACACCTGACAAGGATGACACTTCTTGACCGATTCAATACAATCTTTGAAAATCGAGGGCCAGAAGTAGCCAGCACGCAAAATCTTCTGGGCTGTAGCAAGCCCTGATAAATGACCCCCACAAGCTCCACTGTGAGAATCATTGAGCACAACCTCAGCTTCTTCGAAAGTTAAGCAGCGTCTTAGGATTGAATCAACCCCTCGACGGTACAAAGCATCACCAATAATCAGATAACTTTTAGCTAAGTGACGCAGCTTATGACGCTCATCTTTCGAAAAAGAAGAGGGAAACTTCGCAGTCTGGAGATACACAATGATATCCCCATACCAAGGATCCTGTGGAGAGATTAAAAACAAGTGTTCGTCCGGAAAGGACTCATCATAGATCATCTTCTCACCACAAGGCAACTCGGAGATCAATTCCGCAAAGACTAATGACTTCTTGGATTTGGCAGACATGAACTCTAGATCGAATTCCTGTAATATCACAATCCATCTATTATATTTGCCCCCAATCACTCGCCTGCTGAGGACAAACTGAAATGGATTGGCAGCTGCCAAGACATAAGTTTTGCGAAGAATAATGTAATGTCGGAGTCGCTGCACAGCATGGACTGCTGCTAAGGCTAATTTTTCTATCGGGGTGTATCGAAGTTCAGGTCCTACCAGTCCTCGACTAAGGTAGTAAATAACATGCTCAATAAGAGCATCATCCTCTTGAACCAGAACCATACCAATGGTAGATTCTGCTGTAGCCAGATACAAAAGAAAATCTCTGCTATAATCGGGTGGACTCAGTAAAGGAGCAGAGGTCAATGCCTTTTTCAAGGCATCGAATGAGCATTGAGCGTAGTCGTCCCAAAGAAAAGGAACTCCTTTCTTCAACAGTCTCATATATCCCTTTGTAATCTCGGCATAGTTAACGATAAACCTCCGAAGAAAGTTAGACTTCTCTTGGAGACTTTGAAGCTGACGGATTGAAGACGGGGGAGGCAACCGAAGTATTGCCTCAACCTTGAAGGGATCTACCCTTATCCCTTCCCTAGACACGATAAATCCCAACAGCCGACCGGATGTTACCGCGAAAACGCACTTGTTCGGATTCAAACGAATTTTGTAAAAACGACATCTGTCAAATATTTGCCGGAGGTGACCTGGATGATCCATCCTCTTTCGAGAATGAGCAGCTAGATCATCTAAGTATGCCTCGATGATTTTCTTGATGTCATGGAAGGCCTAAGACATGGCCCGCTGAAAGGTAGCTCCAGCATTTTTAAGACCAAAAGGCATTTTCTTATATGCAAACGTACCCCAGGGACAAATAAATGCGGTCTTATGTTGATCTTCTGGACGGATAGTAATTTGATTATAACCAGAGAAACTGTCCATGAAGGAGAAAATCTCGTTACCGGCACACTCGTAAATAATCTGATCAATGAACGGTGTGGGGTAATTATCCTTAGGACACGCCTTATTCAGGTCTCTGAAATCGATGCATACTCGAATCGTTCCTTGCTTTTTATCTACCGGAACGGGGTTTGAAACCCATTCAGTCAGAGGAACTGGGAAAATGAATCCCGCCTTAAGCAGCTTTTCAACTTCAACTTTGATGGCTGCTGCCTTCCTAGGATTAACCGGACGAAGTTTTTGCCTGACTGGCTTAGCGTTTTCATACGTCTTGATCTCATGCTGGACAATAGATGGGTCTATGCCAGGCATTTCCTCATAATACCAAGCAAAAACATCCCTATACTCTTTGAAGAGCTTTGTATAGATTTGAATCTCGTCACTGGAAGATTCAGCTCCAATGAAGACATTCTCGACAATATTGGGATTCCTGGAGATGTTCACCGGGATAGTAGGAGAGATCACAGCCATGTTTTCTTCAGCATAAACCTGTGCTGGTGCTAAGGGGCTCAAGACTGGGTGAACAGATCCAGGAGACTGAGGACTTGGAAAACTTGTCTCGACTTCGCTCAAGTCAGGTAGGAAGTAAGATCGATGATGCAAATCATCCCATGGTCTATCTATACCTGTCATCGCTTCCAGGATGGCCTCTTCAGATGGAAGAGTGGTATCTAGACAATCCTGGGCAGAAGAAGAAGTAAGCGTCCAAGCCGGAGCCACATCACCATCCAACTCTTCCGGCGAAAGAGGAGCTGGATCAGACTCTGCAGTGTCAACAACGGACTGATATGCAATCTCAGCTGCAGAAATCGGGAATGCCATTCCACCCACTTGCCCTTCTTCCAATGTGGCAGTTGGAGAAGGTAAGATCCAAGGGTCCGAAAAATAATGAGTTCGAAAGAACTCTCTTCGAAGGGGAGCCTTGGAGGATGAAATAGCATTAATAGACACCTTAGGAGGAGGAAGATCAAAAGAACCCATCAGGGAAGAATACATTCCAACTCCTAGATTCTCGACAGGCGCCTTAGTATTATCCAACTTAGGCATAGATGAGTCAGAAGGCGCATCCAAGTCTACAGGAGGACAGTCCAGTTGATCCACCGTGACTATCCTCCCTTCGTGGGGGAAACATACAATTCAAAATAATGAGGATGCAATGGCATCCATCTCATATATCCAGTTCCTCCCCAGCAGAAGGTTGTAGTCCAAGGCTGCATCTACTACCTCAACTTCTATGTTAACGGTTTTTCCCCCAACACAGATGGGCAAAGCCGGGACAATACCATGGGGTCTGTGAGAATGACCATCGAATGCAGGAAGAACAGTGCTAGATGGAGCAGCTTTTGGAGATCCAAGTGTCTTCCAGCATGCGAGAGACATCACGCAAGTAGAAGCACCCTCATCAACAACCGTGCGAAAGATATTAGTCTTCCGATACGATGATTTAATATGGAAGGCCATATGATGAGGAAGTCTCTTTTTAAAATTATTCATATCAAAGGTAATCAGAAGAGAATTTTTCGGATCAATAGCCCCAATGGCAGCGAGCAAAGCACTGCGCTTAGCCGGACAAGACTGGAGTACCTCTAAAGCTGACATAGCACAAGGACTCTGCGCCAGATCTTCTACAATCGAGTAGTTCTGGGCAGCCCTCGCGTTCGGATTAATCGTTGACCGCTTAGAAGATGCTTTCGGCATCCGAGGCATAGACTCAACAGTTGGCTTCGTGATGTGAAGCGGCTCAGTAGCATCAGGAACTTCCTTATCTTTCGAAGATTCCTCTCCACCATAATCACGGGATCTCGTAGCGACATCCACGTGAGCACTCATCATAAAGATATTCGATGGGATTTCCCCTTCCTGGGCACCTCCAGAGGAAGCCCCAGGATTTTGGTTCACGCCAGCAATTAATTGCTGCCCTTGGGGAAAAGGGTTTGTTAGCACAGCCTGGGAACTAGAAGAACCCTGCTGAGATAACAGGCGCTGAGCATCCTGAATTTTCGGGCAAAGGTGTGTGAGATGGTCTCCAGCACAAAGCTTGCATGGAAACTTCACTTTCTCTTTCTCCTTTTGGCCCTCACCAACACGCTCGTTGGTTTTATTTGCATTGCCCTTCCCATTCTTGCCCTTCTTCTTGTTATTACGTCCCTTCTTCTTCCCATCGGATTGTTGATTTCCTTTGGGTTCAGAAGATTGGATAGCATTTATGGACAAGGACTGGGAAGGTGATGAATCAGCAGGCACAGCCTGACCGGAAGGAGCAGATTGTAAAGACAACTGCTGCAATTGAGAAAGTAGGCTGGCTACACTGCTATTGACCGATCCGACAAGCCCGTCACCATGCGGACCAGGTTTGGGTTTCGATAAATCCAACTTGGAGCGAGGAGCATTGGGTAAATACTTATAAAGTACCCCAGACTGAGAATAGATCAGTTCTAACTGCTGGGCCCTAAAGATGGCCTGCTCCTCGGAATATACCCCTGATAGGGATACATTCTTTGAAATGTCTGACTGAAGCGATTTCAAAAACCACTCGAGAAGGAACTCGCCTGGAATATGGGCTTTGATAAGCCTCTTCCTTCTCCTCCATTCCTGAATATGATCAGAAATGTGAGTTGCCTCATCCTGCTTAAAATTAGCCAGGAGTTCGGTCCCAGCCTCATATCTGACAGGCAACTGAAAATGGTTAAGAAAAGTGACAGCCAGTTCCCCAAATGTGGCGAAACTACCCCCAGTGAGCTCTATATACCATTTTGCGGCATTTCCAGTTAAGGTGCGCTGAAATAATCTCAATCTAATCGAGTCGTCGATCAGAGAGTTTGAAGAGCACCATAAGTGGAAAGTGGTGATGTGGTCTGCCGGATCTTCACCATTCTTGCCTTCAAACTTAGGAATGTCTGAAGGAAGTTTGGTTGGAACCGGAGGCCACCCCGGACTATACCGAATCGGGTCATTAGTTAACTTCGACAAGTCTGGCAAGTTTAACGTTGCCAGAAATGGTAATCGAGGCGGAGCTTGAGAATTCCATCCTTGATGGGATGGATTTCCAACATTCTGAAAAGAATAGCCTGGATTTGATGAGGCACCAGGCTGCCAGAAAGGACCCGTAGAAAACGGAGAAGAACCTCCTCCCCACGCCGAGTTACCAAAACCCAGACTAGTTCCCCCCGCTGAAGTATTGACTGAAGAGGAAAGCCCCTAGTAGGGGTTCCACGCATTAGACAGAGGAGAAAAAGACTGATAAGCACTCGATGCAGGGAAAGAAGCATTCCCTTGATGACTCGCGAAGAACTGATTCCCTGCCCCCGACGTTGCGAACATAGGATTCCATCCCATAAAAGCAGTCGAACTTGGCCCCCCAGACCAAGGGTTGAAACTTTGGGTCTGGGACGTAAAAGGAAACGACCCTAAAGAAGGATTGGGACTGGGAATATGCCCATTCCCAAAGGGGAAACCCTGAAACGAAGCTGATCCACTAGCCATGTTATACATGGGCGTAGATCCAGTTGCACCGGCGGTAAAGGAAAAAGAGGGATTTCCAGCAATGGACATCCCTGAACAGAAGGGACCAGATTGAGAAGCATATGCTTGGGTGAACCCAGAGCCAAACATAGCAGTGCTAGAAGAAATCGAAGATAGAGAAAGAGTGCCCCCTGCCTCGACAGAAGCAGGGGTCTGAATGCCCGCAGCACTCACGGTAGAAGCCGCGTTCCCAGTCGTGGCCATCGAAAGATAAGAAAGATATGGAAGATCCGGCGGTCTCTCAGACTCCGGTCCGACGTATTGAATAACAAACGGATGATCAAGAGGAAGAGGAGATGGACCTGTAGCTGCAGGCTCAGGTATATCTTCTATCTGAAAATCTTCTTCCTGAGGAAACAATACTCTCGAGGTGAGCGGAATGCTCCTCTCGGAACCGACACCGGAATCAGCAACGAAACCTTCAGACCTTAGTGGAGGATCTCTCTCCACAGCGTCAGACTCTACAGGGTGAAAACCACCAGCTAAATCGCTCCTACGCCTTCTCGAAGAAGGCTCTGCACTCTCGGGAGATAACCCCCGGATTCTCCTCGAACGTCGAGGTGCTTGATCAGCCACTTTTATAGATTTTATAAATTAGACTCAAAAAAGTGAAAAGCTAGGCAAGCTAGGAGCAAAAGAGCACTCACTAAAATAAAAATCCCTGAGAAACAGCAAGCAAACAGCCTCCAAGTATTTCCGCTCCGGGTGATGAGGACCGGACACCAAAATACAGGAAAGCGAAGTATAGGGCCTTCCGAAAGCAGTCTGGGATGATTAGGGCCCAGAACAACTAGCGAAGGTATCAGAAACAGTTACGTCGACCTCCTAACGATAGCCTTTGCTGGCTCAAGCACCCAAGCTTCGCAAGGGCACCCCCCAGAAGTACTGCTGAAAGTGATGCGACGTCTGCCTCAGGTACCACGGGTATTCCCCCCCGCAGTCACCTGTGTGGAACCTAGGAACAACAACTATGGACACCAATCCGTATCAGAAGCTGGGCGGAACGGTCTCAAGGTCAGATTCAGCTAATCGGAGGGGGGGTTATCCCTCTTCTTAACCTTCACTTCCCCTCGCGCTTGACTCTCGGATGAGAGCTTTCCCAATCCACCTCACGGAGTTGGATTTCGCTCAATTAATCAACTTCTATGTTTGTTTGAGTGGCCTTGGAGAGTTAACTCTCCTCTCACCTATTCCAAGGCCCTACAACCTAGCTAGTTGGTGATTGACACTTAGTAAAACTTGCTAGTTGATTTTAGATTAAATCACTTATTTTAAGGGCTGTTGTATTAAGTCACAAGGATATGGAGTTGAAACCAATGGTGTTTTGACGCAAAAGAAATTAATAAAAACCTGACTACATGCACATGCGGTTCTTTGTCTTTCGATGAAGAGCAATTTCTATACAGGTTCTACGAGACTAAAAAATGTATTTTTCTTTTCGAATTACAAACTCACACTCACAAAAAATAAGAAGCTAACTAAATGATTCAATGCACCTAATGCAAATGACTACTAGCATGTAAATTCTAAGATGCAAAAAGTCCCTTGAAACAAGGTGAAATTTCCCAAAAAGCTCCTTCAGTTTTAACTCATCTTTTTGTTGTCCAGAAAGCCAATTCTTGAAACAAGAACTCTTAGTATAAGACAACAAAAATACTTGACAACAAGAAAAAGGAATCAAATGACAACTTCTTCTCAAAATCAAACCAAAAACTAGAAGCAAGAAACTTCACTAAAGCTCCAAAAGATAAGGCCAAACGAAAATGAAAAACGCAACAACAAAAACAAAAACAAAACCAAATGTTTTTTGAGTTTTTGAAATGCAAAAAACAAAAAGCAAAACGAATGTTTTTTGGGATTTTTAGTTTTATAAAACAAGAGCTCAAGAAGACCAAGCACAACTATCCCAATTCAAGCCAAAACGAGACCGAATTTCAAGCACAAACTTCAACTATGCTCCCAAACCTTATAAAGCTAATGATAGCAAGATCAATAAGAGCAACGGAAGACCAAAAACTCAGCCAAGCAGCCTAGACGAATAGTGCAAACTTGCCGCAACAAAAGACTCCAAAGAAGCAAGAAAAGTTCTTTGAAAATTGCAACAAAACCCTAGCTTATGAAACTCAAGAAAACCAATCGAAAACAAAGCAAAAAACGTAATGCAAAGCACAACACAAAGATAGGAGCGAGTCAGTGAGCAGAAGCTCTCTGTTTTGATAAAGCAGAACAGCCAAGAATGCTCAGAAAGCAATCTTGGAACTCAATCCAGGAGTGCCAACACCAACAAGAACACTCTGCCAAAAAGATTAGTTTTCGAACCAACGAAAGAGAAACAAGACTTGAAACCACTTCTGTCACACTCCAGTAAGTACAGAGACTCTGCAGACACAGGCCTCCACAGCCAGAAAGGACCAAAAACACCAGAATCCTAAAATTTCAAAATCTACCTAGGTATACGCGACCTAGCAGTTATGCAACCAACGTGTATACGCGTCTGTGTTAAGGGAAACTCGCGTATACGCGGGTCCCTTTCTACAAACTCGCGTGTATACGGGACTGTGTGCAGACAAAAGAGCGTATACAAAGAAAGATAATGAAAAACAAAAAAGACAAGCCTGGGAAAGGCACCAAGACTTCAGACTGACTGCAAGAAAGCAAACTGGACTGTAAAAGACAGAAAAAACTGTTGGCAACCTACCAAACAGCTAAAACAACCCAACAGGAGAATCACAAGAATGTGATCCCGAGTAGAGTCGCCAGTTCTGTTTCGGGGAATTAACACCCTAGAGGTTGGTTGGGATTCAACCTCCACAGAGCAGGGGCGTACTACTTAACAGAGACTCACACAATCATGCACGTTCATAAAAACTAAATAGAGCATAATGAGAGGTTTACCCGTTGGTCCTACGTTTGAAGTAGATCCACGTGGAGTTCAAACTCCCTGCAACCGTCCTTCCTCCTTAACCTGAAATACAAGAAGAAACCGGCACAAAGGACAAGTTGTACAGCATATTTCTACTCTATATGTTAGTGAGATTCATATAAAACATTAAATAAATCATAATGAATGCTTGTATAACAAATATTCTCATACATAAAAGCATACACTAACACGTTTATTTCGGGAACAACATGATACTTCTGTATTATAAATAGTACGTACAAAAGTAATCAAGAGGAGAGATCACCTGATCCTTCCAAGGCCTTCGCAGACCGTCGTCCGGATCCGTCCAGCCCTTGCCTCGCTAAGACTCCTTCCAAACTGGTGCATACGAGATAACATATAAAAGGATGTGTATCTCAAGGAAACAAGGGTTTCCTACAATGAACTGGGAAAGTGCAGGAGGCACGGGGAATCAGACTTGGATAGGGAATACCAACAGAGTATAATATCAATACTTTCTCCCTCCCCCTTAGGCCATACACATGAGGGCTTTTTATAGTCCCTCCAAGTAGTTTAAGCAGTTGGAAACAGTTGGCCACGGGCTAGGGTGGTTGAACTACCTGAGTAACCATCAACCCAGCACGAAATTAGGGATTTTTTATATATTTTTTAATCATTTTAATGGCATACGCGGAAAAGTCTAGCTGAACTCGCGTATACACGCGGAAAAGTATGGGCGTAGTCGCGTATGAGGGATTTTACACTGTTTTTAAGTGAATTTGTCCAAGTCTGTAGGAATGGGTGCCCAAAAAGCCATAAAGAAATCATGAATCATGTCAAAGTGAGAAATGATGCTAAAACACCCTTCTTCTTCAATAATTTGAGCATCGACTACTTTGCTTGCTTGGGACGCTTTGGGAACACTCTTTCTCATTTGAAATTTTTCTCCATTAGCTTGCATGTTTTTGTGTCTGTTTCGCTTTGGTTGAGTCATTCAATTTAAAAAACTTACATTCACAAAACTCAAACTAGTGTTTATTTTGTTTTCCATTGAATTAGTACAATGGATGCTTCATTTCATTGAAAATTCAAAAAAATCAAAAAAAAAAAATTGCATTCTTTTGTTGCATTGAAAGGGAAACATTCCTTTACATAACTAGAATTTCTTAATCTAGGAAGGAATTTCGTTTTCAATTGATTGCATTAAGGGAATTAGAATTTTCCTCGCATGTTTTCTTTGTTTGCTTGTTTGGAATATTTCTATCCTTCTTATAACTAGCATTCATCGAATTGAAATGGTATTAATTTTCATATAGTTTGCATCTAGGAATTTGAGCTACACATTCGATAGAGCCTGGAAATCGAAACATAATTCAATATTAACTTTAAAATTTACTCAATGAACCTAAGGCAACATTGGAACCTAACGAAACATTTCTAGTGTTCTGGGCTAGAGACGTGTTCTGGCGTCTTAAAACCTAGTAGCTGCGATTTAGAAAACACTAGTATGGACTTGTGCTCCCCGTACTGTCGCGTGTATAAAGGGATACCCCTCTAGGTTGTAATCATTTTATTCATGGGAAGCCGAGTCTTCTGCCTTGTAACCGTGATACACCGAACACAGCATTCAGGGATACTACCTGTACGTATGTCAAGTCCTTGGTCATTTTTGTTTCATTTGATCACCAAGGTGTATATGGTAGTTCACGGAAACTTGGAACACCCTCTTGCTTAGAATTCCTGAGAAGTCATTTCAATCTTTTCATGACTCTTTAAACAAGAGAAGAGATGATCAAGCACTTGTCCTTTCACACTCATTTCAAATTGAAAGTGACTAGAGTCATATTTTTCCTGTTTCTCGACTCTTAAAACATGAAACAGTGAATTTTGGTTTCAGTGTTATAAAATTAATCACATACGATTACATTCCCATTAAAATTTTGTTACTTAGTCTGATTGATTTCCTTAGTTCTTGATTTTGGTACCGTCGATTGTTTATATTTTTTCCTTCCTATTCCAATTTACAGTCAAAGTGGCGGAACATCCAATTTCATCGTCCTCACTGCCTCCTAGTGGTGGTTTTTTCGGACGCTTCTTTCAAAACCCCTCAATCCACTAGGTCTGTCGAGTTCTCGCAGCCTATTCTTCTGTCTATCCAACCCCTTGCTACTTGATCTCCGCTTGACGAACCGGTAGAATTCAATTGGCCTCCTTCAAGTGCTTGGTCCAGTTTTGGGGAAGAAGGGGAATTTCCTCCTCTTACATATGGATCACCTTTTGTTGCTTATGTGGTACCTCCTAGTCCCCGTAATCTTTTCGAAGATATTATCTTGGACTTAGATATGGATTCTTCCAGTCCTATTGGTAGTGAAGGAATTCTTGTTTCCACAGGAGAATATCAACTCTTTCCCGAAGATCTCTTTCGTGCTTTGACCCAATCTTCACCACCTTCAGTCTCACTTCCACTTGGATATATATCTCTGAGTCAGATTATGCCTGGCATTGCTTCCATTGCACAATCCAATCAAGTAAATACTCCTTCGAGTTCTCTCGTATCGTCGTTGGGGATATCACCTTCGACTCTTGGTTCGTCAGTTATTATCACATCTGTTCCAGTTCAACCAATGGTTGTGTCACTTCTAGTTCATTTTCCACTACTCTTGTGATTTCTGGTGGTCTTACTTTCGAAGAATATCTGTTGGTTTTTCAGCAACATAATTCTCAGGGTTCTCAGTAGTCTCGAGCTCCAGCTAATCCTCGATTCCATCACTACGATGATGTTGGTAATCCCATATATATCTATCCACACCATTATGATGTATATGGTAATCTGGTTTATTTTATTCCTGTTGATCCTTATCAGGTTGTTTATGATCCCTATGAGAATGTTACTCATCTGGGACCTACTCTGCCTATGCAACCCTTTGGCTCACAAGGACAACCTTCATGGGGACAACCTTCAGCTCAGTAGGGCCATGCTTATGGTCCACAGGGACAACCATATGGTCCACAAGGCCAACATTTACAAGGACAGCCTTTGGTCCAACATGGAAAACCCTCTTGTCCCTCAGGTCAACCTCTGAATCAACCCAGATCATCTTTTTGTCCAGGGGGGAAAGTTTATCCGTCACAGGGACAACCTATTGCACCTCAATCACAGTCGCACATTCAGTATGGCCCAAATATTGTGCAACTAGGAGAACGCTTTGGTCCTTCTCCGATTCAACCTAGTCATCAGGGACAACCTGGTCCGTCACAACCATCAGGCCAACCTTTCTCACAAGGTCAACCTAGTGGCCCTCAACAACCATTTCAACAGCTAGTTCAACCTGCTCAACAACCATTGCAACCTTCCCACCAACAGATTCCTTCGTTTCCGCAGCTGGTTTTACTTGTTTACCCTAATCAGAAGCCTACTCAACCTGCTCTGCAAGGTCAACCTATGCAGCTGCAGGGTGCTTATTACCCTCAAGTTTCCTATCAACCAGTATATAATGCACCCCAAATCCTATACCCTCAAAATCAACCAGTATATAGCACACTTTAGATTCCTTACCCTCAAAATCAACCTGTGTATCATCAACTTCAAAGTCATACTTATATTCCGCAGCAGAATCCTTATGCTACTCAGCAAGGACCTCAGTGGTCTACTTCGACACAATATCCTGGTTCTCAATCCCAGTATCAACCGAATTATCCTGTTTTTAATCCCTATGATTCGAATCCTTCGGGACAGAATCCCATTCGAACTGGGTGGAATGTACATACAGTTCCTTATCAAAGACCTCTGATGACTTTCAATACTCAGTTACCATTTCTTTCTACATTGGAATTACCAGATGTGTCGAAGTTGACAAATGATCCTATTCTTCATAATCCATATTGGCCTCCGGTTCTAACCAATATTCTTGGTGATTGTCCTAAATTTGAGGGTAAGCCTGGTGAATACCCCCAAATGCATGTGATGACTTACCACTTGTGGTGTTCTTCTAATTCTTGGGTTGACAATTCTATTCATCTTCGTATTTTCCAGCGAACTCTTACTAGTGCCACTGCAAAGTGGTACATTGAGTTGTCTCGTGGAGTTTTCCAAGACTTCAATTCTTTGGCCATGGCATTCCTTACACATTTTCAGTTACCGATCCGCTATGAGATTGGGATGCATCTCCTCACTTCATTGAAACAGGACCGAGCTAATCATATCTTGGATCATATTCATGAGTGGCAGCATCGTCGTCGCATGATCAAATTTGACATACCTGATCATCTTCTGACTCATTGGTTCACTACCTCCTTTGTCAATTAGATTGCCAAAGACATTGCTATGGGGGCATGTGTAACCGAGGAACAAGCCATTGCTTACGCCCAATACCTTGATCTCATGTATTCTCAATCTAGCACATTGTATGATATCTTGCTTGATACTCCTTGACCTAGAAATTCTAAACCACCAGTGACTCCATCCATTTATGGTATTATTGGTTCCATATCGCAGACTTCTCAGAAGTCTCCTTCATCTAACTCTGGGAAGCAGAAGTCTACTTCTTCCAATAATGTAGCTTCTCAGTCAACTTAGAATTTTGGCACACATGAAAAAGTGAATGTTGTTTAGGCCAATCCTACAGATAACACTTTCGAAGGTAAGAAGAAGGGTAAAGGTAAGGCCAATTCTGATACCCTGAAACAAGATTCTCCAAAACCTCATTTTGCTGATAGTTCTCAATGCAAACCAAAGTATCCTTGTTTGTTTTGTGATAATGAGGACTTCACCAAGGACTGTCCTCGACGGTCTGAAGTGATTCGATTGCTCAAAGGCACCCAAGGAGCTCCGATCCTTCTTAAGGAACCCTTCCCTCAGTAGACGCAGATGGTAGAGCACCCTCAGTCCTCTGCTCCATCTAGTTCGCAAGTGTTTATGATGAACGGTTCTGCAGTCGTTTCTATCGCTACTTGATCGAAAGATTATTCTGGTTCGCATCAGGAAGTAGGGAAAGAGATCACTGATGGTCCTCCTCCCCCTCCTATTTCTGGCCCTCTTGAGATTGAACGGCCTAGCACCGAATCCATTGTACGACCACCTTCCAAAGGTGTGCTTTGTAAGTCTTCGTACAATCCCAACGCCCATGCCGCTCAACATTACAGTATTGTTGAAGATTTTGCTCGGGCGCCGTCTGCAATGTCTGCATTAGAAGTACTTTAGAGTTTTCCTTCACAATGGAAAGCTTTGTTATATGAAATAGGTGGATTTGATCCTGCCGATACTAGTTTGCTCGCTTTCGATTTAGAAAATTTTGTGCCGCGACTCTCGCACCAAATTGCGCTCATCATTCAAGTTGGTATTAATGGTTTGAATATTCACCAGGCCATCGTGGACGGGGGTGAATCTACCTATGTTATGTCATTTACTTGTTGGAAAGCCATTGTTTCTCCAGCTCTTACCTCATCACCCAATGCCCTTGAAGCATTTGATGGAAGAGAATCTAAACCTCTTGGTGTTCTCGCTAGTTTACCGATCACGTTAGAAGGGAAGACAGTCAATGTCGAGGTCAAAGTTATTAATGAAAAACTCAATTATAATCTTCTCCTCAGACGCAGTTGGAATCACGCCATGTTGTGCATTCCTTCCACTCTCTTTTGTGCTTTGAAGTTCCCGCAAGAAGGAAAGATTATTACTGTTGATCAATTGTGTTTTTTCACTTCTTCTTCTGAGAACCACGTTTCGTATGTGGACAAGGTTCCTACTCCTTACGAGAGTGTAGGGCCAGGCCTTCTCAAGGATCCTGCCCTCATAGGTTTTTTCCCTCTTCCACCACCAAATAATGTTCAGGTCAACATGATTTCTCGAACCGATGACCCCTGTGTTATCCCTTCTCCTGAACAAATCGATTCGTTTGGCGATTTGATGCCTTTGAGTCCGGTTGAAATTGATTATTGTGAACTCATTGCTGCATCAGATTCTGATTCTGATTCTACTCCTTCGAGCATGACTCTTGACATCTATTCTCAATCCCCTTGGCTTGGTGATTTTGATTCATCGGATCCTTTGAAAGAAGTGTTTCCTTCCGATGAGGCTATCGTGGAAACTCTGTCTCTCGAAGATCTATCGTGGGATGATGGTCATCATCGTTCCTTGTTTTTACCAAGCCTCGAAGCCATGTCTACTTGTCTTGAGTGTTTTTCCTTTCAGGTTCCTTCTCCTCCACTTCAAACACCTGTTCAGGTTCATGATGGTTTTTCGGAAGGTAACTTGAGTAACATCACTCAGACGATTCCTATTATCGTAGTCATGGACTACTTCACCAAATGGGCCGAAGCAATGCCTACACTTACCACTGACGGTAAGATAGTTGCTCAGTTCATATTCAATCACATTATTGCTAGGTTTGGTGTCCCTCAAGCCATCGCTACCAATCATGGTTCCCATTTTTGGCATTATATGGTGGCAGAGTTGACTTCTAAGTTGGGTCTGCATCATGACAACTCAACGCCGTACTACCCTCAAGCCAATGGCCAGGTTGAAGCTGTGAACAAATTTCTTGTCACAATGCTTCAACGTACGATTGGGATCCACAAATAAAATTGGAATCTCATGTTATTTTTATATCTTTTTGCATAACAAACCTTAGTTAAGAACGCAACCGGGTTCACTCCTTTCCAGTTGGTTTATGGCCTGGATGCTACTCTCCTGATTGAATGTGAAATATCTTTGCTCAATTTGGTTGCTGAATTACTACCTAATACTTCACCAGAAGAAGAGTGTCTTCTTTATTTAGAAAGGCTGAATGAAACCCGCCACTTTATTGCTCTCGTTATTGAAACATAGGAAAAGCGGGTCAAAGTTCATTTTGATCAATTAGTTTCCCCTCGTTCTTTCGGTGAAGGAGATCTCGTCCTTCTATATGACCAAGCTCATGATAAGCTGGGGGGAGGGAAATTTCAACCTATGTGGCATGGACTCTAAATCGTTAAATGTGTGTTGTAGAATGGGGCCTATGAGCTAATTGACTACGAAGGTCATCCTCTTGAACAACCCAGAAATGGGTTGTATCTCAAAATGTATTATGTGTGAGTCATTCATGCATAATAAGTATACAAACATGTTGTTTTCATTTTTTTACATGTTTGTTGGTTTGGTGTGCTTTGTGAGTGTTTTCCTGGTTATTAGATCTTATTTATTATGCAGATGTCTATTACCCCTTATGTCGGTTTTGTAGATGGTGCTTCCCATAGTACCAGGAATTTGTCTTCGGCAACCTGGGTAATTTATGATCCTACTGGTGGGTTGATATATCTGTAAGGTATTTGTCTAGGACAAACTACAAACAATGCCGCTGAATATAGCGCTGTCATTGAGCTATTAACTAAGGAAATCAACCTCGGCATACACGCATTGCTTGTAAATCTAGATTCATAGCTTGTTGTTCTGCAACTCAATAATCATTATTCAGTTAGAAATCCGCACATTCTGAGATTCTATTTATGTATTCGTTTGTTGGAAATACATTTTGATTTTATTACCTCTCAACATATTCCTAGACAAATGAACACATTAATTGATACAGTGGCTAACATTGTATTAGATATACATTTGCATAATTTGTAAAAGTATCATCATATGTAAAAGATCCATGTAAGGAAATAGATGTATATATATATATCGCATGTTTTCAACTGTGTGCATCATAACATAAAAAAATATATGTGTGTTTATGTTACATCCTGAGACATCATGTCTCTCAAATATGCATATAAAATAAAACCTAGGTGTCTAATCAACATGGTGCTCATGATAACGTGTCACGGCCCATCCTAGCCACCTCAACAAGCAGTGAATTCGGCTGGGCACCCCTACAGTATGTCTTTGGTAGGTGCGAGGAAACTCATCAAAACATGCATAATCTAGGACCCCTCGTGTGATCCCTTCCAGGTTGTGCACTCTCTCATCTTCCTTACCGCCCTCGCCTGGAGGGTCAAAATCGTGAGGGATTCACCTCACTATTAGTGACATGCCGGCAGGTCTCTCTGGGCCAACATCTGCAATTACATGGATTTAATGTCATAACATGCATAAAAATAAAAAAATCATAATACTCATAAAACTTAAAAATGAGTCTCACCCAAATATTCATCCCAATATTCTCCCTCCAGGAGTGGGAGGTCCGAATCATTAGTGAAATTTGTGCCAAAGTAGGGCTAGTCCTCCACAACTATCAGTTTTCGACGAAGCCAATCAAATAATTCTGGTTTCCAAGACATCTATTGACTGCCCCCTGCCCTTGGCATCAAAGCTACCCATCGAGCTTTCTATGGTTCTCTCGCTGGTGGTGTCAGGACTATAACCTCCTGTTGCTGAAAAATGGGTAGTCGTTCCAATAAGAATGATACCAAAATAGATCCATAAAAAAATTGTTTCAGTTTGGTCTTCTTGCATTTGGTTAGTTGGCACTTCATGTTTATTGTCACAGCCTCTACCCAGTTGTAGATGGTCGGTGCCATGCAGTCTAAAGCAAGAAGCAACTGTGTCTTTGTTGCTTCGTGTGGTGCTTGTGATCCTGTAGCCCATATGATGGTATGAAATAACACACGTAGTGTCAAATCTGGGATAGTTTGTATATCAAATTTCCCACTACTTGATCCCTTTCGTGCTCCTCGACATACCCTGTCTATCACCATGGTCATGTTTTCCATGTAGAGAGAGGTGCCGGTTAGAATTGGTGTTGCACCCCTCTGCGATAATCCTGTGATGAAGTACACATCATAGACATCAATCTCAAGTTCTTGATCCCGAAGGATGAACTTCTCTTGATTTTCATCCCATATACTAATCAGATACTGTAGTAATTATGGTTGGGCTTGGAGACATGGTGTTTGGAAGAATTTTTTCAGAGCACAGTTTTTGAGGGCTTCCATGACTCCCTCATTTTCCATGGCTAGGTCATCTTCTTCTCTATGTTCCCATTATTTCCATTCAATGATCATTTTGCCTCTTTCTACCTGCAAACACACACACATGAGTGGTATTAGTCAATTTTGAACCGTAAATCTATAAAAAATTGGGGTATTTGATGAGAATTTTTAGCTAAAAATGGTTTTCACTGTTGGCATGACTGTTTCCAAAACAATCATGCCAATGGGCATGCCCTAGTGTTAAAAATCGGATGGTTGGCGCAACTCCGTGCCCGAAACCCACGCCAACTGCGAAGCCCTGATTTTTACATTTCCTCCCCCAAAATTTAAATTGACGATTTCAGGAAGTAAGAAATGACTTAAAATGACAAGAAGGATCTCAGCTCTTACCTAGAGTTGACGGATTTGCGATTTATCTGTTGGATTGGCCACTATCTTTGCCACAAGATTGCACAGTGAAATGGGTAACTATTGCTCCACAAGAGGTAAAAAGTGAAAAGTAATTATTTTTACCATTTTTGGCATTTTATAACTTTTTCACAAACCTAATTAGGTTTTAAGGCATGTTTTTCGATTATTTTATTATATTGTTTTCGAGAAATGGGTTTTACACATGTCTCTTGTGCAGCAACAAGTTTTTCATGTGACAATGATGAAGTAACGATTTATATTTTATACTTTTTCAGACTCGGTAAAAACACGAAAAAGTCACTACTGGAGTCACCTTTCAGCTCTTTTCTGACTCTCTAAAATTGAAAAGATTGCCGAGATTTTTGTCTTTTTGAACTCATTAAATGGCTACGAAATGATATCTACCCAGTATACATTTAACTCTTTTTCGGGCTGGGATGGATTATTTACGAAAAAGGAATACCCTAGCCTATCGCGACTAAGAGGTTCTCTCAGACACATTTTTCTACCTTTTTGGATCTGTGAGACTACCTACAAAAATGGATTGTTGGAGTTTTCTTTTTTTCCTTCTTTTCAAACTCTATAAACATGAAAAGATGTTGATTTCTCCCTTTTTTAGACTCGTTAAACCCTGATGACGTCAGACTTCGTTACCATGATGTTATTTCGAGTTCCTCCTTCGTAGGGTTCGTAAAATGTACTAAGTTGGATTTGTCTGAGGCACAAACTTACAGTGCAAGCATATGCTATCCCCTTCAAGCTTGTTTTAAAAAATAATTGGGGTACTCGCTAGAAATGGTGGGGGAAAATGGAACCAATTTTAGTTATGTTGGCGGTATGTCGCTCTTGAACATGGCACTTGTCTGCATTTGTGTTGGGTTGGGAACATCTCATTTCGTCATTTTTGGCTTCATGGGTTTAGGTAATCTCTTTTTACCTCTCATTTTCTCTTTGCCACATCATCATGACCTCAGACCCTTTGATGTCAAATACTGCCAAATCCAGTGTCGTGTTGTTGACATGTTCAAGAGAAGTTTGCGTCTGCAGTTGTCAACCTTCCTCTGGTCTCACATTGGTCCTGATCCACTTTCGTCATGTTCCTCTGTCTCGTGTCGATGATGTGGGAAAAATTATAACCCTCCTTTGACAAGGTCACTTTCTATAGACTTCAGCTCATTATCCAGGAACTTGATCTAGAGACTCCCTTCTAGTACCTTGGAGCCTACATGCCTTAATGGCAGGTTTTTCGCATTTGATGCAAGGTTCACATCATTGGCTGTCGATCGAGTGATTCTGCAGATGTCAATGTTAGAAAAATTTTCAAATTCCATAGATTTTACCTTTTGTACCTGAGGGCCATCATCATCATTGGTGGTTTCTCTCACGTCTGTTAACAGCTTTCATCATTGGCTGGTAATTAGATGATTTTCCTGCATGTTCGACTTCATCTCATACATTCGCATGCTCAAAATTGTACTTGTTCGGGTCGAGATGGAGCGCAAGACCCTGGATTTTGTCTGATAAACTCCAGGCTACATATTTTTGTGTATTATTATGACTTATTGCATGAATCTCTTGATTGGATGGCTGCGACCATACCTAAGTCTATTTATTGATCCCTCCTGCTAGATGGTTGCACCCATGCCACATGATTCATGTATCACAGATATTAGTTTTATTTGTAATTGCAAGTCTTCCAACAATGGTGTTTAGTTTTATTTCACCCCTCCCTCCCTCTCGAAATTCATACTTTAGGGGGCATCTGTTACACAGCATTTTGTCATTGTCCCTGCAATCCCCAACTCGCACATTGGAGGGTCATTTCTGTGACCAATAAGCAGTGCCATGATTTGAAAATATCATCGTTTCATCCCTTTGATGAAAGCAACATTCTTCTTGTTGACAATTCCCTAAGCAGAGCTATGAAAATCCCTATTTTTACCTTGGCGCGAGTAGCCCATTACATCCTCACGCTAACCAAGAAATTTAAAACTGAGCCCGCACCACTTGGCGCTCTGTGCCAGTTAGACACTCGTGCCAAGATGTTTAGGGAAGTTTTTTTTTAAATATAGGTAGAGGTTCCATTCCAACCACCTCGGGGATCATTCATTGGGAGTGGTTGAACTGAAACAACCACAGACTCCTTCCTTTAGTTAGTAGTTTCCACATCCCTTGGAACTCTCCTAAAGGATAGGACTCCCTCCCACCATTGTAGGGATCCTAACCTCCTCTTTTCCCTCTATATAAGAAACTATCTCCTTTAGTAGAAGCTAGCTGAATGGCTGAATAGTAAAACTAAGATAATTATACTATAGCTAAGCTGCTAGAGGAGATAGAGTGAGAAATATTGTGTTGAGAGAACTTGATTCGATGACTTCTAAGAGAGCTTGAGTCCGAATTCCCTAACTGACAGTTGAGATGCGTTTCGTTTGAACCCCACTGGAGGAGATTGCGACGTCAAAGCATGAGTTGTACTCTTCCTTCTACTCATTAATATACATGACTACTATTTGATTCCACTATTGTGTTATGATGTTTATTTGATGCGATATGTTTATCCCTCTTCGACTGGTTAATAGTTGTGAGTGAAACTATTCTGTCATATGTTGTTCTTGTTCTTTGTCCTATGTGCAGGTATCTGAGCATGACAGCGAATGGATCGTGATTTTCCAGGGCAAGAGCGAGAGGCCACTATTATTTATACAACATCGACAGTGTTGGATTCCAAGTAGGTCAATCTACCATGGTCTTTTTTTCGTTCATTAACTAGGAAGCAACACTTTAGCATGTCATTTTTTTACTAGACCCACCCTAGGGCTAGAGGGATCGTCTCTGTTCGCAGAGAGGATTTACCTTCATAACAGTCCTTGAAGCCTCACAGGGAGGAATTCATCCCCAATAGGAGCCACTGTTAGCACTGCAATTTTTCCAAAGATTTTCAAAGTCTAGTCATCATTCTCCAAGGGATCAATATGCCTTTTCAGTTTGATTATAAGATGAAAGTGTCACTATCAAAGTGTAGTGGTGAGAAAATTTCATTTTCTACTTTCATTCATTTCATTTTCCCTCTTTTAACTTTCATTTTCCCAAAAAACCGAAAGTCCAACCTCTCATTTCCCTTTTCAAAACCCCTTTTTAACTCATAAAATCCACTTTTTATAGTTAAAAAGCAGTTATGCACACCCATCAACAACCATATCATATTTCCTTTTGAACTTACAATATATTTCTTTTATCGTAGTTTTTACCCCCACAACAACAAAACCTTGGTTATATCATATATTATATGATATAACTTACCGCACTTAATAAACATTGTGGACCCCTTACCTTGCATCACAATCGTCTCTTTGCAGTTTTAACTCCCATTCACATTAAAACTTTCGTTTCCTACAAAACCCCTGAAATGCGAGTTACGGTATGCTCTGGGACCCATAATTCCCTTTAATACGCCTCGAATATGTTATAAAGCCTTCTTTTTTATTCAAGCGTCTTTTTATCATATTACCACGACTTAACGAAGTTTTCAATTTCTGCTTTGAAAAGTCGTTTAAAGGGCCCCACCTACCTTTTCACATCGCATTTTCACAAATTTCACTTATCGCATTCACTTTTGCTCCCTAAAAACTTTCGATTTGCAATTTTTAGGATCTGGCATGACACGTCCCTTCGTTCACATCGCACATCGCACTTCGCTAGTTTCAGTGTTTAGCTCCCGTGTTTCATAATAAAACTTCCGATGTGCGATCTGCAAGAGACCCCACTGTTTGGTATGCCACGTCACCTCCTCTATCATCGTACATCACACTTCGTGAGTTTTAACATTTAACTCTTGTGTCTCATAACAAAACTTACGATGCACTATCTATGATCGGTCCCACTTCTTTGCCACATCATCACCCCATCGCAAATCGCATTTTCTCCCAGTTGTGTCTTAAATTTAAACACTCTAACCCCGATTTGTGATTGCGATATATGTCTAAAATATTTTCTCCTCCCGATTATCATTCATTCTGCTCCACCTCTCCCCTATCAATTAAAACTTTTTCAAAGGGTTTCTTTGTAATATCTCATAAAATGAACCTTCGCCATTCTATCCAAAAAATTTCCGGTTTTCCGACATTACAAAGGGTTTTCCACCAAAGAAGAAAAGGAACAATGGAACAGCGGTAGATTTTATCTGAAATAGTTTTCTACCACTACTCTCAGCACCAACACGCTTCTACAAGGTGCCAGGAAACATTGAAGGAACATCCACACGCCATTTTCACTATTTTTTACACTTTTTATGGAGTTGGTTTCACCAGAACAGAACATGGCCTTCCTATAGACTACCACATCATACAAACCACTATGAATGGTTAGCCTTAATGTTGTTTATTTTCATTATGTCATAGCACTTTGCATTAATGTTTTAGTATAAGCCTCACCTCTTGCATGAGGTTCTAATGACTTTTGAAACAAATTTTCCTTTTTATGTGGAAGATGACAGTATCATATTTTGTATATATATGCCAAACTGATATGAAGTCAGGGTTGGTTGGTGGTTATTGAATTTTGACTTATATGAATTGTAATATTTTTTTTTAATGATATGGAATAATATTACTGAGGACTTATTACCAATTTGTTGTGTGTATTGTCTACTTTATTTGTGTTTCTGTACCTCCTTTCTTCTAGTTTCAGTTTGCAAATCATCATACTTTTATGTGTTTTTATTAGTCTCTTAAGCTTGTTATGTGTTTTAATGGTTTTTGTTAGTCTCACACAGTGAGCATTCCTGATAAAATCTATATTATAATAGTGGAAGAGAATCACTCATGATAGTTAATATTCATGATATTTTAGTGAGAATCTTATCAGACTAGAAATAGCTTTCTCTCAATGGAATATTGTCAAACTTCTACTTTTGACAATTTCTACTAAATCAATAGATTTATGTTTTATAGACCTATTGATTCTCCTCTAATCTTTCAATTTCCTTTTATCATAGACTACAAACTTACACCTTGATACCACATCAAGTTACAATACCCCCTTTAGTAGAACTGTGCATTTGACCGAAATCTCTCTTCAGTAAATCAAATTTTATACCATCTTCCAATCCTATAAAACAAAACATTAAAATTTCCTTAGAGTTTAATATGTGTCTGTTCAAGCGCTTGTTGCAGTCCAAGGGCTAATTACCCTACCAACATACTACATTTTATCAATAACAATAACATCCTTACCTTTACCTCTTTTTGCCTCTATGTTTGACTTGGGCTTGCTTTGTAGGAGTTGATTCAGTTTCAATTGAAAATTTTCTTGCTGTAAGAAAGTGATTCGAGAGTTAGGAATAGAAAACATCTTCTTCAATTCTGATATCTCCTCATATTTTTCTCTGATGATCTCTTCAACTTATGTGACCTCCACCTGCTCTGCTACCTCGACCTTTGAGGCCGTTGATTCACTATGCTGATGAAAAAGAGGCTTCTCATGAATCTCACATTCTCTCATAATGGTGTCAAGTGTAAGAACATTCTTGGTAGACTTGGGTGCAAATACTTGTCTCTTCCCCTTCTCATATGTGTGAGTAAATTCAACAACCCTAGGAGCATCTTAAAGTTGAGTTGGCATGCTAGAAGAGCCAACGTCCATTGGTTTTGTTGATGATGTATTAGGAAATATAGGAGGGATAATGGTAGGCGCTGCTGACAATCTCTCCAAGAAAATTTCCCAAGTCATGTTGATGGAGGACATATGATGAAACACAATGAGCTTGATCAAAACATGATGAAAAATATTAGTGCGATGATATTTTTTTCTTCTCTGAACCTTCTCAGTCGTCTTAATCAAACTCATGTACAAATAATATGGAAAACCAAGTGTTTTTACAAAGATGAAATGCATCAATAGCCTGATATGATACCTATACAACCTGGAGAATATTACTTCACATGTGAAGTACTTAATTATTAACATCATCAAAGGAGCATACTTGTTTCTTAGATGCTTGAAAGGAAAAAGGTAGTCTGGCTCCTCTCTAGCATGGGGCTTGAGAATTTGTTTTTAGTTTTCAGTGTCTAACTCCATGCATTTGAACCACTACTCTCCATGATAAGGGATACTTGTTGCTAAGAAATTAGGTCTGATGATATTCCGATCTCCATACCTGCAATAGTGACCTTTCCCATATTGTAGCTTGTTGCAAATAGGCTTGTCAATTGAATATGATACACCTCTTCCATGAGCCTTTCACAAAATCTCAAACACTGAGCTCTCTCAAAGCATCTTCTGGCCAATGGCAAGGCATTAATTTCATGCATTGTGAAGGGTTATAGCCTGAGTTCGTGCCCTCTCTTGAAGCTCTTCTTGTTACTTTCCAATGTGTTTTTCACTGGAATGATGAAACCCCTAGGGTGTTAATGAGATGAATCAACATATGGAAATCTGGGAAAATAGAGTGTAGGAAAGTGTGAGTTTAGAGGATGAGATGAGGGATCATGAAGCTGAAATAAATTCTAGAAAAAATTGAGTGGGTTAAGTTATGTGTTAGTTCCAATTTTTGGGTGGAATGAGGGAAAATGAGTGCAATGTGGCAAAATCTAGCAAACACGGGAAATTTTCAATGTTTTTCACTGGGAGAATAGCTAGTGTAGAAGTGGTGTAGGTTTAGAATGTGAAATGAGGGACATGGAGCTTAGAAAAAATTATAAGAAAAATTAATTGCATTGGGTGTCATCTTAGCTCCATATTGAAAGTGGAATGAGGATAAATGGATGAGTGTAGCATGGAAAAATCTAGCAAACACGGGAAATTCTCAATGTTTTTCACTATGAAAATACTAGAAATTATGGTTTGGGTGAAGTGACATGTTAGGGGTGGAGTAGATGATAGGAAAAGTGGGGATAATGCATATGGGATGTATGAGTTATGGTTTTAGGTATTATAGTTAGATTTTAGGTAGGTGGGGTAGATTAGGGTTTACCACATGAAATTTTTGTATACATGTATAAGTGACAGTGTGAAGAAAAACACAATGAACATGAAACTATTTAAAACCCTCAAAAATTTGACCAAAAGATAGCATAAGAATGAAGACTTAACTTTAATGAAGATGTTACAAGGTAATGGAGGCAAGTTGTGAACTTTTTTGGAAGTTTTTAGAGCCCTATACCAAAAATTGCTTCTTTTTTAGAAGCGTAACAACACCTACAGAAGCATAACAACTGCTGGAAAAGCGTAATAATAGAGATTCAAAAGTGTAACAACTATGCTACGTAGCGCTTGCGCAATGCTCATAAGTGTAACACTGTTGCGTAGCACCCTCCAAAATCATAACAATAGTTGCTAGAAGGGTAGAAAATTGGTTTTTAAGTGATTTTGATGCTTGGATTTTGGAGTTGGAACACCTTGGAGGGCACGTGAGGTAGAGAGGTACTCTCACACACATCAAAGGGTAACAATGAGTGGAAAAGATTTATGTTTTTTCCTTTTCTATGATTGAGATGACCCTTTTGTCCTTTGACACTTGAAAATGACTTTTTGAACTTTTTTCATTTGGAAATGACCCTTTAAGACAAGACAAGTTGCCTTTGATATTTGGAGATAACCCTATTATTTTTGAATGAGATAATGAGTCAGAAATGACCTCTTTAAAGATTTGACACTTGAAATTAATTTTTGGTCAACTATAATGAGAGCGTAGGACAAAATTTCTCTTTTCATGAGGCAGCCAGCCAAAATTTATTTTCTTTTAACTTTCTTGAAACTTGAACATTTGAAACAAGACAATTTTTATTTATTTCATTTCCTAAACATGCTAGCTCCTTATTTAGGGTTTTATGAGTGAAATGAAGTTTTAAAGCCTTGTTTTAGGTGACAATTTGAACATTTTTCAAAGGCATAGATGACCCTAGATAGTGACCTATATGAACTGGAGTACAAAACCCTATACCTTTAAATATGATGATCATGGTAATCACCTTGATAATTATGGTGGCGATGAATGAGATGAAGGAGTGGCAAACTTGACGTAGACTTCTTCAATGACCAAAATTATTTTCTGAAAACTTGTTTGAAAAAGTAAAAAATTTTGACCTGTGAATTTAGGAAAACAATTGAAAGAGTTATTTTTTATCACTAATACACCTAATCTAACATTGGCTCCAGCTAGGGATGGAAGCTCCTTCGGGAGGTGTCAAGAACACTGTAGATAAGGTAGCCTTACCATTGGGAAATGGAGTCAAATAGGACATTGAAAAACTTTTACAAACTGGAAATGATGAACTTAATCTAGAAATGACTCTGACTAGAAAAAATTGACTTCACTCTGACTTGACAACTGACTGAAATTTTTTTGAACTTTTTGAAATAAAACATGAGCTAAATATAGAAGTATCATGGCCTTCTCCTTGAGATTCAAACTTCCTCAA
The DNA here is from genome assembly GCA_034641835.2 of Pinus albicaulis. Lineage (NCBI taxonomy): Eukaryota > Viridiplantae > Streptophyta > Pinopsida > Pinales > Pinaceae > Pinus > Pinus albicaulis. The sequence continues at coordinate 680,874,034 of CM076572.1, read as the reverse complement.
CAACTTTCTTATTTCTTGGACATCAAATTAAAATGATATGCACAGTGAAAGTGGATTTCCTCTTCAACAATCAAGTAAGATAGCGTTTGAGGAACCTACCATTGATTGATCTTGTTGTGGCTCATTTGTATTTAATTTTTAAATATTTCTCAAAACACCAAAAAATCATATACGATACAAAATGAAAAATTTTTGTATGTCGAAAAAAAATTTTGATTTATATGTTGGTGTATTAACATTATGTGTGGAGATGTGAAGGCAAGTCGATTCAGGCTTATTCACAAGCTCAGGAGAGACTAGCGCTACAGAATACAAAATAAGCTTGGGGGGGTCACGTCATTGAGAAAAACAAATTGGTAATCAAGATCATTTATCTGTTAAAGGAACATATGCAAGCCTGTTGAATGAAATTGTGTTCATTATCGAAGAAATTTTACAGATTTCCCAAAGGCAGAGAATTGGCGTACTTTCCCTTAAAAACTTAAGATTTTTGGAAGAAGCGTAAAGGGGAAAATCGACGGTCAGGATCAAAGTACATAATTGAAGTGGAGAGATGGATGGCAGAGATAATAGCACAGAAATGCAATTCAGGTTGATCAGAGGTTGTGAAGAGAAGCCATGTGTCGGCCATAGGTTCCATCGTACATCACACTTCATGAATTTTAACACTTACCTCCTATTTCTTATAACAAATCTGCCAATTTGTGATTCGCCCCACCTCCATCCTACCACGTCACCTTCCTGTCGTCGCACCTCGCAAGTTCAAGAGGAAAATGCTAAGGAACATGTTATGAACATCGAAGTGCTGAAATGCGATAGAAAGGTGGACGTGATACCATTAAAATACTTAGATGAATTTATTTAAAGTCCAATATTATGTGAAATTGCATTGTTTTTATGAATAAACGTGAACGTGGGAAGTAGACTTGAGTAACGCCTGACCTCGTGTAGAAAAGATTTGTATGCGGTGGAGCTTTGTAAATAAATGGAAGATTGAACACTACAGGCACGAGTGGAAGAGGTAGATTCAGGTTGAAGGGGACATGATAACATGGTTTGAAGTGCATAGGCATAAGTAGAGTTAGGAAAAGGAGCATATGGTGGTATTTTTTGAAGCACAACAACTGGGTCAAGTCAGCAAAAGAGGCATTATAGAAAAATTGTTCAGATACCGCATTAGAAAAAGAAAAGACATGACAACAAGCAAAAAATACAAACAGTGAACTTTGGAAGAGATGTAGGGCAAGGATGCTCGATCTGTCAGGGAGACACATCAGTACTTCAGGGAGACACATCAACAAAAAATCAGATTCAACAAAAAGAATGATATTTCAAGTTTTAATTTGTTTTCTTTGTAATTTAAGATCAACGCTATAGTGATGTCCTGAATTGCATTGTAATAAGTAGTTTTAACAGTTTAGGTAGTTGGAGTAGTTTCAAGAAGTTTTAGCAGTTACGAACTTTTTTTGACGTATTTAAGCAAGATAGAAAGAAAGAAGAGGGGTTCCTAGTTTTGGACCTCTGGAAGACTAAAGCTATGGTACTTACTTTTATGAGGAATTAATGAAAGAAGCATCAAGTTTCCTAGAACTGTTGATGGTGATTTTTTCTTCCTATTCCATTTTGTGTCCCTTCTTATTTGAATGAAGTGAAGTAATGTAGCAGTCCGTTTATTAATTACATATGTGAGTGAGAGTTAAATAACCTTAATTTTCTCTCCTTCACTCCAACTACTCTCCCTTCATAAAATCTCTTTGGAACTTAAAAGTAATAGATTCTGTGTGTACATCATATTATTTTGAGTTTCTTCTCTCTCCATAAATTCATTCTGAGATTTAGAGTGGTAGATTCTGTGTTCCATCATATCATTTTGAGTTTCTTCTACAGTTCTTCTTTCCCATTTAGATATCAGTATTTAATGGCATTGTAGAGTATTTCATTATACCGAGTCATTAAGGGTCTTAAAGAATTAGTTTCCAAAGGGATTGAACAAATACCACCTGATATAATTACTTTGTGACACACTTTCAAAAAAAATTCTTAAGCACTGATTCCTTTCCACATCCAAGGAATTGTCTCTTACAATAAAAAAAAATTTGGCGTCGTTGCCGGGGACGAAGAAACGAAGTTTATTTTCCCTCAGTTTTTAACATTATTTCTTTTGGTTTTTCATAGAGGAAGAAATATTTGGTTTTGTTTGTTATTCTCAGAATTATGGCTCACAAGAGGCCTCACACGATGTCAGATACCTCACAGTAGAAGGTCCCTGCTTTATCAAACCCCAAAATATTGGTTTTCAAAAGGGTTCGGAAACCAACTCAACACCTATTCCTACACTGTCATCTCATGGAAGTAGTTCTAGTAATCCTTTGTTTGAAGATATCTCTGAAGTACTTCCTTCCTTGGCACAAGATTCACCTTTCACATTGCTTTATTTTAAAGAAGCTAAATTGGAAGAACACTCCTTTGAGTCTATTTTTTTTTACTGTTACTCAAGCTCAAAAAACTCCATTTTTTGGTCTCTCTGCTATTTTCCATCAACCCACCTCCATATTAGTTTTACCTCCACCTCCGTTCATTTTCATAGCAATTCCATCGACTGCATCTAACCAAGGAACAATCAATCAAGGTGCGAACATGGCAGCACCAACCTTTTTGTTGAACAGATGTGCTCCACTTAACCTTCCTCAACTAGTGAATGCAATGCCTCACGATTATCTTAAATTACTTCCATTTTTTACTGGAGAAGATGAAATAACTACATAACAACACTTGCCTATGTTTTGTAATTTTGCTAAAAATATGAATGTAGAACATCTTGATGTTGTAATAAGGCCTTTTGTCTAGTCTATGGATAAAGAGGCTAGAAATAGGTTTAAGGGATTTCCAGATAATTCTATTAATACATGGGAAGAACTGGAAAATCGATTCACTCAGATATGGGGTGAAAAAATGGATCATGGATATTCACTAACAAAATTCAATGCAATAAAAAAAAAAACTAGATGAGAATATAACATATTTTATCAAGAGATTCAATAAGTTGTATAACAGTTTGCCTGTAGAAATGCAGCCCCCTCCTTTTGGAGGAAAGGTGGTTTTTGTGGGGGCTTTTGAATCTAATTTTAGTTTCATGCTTAGAGAAACAAGATCCCATACTCTAAAGCAGATACAGACATATGATTTAGAGATTCAAGCTAATATTATTGTAGTTGGAAAGGCGAAAGGGAAGCAACCACTCCAAGAGAAGGGGAAAGCAAAAGAAGAATCATCACAAGATCAAATAATTGAAGATATGAAAAAGATGATAAAAAACTTGTCAAATAAGCTAGTTAAGATGGAATTGGAAAGTAAAAACTCCCAAATACAAGTACAACAAAACTGAGGGGGATTTAACCCTAAATTCAAAAGACATCCCCTGCAAATTATGTAGAGGGAAAGAAAATATCAAGACCAAGTTCAAGCACCATTGTATATAGAAGTAGCATCTGGAGAGTCAGCAGAGGATGAAAAAAGGGAGGCTAAAGATCAAATATCTGCTATTTACACAATAGAAGATGATGAAGAGGAAGATTGTGAGGGAGAATATGTTGAAGCTAAAGTATCTTTTAAACAAGATGAAATGGATGAATATTGTAGGAAATTCATATATTTCATGCAAATTGAGTTGCATAAAAAGTATGATTTAAGGTCTAGAAAGAGATTTAGAGTGCAGGATGTTAGCCCCTTATAATTTCCTTGACAAAGCAAGCAAGGGGCTAATTTGTTTCACAAGCCAGCAAGGAATGAATTTCCCTTGAAAACACATCATCCTTGCAGCATTTTCAGGTTCCCTGCCTTGTGGCTGTTTCCTTCTGCTGTTCTGAGTCAATAGGCCTTGCTGATAAATAATTATGCTCCAAAAGGCTTTATTCTGCCCTGTATACCCTTGCGAAATGCTCCATTTTCGCCCCTCTTTTCCCTCTCTCAAGGTCCCCTTTGTTCCCCCTAAATTTCCCTTTCTCTCCTAAAACTTCCCAAAATCCCCATGAAATCCCACCCACTCCCTTTGCTTATGCCTAAATCCCCCTCATTCCCCTATCGTTTCCCTTGGCTAGCCTTAAAGTCAGTCTGTGGATGCAGAGAGATATGCATAATAGCCATCAGATCTGCCCTGGCCCATCCAACGGTCGCTGTTCTGCAAAGTTGCGTGGGGTTAAGACATGGTCTCCGTACTCCTGGCCCACCGTCTATTGCCCTTCGCTGTGTGTTCAACCGTCGATCTCCTTTGAGATCCGACTTCCCAGCTTTGTTTTCCCCCGTTGTTGACTGTTCCAACATCTCTCGGTCCCGCCACGTCACACCCCACGTGTACCCGTCGTATATTCTCCCCCATCCCATATATTTGTTCATAGGTCAGGTTTATTAAGGTTTTTCATTTAAATCTCCTCTGCGCTCCACCATTAAGGTTTCCCTCCATCATTCCTCTCCATTATTCTGCCATTTCACCAGTCACATGATCATTTTCATCACCCGCACTGCATCCACCACCCCATTCATTGTTTCTTAACAGTTTTGTTTTATGCAGGGTTGCAGGTAAACGGGAAACCACCATAGCTTATTATCTCTATCACAGTGACATAAACGCAGGAAAAGACCACTTCCAAAGGCCTAGATAATAAAAAATAGCTCAGGAAGGTGGCTAATAGGACTTGCATTAAAGATCAGAGTTCAAACTCTGCAAATCTTTCCGACGCCATTAACACACAGATTTCATAGTCAAAGATATAAATGGAGCAACAGAGAGCTTATGGCACGCAAATGAAGACATACAAGCTTTGGGTTCAAGGATTTAGAGGCAAAGTACCAGATTGAAGACCTAGGGACCACGCAAAAGGTACAACACGTAGAGATCAATGCATATGAGGGGTTTCTACAGCAGTAGAATGTTTTTCCTCCATAAAGGACAAAAGCGCCCATGCAGTGTTCAATTTATGCCATGTTCTGGAGAGATTTTCTACCCTGAAATAGCTCCGGTACTATCAGAGCATTTATTTCATCAGTATGGTCAGACTTCCTAATCATTCATTTATATTTTTTTTATTCACCAATAGCCCCACAGAGTCGTGCAGATCAAATTACATCAAGAGGCATACCTGGAATTAATGGAAACCTGAAGAAGACCACTCTTCCATCCAAAGAGTGATAGGAATTGAATGCTCAAAATTTAAACAGAATGGGTTTCGGCCCTCTTTCTTTCAGAAGTTCTAATACTGCATTTAGTTTCTCACCTACCTTCTCTGCTCCACTGGAGCTATAAATTCATGAAGAAACTCATTGTAAAGGTTGTTGATCAGTTATCAGAGAACTACAAGTAGTTTCTTTTGAGACACAATCTCTGTGTAAAGTTGTAAGATAGGTTGAAGGAGATGTTTTCAGACTGAGTATTCAGCTATTGGAAATGTTTTACTTGACTGGTATTGCTATTTAATATGACAAGCACATTTCTTTGGATCCTAATCTGAAGCAGTGGTGATGTTTTCCTATATTTGTGTTTACATTCATTTCATTTCGTTTCTACTGTCTTGCATAAGAATATTGGCATAGGATTTACCCTTGTTAGGTACCCTATGTTTCTGCTCTCCTTGCCATTAATGTTTGTATTCTGAATGTGTTATTTAAGAATTGATTTCAGTTGGTTTAACCAGTGTAGTGGATGTTATTGCCTGCTCTCTGATGTATGAATTAAATGAATTCAGTTCTTAGATGTTTCTTGTTAAGGATCTAGCTAGAAGATTTGGGAACACTGGGGATTAGAGTTATCCCTTTCCACTAGGACCCTTGTGGGACCAGCTGATCTTAAACATTGTGCTCTGAAATCTATATTGTCTCCTCCTCTCCTACCTTTCCATATCACACAATCATCTTTAAGATCCAATGTTTTAGATGACTAGCCCAATTGAAAGCCTGCCTGTTGAGTAGCAAGAAAATCATTTCCTGACTCCATTGCCCAATGGTCTTGAATGCTTTCTTGGAATACTTCACCTCTGCCTTATCCCTCTTTGCTCATCCTTGTCTTACATCGAACCCTTCTTTCCTGATAACCAGCAACCAAACAAACAATCAAACAAACAAACCTTGTGCCTATAACTAGCCTAACATCTTAACATTCGAGCTTCAAAGACAAAAATACTTTGACTATCATAGAGATATCCCTCTCTGGACCCAGGAGGGCTAGATCCTGAGGTCTGAAAGTGGTTTGATGTTGTCTCATCTTTTGGTCTTGCCAATCTGGCCAAAACATGGGAACCCCAACATAATGGCGACTCCACTGGGGACTGAGTGCATTACACCTTAAAAATTCTTAGGCATTCAAAACATACAATCTTTGGTTAGGTTGGTAGTTAAACAGTCCTATTCTCACACCAACCTCTATACCATTTGTGGTGTTTCTCCCATACTCTTGGAAAGAGTCTGGAAAGGGCCAGGTAGCCTCCAGATCTCACACTCTTTCAAAGGTGACATATCTAGTAAATGCCCTCCCAGTCAATCTCTGGGTAGAGTTTGCTGTGTTTGGAAGATATCCTTGAAAGGGGACATCTCATAAGCACTGTGGTGGACAGTGTACCCTCCAAAAATATCCTAAACCTTTCCACCTGGCGACTCCATATTCCCTAAACATTTTAAAGACTCCACTGGTGATCAGTAGGCCTGTTGATTATCTTGGTTCATATTAGACTCCATTGGAAGACCAGCCTCCATCACAACATCAACCACAATAGTAGTAACAAGTAGGGTTAAACTGCTTGGTTAGAAAACGACATTCTGGCTTCTAGAAACATTCATACAAGAGCTTACCCTAACCCAGACCCACCTGAAATAGTTGAAAACCCTGAGAGTATCCTCAAAGAATCTCACACACATAAACAACCAACTATTTCCAACCACATCCATAGAGCTAAATGTGCACCAGAAGATCTTACAGCTCTATCACACTTTCGCCTTGACCTAGACCTACCTAATAGATTACCTAGAACTAGGTCATTCAGTATCTTAGACCAGCCAGACCCTGAGCTTCCTGGTTCACCACCCCAAAGTGGTAGACACCTTGGGAACATACATACCCTTCCTTCTACACCTCCTGATATACATTTTATACAAAACTCAGGGCTCGATCACCCTAGATCTGCCCATTAGTCTTCTGTTGGTCATAATATCCCTATCATCCATATACCTGCTGCCCAATTCAATCCTTTACCTCATCAAAACATCATCATGGTAGCCTGTTATGCACCTCTGGTTTTACCTCAACCTCTAGTACCCTTACCAAATGATTATCAGTCAAAGATCCCACACTTCACTGCAAAAGAGTCCATCACAACCCAGCATCTTGTAGATAAGATGGAAGATTCTTTTGACTACATGGAAATAGATGATGATACAGTCAAAATAAGAATCTTTGCCCAGAGCTTAGGGGGTGATGTGAAGAAATGGTTTAAAGGCCTACCTCCAGGTAGCATAAATGATCTTCCAGCTTTATTTCAGACTTTCATAAACTAATGGGAAACTAAGGCTAACCCTCGCCAACTCTTAGAAAAATACATAAGCCTTAAAATAAATGTAGGAGAGAGTGTCCATGATTACACAACAAGATTTAACAACATTTACAATGCCCTCCCTCCACATATGAAACCTCCATAAGGCATGGCTTTAGCAAAATACCCCGAAGGCTATGATGCTGACATGGCCTATGAGCTTAGGGATAAAGAGTACAACACATTGGAGGACATGCAGAAAGGATCAATGAACATAGAGGCAAATCTGATTGAGAAAAGAGAAAGACTGAGATCTGAGAAGAGGGTAACATACAGAGATGACAATGTAGCTTCCTCATCTGACCAAAATTATGATAAATTGTCTAAAAATGTGGAAAAGTTACAACAAATGATTGAAAAAATGGTTGTCATAGTCAGTAACCAAAATAGAAACCAAAACCAGAACCAAAACTTTAGAAGGAACAGTAACACCCCCAACAGACAAAGAGAATCAGATCAGCAAGTTATTCCCCCATTCCAAGAGAATTTTCTTGATGAAGATGAGGGAATCATAGAAGAGTTTGAGGGAAACATAATAAACATGTTTGAAACGGAAGATTCAATCCATAACTGTTACTCAGAAGAAGATCAACCCTCACCCTCTGGTTGGGAGGAGGGATGGTTAGAATCTGAAGATTACAGGTTAGGGTTTGAAAATGCCATGATGCAGGTGAGAGAACAATATGAACTTAGAAGTAAAAAGAGCCAAGAAACTGCCAAACCAAAGGCTTCTAATGTCACCATCAAGAAGAGACCTAAGAAAACTTCTAAAGCAACTGCTGAAAGTAACAAATCAGCAACTGAGAGTTCTGGAAAGAACAAAGAAAAGGACAACCAAAACACTGATACACAAGGTAAACCAGCTAACAACACTAGCACCACAGTTAGTGCTCCTGATAAAATAGTCTCAAACAATGTACATAACGAAAATCAACACACTAATTTAGCCACTAAAGTAGTGGCTAACAAAACTGAGTTTAGCATTCCAAAGAGTCAGTCCACTTTCAATCTAGAGAGTGAGATTGCAAAAATTAAAATCTGTGTCCCACTCTCTGAGCTGGCCACTCAGGATGTATATAAAGGCCAAATTTTGAAAGCATTAAATTTGGGTGAGAACAGTGACACTGTAAATCTGAGTGATGATCAACATGCCCTTCTGTTTGGTCCAAAGATAGAAGGAAAGTCTCAGGAAGGGGTAATGCCCCCTTTTTATATCAGTCTTAATGTCCATGATAAGATTCTCCACAATGCAATGCATGATTCTGGGGCGTCACACAACCTGATGCCTAAAGTAGTGATGGAAAGATTAGGCCTAGAGATAACCCATCCCTATAAGGACCTATATTCATTCGACTCTAGTAGAGTAAAGTGCCTTGGCCTGATCAAAGATTTGTGTGTAAGCCTTACTCAGATTCCTGCCAAGCGTATGGTCATGGATGTTGTGGTGGCAGATGTGCCACCCAAATATGGCATGTTATTATCAAGATCATGGGGAGCCAAGCTGCAAGGAACAATGCAGATGGATGGGGCTTATGCCACAATCCCAATCTTTGGCCAAATTAGAAGACTGTACAAGGAAGCACAGATGAAATTCCTGGTTAGTAGCCCTGAAAGACCTGAAAATTCTCCTCTATACTCTGTACATAAAGACCTGGATTCCTTTATCTTCTATAATGATGAATCTTTGGGGGAACCAGAATCTAAAAACATAGATACAAGCAAAGGTACACATGATGAAACAGAGCCAATGGATTTTAACATAATGGCCACCCTAGACTCAGAGGTTGAAGACGTAGAGAACCTTGAACAGTGCACTGAAATAACAACGCAAAGTGAACCAGAAACAGAATGCAATCATCCAACTAGTCACCTCTCTGACTTCCACATCCCTAACAAAAAACTAAACAGCCCACATCCTAGTGCAGACCCTATAACGCAACATAATGGCAAACCCAACTGTAGGGAAAGAAATGATAACAAAAATGAGAGTGAACCCCTGTGGGAAATGAGTTTCGATGGGCCATGCACAAGAAGAACTGTTGGAGCAGGAGTGTGGATACATAACACCGAGAGTGATTACGTAGAGAGCCATGCCTGCAACCTGCACTTCAAATGTACAAACAACGTTGCAGAATACGAGGCCCTTATCCTAGGCTTGAACCTGTTGAGAAAATTAGGAGCCCGTAGGATAACTGTGCATGGGGACTCTGAGCTGATTATTAAACAGGTGAATGGTGAATACATAGCGAAACATCCTAGATTGAGAGCTTACAGGAATGACACTATGGATTTATTAAAAACATTTATTAATTACAAATTAGTGTTTGTTCCTAGGAGTCAAAATGTCATTGCAAATGGATTAGCTTGCCTAGCTAGTTCATACCCTAAGACTCCAATTGACCAACGAATTATCATACAGACCAAATTCAGACCTGCAGTGCCGGACAATGAAAAATATTGGCAGGTTTTTGAAGGAGATAAACAGATTGAGGATTTCTTGGTAGGTCGAAACGAGTTTGAATTTTCTGATTCAGACTCCAAATCTAACAGTAGATTCCCAAGTGAAGAGTCCTCAGATGAGGAAGAAACACCCTGTAATATAGAAATAAACTCTTTAAATGAATAGACTGGAATTCCAACCAGAAAGTGTGAAAACGCAGAAATTGAGGAGATGGAGGTGCTGCAGGCCAAAGATAAGAATATATCCAGAGGCCTGGCACCCTTAGAGGACCTCTTTGACTTTGATGATGTAGCAAAAAAGCCCACTATTGAACATTTAGACTCTGACGTGGAAGAATGCAACATAGGCACTGAAGATAAGCCCAAAATGATTAAACTGGCTAAGTCTTTACCGGCGAACATGAAGAAAAAATACATCGACCTTTTCAAGGAATTCATTGATGTGTTTGCTTGGATTTATGAAGACTTGAAGGCCTATGACATGAACATCATTCAGCACAAAATACCCTCTAAAGAAAATCAGAAGCCCTTCAGACAAAAACTTCGCAGAATCAATCCAAAACAATTACCTGCAGTTGAAAAAGAGATTAAGAATATGTATGAGGCAGGCATAATTGTTCCCGTAAGGTTCTCTGATTGGGTTTCAAATTTAGTGGCTGTGAGAAAGAGAACAGGGGAAATCAGATTATGTATTGACTTCAGAAATCTTAATAGAGCATCACTCAAAGACAACTACCCTCTGCCAAAAATGGAACACATTCTTCAGAAAGTAGTAGGCTCTAAGAGAATGTCCCTGCTAGATGGTTTCTCAGGTTACAATCAAGTCTTAGTAATCCTAGAAGACCAACTCAAAAAAGCCTTTACCATGCCATGGGGCACATTTATGTATGTAAAAATTCCTTTTGGACTGATGAACGCTAGTGCAACCTTCCAAAGAGTGATGGATATAGCTTTTTTAGATGAGATAGGACACTTCATTGTTATTTACTTGGACGACATAAAAATCTATTCTAAGACTGAAGAAGAACACCTGAAACATCTAAGAAAAGTGTTTGAAAAATGTAGAAGGTTTGGTCTGTCATTGAATCCTAAAAAGATTGTATTTGGGCTGCAAGAAGGAAAGCTTCTTGGCCACATTATATCTAAAAAGGGGATTAGGATAGACCCACAACGAGTTGAGGGAATACTACAAATCACACACCTGAGAAACATCAAAGAATTACAGTCCTTCATTGGGAAAATCAACTTCCTTAGGAGATTCATTCCCAACCTGGCTGAACACCTTAGGAATATGACTAACATGCTAAAGAAAGGTGAGGGGGTTAAATGGACTGTTGCAGCTAAGAAATATTTTGAATCAGTAAAACTTGCACTCACCCAAGCTCCTATTATGATCAGCCCAGATTTCTCTAAATATTTCCTGATCTTTTCATTTGCCTCTGAGCATACAGCGGCTGCAGTCTTGCTGCAGAAAAACACAGAGGGAATGGAATAGCCAATTTCCTTTTTCAGCAAAGCACTAAGGGACGCGCCCTTGAAATACAACATAATGGAAAAACAGGCCTATGCTCTGATTAAGGCCTTGAAATACTTCAGGGTGTACATATTGCATTCTCACACCATAGCTTATGTGCCCAACATCATAGTCAAAGATATATTGTCCCAAAATCCTGATGGAAAGAGGGGAAAATGGATTTCTATGATTTTAGAATATGACCTTGAGATAAAACCCACCAAACTGATTAAAGGTCAGGGCTTAGCTCGACTAATGGCTTAATCAAACCTACAAGCCCTAGACATTAACATGGTAAATGCCTTGGATGAGCAACAAGAATTTCCTGATCCCACTGTTGAGGAAAATTGTCAGAGCTCTCATTGGTATTCTGACATTCTGTATGTGCTTACACACCTCAATGCCCCACCTAAATTGTCAAAGACTAAGGCCAGATTATTAAAGCTAAAATCCAGAAGCTACTGCATATTGAATAACTACTTATATTGGAAGAACCCAAATGGCCTATTGCTTAGATGTTTTCCTGAAGACGAGGCAGAGAGGATTAAACAATAATTCCATTTTAGAGAATGTGGAGGCCACCTGAGTTGGAAAGCCACTGCAAACAAAATACTCAGAGCTGGTTACTATTGGCCCACTCTCTTCAATGATATCCATAAGATGATAATTTCCTACCACAAATGCCAGATTTTTGAAGGCAAAAGAAAACTCCTTCCCTTACCTCTACAACCCATCACTGTTGAAGGTCCCTTTCTGCAATAGGGACTAGATTTCATAGGGGAGATTCACCCTACTTCTTCTGCACAACACAAATGGATCCTAACAGCCACATACTACTTCACTAAGTGGATAGAGGCCATACCCACTAGGAATGCCACATATTCAGTCATCATTAGTTTCCTAGAAGGTCACATCCTCTCTCGGTTTGGTTTCCCAAGGAAAATAATCACTGATAATGATACTGCTTTCAGATCCAAGAAAATGGTTGATTTTTGTCACAGGTATCAAATAGCACTCGGTCATTCAATTTCCTATTACCCTCAAGGTAATGGATAAGCTGAATCATCAAACAAGAGCCTGGTGATCATCATCAGGAAGATGTTGGAAGAGAACAAAAATTCATGGCATAACAAGCTAGTACATGCTTTGTGGGCTGACAGGCTTACAACAAAGAAGTCCATTGGCATGTCACCATTTCAGCTTGTCTATGGTACAAAAGCAGTGTTTCCTACCAGCCTTGGGGTACCGGTGATCAAGCTAGTCCAAGAAATTCAAACAAAAGAAGACAGTATGGTGAGAAGGATAAACCAAACAATTTATCTTCAGCAAGCAAGAGAAGAGGTCTACAACAGAGCAGTGAAAGTTCAGGAAAATATAAAGAAATTTTTTGACAAAAGAACCAAAGCTGTTGATTTCAAAATTGGGGATAAAGTTCTGAAGTGGGACTCAAGAAGGGAGGATAAATGAAAGCACAACAAGTTTGACAGTTTGTGGCAAGGTCCATACATCATCCAGGCCATTGTGGGTCCAAATGCCTTCTTCCTACAAGAATTAGATGGTACAGAGCTGTTTGGGGGTCCTGTCAATGGCAGGATGCTCAAACACTACTTCTGCTGATTTACAGTTTCCAGTTTCCAATCCAATTGTACATACCATTGCAGTTTTTATTTTCAAGAAAAATATAAAATGTTCCAAAAAACAGAGGAAAAGCAAGAGGTTCAGACATGCTTAAAACATGAACCTCTGAAGTGCAAAAGGATTGGCTCTAATATGATCAAAACCTGAGCCAAAGAAAGCAAAGCAGCTAGTCCTAACATGCTCAAAATCTGGACCAGCAAAGAAGAAAGAAAAATCAGCTCTAACAATGCCTAAAACTAGAGCTAAAATGAAAAAAGAAGTGACTCTAATATGCTCAAAACTTGAGTCACGAAAAAGAAATAAGGATACTTCAAGTTCAGATTTCAAGCCTTCACAGTTTGTTTTCAGTTTCTGCAAATTTTGTCCATGTGCAACTGTCTTTATGCCTCGGACCCACAGCAAGTTAGATAGTCTAATCCTGGCTTGACTATTTTTCAATTTCTGTCATAGAATATATAGAAGAAATCTACTGGACAGTTTAATCCCAACAGATATTGGATCAGGTAGAGAAACATATGAGACCAACAGTCTAATCTGGTCTCATGGAGCAATAAGGGTAGAAATAGAATAGGTTTATTTTTTGTTTGTAAAAATAAATGATGTAAGGGGTCTGCTAATTCAAATGCACCCCAGAAGACAAAATGCTAGGATTGTAGAAAGGGTAGGTAGTTTGTTGGGAAATTTTTTCTGCTGATGTAATGTCTTCATATTGTGGCAGCTGAAAATCAAAGAAGGGATGTGTAAAGCAGCAGGCACCTGGCCTACACCAAAGATATACTCTCTGAATTCTTGACTCCTTCAAGAAGAAGCCATCCCCATGTGGAGCCACTATTAGCCCCTTATAATTTCCTTGACAAAGCAAGCAAGGGGCTAATTTGTTTCATAAGCCAGCAAGGAATGCATTTCCCTTGAAAACACATCATCCTTGTAGCCTTTTCAGGTTCCCTGCCTTGTGGCTATTTCCCTCTGCTTTTCTGAGTCAATAGGCCTTGCTAATAAAGAATTATGCTCCAAAAGGCTTTATTCTGCCCTTTATACCCTTGCGAAATGCTCCATTTTCGCCCCTCTTTTCCCTCTCTCAAGGTCCCTTTTGTTCCCCCTAAATTTCCCTTTCTCTCCTAAAACTTCCCAAAATCCCCATGAAATCCCACCCACTCCCTTTGCTTATGCCTAAATCCCCCTCATTCCCCTATCGTTTCCCTTGGCTGGCCTTAAAATGATTTAAAAATGGGCCAAAAAACCATTTTTTCTCTTTGTGTGCCTAAGCCCCTTTCGGCCTAGCCCCGCCCCTTTTCCCCCCACATGACCAAATGCTAGAACCGGGTGCTAGGAGAGAGGCACTTATTCCTTGCGTTCATCAGGCATGTTTATGACCATTGATCTTCACAAAATGAACGCCGATCGCTGCCCCACAGCCTCCATCGTCCAACCCGTTCATAGCTCATTCGTCGCATCTTAGCAATCCATCTGAAACTTCAAATCCAACGGTCCTTCTCCCTCCGTCCTCCTATGGTCTCCGCACCCACTCGTTGTACAAACCCGCTGGTTTATATCGCACCGCCTTTGGGTGGAGGGCGGTGCGATAGCACCTGTACGATAGCAAAACCACCCTCCCATCACACATTAAATTCAGTCTGTGAATGCAAAGCGATATGCATAATAGCCGTCAGATCTGCCCTGGCCCATCCAACGGTCGTCGTTCCGCAAAGTTGCATGGGGTTAAGACATGGTCTCTGTACTCCTGGCCCACCGTTTGTTGCTCTCCGCTATGTGTTCAACCGTCGATCTCCTTTGAGATCCAACGGCCCAGCTTTGTTTTCCCCCGTTGTTGACTATTCCAACATCTCCCGGTCCCACCATGTCACACCCCACGTGTACCCGTCATATATTCTCCCCCATCCCATATATTTGTTCATAGGTTAGGTTTATTAACGTTTTTCATTTAAATCTCCTCTACGCTCCACCATTAAGGTTTCCCTCCAACATTCCTCTCCATTATTCTGCCATTTCACCAGTCACACGACCATTTTCATCACCCGCACTGCATCCACCACCCCATTCATTGTTTTCTTAATAGTTTCGTGTTCTGCAGGGTTGCAGGTAGACGGAAAACCACCATAGCTTATTATCTCTATCACAGTGACATAAACGCAGGAAAATACCACTTCCAAAGGCCGAGATAATAAAAAATAGCCCGGGAAGGTGGCTGACAGGGCTTGCATTAAAGAGCAGAGTTCAAACTCTGCAAATCTTTCCGGTGCCATTAAGACACATATTTCACAGTCAGAGATATAAATGGAGCAGCAGAGAGCTTAAGGCACGCAAATGAAGACATACAAGCTTTAGGTTCAATGATTTAGAGACAAAGTACTGGATTGAAGACCCAGGGACCACGCAGAAGGTACAGCACATAGAGATCAATGCATATCAGGGGTTTCTACAACAGTAGAATGTTTTTCCTCCATAAAGGAAAAAAGTGCCCATGCAGTGTTCAATCTATGCCGTGTTCTGGAGAGATTTTCTACCCTGAAACAACTCTGGTAATATCAAATCATTTATTTCATCAGTATGGCAGACTTCCTAATCATTCATTTATCTTTTGTTTATTCACCAATAGCACCACAGAGTCATGCAGATCAAAGTACATCAAGAGGCATACCTGGAATTAATGGAAACCTGAAGAAGACCACTCTTCCATCCAAAGAGTGATAGGAATTGAATGCTCAAAATTTAAACAGAATGGGTTTCGGCCCTCTTTCTTTCAGAAGTTCTAATACTACATTTAGTTTCTCACCTACCTTCTCTGCTCCACTGGAGCTATAAATTCATGAAGAAACTCATTGTAAAGGTTGTTGATTAGTTATTAGAGAACTGCAAGTAGTTTCTTTTGAGACACAGTATCTGTGTAAAGTTGTAAGATAGGTTGAAGGAGATGTTTTCAGACTGAGTATTCAGCTATTGGCAATGTTGCACTTGACTGGTATTGCTATTTAATATGACAAGCACATTTCTTTGGATCCTGATCTGAAGTAGCGGTGATGTTTTCCTATCTTTGTGTTTACATTCATTTCATTTCGTTTCTACTGGCTTGCATCAAAATATTGGCATAGGATTTACCCTTGTTAGGTACCCTATGTTTCTGCTCTCCTTGCCATTAATGTTTGTCTTCTGAATTTGTTATTTAAGAATTGATTTCAGTTGGTTTAACCAGTGTTGTGGATGTTATTGCCTGCTCTCTGATGTATGAATTAAATGAATTCAGTTCTTAGATGTTTGTTGTTAAGGATTTAGCTGGAAGATTTGGGAACACTGGGGATTAGAGTTAGCCCTGTCCACTAGGATCCTTGTGCGACCAGCTGATCTTAAACTTTGTGCTCTGAAATCTGTATTGTCTCCTCCTCTCCTACCTTTCCATATCACACAATCATCTTTAAGATCCAATGTTTTAGATGACTAGCCCAACTGAAAGCCTTCCTGTTGAGTATAAAGAAAATCCTTTCCTGACTCCATTGCCCAATGGTCTTGAATGCTTTCCTGGAATAATTCACCTTTGCCTTATCCCTCTTTTCTCATCCTTGTCTTACATTGAACCCTTCTTTCCTGATAACCAGCAACCAAACAAACAATCAAACAAACAAACCTTGTGCCTATAACTAGCCTAACATCTTAACATTCGAGCTTCAAATACAAATATACTTTGACTATCATAGAGAGATCCCTCTCTGGACCCAGGAGGGCTAGATCCTGAGGTCTAAAAGTGGTTTGATGTTGTCTCATCTTTTGGTCTTGCCAATCTGGCCAAAACATGGGAACCCCAACACAGGATAATGAAGGTGAAAAACAATATTATTTTCCTCTTCCAATGGTGACTCCACAACAAAAGGACCCTGTAAAAAAATTCAGTGATGGGAAGTGAACTATAAATTTAGTTAATAGAATACATATGCAACAGGGTGAACCTTCCCAGAGAAAATCAGTTGATACTAATATTTTGGAGAGATTTGTTCCCATACCCAAACAAGAAGAAAATTCTAGAAAGAGTGAAGAAGAACTTGAAAATAATGTTAAACAAACTCATCCTTTCATTTTGACAAAAGAGTTGGAGAAGGTAAAAATTTAGGTACCTCTTCTAGAATTAGCTAAAATACCAGTCTACAAGAAATAAATTTCAGAATTTACTAATCTCACACAGATTGAAGATCTAAGTGACATTATGAACTTACAAGAAGAGAAACCAGTGGTCACCTTTGGTCCTCATGTAGAATAAGTAGACCCTTCTGTCCCACCATTCTATATTTATTTTTTGCTTCATGATTTTACTCTCCATAATTGTATGATGGACTCAAGTGCATCCCATAATATCATGCCATTGTATGTTATGAAGGAACTAAACTTGTAGATTACCAAACCTTACAGGTATCTATATTCATTTGATTCCAAAAGGGAGAAATGTATTGGGTTAATTAAATATGTATCAGTTTCTTTGGCAAAAATTCCAACAAAGGGTATAGTCATGGATGTAGTGGTTGTTGACATTCCAGCCAGGTTTGGAATTCTCATGTCAAGATCTTTGGGAGAAAAGCTAGGAGGTGTTCTTAAAATGGATTTCACTTATGCTATAATTCTTGTTTTCAATGGGGAAGAAAGGAGATTATACAGGGAAACAAGGTTCATGAATACTACTACCAAGAAAGATTCATGAAATTCCCCTATTTATAGTCAAGAAACAAAATATCTTTTATGTTTCATGCTGCATGAAGATGTAGAATTTTTTGAAGACACATGGAAGCAACACTCTTCAGCCATTTTAAATAATGAGCTGCACTCAGAAAATATTTGGAATTCCTACTTTGATGGTGCCTACTCCAAGGAAGGAACATAAGCTATATTCTTGCTGATATATCTAGAAAGTAACCTCATGCCTTTTTATTTAAATTAGAATTTGATTCCGACAAGCAACATGGATGATTATTAGGCCTTGATATTAAGCCTTCAAGTTTCTAAAAATATGGGAGTTAAATGTATTCCAATTTTCGGACTCTGAATTGATAATAAGATAGATTAAAATCATTGTCAGACCAAGAATCCAAGATTAAGATCATATAGAAATGGAGTTTTGGATCTGATAGAGAACCATTTTGAAGCCTTCAATCTTTAGTTCATCAGAAGGGAGGAGAATAGGTTTCCGGATTCATTAGGAGTTGCAGCTAGTACCTTTAAGACTCTAATGAATCCAAGGTTAAGGTATGAGATTGAAATTAGACACAGACCCTCCATTCCTGACAATGTGAAATATTGGCAGGTGTTTGAAGATGATGAGAAGATAAATAATTTCTTGACAATGATTGGAAACTTTGAAGATGTTGAGACAGATCAAGAAGAAGAACAGACAGAGTAGAAAGGAGAGGTAAGAAACCACAAGCAGTCAATAGGTGAGAAGAATATTATCCAATTGAAAGACAGTATCCTCCCTAAAGGACTGGTTCCCCTTGAAAATTTATTTTATTCTAATGATGTTTTTGTTGATTCAAAGAAAACACATCAAGAATAAGATATGGAAGAATGTAATTTGGGAACTCAACAAGAGCCAAAAATGGTGAAGTTATTCAAGGGTGTTCTCGAAAATTATAAAGAAAGATAAATTGATATTTTTAAGAAGTATATGGATGTGTTTTCTTGGTCATATGGAGACTTGAAAACATATGATAAAAGCATAATACATTATAAGATCCAGTGAAAGAAAGTGTGATATCCCTTTTTCAGAAATATCGCAAGTTTGTGCCAGAGATGGACTGTTGAGGCATTTATTAGTTAGGTCTCATTCCTAATAAGTGAGAGAACCAGAGGCTACCTGGCCTTTTGCAATCTCTGTCTACATATATGTGACTTTCCTATTCGGGAATTGCTACACCAAGCTCCTTAGGGACGTTGTATAAGGAAGTAGATGTGAAAATAAGGCCACCCACTGCTGAAATGATTTAGAGCATATATATTTCAACCTCCTTGCATAATTTAAGCTCAAATAAATAACCTTAAGCAAGTTATTCAGATCTCCCACAGTGAACTAGTTGAAAATGGCAGCAACATGTAAGCACAAAACAACTATCTCCAGAAAATAACGATATACAAGTGAGAAATGGGTCTTATAACCCTTAGTAGACATGGTATGCAGCTCACATACAAAATTTTAGGTGAAACAAATGACTCTAGCTCATATAAACAAATCTCCCTATTTCTATATGCCTCAAATGAGCTTAAACCCCATAGCTTAGAACATGCAGAATCTACTGAATCAAGATCAGAGTTATTTTCATTAGGGTTTATACAGAGAATAACATGAAATATCAGATCATAAATGAAAAAGCATCCAATGGCTAAGAAAATGTGATCCCTTTCCTATTTATACACAATAAAGATCACCCTCACAATAGGAGGTGTAAAATAAGCTGCTCAAAACTTCCCTTTTTACATTAGGAAGGGTTTTATTCATGTTAAGAGGCCTCCTATTCTTTTTTATTCACCTACTACATAATATGAGAAAAAATTTAATGTTCCAATTTATTTATGAAAATTTTGGAACATTACAGTCCTCCCCTCCCAAATGTTTCTTGTCCTCAAGAAAATACAAGGATAGAACTGAGTGAATCTCCTTACCTCATCTGGTAGTATCATCATATGATGGAATCCTCCAGAGAATATGATGCCATCTCATCCATGAAACTCCATAGTGCCTCTCCCAAGCATATAGACTAGCATCTGGTGAAACACCCCAAATGACTAAGATCATGAGAAGGAAAGTGCTCAAGGAGACAACCATGTGTGGTCTAGAGGTATTCTCAAGGCATGGATTTCAAGATGCATGGGAATTATTATTTCCCCCAAATTGAAACCTCCACCCCCAAGCTATCATCCATATAAAATGAGTCACCCTCCAGCATGGTAACTCATGAAGAATCCCGTCCACCTTTGGCTCCTGAAGTGTAGGTGGGCTGAATGACTGAACATGATAGGCAAGAAGGCCTATCCCACACTTTCCTCCTCTCCACTTATGAATAGTTCAGATTATGTGTTGTTCATGGGCTGCCAATTTATTGCCTTCAAGTGGTAAAATGTAGAGCAATCCACCAAATATTTCTCCTCCAACATTGAAGAACAAGCTGCCCTAAAACATTTCTTCCATGATGAATAGGACATGATCATCATAGAATGTCCAAATGAGATGTTTGTTGTGGATTTTTAATGCTGCTATATGGTACAAACAATGTCTCAAAAGGACACAGCGTAATCTCATCCATTTCTCCTTCAGAAAATGGCATGGCAAGTAGTATGTTGCTAAATGACTAGTGGTGAAAATTCTCACATTCACTAGTAGAAAGTAAATGGCTGAATGGATCAGCTGAACATACAAGTCATATTTGATCACTTGCCCATGATTATACAATGAATTATCATCAAAATTATGGTCCACCTCAAAAGGAAACAAATACTTAGCTGTGGTGACCATGGTTTTTCTCATGTTCCCCTTAGAACATGCAATGCAGAAAATGTGGGAATCCTTCCCCTTTAAGGACATTCCCCACTCATGTGTCATTCTTCCAATCATGCTCCCAATGTAAATCAGATCCAAATTAGCAAAGGAATTCATGATCAGCAACAAAATTAGGAAAATGCTGAAGGTTTCATGTGATGCAAGGAAGTACCAACAGTTCCCCCAATAGTGACAGCGCAGTTTTCCAAGTTGCTGCTTCAGAAATTTACATGGAAAAATGCTTTGTGTCTCATGGCTGATAATGTAAATTAGCTGAGCATGTATGAAATGGAAAAAATCTGCCAAAGGCCATGTGAAATATGGCTGCCTCCATCATATATTTTGGCCCAATTTTTCCCATGGAGCAATCTGATAAGCTTTCCCTCTTGTAGAGCCATGCACTACACGATAATGGTAAGAGTATACAAATCAGCCAATGTAAAAAAAGATTTCTTACCATATGCCGAGATTAAAATGATGTATGGATCCATGAATGAACCCTCCATAGTTGTTTGGCATGCTCCCATGAAGAGGAATGAACTAGGTGTTGCAAGAAGATCCTTCTTCTCATGCTTGGGAATCCAAGTCAGGAAGAATGTAGCATAGTAATAGATGACTCCATATACTACCTCATCCATCTCACCTCCTCCCTCTTCATCAAGTGCAACAAACATGAAATGGTCTTGGGACCTGTGGGTTATGGATCCACCATACTTCCGCTGGGCACACTTCATCCATTGGTTACTGCTCCAAAGAGATAACGTTGTTGGCCTATACACATAGGCTCTCATCCATATCAAGCTCCATTCTTTAACATGTAGTTTGTCAAAGATATTCTCCATAATGTTGCCATATATGAGGGGTCTCCTCCATGATGAAAACACCTCTTGCACCCTGATAGTGCCATACTTCACCCTTGCAACACTATGCCAAGTGGGAGAGCAATTTTTCCCTTTCTCTCTCCCAATCCTCCGAAACAAAAAATATCCTTGATGCCTCTCCATACCTCCATCACTCATCATATGTGGTGGAAACAAAATGACCCTACCATCACAATGCATCCACACTCCTTTCTATCCCATGATGAAAGTATCATGCCAAGCTCCTTCCATCCACATACCCTTGAGAAAAGGACATGTCTCATGATGGCCAAACTCTTTCCTTAGTAGCCAGCACAGCTTTGCCTCTTGCTGCCCTGCGTCATAGATATGCAAGTGGCTCACAAACCTCTTGCTCTCCATCCAATCTCCTTTATCAAGATATGGTTGTCCCTAATCCTTCTCTCCTTTGGCATCTTCTCAATGAAGATTGCCATTATCCCAAAGCAAGTATTCCTCCTTACACCTCATGGGATGTTGAGATGTAACCCATTGAATAATTTCCAGGAATGGCCTCTCACCAATCAAACCCTTGAATCCACAAGAATCCAAGAGTGCTAAGGACAAGAAAACCTTAGGAGATGGCACCTCATGCATGATGCTCCCCAAGTCCTTGCACCATAACTCCCCATGCTACATGCAACTCAATAAGGGTGCCAAGGAATGAGTGTTTATCCCTTCTTGGATCAAACCCATATTGTATAGTGTTGTATAAACTTGATTCTCTTTATCAGCATGAAGTTTCAATCCTGGGCCATGTGAATGCAAGTTTCCCAAACCCACTATGAAATTTTATGAATTGTCACTGCATGGAAATTTTTGCATACCTTTGTGGGTCTTTGAGACATCTTGTATGGTTGCAAGAGTCCCTCTGTCTGATTTGTTGGCTGATCCAACTACTGATATGGTGGGCTGCTCCTCTATGAACTAGACAGTGCTGGTAGAAGCCCCCTCGAGTGGAGAAGAATGCTCCTCCTCCTCTGGCCATCTATCCACTCCCTCTCATGGCCCTCCATACTCTTCACTTCCTTCATGAGCATAGGAAGTGCTTTATTCTTCTTCTACCCCTTGAAACCCTCTATAGGTTTCACTGTAGATTTTCTCATCTTGAAACCCTCTTGGAGTTTCACAGCACCTTTCTTTCCCATTAGTTGAACCCCTTTGGAGAGGCTCCTTTCCGATCTGAAAAATAGATGAGAGTAACCTCATCCTCTCCATATTTTTTCTCCTCTTCTTTGTATTCTCTAGGTGGATCTGAAATCCAAAAGCTGAGCCAAGATGGCTGCTCCTTGCTCTTCTCTTTAGTTTTCTGAAAGCTTGATCTCATAGGCAGTGCTAGAGATCATGCTCTGATACCACTGTAATATTCCTTTTTTAGAAATATCACAAGTCTGTGCCAGAGATGGACTGATAAGGAATTTACTGGTTAGGTCTCCTTCCTAAGAAGGGAGAGAACCAGAGGCTACCTGGCCTTTTGCAGTCTCTGTCTACAGATATGTGACTTTCCTATTCGGGAATTGCTGTAGCAAGCTCCTTAGGGACGTTGTATAAGGAAGTAGATGTGAAAATAAGGGCACCCAATACTGGAATGATTTATAGAATATATATTTTGACCTCCTTGCAGAATGTAAGCTCAAAGAAATAATCTTAAGTAGGTTATTCAGATCTCCCACAGTGAACTACCTGAAAATGGCAGCAACATGTAAGCACAAAACAACTATCTCCAGAAAATAACGCTATAAAAGTGAGAAATGGGTCTTATAACCCTTATTATACATGGTATGTAGCTCACATATAGAATTTGAGGTGAAAAAAATGACTCTAGCTCATATAAACAGATATCCCTATTTCCATATGCCTCAAATGAGCTTAAACCCCATAACTTAGAACATGCAGAATCTACTGAATCAAGATCAGCGTTATTTTCATTAGGGTATATATAGAAAATAACATGACATATAATATCATAAATGAACAAGCATCCAATTTCTAAGAAAATGTGATCCCTTTCCTCTTTATACACAATAAAGATCACCCTCAGGGGGTTTCATGAAAATACAAAGTGTACAAGTGCAGATCTACAAATATATGTAGTTGGAAAACACATTCACTGCAAAAATGAATATAAATATGGCTAAGAATATGAAAATACAGAAGAGGAATGGAATATAGAGCTTTCTAGGAGAAGGGTTGGCCCTTTCTCCAAAGAACAAGCCCTCAAGCAAGGAATCAAACCCTACAACTGCTGCTCTCACAAAAATAACGTAGTTTGCCCAGTGAATTGCGTTGTGATGGATGGAACATGAGTTGGACACATGCCAAGATCTGAAATTAGCACTAAGATCTCCTACATAGCCCCCTCAATGCAAGAGAAAATCCCTCCACTGAATGGAAATGCACAAGAGTAGATGAAACAACCCTCCCACTGCACTACCCAGCAACACAGCATCCTCTGCTATAGAAATAACGTTGTAACTGTGAGAAATTCTTGGCCTACAATCCATATGTGGGAGAAATGAAGCACAACCCCTTCAAGAGATCACTCAATGAAGGAGAACGAATTCCTAAACAGGAATTCCTCCAAACTCTGCTGAGCAGCAGGAGTTTGCAGAAAATGTCTTAGTAGACATGAAATCGAAATACACCAGCTAACCCCACAATGATTCCCTTCTCCTCCTTATGAATTTGTGAGCTCCTTCACCTTGGGTCCCACCTCTTAGGGTTTCCATCTTCATTTGAATCTCTTCCTTCCAAAACTGCGTTGTCTTCTCAGGCAAGCTACTCCTCCTTAGGCTGCGCTGGTTGACTTGGTCAACCTAACCTTGTCCTCATACACGTGGCCCTTTTCACACTAGGAGGTGTTAAATAAGCTGCTCAAAAGCTCCCTTTTTACATTAGGAAGGGTTTTATTCATGTTAAGAGGCCTCCTCTTCCTTTTTATTCACCTACTACACAATATGAGAAAAATTTTAATGTTCCAATTTATTTATGAAAATTTTGGAACATTACAGAAGGAATTAAACCACAAAAAAAAAAAGTATGAAGAAATTAAAAAAAAATCACCCCCCAACTGTGGGATGAAGAAAATTGGAGAGATAAGATTGTGTGTGGACTTCAGGAATTTAAACAGAGCATCTCTAAAGATAATTATACTTTACCAAAAATGGATTATGTCTCACAGAAGGTGAAAGGAGCTTACAGGATGTTTATGGTTGATGGATTCTTTGGATATAATCAAGTGGCAGTGGGTCAGGAAGATAAAAAAAAGACAACTTTCACAACCCCCTGGGGAACCTTCATGTATGCAAGGATGCCATTTGGTCTTATGAATGCAAGTGAAACTTTTCAAAGGGCCATGGACATAGCGTTTGTTGGGGACAAGTATGTGGTTATATATTTGGATGATGTAACTTTTTTTTTCAAGATCATATGATGAACACTTGGAAAATCTACCATAGAACTTTCGAAAAGTGCAGGAAGTATGGTCTATCACTAAATCTCAAAAAATCTTTGTTTTCCTTGGAGGAAGGTAAATTATTGGGTCACATGGTTTCAAAACAAGAAGTGAAAATTGATCCAGCAAGGGTGGAGGCAATTCAGACCATTCCTTTTCCCAAAAGCAATAAATATATTCAAATATTTTTGGGGAAAATAAACTTTCTGAGAATATTTGTACCAAATTATGCTGAGAATGTGAGAAATATAATTGACATTTTGAATAAAAATGAAAAAGTGAGGTGGGATAAAAAAGCAAGAGAAGAATTTTCCAAAATAAAAGAAGCACTCCAGGAAGCTCATGTTTTAATAAGTCCTGATTATCAAAAGGTATTTCAAATATTTTCATTCACTTCCCCCACTACTATTGCTACTGTGTTATTGCAGAAAAATGAGGATAGTAAGGAGCAGCCAGTGGCATTCTTCAACAAAGTTCTAAGAGATGTTGAGCTCAAATATAACATTTTGGAGAAACAAGTGTATGCATTGGTTAAAGCACTCAAAGAATTCAAGACTTATGTGTTACAATCTCAAATAACTGCTTATGTACCTAATTCTGTTGTCAAGGACGTGCTGGTTCAAAGTGATGTTGAAGGAAAAAGAGGGAAATAAATAGCTAAAATCTAGGAGTATGATTTGGACATTAAACCCACCAAGTTAATCAAAGGACAGGGTTTAGAAAATTTGCTAACAGAAACAAATTTCAAGCATTGGGAATTAATATCTTGGCACCAGTGGATGGAGCTGATAATGAAGAAGGTCAGAATAAGCCCAAAACAAGTATTAAATACAATTTTTTGTGTTCATATTGATATAAAGATATTTTTCATTACCTGTGTTTCTTTTCTTTTCCATATTCACTGAATAGAACCAAATACAGAGCTCTCAAGATTAAATCTCATCCATATGTCATAGTAGAAGTTTTACTAGAAAGATCCTGGTGGTATTTTTTTGTTGTGTTTAACTGAAGGTGAATCCATTGAAGTTATCAAGAACTATCATGAAAGTCTAGGTGGAGGAAATTATAGTTGGAAGGTAATAGCACATAAAATCCTCAAGTTGGGTTTTTATTGGCCTACATTGTTTTCTAATGTATACAGAGTGGTTTGAATTTTTCAGAAGTGTCAATTGTTTGTAGAAAAAAAAGAGACTTGCTCCATTGCCTCTCATTCCAGTATTCATAGAAAAGAATTTTAGGTAGTGGGCACTGGACCTTATTGGAGAGATCAATCCACCATTGAGTGGGTACTTCAAATGGATTCTAACTGCTACTAATTACTTCATATAGTGGGTTGAAGAAATCCCCACCAAGAAAGCAAATGACCAAGTGGTAATGAAGTTTCTAGAGGAGAACACCTTCAGTAGGTTTGGATTTCCTGTCAAGATTGTAACTGAAAATGCTCAGGTATTTAATTATTCTTGATTCATTAATTTCTGTAAAACATATAATGTAATTTTGTGACATTCCACAATCTACCATCCATAGGGGAATGGATTAGCAAAGTCTTCAAACAAGACATTGGTCAGGATTCTGAAGAATAAAATCACTGAAAATTAGAAAGACTAGGATTCAAAGTTGGATTTTTCTCTTTGGGAAGTACGAGTAACACTAGGAGGTCTACTGGAAAGTCACCCTATGGATTGGTTTATGGAACTCAGGAACTATTTCCTTCTCATTTGGCCAAACCAGTGATTTCTTTCCTTCAAGAAGCTCAGGAAGAACCTGATGCTCTAGTGAGAAGATTGAACAAAGTGATTGAATCAAGTGAAGCTAGAAACAAAGTTAGAGATAAATTGATTTCTTATCAAGAAAATATGAAGTCCATATTTGATATAAAAGAAAAATAAATCCTCTTTAAAGCAGGAGATTTAGTATTAAGATGGGATGCCAGAAGGGCGGATAAAGGAAAGCATGGAAAGTTTGACCCTCTCTGGTGTGGTCTGTACATAATGTTTGAAGCCAAATCAAACAATACTTTCATCCTAGAAGATTTAGATAGAGAATCTCTACAGCTGCCTATCAATGGACAATATCTGAAGCATTAGCACTAAAGTTCAACATTTCACCATTGTAAATACATATTGCTCATTGTTCATATGTCACCAAACAGTATTTGGCTCCATGCCCAATGGATAAGGCACTGATCTACGATTCTTAGAGCTTTCATGGAAAAAATAACTATCCCCAGGTGGAGCCAAATGTTGTGGCTCATTTTCATTTACTTCTTTAAATATTTCTCAAAACGACAAAAAAACATATATGGTAGAAAATGAAAAAAATTTGTATATCAAAAAATAATTTTGATACATATGTTGGTGTATTAACATTATGTGTGGAGATGTGAAGGCGGGTCGAGTCGGGCTTCTTCACAAGCTCAGGAGAGACTAGCATTATAGAATACCGAATAAGCTCAAGAGGGTTACATCGTGGAGAAAAACAAATTGGTAATCAAGATCATTTATTCATTAAAGGAACATATGCAAGCCTGTTGAATGAAACTTGTGTTCATTATCAAAGAAATCATATATATTTCCTGAAGGTGGAGAGCTGGCATATTTTCTCTTAAAAAATTAAGAGTTTTGGAAGAATCGTAAAGGGTAAAATCGACAGCCAGGATCAAAGCACTGAATTGAAGCCAAGAGATGGACGGCGGAGATCATAGCACAGAAATGCAAGTTAGATTGATCACAGGTTGTGAAGAGAAGCCACATGTCGGCCATAGGTTCCATCGCACATCGCACTTCGCGACTTTTAACACTTACCTTCCATTTCTTATAAAAAATCTTCTAATATACGATTTGCGATCAGCCCCACCTTCATCCTGCCACGTCACCTTCCCTCTGTTGCACGTCATAAGTTTAGGAGAAAAGCAATAAGGAATATGTTATGAACGTCGAAGTACCGAAATGAGATGGAAAGGCAGACGTGATACCATTAAAAGGTTAAGTTGAATTTATTTAAAGTCCAATATTATGTGCAATTTCATTGGTTTTACGAAGAAACTTGAATGCAGGTAGTAGACTTGGGTAATGCCTGACCCCGTGCAAAATATAGTTGTATGCGGCGGTGCTCTGTAAATAAATGGAAGATTGAACATTGCAGGCACGAGCGGAAGAAGCAGAGTCAGGAAGTAGGGGACAGGATAACATGGCTTGAAGTGCAGAGGCATAAGCAAAGTCAAGAAAAGGAGGATATGGTGGCACTGTTTGAAGCACAATAGTTGGGCCAAGTCGAGCAAAGAGGAATTATTGTAGAACTATTCAGATACCACATCAAGAAAAAAAAATACATGATAGCAAGAAAAAAAGACAAACAATGAACTCTGGAAGAGATGTAGGGCAAGGATGTCAGATCTGTCAGGGAGACACAACAACACTTCCAGGAGACGCATCAGTAACAAATCAAATTCAGCAAAAAGAATGATATTTCAAGATTTAATTTGTTTTCTTTGTAATTTAATATCGAAGCTATAGTGATGTCCTCAATTGAAATACAATAAGTAGTTTTAATAGTTTAGGTAGTCGTAGTAGTTTCAAGAATTTTTAGAATTTACGAACTATTTTTGATGTATTTAAGAAAGATAGAAAGAAAGAAGAGGGGTTCCAAGTTCTAGACCTCTGGAAGACTAAAACTATGGTACTTACTTTTATGAGGAATTAATGAAAGAAGCATCAAGTTTCCTACGATTGTTGATGGTGATTTGTTCTTCCTGTGCCATTTTGTGTCCCTTCTTCTTGAATGAAGTGAAGTGATGTAGCAGTCGGTCTCTTAATTAAATTTTTGAGTAAGAATTAAGTAACCTTAATTTGCACTCCTTCACTCCAACTACTCTCCCTTCTTAAACTCTCTTTGGAACTTAAAAGTAATAGATTATGTGTGTACATCATATTATTTTGAGTTTCTTCTCTCTCCATAAATTCATTCTGAGATTTAGAGTGGTAGATTTTGTGTCACAACATATCATTTTGAGTTTCTTCTATAGTTCTTATTTTCCATTCAAATATCAGCAATTAATGGCATTGTAGAGTCTTTCATTATATCGGGTTGCTAATGGTTTTAAAGAATTAGTTTCCCAATGGATTGAAGGAACACCACCTGATATAATTACTTTGTGACACACTTTTAAAAAAATGTCTTAAGCACTGATTCCTTTCCACATCCAAGGAATTGTCTCTTAAGATATGACAGGTCCTTCCAGCACTTCTTGGCCTTCAAGATCCTCTAGTAGAAATAATTTATTACCTTTGAATGCAGTGATCTTGTAAGGTCCTTTCCATAAATTTTCAAACTTTTTGTGCTTACTCTTGTCTTCATTTTGGGCTTCCCAGTGAAGAGCAACATCTCCAAGCTTGAAATCGTTAGATTTGGTCTTCCTATCATAAATATTTTTTATTTTCTCATGAAGCTTTGAAGTATGACTAAATACTTCATCTCTTGACTGATGTAGATGGATCGTTTGGTTGATTCTTTGTTGAATGTCATTTGGTTCATTGTCTATCTCTCACAGAATTTTCATCACCAATACAACTAGAGAAGTAGGGAACATTGTGTCAACACCATAGATAATTTGGAAAGGTGACATGTTTATTTATCTCTTTGTGCTAACTCTATCCACCAATAGAGAATTGGTGAGCTTTTTGTGCCAATTCCTCTTCTTTCCTGCAGCATCTTGTTCATTATGTTCACCAAAGATTTATTTGACAATTCAGCAATTTCGTTGCCTTGAGGATAGTATGTTGTAGAATGACCTATCCTAATGTGATACTTATCATAAAATTAAATAATTTTCTTGGACATAAATGGGGCTGCATTTTCAGTAATGATCTTGTGTGGACAGCCAAAACAAGACAAAATATCATTCTCTAGAAACTGAATAATAATAGTGTCAGTAGCTTGCCTCATAGGGATGGATTTAATACATTTGGTGAAATAATATGTGGTAGTGACTATCCATTTATGTTGAACTGATGATGGAGGATGGATCTCACCAATGAATTCAAAGTCCCCATTGTTGGAATGGCACTTGCACTTCAATTAGTTTTAAGGGAAAAGGCAAGAGCTTCCTATTTCCCTGAAATATTTGACAATCATGACAGCTCATGAATATTTTATAAACATCAGAAAATAAACTTGGCCAATCGAAGCCCACCCTCGAGTTATTTTTATTTGTAGTCTCCCAATAAATATGACCACCACAGTCACCTTTATGGAAATTTGTCATCACTTTTTCAAATTCTCCTTCAACCAAACAATTCAACAACACTCCACCTGGATCTTTCCAATACAAGAAAACATTAAGAATGCAGTACCTAAGAGATCTTAACATAAAATACCTAGCCTTACTACAAGCTAGGATGAGGATTAAAGTGTTGCAAAACATGAACTATATCATCATATCAAAGCGATAAAGAGAAAATTTCATATACCTCAGGTAATATTTTAGCCTCTTTCTCTTCAGATAATGCAGCAATAAAATTGATGTCCAAAGCATGGAGATTTGAATCCACCATAAGCTTCTCCAGGCCTTGTTCCTTGATGAATTTTCTAGGCTTGATCTCCAAGTCATATTCCAACATAGCAATGATCCATTTACCTTTCCGCCCTTCAGTATCATTCTATGTAAGCACATCTTTGACAACAACATTTGGAACATATGCAATGACATGAGAGTGGAAAATGTGGACTCGGAATTCCTTCAATGCTTTGACTAATGTCAAGTCTCGTTTCTCAATGATGTTGTACTTCAAGGCTGTGTCTCTTATGGTTCTACTGAAGAAGAATATGGGTTGCCCCATGTTTTGATTTTTGTTTTGCATGAGTTAAATAGCAAGAGTATGCTCCGAGGCAAATGAAAAAATGAAAAAATCAAGTGTATAATCTAGACTAAGAAAAACAGAAGCATAAGATAAAGCCAATTTAACTTGATTTAATGATTTATTCACCTCTTCATACCATTTTACTTCACTATATTTCTTCAGCATGTCAGTAATTTTCCTAAAGTGTTCAACAAGATTGGGGAGAAAGTCAAAAAAATTATTTTTCCATTGAATGACTGAATTTCCTTTTTGCTCCTAGGATAGTCCAAGTTTTAAATTTCTTCAATCCTTGAAGGATCTATCCTAATTCCATATTTTGATATGATATGGCCCAAAAATTTACCTTCCTCCATAGAGAAAACGCTCTTCTTTGGGTTCAACGATATGCCAAACTTTCTACATCTCTGAAAAAATGTTTTCAAGTGTTACAAGTGCTGCTCATCCGTCTTGGAAAAAACAGTGATATCATCACGATAAATGACCAAAAATACATAATTTTCATTGGAGAAAGCATTATCCATCACTCATCTAAAAGTAGCCCCTGCATTCTTCAATCTGAAAGGCATTTTAGCATACATGAAGATGCCCCAAGGTGTTGTGAAGGTTTTCTTTTCCTGAATATATGGATGGACCAAAATTTGGTTATACCCGAGTCCAAAAATGAAATTCTGGAATATCCAAGTAACCTTTGCAAAATATGGTCCATATTTGGTAGTGGGTAATTTTCCTTCAATGACAGTTTATTCAGATTTCTGAAATCAATGCACAAACGAATCTCTCCTGTCTTCTTTCTCACTGGTACTAGATTGGACATCCAATTTGAAAAGCAAAAAGGCACTATAATACCAGCAGTAAATAATCTATTTACCTCCTTTTGAATAGAGGGCAGCAACTTTGGATTCATACTTCTTAACTTCTGGCAGAAAGGTTTCTGATTCGGATTCAAGGGAATGGTATGTTGATTTATGTTCTTATCATAGACTTTAAAATCAGAATATTCCTAAGAAAATACATCAAAAAACTGAGACATAAGCATTCTTTATTTACCTTTAATTTCTGCACTCTAATATTTTGAAATTTTTACCATCTTTGGTTTTTCTAGAGTGCCAAGATTGAGATCTTCCACTCCCACTTCCATCAGTAACATAGTAATTGTGTGTGAAACATCATATTAATAAAAAATCTCTTCCAAATGTACCAAACCTCTTAGAATGGAGTTATCTTTCAGCTGAAGCAATTGCATCTCTATTGCATGGATTTCTTGGTCATCTTCATAGCACTGGTTATTTATTTGATAATTAAAAAATTCATCTTTTATCTACAAGAAGTTGTTGATTTGTTTATCATCTTGAAAGACTTGTCAATACTGGACACTATCAGGAACAGTAGGTGATCCGAATCTTGGGGGGAGGCCCCCAAGATCTAAAAAAAATGAAATGGATCTGACAAGATCTACAAAATTAGAATGCCAGAAAAAAAAAGAGAACACACTGCAAATAAAACCACAAAGAAACTTGTTTTATTAAAACGGAGAATGACTGTAGAAGCTACATTATGGTGGAAAATTTGTCCTTTTACAAACTGAGGCTTGTTATTTATAGCTTTTTTTTAGTTACAATACCATGCGTAGATACCATAGGCAGATACCATGGGTCAATACCATGCGTAGATGCCACTTACAATACCATGGGTAGATACCACTTACAATACCTTAGGTAAACTCCATGTGTGGATGAATACCACGGGTGGATACATACCATGGGTAGATGAATATCATGGATAGATGTGACTTACAATACCATGGGAGAATAAATACAATGGGTGGATGAATACCATGGGTCGATGACATTTACAATACCATGGGTAAATTCCATGGGTGAATGGATAACATGGGTAGATGAATACCATGGGTGGATTCCATTTTCCATTTGGATCATTCCTCCCTCCTTAAGAAGAAATGGTCCCCATTGCATGAAGTACTCTCCTGAGAAGCCTTTGTTGAATATGAAGAGCCAATGAAGAGAAGGGTTTTGTGTAGTTAACCCATAACCGTGATGAACGAAGATCTGAGGATAGAGATACCCTGTAATGCTTGTGACCAACTGTGATATTGATAGTGTGCAGCATAGAAAATGGACTTCGATGAAGTGTGGGTTTGTGGATGAACCAAAACCATGAAAAAAGAAGATTCAAGGATAGAGATACCCTATAATTCTTGTGACCAATTGTGTCACTAATAGTGTGCGGCCTAGCAAATGGACTTCGATGAGAAGGATTTGTTGGCAATATGATGCAGAGTGTTGTCCTTGATGGCAACCTACTTGATAAAGTTGATGGCAACCTACTTGATGAAGTTGTTCTTGGTGAAAACTGACTTGTCCTATTTGTTAATGATGTAAATCTGATGTATCTACAAAGTAGTTCAGATGTAATAGAGAAAAGCAAAGTTGCAGAGAACAAAGGTAAAGACAAGAGCAACACCTAAACTATCAATTGGCAAAATAGACAGAGAACAGAGTGTTGAAAATAGTAAAGTCACCTGCCAGCCTTGGGCAGGAAGAAACAAGTACAGAAGCAGTAGAGGAGATTAAGTGCATAGCACTGTAAATTCAAGAAGAATGAGAAATCCATAAGGATGAATTAATTGTTGATGGGCCGCCGCCAAGTATTGCGAAGGAATGAAGACATTCGTAGTTCCAGACTACGGAGGAGCAGAGTTTATTTAAAGATAGTCATTTCGGGTTTTAAAGCCCTCAACAACCGATATGAAGAAAATTGAATAAAACAACCAAATACTTTAATTTCCAGAAAAGGGAGGACAAGTGGTCCCCACCACTTTAGCGCAAATCGCAAGATCGCAAGTTTTTAAGTTTAAATGTCTTGTTGATGTGGATATTTGCGATGTGTGATCGTTGCACCATCGCAACATCGCATATTATAATCATCGCCCTCCGCCATCGCAAGTTCGGTTGATTGTTTGCGATGTGCGCTTATCGCGCCATCGCATATTGCACCATTGCATATTAAAAAGTGTTCCGCCATATGTTTGATCGCCAATTTGCGATGCGATCCCATCGCAAATCGCAAATGTCAACTTTGCACACTTTTGTTTGATCGCGCCATTGCATATCGCACATCGCAAATGCTCGACTGCGATGTGGGCCCGGGGTCAAATATTTAAATCTAGTTTGTTTGAGGATTGAAGTCCGGGATTAAAATTTC
The DNA here is from genome assembly GCA_034641835.2 of Pinus albicaulis. Lineage (NCBI taxonomy): Eukaryota > Viridiplantae > Streptophyta > Pinopsida > Pinales > Pinaceae > Pinus > Pinus albicaulis. The sequence goes on along the minus strand of CM076572.1, from coordinate 680,839,909 downwards.
ATTGAAATTTGATTAAAAGTAATGTTACGGGGGCACTACATGCCAAGTTAGCGGCTCGTTAATGTTTCTTAACCTTGGCTATAGTATTATTTGGCGGAGATAAATATTACCCTTGGGACGATTCGTGCATGGAAGAACAAAGGTTGGGGTTTCAATTTGGATTGGCTCGATTTTTAATACGCTGGATTATCTATTTTTACCCTGTCCAGGAATACCATTAGCAGTTCGTGGTTTTGACTCATGGTTTTACTAAAGGAAAAACTATATAAGGAGAAGATAAATAGAGAACTAGGGGTGGGTGTGCAAGGATTGAAAATAAATAAATCCCTTTAAGAGATATCTGCATGATCGAACTCTGTTGTCTGTTAACATTGAATCTATGATGCACCTATGGAGTTGATCGAGGAAGTGATAAATCTCTATGAATATCAACAAATAAATGATGAATACCTGGCACAATTCTAAAATGAAGAAATCGGGATCTGGGTTATGCTGTTGGTATATTACGTTTAAAAGATCAGTGGTTGGTTGGTTGATTAGTTTATGATTCAATGAATGAATTGAATGGGTTATAAGGTTCAGTTTGATGTATGTGTGGAATGGGTCGAGTCTGAAAATCTGATGAGGAGAGGCCTGCAAGGTATGTTGTGTGAAAGCTGTTGGATCCAGTATGAAAATTGATGAAACGTGGTCCGCAGTGGTTCTGAGGGTCGAAGCCTTCAGTGAGGGGGTTGTAGCTCCCTTCCAGTGGTAGCTAGTAAACGAGAAGCGAGGGTAGTAGCTCCCTTCCGGAGAGAGGCTGGTAAACGAGAACAAGGGTCATAGCTCCCTTCCCGGGAGAGGCTATTAAACGAGAGAGGAAAGGGTTGTAGCTCCCTTACGGGATAGGTTGGTAAATGAGAGAAGGTTGTATGCAACAGGTGGAGTGCACAACGTCTTTGGTATGAGTTTGCGCCAGTACATGGTTGTAAGAAGTTTTCTTTATATAATAAATATTGAAGATTGAGACGACGACAAAGGTGGTTTTCTCCCAAATTGGGTTTCCACCTTAAATCCTAGTGTTCATGTGCGTTTCTTATGTGTGATGATTTATTCTGCTCTTACTTCACCTGTTTACTGCTTACTAAACATATGATGAATGAATGATGCAATGATCTAAGTTAAGAATTAAATGCATAATTAGATCTTTGGACATACGCAAGTTTTCTTAATGATATCCGCGTGTATACGCGAGTTGTGTTCAGTAAAGTAGCGTATGGGTTTAAAAGCAACAAAAGGTAAAAAAAATTCAGGCAGCACTAAATACTGATTCGGCCCCCCCCCCTCTCGGTGTTTTCCCAACACTTGTTTCAGAGTGGGTCCTTCTAAAGGAGCTTTGATCGACGAAGGAGATCCGTCACAATGGCAAAGAAGCAAAAGAAGAAGGCTACTCAAGGAAAGGAGATACCTCAGAAAACATGTGTAGCAGAAAATGGAGAAGATGAAACAGGTATTGATTGTTGTTCTTGTGATTCAATTTCTTGTGCATGCAATGGTGAAGAAAATAGTGAAAGTAATGTTATGGATACGAAGAAGCTCTCAGATTAAAGTTGAAGATAAACAAAGATCATTTAATGAGAGAGAATCTATCTACAAAGAGATGATCTCTAGAATGAAAGAACAGATAGAAATGCATCAAAAACGGCAGGATAAAGCAACCTATCAAAGTAGAAGACTTGAAGCAGAAATCATCTTTCTCAAATCAAATCTGGAAAAATCAAATAAGAAGAATGAAGAACTTTTACAAACTTGTGAAGAACAAGAAAATGAGTTGAAGGAAGAGATTTTAAAATTGAATGATCAAGTAGAAGAAGGAAGAAGGGTTGAAGAAAGTATGAAGAAGCAATGCCAAAGATTGGAGGTTGAGGTAAACATTCTAAAAGGTAAATTAGAAGAAAAAGATAAACTCTTGAGGTTTCAAGATAGTACTAAGATTCTGGACAATATTCTTAGTAGTCAAAGGTCTCCTTCTGTTAAATTTGGTCTTGGTTTTCATGAAACCGTTAAAGGAGAATCTAGTTCACAAGAAAGTGCTAAAGATTCAAAGGATATCAATGCAAAACCTGAAGTGTTGAAAGAAACAAAAGGTCAACCAACAATCATGAACTCTCAAAAGAAATCATTCCCTCCTTTGATCAATAATGTTGAATGCTTTAAATGTCATAATTATGGGCATGTTGCAGCCAATTGCAGAAGCAGATTGTTTCAGTCACAAACAAACAGATTCTACACAGAAAGGTACTCAGGTTTCTTTAAGGGATATTGTTTTTCATGTAGCAAGTATGGTCATAAAGCAACTGATTGCAATAGAAGAAAGAATAGAAAAACACATTATGATCCCTATGCTTACTTTTCTGGTCACGCAAGATGTTATGCTTGTAACAAGTATGGACATGTAGAAAAAGAATGCAGGATGAATAGATCTGAGAAATTGGATAATTTCCAGCACACAATAAGAAATTTCAAGCAAAGCTGGAAAAGGAAGGAGGACCGGTCAAAAACGTAGGGAATATTAACCCTACTGCAGTCATCCGCTTCTAAAGCTTACTTCTCATAATGACTGCAGGAGTGATGTGAGATACATTATAGGAATCAGTAATGTATCATCACAGGGGGAGCAATATATGATGATTCCCATGGTTGGTTTGGTAATTCTGGTTGTGTTTATTTTTGACAGTGCATCTGATGTGACAAGAAAAGACAGGTACAGGTGGTAAAAATTCAGGGGGAGATGAAGTTGTGAAATTTTTTTGTATTTCACCTTCCATACGTGGGTTTCGTGAAATAAAGCCGCGTATACACACGAGTTCCGCTGGAGACAGAAGCGTATGCTTTTCTGTTAAGGAAAACAGTAAGACAGCTAAAGATCAGAAACACAGGTTCTGGGGGAGCATCAGTCTAACTACTAATTATTGCATTGTTGGCATTGTATCTACTTATTCCTTAGTTCTTTTGATACTCATGCTCAATTGATGATGACATGATACATGGTTTCTTGTGATGAGATTATGGATGAACACTAATTGCTTTTTGCTGAAGAGTATCTTTTGTTTTCACACATGGATGAGATGGAAGTATTGTGATTCAGAGATAAGGATAGATCATGCAGAGTTTGTTGCTGATGACTTTTGACATGGTTGAGATCTTATATACATAATTCCTACACATATTTCATCATGATTATGAAATAAAGAGAAATCACGAAGATCTTGGTGATAACAGATCACATGGATGATTGCTTGACACATAGTGTCTATTGAAGAAGTTGTTCTGGTATGATAATTCCTATTGGGAAGAATATTTTGAGGTTGCAAAGAGTCTGAAGGCTTGGTTACTGAAGTGCTTATGCTACAACTATTGGATGACACTTGAAAACACAGCTACATTGTCTTATCTTTCTTCTCTCATATATTCCAGGGAAGCATTCGAATATCTCAAACAAAAGCTGGGATTAGTCTCTGCCATGCACAAGATCAGATCTGCTTAAATGCAGAAGATTGAATTGGATACGCGGATTTCATGAAAGACAGACGCGTATATACGCAAGTTTATGGGTGGTTGCTGACAATTTTTTCTTGGATCAACATTCTTCAGCACAGCTGTGGTGCTGTTGGGTATCTCTGGTGATGTTTCAGCTCTCATATTTCTGTTTCATTCTCTGATATTTGATGAAGATGCCTAATGATTTACTGTTGAAAGTGTTCAAAATGCACAAGCTAAGGGGGAGCATTGGTCATGTGGAAAGGATGCATTGTTGGCATTATGATGATTCTGAAAAATGATCTCTCTCTTGAGGTATTTTTGGTATTTGTTACAAAAGGTCATATTTGTAATTTGATGAAAAGGTCATGTTGAGACCTATGATATAAAATTGCAATATTCAGTCATGTAAGGACATTGATCAAATTTGTAAACCCACTTGGTTGGGTAGTTGAGTCAAAATGTGTAAACCCACTTGGTTGGGTACTTGAGTCACATATGTAAATCCACTTGGTTGGATCTTTGATGTAAGTATGAGTCCTTGGTGATAGGAAAGGTCATAGAGTCATGTACTTAATTGAAAAATATGTTTTAAGATTCAGCATGAACTCAGGGGGAGCATGGTAAATTCAGTGCACATCAGATCTACAGAGCTCTTCTAACTACATGAGAAGGAAAACCTTTTTTTGGTTTTGATCCGCCCTTTGCCCTTGATGTCAAAGGGGTAGAGTATCATGGTGTTTGAATAGGGGGAGAGTATCATGGTGTTTGCATAATGGTTATATTCAATGTATCTATCTGTTGTGGTGATCAAACACCATCATGGTTGCCATCAAGTCCAAAAGAGGATATTGTTGGCAATATGATGTAGAGTGTTGTCCTTGATGGCAACCTACTTGATAAAGTTGATGGAAACCTACTTGATGAAGTTGTTCTTGGTGAAAAATGAATTGTCCTATTTGTTAATGATGTAAATCTGATGTATCTATAGAGCAGTTCAGATGTAATAGAGAAAAGCAAAGTTGCAGAGAACAAAGGTAAAGACAGGCACAACACCTAAACTATCAATTGGAAAAATAGACAGAGAACAGAGTATTGAAAATAGTAAAGTCACCTGCTAGCCTTAGGCAGGAAGAAACAAGTACAGAAGAAGCAAAGGAGATTAAGTGCATAGCACTGTAAATTCAAGAAGAATGAGAAATCCGTAAGGATGAATTAATTGTTGATGGGCCGTAGCCAAGTTTTGCAGAAGGAATGAAGACATTCGTAGTTCCAGACTATGGAGGAGCAGAGTTTATTTAAAGATAGTCATTTCGGGTTTTAAAGCCCTCAACAATCAATATGAAGAAAATTGAATAAAACAGCCAAAGACTTTAAATTTCTGAAAAGGGAGGACAAGTGGTCCCCACCACTTTAGCGCAAATCGCAAGATCGCAAGTTTTGAAGTTTAAATGTCTTGTTGATGTGGATATTTGCGATGTGCGATCATTCACCATCGCAACATCGCATATTATAATCATCGCCCTCCGCCATTGCAAGTTCCGTTGATTGTTTGTGATGTGCGATTATCACACCATCGCATATTGCACCATCGCATATTACAAAGTGTTCCGCCATATGTTTGATCGCTAATTTGCGATGCGATCCCATTGCAAATCGAAAATGTTAACTTTGCGCACTTTTGTTTGATCACGCCATGGCATATCACACATCGCAAATGCCCGACTGCGATGTGGGTTCGAGGTCAAAGATTGAAATCCAGTTTGTTTGAGGATTGAAGTCTAGGATTAAAAGTTCATTGAAATTTGATTAAAAGTAATGTTACGGGGGCACTGCATGCCAAGTCAGTGGCACGTTAATGTTTCTTAACCTTGGCTATAGTATTATTTGGCAGAGATAAAGATTACCCTTGGGACGATTCGTGCATGGAAGAACGAAGGTTGGGATTTCAATCTGGATTGGCTCGATTTTTAATACGCTGGATTATCTATTTTGACCCCGTCTAGGAATACCATTAGCGGTTCGTGGTTTTGACTCATGATTTTACTAAAGGCAAAACTATATAAGGAGAAGAGAAATAGAGAACAAGGTGTGCATGTGTAAGGATTGTAAATAAATAAATCTCTTTAAGAGATATCTGTATGATCGAACCCTGTTGTCTGTTAATGCTGAATCTATGATGCACCTATGGAGTTGATCGAGGAAGTGATAAAGCTCTATGAAGATTAGCAAAGAAATGATGAAGATCTGGCGCAAATCTAAAATGAAGAAATCTGGATCTAGTTTGTTTGAACACTGATTATGCTGTTGGATGATTACATCAGTGGTTGGTTGGTTGATTGGTTTATGATTCAATGAATGAAAAGAATGGGTTATAAGGTTCAGTTTGATGTATGTGTGGAATGGGTCGAGTCTGAAAATCTGATGAGGAGTGGCCTACAAGGTATGTTGTATGGAAGCTGTTGGATCCAGTATGAAAATTGATGAAACGTGGTCTGTAATGGTGCTAAGGGTCGAAGCCTTCAGTGAGGGGGTTGTAGCTCCCTTCCAGTGGTAGCTGGTAAATGAGAGCAGGGGATAGTAGCTCCCTTCCAGGAGAGGCTGGTAAACGAGAGCAGGGGGTTGTAGCTCCCTTCCAGGAGAGGCTGGTAAACAAGAGAAGGTTGTAGCCTTCTGCAGGTGGGTGCCTGCGTGCTGGTATGAGTCTACTCCAGTACATGGTTGTAAGAAGTTTTCTTTATATAATAAATATTGAAGACTAAGACGATGGCAGCAGTGGTTTTCTCCCGAATTGGGATTCCGCCTTAAATCCTGGTGTTCATGTGTGTTGCTTATGTGTGATGGTTTATTCTGTTCTTACTGCACCTGTTTACTGCTTACTAAACATCTGATGAATGAATGATGCAATGATCTAAGTTAAGAATTAAATGCATAATTAGATCTCTGGACATACGCAACTTTTCTTGATGATATCCACATGTATATGCGAGTTGTTTTCAGTAAAGTAGCGTATGGGTTTAAAAGCAAGAAAAAGTAAAAAAAATTCAGTCAGCACTAAATATTGATTCACCCCCCCCCCCCCTCTCAGTATTTTTCCCAACAGGATTTTGTGCGGTTGACCCATAACCGTGATGCTGATTTTTGATGAAGTAGCAAGTGCCTACATATCTTAGGGTGGGAGGGCACATCTCCAAATAAACAAAGCCAAATTTTTCTATGCTGAAACTGATGAATGTGAAGTAGGCGCCTACTAAAGCGGGGTGGGAGGGCACGTCTCCAAAGGGAACTCGCTCCAAATGTTGCTCCAAATTTAAAATGAGCATAACTCGGCCAAGATAACTCAGAATATTTATTATAATGTACTTTTGGAAATGGAATGATCATTCTTCATCTTCCTATGTGTTTGAAATCAATATTTGGAGAACGTAGACTCTCAGATGCACATTAGAATTGTCCCGTCGTCACAAAATTTCTGAAAAAATAGCTGATTTTAAATAATAGATAAATCCCTCGTCCAGACTCCGATTCAACCGATTTTTTTTTTGAAATCAGGTGATTTTTCAAGGGGATTGAAAATCAGTAACCATTTATCTGAAATTTCCCACTAAAAACTACAAGAAATGATATGAGATATGTCGTACATGAATTATCGTCAGAAAAAATTGCTATAACATTGATGATTTTGAATTAGCGATATCTCCCTCATCCGAACTCCAATTCGGTCGATTTTTTTTTTTAATTTGAGTATTTTCTCACAAGGAATCCAGATCTGGTATTTTTTTTTTTGTAATTTTTTCACCAAAATTTTCAGATCTAATCTGCAATCTCGCCGCCCAAAAAAAATTCACAGAGTTTGCTGAAGATTGATGCAAAACATTGAAACTGAAATATGTTTCAAACCCTCATTCCGATGGAGGTGTAGCTTAAATCTGATACCACTGATCCAAATCTTGGGGGGAGGCCCCCAAGATCTAAAAAATTTTAAATGGATCTGACAAGATCTTCAAAATTAGAATGCCAGAAAAAAAAGAGAGAACACAATGCAAATAAAACCACAAAGAAACTTGTTTTATTAAAATGGAGAATAACTGTAGAAGCTACATTGTGGTGGAAAATCTATCCTTTTACAAACTAAGGCTTGTTATTTATAGAATTTTTTGAGTTACAATACCATGCGTAGATACCATAGGTGGATACCATGGGTCAAAACCATGGGTCAATACCATGGGTCAATACCATGGGTGGATACCACTTACAATACCATGGGTAAATTCCATGTGTGGATGAATACCATGGGTGGATACATACCATGGGTAGATGAATATCATGGATAGATGTCACTTACAATACCATGGGAAAATAAATACAATGGGTGGATGAATACCATGGGTCGATGACATTTACAATTCCATGGGTAAAATTCCATGGGTGGATGGATAACATGGGTAGATAAATACCATGGGTGGATTCCATTTTCCATTTGGATCAATAGGGTGGTGTTTGACATTTATTTCATACTTCTTATTAGGATTCAAAGGAATTTTGAACATTTTGGCTGAAGTAGCAAGAGAATCGGCAATAAAATGGTTGTCCATTAGGATCAATGATAAAATGTGCTCGGTGAATGTATTGAGCATGTCTAGTACTGCATTTCGATAAGCTCACATCCTTGGATGCTTGGCCTGGTATTCCCCTTTGACTTGTTTTATTACTAACTCATACTCGCCATATACATATATCTTCTTGGCACCTAGCTTGATAAATTTCAGAATGGCTATCAAAGCCTCATACTCAACTTCATTGTTTGAAAATTCGAAAGCCAGCTTGTAGGAGGACATTCAAACGTTAGGAGGAATGTTTAATGAATTATTTATAGGGTTTTGAATCCACACTCCAATACTAGCTACTTCTTTTCCCAACGCTCCATCGAAGTGCGTAGTCCACAAACTACTTTCTTCATCCGGAAACTGCAAATCAGATGGCTGAACTTTTCTTATTGCTTGAGAGAGTTCTGTTGTACCAAAATTTATGTTTCTTTCACATTTTCATTGCTTTTTGAGCTGATGCACTTGGTTCCAAACAGATTGGTACTTTTTCATAAATTTATGCATTTGTCAATTCTAAAACAATACTTGAAAATTCAGAATTTTCTATTTTTTCTTCAATAAAAACTTCGGAATATGATGAACATTCCTTATTGAACAAGATAAAGGACTCTAAATTTGTATGAGAAAAATTTATAAGATTATTACGTGGCTTTTCTCGGTTTTTGATCATGTACTCCATCTTACATTCCCAATATAGTTTCCTAAGTTGTCCAAAGATGGGATTGGTAGCATATGAAAAATCAAGCTATAAGGTACCTCTAAGCTTCGCTCCCCATGACCGAGAAAGAAAAATTCCATATTTGGGAAGGATATCAGCTAAAAAAACATCCATAAGGACATTCTTGGCTGGGATTTTCTCTAATGGCACCATTAGGTCGTTGATGAGGCCAAGACATTTCACCCTCCCTAAATCAAATGATAAAGATCATGATAACGTCTTGTAATATCCAGTCGTAATTTTTCCATAATGGCCTTGGGCATGACGTTGTGAGAAGCTCCAGAATCAAGCCTGGCATTATGAAGGATAAAATCATGGATTTTGAGGCTTAGATAAAATGGAGGGACCTCACTATATTCTAGATCGCCATCAGCAGTAAGACCAAAAACAAACTCATGGTGATCATCACTCACATTAACCATGTCATACATTTGATCAAATCTAAGCAACTTAGCTACTTGAACTTTGTACTGATCATTCTTAACTATTTCGGTTAGAGGAATGGAGACTTTCAATTTGGCAATTTCATTTTGAGGACTAAAAAGAGAAAAATGTTTTTCTACCTCTTTCAAAGGTGCATATTCCTTTTCAGGCTGATCTTTGTGTGAAGACTCTTTCTTATGTCCTCCATATTGGACTTCTTTATGTTTTCTTTGACCATTAGAGGAAACTTTTCTTCATTTAGCATGATTAGGAAAAACAGGTCCTTTGTCTTTACTTTGATTTGGGCTAGCAACTTCTTTGTGATGAGCATCTACTTGGGTGTTCTATTTTTTCTGATTGGAGGTTATAGGAACATTCATATTTCTCAAACCATATTGTATCTGCACTTGAGAAATATAATTCTGATATACCCTCTGATAATATTCCATGTGCACTAATAACATGCCATCATTTGATAAGACATACTGTTGATAATCCGATGCACAAATTTCTGCAGAAAATTGATCTTCTTCAGTGAGGAAAATAGGTTGTTAATTTTCCTCAAATAAATGATTCTCACCAGAAATTTCTTCTTCATCATCTTCATCAGAGCCTTCAGTGTAATTCTGTTGAAATGGAGTGCGAATTTTTTGAAGACTTTGTGGATCCTGACCTCTCTGTTCCCTTTTCTTGCTCCTATATTGAGGCTATTGATTTTGACCCCTGAAATTGAGATGTAATATTCCAAAATTGGCATGTAGCTAATTGGAATATTGGTTTTTCTTTTTACACTTACGAGATGAATAAATGGGTAAGGAGGCCCATACATTTCAAAAATAAGAATAAAATCCCTTATGATGTGAAAATGGATCATTATAATAGCTAAATTTGACACCCTCATGTGTGAACAGGGACAAATACATGTGGAGAAGGTCAAGTTTGACCAAGTCAACATCGCTAGGATAAGAGGTGGAGATCATCTATAGAGACAACGCAGTGATATTGTGAGGAATATTCCTTGGTGGAGGAAACCCTAATGAGTGGGACCCAAGGTGAGAGGGCTTCCATTTGTATATAAGGAGGTCAAGGCATCCATAGCAAGACATGTTATGAAATGTATTATTGAATTTGTGGTCTGCATGACTATTGTGCTTTCTTAAACTATTTAGTTGAGATTGTTGTGCTGCTTAGCACAAGGCATTCATGTTTAGGAATTCCTTCTCCTTTCTTGAGAGGCCTCTTAAGGGAGATTGTACTTAATTTATCCACATCCAAGCTTGAGGCTAAGCTACAACATAGTTTCTGTTTAGATCTGGGTTGTGTTGTAGGGTGTTGCAGTGGAGGGTTGATAACACCACTTCCTGAGCTTTTTTTTTAGAGGAGGAAGATTTACTTCCTTTGGGAGATCAGTGAGGAATATTCTAGAGCTTATTTCAAATCTTGGCACTTGGCCAACTTATTTCCCATCACCTACAGCATAGTATCTCTCCTTGACTACGTTATTTTAGAGAGAGCATTTGCAGTGAGGGTTTCATTGCTAAATTGGAGGGTGAGATCTTCTGTGTTAGGATCAACCTTTCACTTGGAAGATCCATTGGAGGAGGTTCATTCATCTCATGTTTCATATTCAGCCATCTCCATCCAGACTTCAAGTTGCATCTGCTACTCAGCCCTAGGGCTGCACTCCGGGGTTTTGTATTTTTTTGATATTTCAGGAAATCCTTTCCAAATTGTCTTGAAATTTTGTTTGGGAGTCTAGATCTTTGCTCCCATCATTTTATGGGCCATATATTTGCATATCTATGTATTTACACTTTCTAGCAGTAGTTCTACTTAATAAAACTGCTCTGTCATAGCCTTGGGAATTCTTTGTGTAGCAGTGTTCTCCATATTTCATGTACATGTTTTCTTGAGGCTTGTGTTGCCTAACTTGAGTGATTATTTCCTCAAGATCTTGTATAAATTTTTCTGTTGTGACATTAATATGATGGATATATGTTCTTCTCACATTTTATGAGTTGATTTACACTTCTATTTCCATTATTGTGTTCATATATTGCTACTTCCCCATTTGGGAATACTACAGTGATATCAGAGCATAATCTTGGCTCAGCCTGTGGATCTCAGCCATTATGCTATCAAGAAGACAAGAAGAAGAAAATATGAATAGAAAAGATAAGAAGAAGACTCCATTATTTAGAGGAATAAATGAGGACATACTTTCGAATTTTCTTTCTCAAACTTTGCAAAGCATTCATGGAAATCTTAAGAAGACGAGGAAGGAGATGTGTACAAAATCTCCAAGAGAGTTTGAATCTGAAGCAAACTCTAGATTTTCATATAATGAGTGTGAGCATGAAGCCACACACTATGATGCACAATGTAGTCATATGCCCAGATTTGCTATGAGGGAGATATAATAAGAAGAAATTTCTGGGAGGGAAACTCTTAGTGAATTTATACAAGAATATGAATCTCAAACTAAGAATTTTAGAGATCATATCACTTTCCAAGAGTTTTGCAAGATCAAGTTGGAGAGGAGCAAGCAGCATGACATGGGTATATTTTCTCTATCTACTTTTGATGGTTTACCTAAATGTTCAGCTAGAGCTTGGGTGGAGGAGCTAGACACCTTTTTGCAGCAGCGCCAAGTTTCTGAAGATGAAGTCATCAAAGTTGCAGCGCTACATTTTGGAGGTAAGGCCTATGCATGGTGGATATTTGAGTCTTTTTATTTTAAAAATGAAAATACTTCTTCTTATGCAATGTTCACTAAGAGAATAGCGGAAATATTTGATGAGAAACATTTTTAAACACATGTGGTGGAGCTAAACAAACCAAAACAAACAAATAATTTGCATGTGTTGGAGGCACCACTCATTGATTCCAGAGGGGTGAGAACCTTGGGAGAGCTTGGTACAGTGCTGAGATTCTTGGGTAGACTCAAGGAGAGGATAGGAATTCGCTCAACATCATCATTACCCACTCTCATTTCAGATTCTGCGTTGTGCCAGGAGCATCATGGGAAGGATAGCAACCTTCCAACTTGCATCTTTCGCATGGGAGATGTAACAGAGGAGGACAACCATATGACAGATGTTCTTTGTGATAGATCATCAGTGCTGCCACTATGGAGGATAGATCCATATTGGAAATCCTAGCTATTGGTGGATTATTCCAAGGATCTTTCTACTTGCATGATATTGGATGACCAGTTGCATGAGGAGGGATATTCAGTCAGAGATAGGGTCATCTACTATCATGGTAGGATCTTCTTATCTAGAGCTTCCAAGCTCAAGGAGAAGTTACTACAAGCAGCCCATGAATATTTCCTTTTTAGCCACACTTATTCTATGAGAGCATACTACACCATCATGGAGGGGTTCACTTGGGAAGGCTTTGAGGAGGAGATATATCAGCATTTGAGGAGATGCATGGATCATGTGGAGATGGAGGAGATACATAATTCTTTGGAAGAGTTAACACAACCACCTCTTTTCTCTTTGAGAATGAGAGGGGATTCATCTATGAGCTACTCCATTTGCATGGGCAAAGCATATGGTAATGATATTGTTTGGTTTCATAATGATTTGTATAATGAATATGTGCATTCCTTAACCATATTTGTGCAAGACATTGCTCCAAGGAGGAGCATTCTTTCTTCTAGACTTCATGGTCTACTTGAGATCATAAGTAGTTTTGGTGATGGCCACTCCCTAGGAGGTCTTGGGGAGATGATATGTTATGCAAGGCATGCTCACTTTGCACCATACACCATACACTTTCTCCAAACTTGTGAGGAGTTTGGGGCAGCAACAAAGTGGTTGGGAAGCCACACATCATGTCATTTTCTAATGCAGTTGAGAGTAAAACTGCACTGGTTGCATTTGAGGGACCATTTTCCTTCTCCCTTGTTACATATGGCAGCTAATATGATTCTCATTATGGTTCCCTTTGTTGATGTTGTCCTTATTTTTATTGAGAACATGATTGGGAGAGAGACACATTGGCTGGATGTGTCCTTGGGTGAAGATATTTCCCACACTTTTTGCATTACATGTTCCAAGGGGAGCATGGGAGGTGATATGGCCACTACAATGAAACACTTGCTTCTTTATGAGGCGGGCCATGGGAATGATTGGATTCCATATGGTGGTGATTTCCTATCCATCACATATGGGATGTTTTGGGCCAAGATGATTCATAACATTGGAGGGAAGATCTTTGGAGATATAGTCTTCTTCTTGCCACTTGAAGGCAACATTATTGCATCCCAAGATCAACAACTAATCTACACTTATCATAAGTGGAGAGAGGGACAACTTGGGGTAGGCTATTTTGTCTACCATGGTCAAATATTCAACCCACCTACATTGCAGGAGCCAAAGGTGGAGGAGAAGTTTTATGAGTTTCCATGTTGGGAGGTAACTCACTTTGCATGGATGATAGCTTGGGGATGGAGGATCCACATGGGAATGATGGTTCCCAATGCATTTCAGATCCCATGCCTCAAAGGGACCTCTAGACAACACCATATTTCCTCCTTGAGTACTCTACTTATTCATGATGATAGCTATTTAGCTAGCTTGCATGCTTGGGAGGGGAAATATGGAGATTTATTGATGAGATAACATCTCATTCCTTGGAGGAGTTTATCATATGTGGATGCTACAGTAGGAGGAGATAATTCTCATTTCTATCCTTGTAGTTGCTTGAGGACAAGAAACATTTGGGAGGGGAGGACTATAATATTCCAAAATTAGCTTGTAGCTAATTAGAATATTGTTTTTTTCTTTTTACACTTAGGAGAGGAATAAATGGGTAAGGAGGCCCATACATTTCAAAAATAAGAATAAAATCCCTTATGATGTGAAAATGGATCATTATAATAGCTGGATTTGACACCCTCATGTGTGAACAGGGGAAAATACATGTGGACAAGGTCAAGTTTGACCAAGTCAACAGTGTTGGGATAAGAGGTGGAGATCATCTATGGAGACAACGCAGTGATAGTGGGAGGAATATTCCTTGGTGGAGGAAACCCTAATGAGTGGGACCCAAGGTGAGAGGGCTTCCATTTTTATATAAGGAGGGCAAGGCAGCCATAGCAAGACATGTTATGAAATGGATTATTGAATTTGTGGTCTACATGACTATTGTGCTTTCTTCAACTGTTTTGTTGAGATTATTGTGCTGCTTAGCACAAGGCATTCCTATTTAAGAATTCCTTCTCCTTTCTTAAGAGGCCTCTTGAGGGATCTTTTACTGAATTTCTCCACATCCAAGCTTGATTCCAAGCTACCTCCTTCAACTATAGCGCAGTTTCTGTTTAGAGCTAGGTTGTGTTGCAGGGTGTTGTAGTGGAGGGTTGATAACACGACTTCCTGAGCTTTTTTTCAGAGGAGGAAGCTTTCCTTCCTTTGGGAGATCAGTGAGGAATATTCTAGGGCTTATTGCAAATCTTGGCACTTGGCCAACTTATTTCCCATCACCTACAGCATAGTATCTCTCCTTGACTGCGTTATTTTAGAGAACATTTGTAGTGAGGGGTTTCATTGCTAGATTGGAGGGTGATATCTTCAGTGTTAGGATTAGCCTTTCACTTGGAAGATACATTGGAGGAGGTTCATTCATCTCATGTTTCATATTTAGCCATCTCCATCCAAACTTCGAGTTGCAGCTGCTACTCATCCCTAGGGATGCACTCCGGAATTTTGTACTTTTTGGATATTTCAGGAAATCCTTTCCGAATTGTCTTCAAATTGTGCTTAGGAGTCTAGATCTTTGCTCCCATAATTGTATGAGCCATATATTTGTATATCTGTGTATTGAAACTTTCCATTAGTAGTTCTACTCAATAAAACTACGTTGTCATAGCCTTGGGCATTCTTTGTGTAGTAGTGTTATCCATTTTTCATGTACATGTTTTCTTAAGGCTTGTGTTGCCTAACTTGAGTGATTTTTTCCTCAAGATCTTGTATACATTTTGCTGATATGACATTAATATGATGGCTATATGTTCTTCTCACATTTTATGAGTTGATTTACACTGTTATTTCCATTATTGTGTTCATATATTGTTGCTTCCCCATTTGGGAATACTACATGGGATTTCTAATGGAGGGTTCAACTTGTTGATCAACAATGGAAATTTTATCCATCATCTTATCCATGGTCTTGATCAAGGTATCCAATTTTCCCTCTGATGAAGTAGATTTTTCTTCTTTGATAGTAACTCTTTTCTTCGTATTGATTTTAGATTTCTTGATGATCAAATTAGCTTCCATGCTCACTGTGTTTCTCTACATTTCTTCAAGATTTGATGGGTTTATCTCTCTCAACTAATAGGCCATGTCAGGATCGAAACCATCAGGATAATGAAGTAAAGAAACGCTTGGAGGAGGCTTAATATTCTCAGGAATTGAATCATATATTTTATTTAATCTAGCTATAAAGTCTTGGACAAACTCATTGGGATTCATTTTCAAGGCATTATATTGAACTAAAATCTGCAATGGATTTTTCTTCTCTTCCCATTTCACCGTAAACAATTCAATCATCTATTATGAATTACCTATTGAACCAACTGTGAGATATTGAAACAATTTCTTTACCTCTCGAGATAAACTATGTGCAATGATGTGCATCTTGGAATTGTCATTATCGATCTCTTCAAGATATATGAAATAAATCGCTCTCGTAATGTGATGATAAGTTGTAACCTCTGATGTTCCATCAAAAAGAGGAAGTCTCTAACCATATTTTTGAGGTAGTGGAGTGAGATAAAGTGGTAGGATCAACGGAGAAAATATGGCCATGACTAATTGTTGGAGCGGGGTCCCTTAGGACCACAATTTTGGATGAAAATATAGTATTTTTTGTAAGTTAAGTAATGCGCGCTAAGAAAAGCACAGTTCAAGGGGATTTGGGGTGAGCCAAAGCCCCTCATGAGTTTTAATGGGAAAAAGGGTAGAACTAGGGGCCGCAAACCACAGTTTGGAGACCTTAGATAAACACGATCTAAAGATATAAATAAGAGTCTAGATCGAGTCGAAGAGATAAGTGGTAAGTTGGAACTAAGTTTTGGTATGATGTTCTGAGCTAAAAAGCGAACTTGTCTGGGTTTAGAAGGCTCCTGCTGGCTATGTGCATAGAGACCTTAGTCTTGCTGTGTGTGGTCCCCATTGGCTATGTGCACTGGTAGGAAATAAGTATTGTAAGGATTTATTAATTGTGAATGAATAAAGGAAAGCTTTGGGATAATTCTAAGTATCAAATGCATCTATTTTTTGCTTTATGATTTGTTTTTGTATGTTAATTCCATTTACTGCATTATCTATGTTTGGATCGGTTGTTTAATTGTCTTATGCTTTATATGAATGTTGAATGAACATATCTATTATTGTCAAAACCTGAATGTTATGTATTAAGACTGTTGAAGGGATTGCGGGACCCTTGTCTGTGCACGTGCAGGATAACTTGCGTAAACTAACCTAAATATGTCTGGTTAGGGTTTCTAGTTAGGGCTTCTATTTCAAAGGTTAGACCACTATTGCTATAGATCTGAAGGCACCCATATCATTTATTTCTCTCTCAAGGTGTGGAAACCTGGTTCTCGCACCCCCCCATACTACTTTGGGTGAGACTTTGACTTGCACAAGTAGGTCACTTCCTAAAGAGCCAGAAGTAAGAGGGTTTTGTTGGCTAACCTTAACTCTGAACCTAGGCCAGGACCCTTCAATCCAAAAAATGGTTATTCTTTCGGTATCGAAATCATTTTGAGAGAGATTGGGTGATGTGGCGGCCATCAAAGCCTTTATTAGAGGACTGGTTTGAGAATAAAAATCAGGAATTTTCCCTTAAGGACAACAAAAGTAAGAAGGTGTCTGATGAATATTGGAATAAAATTATGTCTTCAAAGAGGTTCACAAGTTCTTCTTTGTGACCTTTGCGCAATAATTACAGGAGTGTTTGTCAAGAATTGCTAAGTTCCAAACTTGTTGGAAGGACGATAAGATCACTCAGTGGACAACTGAGTTGATCCAACAGTTAGAGCAAACTGATAATTCCATCACCCGAACTGTAGATCATTGGGTTGAAAACATATTGGGTGGGTTTGTAATATAATTTACAGTAGATCATTTTGTGTAATATTCCGAAGCTGAAAGGAGGTTCTTCAAAGGATTAAGAGGTAAATTAATACGCTCTTTGCCTCTGTTGATTAAGATGCTATTGTCTGAAAATGGTTTTTTTGTAGCCACACTGAGTGAATGACCCCAGATAATCTAGAAAGTACTACATGTAGTGGAAAATATTATCGGGTTAATTAGAGAGGAGACAGATATGTATACAACCCTCTGAGAAACTCACCTGACAGTGATATAGAGAGCGGTGAGGATATGTGTGCTGGAGGTAGCACTCCTACTACTCCATAGTCGAACTCATACAGGGGTGATACATCTCCTAACCCACCACCACCATCACCTAAAGATATGGCTACACATATGAAGCTACCCACCTTCAATGGTGTGGGATATGAGGATAGGATAGGTTTCGGTTTGTTGTCAATGCAGTATGGATTGCACAAAATGTTAACATTGATGCTGTCAAGAGAGTGCAACTAGATATGGAATTTGAAGGTCATGATTTAGATTGGTTTATGAGATATCTGACTCAACACATTGATCCCACTGTTGTGCAGATTAAGGATGCTTTGAAGCAAAAATTCAGGAAGCTGAAGTCCTACTCACAGTGCATAAAAAAATTAAAATATATCAAACATGAGCCAAATGAATCTGTTTGTGAGGCTGATCAACGGTTGAAGTGCACCATCAACGAGGGAGGATTTATTTATGATGATAAGAAGCATAAGGAATGGTTTATTGCCATGATCTTGCCACATCTATGTGGGCCTATGAATCAATAGAATATTGATTCTTACGCCGAAGATCTGGAATTTTCTATGAAACTGGAAGCTGCACCCAGAGTAGATGATCAATTCAGAACTCTGCAAATATAAAATCAATTGGAGGCAAGGCACTTGGAGATTTAGAACCTACACAGAGACAGGGGAAAGGAATTTGGTGTATATGTATGGTTCATACACTGTAATGGTTCCGACCACACCAAAGATCAGTGTACTTTGTTCTCATATTACATGCAAGAAGGAGGGCTGAATCCATTGTGCCCCAAGGATTTTGTTGGGCCAAGTGGCACTCCCACACTATGGTGCATTGATTTTAGGGTAGCTAGATGACATGATACAGATAATTTCCCTAGATTGGGAAGCTATGTGCCAGAAATGAAGTGGGAATGGTGATGGTTTTGCTCTTTAGTTGGTCACAATGAGCACCACTACCGCACATTCAATCTAATGATAAACATTGCTAACCTCTATATATTGCAGGCCGACCCATATTCACTGCATCTCCCTCTAGATGTGGAGGATCCATAGCAAGAGGAAGGGGAGGAGGGAGAGGTGGAGGCATAGTTCGTGGAAGAGGACAATTAATATGCTATAAATGTGGAGACATTGAACACTATGCATGTGATTTCATGAACCTTGCATGACAGTCTTGCATGTATTGTAAACAATTTAATCATGTAATTGAAGATTGTCTTGTTTTAATTGCTAGAATGAAATAAAAGCAACAACATATCACAGCCTTGCAAGCTAAGTTGCAGCCATAGACTCCCCATGAGGTGTGAGCGTAGCGGGCGGCCTTGGTTAATGAATATTTAGAGAATATTGCCACTAAATTTGACAAAGGCGTTGCACTGCTTGAAACGAATATGGGAATGTGGACATCTATGCAAAAAGATCCACTGGTCAGGAAATTCTCGTAGGAATTACAAGCTAAGGATAAAACGTTTGACGAACTTCAGGAGGCCCTACCTACTTTTGTACCTGTTCAGTGCATGCCCCTCTCTAGCCAGATCTTGCGCGACGAAGTAGAGGAGATGTGGAGAAAGAAGCATATCGTCACAGAGTACATGAATCCATGGGCCGACGAGGCAATGAAGCTGTCACAGGATCTGGATGTCGTTGTCAAGAATTTGAATCATACCTATTAGAGCATAAATCTTTCCACAGAAGGGCTGACATCGTAGAAATTGGTGGACACAGTGCATAGTGTAGCTGATTAGAGCATGGGCATCCTAGCACCCTTCGTCACTGCCATCAAGTAGTTGCAGCTCAAGATGAAGAACCTAGCACCACTATGACTCGAGACAAGTCACAAGATTGTGTTGGGGGCCTATTAGAACGGGGTCCCTTAGGACTACAATTTTGGATGAAAATACAGTATTTTTTGTAATTTAAGTCATGCACGCTAAGAAAATCATAGGTCAAGGGGATTTGGGGTGGGTCAAAGCCCCTCATGAGTTGTAATGGGGAAAAAGGTAGAACTAGCGGTCGCAAACTAGAGTTTGCGGACCTTAGATGAGAGAAGGCTAAAGATATAAATAAGAGTCTAGATCAAGTCGAGGAGATAAGTGGTAAGTCAGAGCTAAGCTTTGGTCTAATGTTTTGAGCTTAAAGCAAGCTTGTTTGGGTTTAGAAGGCTCCTGATCACTGTGTGTGTGGAGACCTTAGTCCTGTTGTGTGTGGACCCCGCTAGATGTGTGCGCGGGTAGAACGAAATTATTGTAAGGATGATATGAACTGTGAATGAATAAAGGAACGTTTTTGGATAATAGCATCTGGGTTCTGCTTATGATTTGTTTCTATATGTTAATTTCATTTACTGCATTATATGTGTTTGGATTGGTTACGTAAATGTCTTATGATTTATATGAACGTTGAATGAATATATTTATTACTGTCAAATCTTGAATGTTATGTATTAATATTTTTGAAGGGACTACGGGACCCTTATTTGTACACATGCGAGATAACCTGTGTAAACTAACCTAAATCTGCCTGGTTAGGGTTTCTGGTTAGGGCTTCTGTTGCGGAGGTCAAACCACTGTTACTATAAATCTGAAGGCACTCACATCATTTATTTCTATCTCAAGGTGTGGAAACCTCTTTCTAGTACCCCCCCATACTGCTTCAGGTGAGACTTTGACCTACGTAAGGAGGTCACTACCGAAAGGGCCAGTAGTAAGAGGGTTTTTTTGGTTAACCTTAACTCTGAACCTGGGTCAGAACCCTTCAAGCCAAAACTAATGGAGGAGGTGGTGGAGGTGCTAATGGAGTGAAAAATTGTAGAGGTAATGATGGAATGAAAGGAAGGGTTGATGATGTAGCTGTATGAGAAGGTGAAGCAAAAACCTACTGCTGATATTGAAAATAAGCTTTCTCTGAAGTTTCTAGAAACTTATCCACAAAGCCTTTAAGTTTGTGAAAATTAGGCTAGACTTCACTATCAATTTCATAATGAAAAGTATCAGAAAATGGTGCAAATATCTCGAAATCTAAATGATCAAAGGTGGTTTCTGAAACAAAGGTTTCAGAATTAGTTCTAAACAAAGATCTTTTAGATTCTGAACTATAAAACAAATCTTATGAAGAAAATATCGCGGGCAAGGAATTTTATTTGACAAGTGGAGGAATAGCTCTTCCAACCTTCCAAGACTTGTTTTTATGCTTTCTAAAAAGACTCTCATGGTCATACACAATTTGTGAGGTATTTGAGTCTTTATTTGACCTAGTATGTCTTTTAGGAGCTAGCTTAAGATAGGAATTTTGAACTTTGGCTCGGATTTTAGAATTCAACCTATTTTGAATGTTAGAGATTTTCACCTACAATTTTAAATTTCATAGGATTAAAGAAATATTCCCAGGGAATGTATAGAAAACAATCCCCAGAAATGGTGCCAAAAATGTTATCACTCTCCCCAAACTTCCCAAGGTTGAAAATAGGATTGGAGAAAGGTAACCACTCACTAGGCTTTAGGTCAGGTAGCTAGCCCTACTAGGACAAAAGAGGGCTCTCTCGCTGTCACTTTTTCAGTCAAAGGAATGACAGAGTATCTAATGATCTTAGGTTATATATGTAAGCTCAGTAAATAGGATTTGTTTGATTTTCTTAGTGCTGGATAGAAAAGTCAGTAAGTAGGATGTGTATAATATCTTTAGGTCTAAACTCCAAGGTGAATTTACAGTGAATATTAGAGACAAGATAGGTAGTTTGGAAGCATTTTAATAGTTCATTGAGTATAGGATGAAGTATAAGATAATTTTAATGATCACTGAGGTGAATTCATTTAGT
Source organism: Pinus albicaulis (assembly GCA_034641835.2). Lineage (NCBI taxonomy): Eukaryota > Viridiplantae > Streptophyta > Pinopsida > Pinales > Pinaceae > Pinus > Pinus albicaulis. The sequence continues at coordinate 680,818,427 of CM076572.1, read as the reverse complement.
TAAGAAGCAAATAAATGTAGCAATGTAAACCTTGTCTAAAACAGATCATGCATAAACATGATTTCTGCTCATAAAATTACAAGATAAACATATATGTAAAAGAATAAATGGTATTAAGAATTAAATTATAAACATACATAATAAAAAATATGTTCCAATACATACCACAAGTATCTCAACAGAATTCCTTCAAATTTGTCTCTGATTTCATTCCAAATTGTTGATTACAAAAGATCCACTAACAATTGTATTATTATATCCAACCCAAAAAAAGACTAAAGAGAGTCTACTTATAGAAAATATGGACTATGACACCTCATAAGGTTGAAATACTATCCAAAATGGATCATAAATACACAATATGACTCATTTCCTAGCTTATAGGGAGCTTTGAAATATTCCCTAAATTTTAGTTATGAACTAGGATTGTTTGTCCCTTACATTAATTACATATTCCCTCATGATAGGAGGAAAAAACAAACCCAATAACTCTAATTCCTACTCATGGGACAATAATTCCTCAAATTTGTGACCATTTCTGAGCTTAAAAAGTGTCCTGAGGAATCCAATGTTGATTTGTGACATTCTAGACAAAAGGGTAACAAAAATTTGTAGAAGTGTCACTAGTACATATGGTCAATTTTCTGACACTTTGGTTCTAACATTTTTGACGTAATGTCGGAAAGTTTCCCAATTTTTCTCAATTTTTTTAATCCTGCCAACAAGTGACACTCTTGTGACGTTTAGGAAGTATCGTCAGAACAACGACATTTAGGGGTATCATTAGAATAGCGACGTGTTTGGTAAAACCGTCGGAAGTGAATTATTTAGGACAAAGGCGACGGAAGTGCAACATTTAGGAAAACACCGTCAAAATAGTGATGTTTAGGGAAAGCGTCGGAAGTGCGACATTTTTGGAATAAGTTTTAGAAGTGAGAAATTATCGGAATAAGTGTCGGAATAACGATGTTTTGGGAATAAGTGTCGGAATATCAACGTTTTGGGAATAAGTGTCAAAATAGTGATGCTTTCGTGTGATGGCACTCAAGTAAATGTGTTCAGGTCAGGTTGGGTCGGGTCATGCCATGTGAGGGCGCCCAAGGAAATGTGTTGTTTGGATGAGTTGGGTCGGGTCAGGTCATGTTAGGGAGCCTAATGAATGTGTCCGGGTAGGGTCATGTCGGATCATGCAAGGGCACCCAAGGAATGCGTCCGGGTCAGGTCATGTCAGGTCATGTGAGGGAACCCAAGGAATGCGTCTGTGTCAAGTCGTTTGATTAGGTCGTGTGAGGGCATCCAAGGAAACACGTTCGGGTGGGTCAGGTTGGGTCTGGTCAGGTCGTGCTGTGTGAGGCCTCCTAAGGAAACGCATTCATGCGGGTTGAGTCGATTTGTGTGATGACACCCAAGGAAACGCATTCAAGTTAGGTCAAGTTGGGTCATGTCGTATTGTGAGGGCACCCAAGGAAACATGTTTGAGCGGGTAGGGTAAGGTCGATTCGTGTGAGGGCACTCAAGGAACACATACCGGTTAGGTTATGTTTGGTCATGTGAGGGCACCCAAGGAAACGCGTTTGTGCATGTCGGGTCAGGTTGTGTGAGGTCCCCTAAGGAAACGCGTTCGGGCAGGTCAGGTCAGGTCAAGTCATGTGAGGGTGGTCGCATAAAATTTTTTAAGTAATTGTGACCACCCATGTTGCTTGTGCATGTTTGTGTGATCCATTTTCCATTTTCTCCCTTGTGCGCCCTTCGTTCAGGTAGGTCATGTCGTGTCATGTGAGGGTGCCCTAGGAAACATGTTCAGGTCGGATCATGTGAGAAAGGTTGTATAAAAAATGATAAGTTGTGACCGCCCATGTGCCTTGTGCATGTTCGGGTCGGGTCGGGTTGGGTTCGATCGGGTCGTTCCATGTGAGGTTTCCCAAGGATACACGTTCAGGCAGGTCGCGTTGGGTTATGTCGTGTGACTGTGCCAAAGGAAAAAAGTTCAGGCAGGTTGGGTCAGATCGGGTTGTTTCGTGTGAGGGCGCCCAGGAAAATGCATTCAGGCATGTCGGGTCGGGTCATGCTGTGTGAGGGCGCCCAAGGAAATGCATTCAGATGGATAGGGTCAAGTCAAGTCGTGTGAGGGAACCCAATGAAACATGTTCGATCGGGTCGGTTAGGTTTGGGTTGGGTCGTGTGAGGGCGCCCAAGGAAACACATTCATGCGGGTCAAGTTAGGTTGTGTGAGGGCTCCTAAGGAAACAAGTTTGGGTGGGTCAGGTCAGGTCATGTTGTGTGAGGGAAACCAAGGAAACGCGTTTCCACGGGTCGGGTCGGATCAGGGCAAGTCAAGTAATTTGGTCGGATTTTTCTTGATTACAAACAATGGTAAACAACCTGCATAAATGTTTCTTTCATTTATGAAACAACCAACATGAATAAGAATGTAAAAATGGGTCATATGAACGTGCACAAGGCACAAGGAGTCACAAATTAGAATTTTTGATAAGACCTCACTCACATGACCCAACCTAACCTAACCTAAACGTGTTTCCTTGGGCGCCCTCACACTACATGACCCAACCTGCCCAAACGAAATCACGAGGGAGCAAATGATAAATGGGTCGAATGAACTTGCACAAGGCACACAGGCGGTCAAAACTTAGAATTTTTTATACGACCACCCTCACATGACCTAACCTGACCCGCCCAAATGTGTTTCCTTGGGCATCCTCACATGACCCAACCCAACCTGACCCACCCGAACGTGTTTCCTTAATGGGTGCCCTCGCATGATAGGACTCAACCCGACCCAACCCAACCCTCCTGAATGTGTTTCCTAGGCATCCTCACACGACATGATCTAAACCGACCCTCACGAACTCGTTTCCCTGGGCGCCCTCACACGACCTGAACCGAGTACCTGACCTGCTATAACGTGTATCCTTAATGGGCACCCTCACATGACACGACCCAACCCAACCCTCTCGAACATGTTTCCTTAGGCACCCTCACATGACTTGACCCGCCCGAATGCATTTCCTTGGGCGCCCTCACATGATAAAGGGATGGGAAAAGAAGTTTAAGACAAATGGAGACTTTGGGATAGACACAACATTATTTTTCAATGACTTCATGTGGCTGCAACACATGCTAGGGAGTGCCAGGGAAACAAAAAGGAGTACTAGTTTCAATTGCATGGAAATGAATTAATAAGAGTGTGTGATAGGGAGTTTTAGAAAGTTCTAGGTGTGCTAAGGAGGGAGTGATAAGGTATGCTAGGTACTCCTAACCCATTTAACCCCCTAAACCCTAAACCTCTAAACCCTTAACCCCTAACTGCTTAAACCCTAATTCTTGACCCCTAACCTATTTAACCCCCTAAACCCTAAACCCTAAAATCCTTAAATGTTAAATCCCCTAACCCCCTAACCCATTTAACTCCCTAACCCCTAACCCATTAAACCCTAATTCCAAACCCCTAACCCATTTAACCCCTTAATCCATAATCCCTAATCCCTTAAACACTAACTCATTATTCATATAACCCCTAACTATGCCTAAATCCCCTAATTCCAAAACCCCCAATCCCTAATCCCTTTACCACTAACTCATTATTCGACCCCTAACCCCTAAATGCGCCTAAATCCCTTAACCCCTAACCCCCCAATCCCTAAACCCTTAACCACTAACTCATTATTCCCCTAGCACCAATCCCTAATCCCTTAACCACTAACTCATTCCTCCCCTAACCCCTAAATGCACCTAAATCCCCTAACCCCTAAGCCCCCAATCCCTAACCCCTTAACCACTAGCTTATTATTATCCTAACCCCTAAACCCTAAACCTCTAACCCCTAATCCCCTATTCCCCTAACCCCTAAGCCCCTAATCCCTAATACCTTAACCACTAACTCATTATTCCCCTAACCCTTATAAAATTCCTTAAAACCCGTTGGGATTAGCCATTCCAAACGAGAGCAGGTCTAGTTGGGACCTACGATCAGGTTAATCCCCCCTTGTTGGCAAGGTGGAATTTTTTCCTTGTAAACAACCTTATAGTCCTTAAACCCTCTAACATATACTTAAACACTCTTTTTTTGTAAATTTGACCCTTGACTATGCCATGAAAACCCTCCAAAAAATTCTTAAATGATGGGAATTCCTATTCGTGCGTGAAGCTAGTGGAATGTGACAAGTCATCCAAGGTACATCAAAATATTTGATTTTTGCCTTGGAGAATGTGAAAGAACGAGGCAATGGGACACAAGGGTAGCATGGATGGGTATAATTTAGAGGTGCAAGCATGGTTTACTATGATCTATAATCCTGGAATTAGAGAATGAGAAGGGGGATTAGGACCTAATTTCATAGAGGCTAGGGGACCTAGAGGGAAGGTAGCAAGAGCAATCGATAGGGGAACCCCTAATAGTGGTGATAATGGGATTAGGAGTCCAATTATCACAAACCTTAATCCCTTAACCTGTAATCATTGAATTCCATATCTCCTTAACCCCCAATCCATAATCCCTTAACCCCTACACTCATAACTCATGACCCATATACCCCTTGACTCAGTAAATCTTAAGAAACTAACCCCTAACCTATAATCCATGAACCTCATAAGCCATAACTCCTTATACTCTTAATATGTGACCCTTAACCCCTAATTATTTACTCTTAACATATGATCTAAGGTATTTGGATCTATATGTAATTCATGAATGTATCATTGGTTTGATGACACATTACCTTAGCCATCTAGGACACTATGTGTAGGAAGAAGCTCATTTAGCTACCACATTTAGTTGGATATGTATTATCCATGTGTATATGACATTATGTCCAATTTTTACTATTTTTATTGTTTTCACTTACACACTCTGTTCTAACTCTTGATTTTTTGGCTATAAATTTTAATCGGAGTTGTTCCATGGTGTTTCATAATTTTTCTCAAAGAAGTGTGTCATCTTGATGGTTTGGATATTCTTGGTGATTTGAGTAGGTTTTATACATTTATTTTATTGTACCCCTTATTTTACCCCTTATTTTGGGGCTTGGGCTTATTTGACATCAAGCTTTCATACATTAATCTCCCCAACACTTACTTCAAGTACCAAAGTCTCCCCCGTAGGATAAATTATTCTCCCTACTCCTTTGCACTCGTATCCCTTGCAACATAAATTTAGGACCCATAGGCCTTTTTTGTTGCATGAAAAAAATAATATGTGTACTAGATTTGTTAGAAATGGGAGTTTTATATAGACATGAAAAAATTAATTTACCCATATTAAGAAAATTACATCTCCCTCGTCCTCTCCAAGCCTAACTTAAAATAATATTAGCAATTCTATGGCAATCAAAGAGCTACCAAGAAGCTCTGAATATGTTATTATGTAAGAAGTGGGGTCCTATAGAACCACTCTTGACCCTGACAACCAAATGATTCTCCATCAATTGGTGGGGATGATACCCACAAAAATCCAGGGAACATAAGTTCAAATGATATTTCTACCTTGTATACAAATTGTTAGCACTCCCAAATCATTTGACACCTTTTCAAGGTGTGAAGGTAAGAAGGGAGTGGACTTCTTTCATAAAACTAAAATGAAGATGGTATCATGCAAGAGCTCACAAACCCTTATTACAACCATTATTTTGAAATTAATAAATGTTTCTCCTATTATTAAGATATTGTGTTTACAAGAAGTTAAAATTAATAAATTCCTTCATGAATCAAACCATGATTAGGGAATGACTAGAATATTTTTTTTTAATAACCAAGAAGAATGAAGAAGTGAAGCCACAACCCCAATCTCATTGATATGGGTGGAATCCATTATCCAATATAGGTAAGACACAAGGAAATTGTAACACCCCTATGTGCCTCATAGACAAATCTAAGGGTAGAAGAAGGTGTTACTATCGTCAACCCGACCTCCAATGTCTTGTCATGGAAACGACGTCTTATTTCATTTTTTCAAGATATTAGAAACTTAAAATAAACATCATCTTCGTGTGTGTCCCGTCAATATTTTTTTGGCGATACATATATATTTTTTAAACTGACATCCATATCACAATATATGGTTGTTTGAAGTCAGCCCATTAACTATTTTCATGTCATCTTTATGCTATCATGTGGCACCTATGTGGACCACACATGATTCCCATGTGGAATCCATCCATCCCCTTGTGTAAGTTTCGCATCATCACACCTTTTACACAATTCCATAGTCAGGCATGTGTGGTATTGCCACATCACTAACCTCCCCATCCCCCATCGGTCATGTCCCTCTGTCATTTCCATGTTATAATAATATTGGCCTATGGGGCCCTATATAACATCTATCACACAATTCTATAATTTTGGCCTATGGGGCCCTCAATTAATCAATGGCCTTCATATAGCAGGAGACCGATGGTCGAGATTAAATGAGGACCCACCTCCTCTTCGGGGGGTGTTCTATAGTCATGGTTTTGCTTGTGGTTCAATTTCCAAGATTGAACGATTGACCTTCGACTAGGAAAAATAGATGGTATGAGGCAGGCTTACCCCCACGAGGTACGAAGAGGAAGGGCAGTCTCTCAATTAACATTCATTCCCTCCTGGAACCATGCCACATCCACTCTCTCCTCGGGACAAGACAACCATGTAGTAGGCGTTGTTGCAGATATCTTGTAGTTACATGTAGTTTGACCTTCGACCAGACTAAATAGATGGTTTGAGGCGGGAATACCCCCACACAATATGGACAGGGAGGGAAGTCTCTCAGTTAACATTCATCCCCTACTAGAACCATGCCACATCCACTCTCTCTTCTTTCATACGCCTCAACCTATACAAGGTCTGAAAAATCCTCCTTTGAAATTCTTTCCAACTTTCCATGTCTTATTATGCAGCTTTGACCATGACCAATGTCTTTCCCCTGCTAATTTTTCACTAAGAACAACCAATATAATGTCCAAGCTTTGATACCAACTGCAGCCCTATTGTTGTATTCGGGTTGGGTCGGGTCAAGTCGAGTCGTGTGAGGGCGCCCAAGGAAACACATTCGGGCAGGTCAGGTCAGGTCATGACGTGTGAGGGCACTTAAGGAAACGCGTTCAGGTGGGTAGGGTCAAGTCGTGTAATGTGAGGGTGCCCAAGGAAACATGTTTGGGAGGGTCGGGTCAGGTCGAGCCATGTTAGGGCGCCCAGGGAAACACGTTCAGGCATGTCGGGTCGAGTCGGGTCGTGCGAGAGCACCCAATGAAATGCGTTCGGGTGGGTCATGGGGTCAGGTTGTGTGAGGGCGACCGTGTCAAAAATGCTAATTTGTGACCACCCTTGTTCCTTATGCACGTTCGTGCGACCCATTTATCTTTTTCTCCCTTGTGCATTCATTCAGGCAAGGAGGGTCATGCCGTGTGAGGGCGCCCAAGGAAACATGATCAGGATGGGTTAGGTTGGTTTAGTTCATGTGAGGGCACCCAATGAAACATGTTCGGGTCAGTTTGGGTCTGGTAGGGTCGTGTCGCGTGAGGGCGCCCAAGGAAACGCTTTTGGGTTGGGTTGTTTGAGGGAGGTCATATAAAAAATGCAAAGTTGTGACCACCAGTGTGTCTTATGCACGTTCGTGTGACCCATTTTTTGTTTTCTCCCTTGTTCCTTCGTCCGGGAGAGTCGGGTCAGGTCAGGTCGTGTGAGGGCATCCAAGGAAACGTGTTCGGTTTGAGTCGGGTCGGTTCGTGCCATGTGAGGGCGCCCAAGGAAACATGTTCGAGTCAGGTTGTGTGAGGGCAGTCGTATAAAAAATGCTAAGTTGTGACCGCCTGTGTGCCTTGTGCACATTCATGCAACTTTTCTATCGTTAGCTCCCCTTGTGCCTTTGTTCAGACGGGTTAGGTCATACCGTGTGAGGGCACCCAAGGAAACACATTCGAGTTGGGTTTGGATCAGGTGGGGTCGTGTGTGTGGAAAGTTGTAAATTTTACATATTAAATAATTTATATACACCTTAATATCTTATTTATTTATATTCAATTTTTAATTTAATACTTTATATAATTTTTTTTTTTAATATTACTATGTAAATTTATTTTAATTCCAATTCCCACCTAAAAAAATTTCATCCTTCACCCAGCCTCCCTATTACTGCCTACAAAAAATACACCGTTCGAATCACTGTTTTGAAAATGTTGTCACTATTCTACACGCGGACTTGGGTTGAACCCGACTCGACCCTATTGAACTGCCCAACACCTTGTGGAACCCGACTCGCCCTAAACGTTGAATGTTGAACGCTAAACAGTGAACCTTGAACCCTAAATGGTGAATAGTGATCGATGAACCCTGAACGGTGAATGGTGAACATTGAACGTTGAAGTCTGAAGCCTTTTTTTTCCCATCTAGTGGTCTCTTTCTTCTTTGGTTTTTAATCTTTAGTTGGTGTATTTTGTTTGCTTCCCTGATCCTCAACAACTAATTGATCTTCTGCTAAGCCATGGTTTTAGGCTTCCAACCAATCCTGCAAGTTGGTATCTAATTCATCATCCTCATCGCTTTCCACTTCCATTTTCTTTATCGCAACCCCTTTCTTGCTTCCTCCATGCTTAGGTTTTGTAATTTCATTTTCTGCATTAGTTGTAGTAACAAAGGCAATCGATGCCTAATTTTTGGGAGTTGATTGAGAATTATTTGATTGAGTATAGTGTTTCCCTATTCTACTTTTTATCATATTGGTCTTTTATAAAAATTATGTTTCAGTGTTACTCTATTGTATACTACAATGTCCATATTCATCATACAGGTTAAGGATAGAGTAATAACATATAATATTCTACCTAATAAATCATCTTGTATTCCAATAGCTAATGTGATCATAGGTGTAATGTAAGCTCAATACTGAAATATTCTTGTTCATGTTCTATCTCGATATCATTGAATACGCTCTTTCCAGCTTTGATTAGTGAATAGAGTTGGATTAGCTTAAGCTGAGTAATGTATTCACCCTTATCTCCCTTCTATGATTCCCATGTATTAGTTACAATGATAACAATTATATGGAACTAAAATCATATTGGTATAAGAGACCATATTGTACCTGTGATACCCATCTTAAGCTTAGTAACTATCACTATATCACCTTAGTTAAGCTAGTAGTAAGCTCTATTGAATCTATAAGCTTATTGATTTCACTATGTTATTAGTACTAATGAATCAAGTCCATTGAATAAGTGACCAAGCTTTATTGATGTATCTACACGTAATGGAATAACACATATTCGTATAAACATGATATCCTTATTATATGTCTTAGATTACAGAGACTATGAACTCCATATTCAAGCTAAGCTCCTTGTTATGAAGTAATGATCTATGTTTCCCTATTCATTTCATACCTTATTAACACTGATCGGAATCATAGTAATAAGTACATAGCCTTACTATCTCTATGCCAACGTGTATCTAAACCTTAAGTAGGAACACAGTTTGATTGCTAATGTTTATATAATAGTTGATATTGTATGATTGTTTAAGCTTAGCATTGATTTTAGTGAACCATTACACAAGCCATAGTGAAATATCTCTACCTGTATCATGACCATATGAAGTTGATCTCTATAGAAGTCTATGTTCCCCTATTCAACACTATCTAAGATATATTTTAACCATATTCAATCTATTACACAGAAAATTCTAAGCTTAGTAATTGAAATCAGACTCTTATGTGATTCATATCCTAATAGTAATGATAAAGAAATGGAATTAGAACATAGTTTATATCCTGGGGTAATAAAAGAGCTAACACACTTAGTTGGTACTAGTGATATTGCATGTGTTATGTGTAATTGATTAAGCATAACTAATTGAATACATACAACAACTTGGTTATCATTCTACATGCTCTATCTAAACTAAGCCATACTATATATGGAATCAAGTTTCATCATGTTCATGTTACATAGTGCTATAACCATTACTATTTATATATAACATGTGCATAAATTTGATAAAACAGAGTATTTGCAACTAATACACGTAATATGTGTATCACTTTAAGCTATGATTATTACTCTCTTATTATGATTACCAAGCAGGTTATGATTATATTAGTAATATACACCCTTTTATAACTACAGCTAAGCTTGTTGTAATTTTTATACATATACAAGCATTATCCATAATATAAATGGTGTTCAAGCTCTAAGCTTAAGAAATAGGTGAAATACGAGCAATATCATATGTAAGTTTCACGTATATCATGGGCATACTATGTTACTTAATCACCTGGAATCAGTATAATGAATACATGGTTACTACTCTATGTATATTGTCTATACATGGATATTGTATCTCCCTAATATTTGATATGATGAAGATGTGGTATTAGTTCATATTCAACATCGAGCTTGAACTCTACGTCTTGTAATCAAGTTCCGCTTACTAGTGCTCATGAAATGGTGATAGGTAATGGCATAACCAATGTGATAACTATGTAATATGATATACTTATCAAGGCTTGATTATGATTGATATTATATTAGTAACCATAATTACGAGAATAACATGATTGCTTAACCTGTTATAAGCTTTGAACATGATATCTTAGAGTACTTTCTATGTATTGTGAATATAAGCATATCCCTATTGTACTAGCTAAGTTGGGTTGGTAACTCCTATGGATATGATAGAAGCTTATACATAAAAGCAGTAATAGTAATACTAGTTACTATTGTGTTTTTAGTATTCTCCCTAATAATATGAGCTTCCATTACTTATTGAATATGTATTATTAGCACTCTTTACACTCTGTATTAGCACTATGTAGTTGGAGTCATAGGTTCCAATTGCTTACTTTTTCTAGTTATGGTGATATAATCACCATTGTATCATATCCATATTATCTAATTTCCTTGGGTTGTAGTTAGGTACAAAGGAACTCCAACCAATTCCAATTCATTCACTTCCATTTACAAGGACCATTGGAATAATTGGCACATACCACATTGGCTCAATTTTTTGGCCATCTTCATTCAAGTAGTCCAAGAGTACATCATCATATTTTGGGAACAAGAAGCGTGTTACTGGTGACAGTCATGTGAAAACATATCAAGTGCTTGCATGATCTTTACCATCCTGGCCTCTGGTACCCAATTTCCCAAGTGAAGCAAGGAGTTTAATGTTGTTACTTCCAACAAAATCTTGTACCATTCTAATAATTGTGCTAGCAGGACTTTGCTCACCGTGATGGTAAGCAGAATGCTCTGAGACATAACCTAAGAATTGAGAAACCTTTACTTGCGTAACAAAATTTCTCTTGAAAGAGAAAAATAATATTTTCCTTTGCCTTGGTTTCAAACCATCAACCATTGATGGGATGGATCTTTTCAAATTAGCCATGGAAAATAGGATTAGTTCCTTGTTTACAAAATCGATGTACTTGATAAGCGTGTTAGTTGAGTCCAAATATGTTCCCAACTTAAAATGTATTAGCTAGTTCTTTCTAGCCTCTACTTTCTTCTTGTTGAAGGCCAATTCAATTTCATCTCCATCTTCCTCATTTATCCACATGAAGTATTTTTTATGTTTGTCCAAATTTTTAAAATATTATTTCCCCTCCTTAGAAGTACTTGTACCGAGACCTTTATTGTACTTTATGGTCCATCCTGATGTTGATCCACCCAGATACTCTCTCCATGATTCATACTTAGGCATGGTAGGGAAAGATAATACCCGTCCATTTTTATGGGTTGCCTTGAAAATAGGAGTAATGAATTCAACAAGAAATAAAGGAACCTTGAGTAGAGATGGCCAAAAAGAGTGTATGAAGTTGATCAGCAATCCTTTTATGTGTGAACCATCATGATCCTGATTTTTCATAATCATAAGATGGCCATATCTCAGAGATTTTACACTATCATATTCCTTTCCATGTTGTAGACCAAGGATTCACTTAATATGTTGAATCTCAACATTTTCCATTATCTGTTTATGGTTGGCTTTCTTACATTCAACAACTTACCTCTGAGGGGGAACACACCATAATGATTTCGACCAACAACATCCAACCCTACCATCACAAGGGCCTTGGCTGAATCTCCCTCAATTAAAATCAGAGTGCATTTCTAAGAATTATTTCTTCCTACATCATTTTCATCATCAAGCTTGGTGATACCAATTAAAATTTGTCTCTTGGTTCCATTAGTTTTCTTAAGATCCTTGCTCTATTTTAATTATGCCCATGATAATATGTTCTCAACAACTCTACATTTAGAAACTTTACTTAAAAAATCTTGAGAGATTTCACACTTTGAACCAAAGTTGTTCTGACGAGTTGTCAGTGTCTCCTTGGTTTTGGATTCAAAAGTAGTATTTTCAATCAAAGAATTGACAAAGATTCATAAATGATTCTTGATCGTGTGTTCTTTCACCGCAACTATCTTGTTCTTCTTATTTACAATTTTCATCACATGGTGTGTTATCTGGTTTGCTACTAAATCAACGTGGGAACCACGTCCTTTAATGGTAGCTATTCCATTAAAAAATATGATTTGTTTCCTACTTTCCTACATGTACATTACAATTCACAGTCCAAGTTTTTTGTGTTATAGCTACAAAGTGATAAATTATAATAGGCTTCACATATTTTTTTCAAGAATGATATCATAAGGCCTCCAAGATACCAAAATTTCCTTCTTTCTATGAGAAAGACAAGTTGGAATGGTGTTGTGACTATTGGGGTAAATCTACAATATGGAATGGTGATGTGACTATTACGGGTAAATCTGAATTGAATTATAGAGTCACACTCTTTACAAATAAATTTTATCTACATCTATCTTAGTTTTCATGTTATAATAGAAGAGGTCTTGTAGTAGCAAATTAGCATTGGATGGATTGTTCTATCAAATCATAATGAAGTTCTTGACAATGAATCTAGCTCTTCCTTTAGGACTAGATGGGTTAAACTATTCCACTCAATAGTATAGAATTACCTACAAGGAATTTGGATTCACTAGAACCTACCCATTCGAGATGCCCAAACCACTATACAAACAGTGCCAACAATATCCCACGCTAAGGTTGAATATTTCCCCTAGAATGCTTGTATAGCACAATATTATTGTATTTTTTATGGAAAATAAGGGCGAAATGGAAACACTAGAGCCTTGACCTCCCCTTTCAAGTGACCATCTGTCTCTCAAATGGATCCGTAGACTAGTTTTTTGATCACCAAACTATACCTCCAAAATTAGTCATGTAGCTCTAGTAGGAGGAACTGGCATTCCAAGGATTGTATATCCATGACTTTAAATCATTAAAGGTTCTGCATATCCTCGAAAGAAAGGATTTCCCTGACTTCATGTACCACTGTAAAATAAACTTGGTCCAAAATAAAAAATGGCCTGCAATGTTTCTGCCAACTTCTTTCAGACCCTAGTTGACCACATGAAATTCAAATTCATCAACACCACCTGTTCTTGCCATTTATTATAAAGGTTTCAGTACATGTACTGACAGGGAGGAGCGCAACATAGTCTTTGATGCTACAATCAACAACCTCTCTTATGGATACTTTTTCAAGAAACTTTGAAAAGAGAGAGTGACAAGGAATATCTTACAAATTCTTGGTGCATGAGTAAGAATGCATTCCTAGTTTCTTTTGTCATTAATTGATTCCAATTCATTCATTCTTCTAATAAGTGATGGAGAGAAAGCTTCAATACAGGGGATTTATGTTGTCTTCCTTCATATTCATCTATATCAGCAAAACATTCCATATGAAAAAGTTCCAATCATCACCAGAAGAAGAATAACCACTAACCTATAATGTGCTGTGATTGAGGGAAATTAAATCATAGTTTGTAGATGAAAAATGTGATTGTGATGAAGGAATAGTTGTGTTTTACAAGAAAAAATCTTATAAGCAGTGGGAAATATAGTACTAGTGAGGTGTAGGCCTGCTAGCCTATATCTCGCCAAACCATAACTATTCATTCAACATTGGTGAAACTAAATAGTGTTGAGGAAATAGAAATCATTGCAAGACTAAAAATAATATATGAGTTGTTGAATGTAAACAACAGAAGAAACCACGCTGCAAAATGCAATCACACAACACATTGTAACATGAACCTTGAAAACATATGGAACACGTACATTCATCACCTTTCCTCCTTGAATGGGCCCTTGCACAAAGAGTGGTGAATCATTCAATAAAAACAATAACTCAAATCTACTATGGAAGTTGTTTCATTAATTAAAAAACTGGAATTACAATTATTGTGCAGCTTATAGCTCAAATACTTCTAGACTGGAACAAAAGCTAACCTAAATCAAGTTGTCTATACAATTATATATAGTGGGAAGTTCTTGAATCCATCAAACGGATCCCAGGGAATCCCAAGACTTCCCTCAATATCTTTTCATCAAGAATCACATAATGTATCTTGTTGGTTACAAGAAGTGTTCTGTAGTTTATCATCCCACTCTTGAACTCCATTATACCAATTTCTCCTACAAATATGGCTTAATTAACAATTTTGTAAGTTGTTATGTTGCATTACAAAGTTTGACATATTTTGACAAATTTCTTCTTGGGCTACCGAGTTGAAGAGAACACTTCAGCTTATGTTGGTTAAGGCAAGTGCTAAATTACATGATTTTTATCATTCTTCATTTTGATGAGTAAAGAAAACTCTGCAACACTCATGAGAAGGACAATGTAGCAAATCATAATTTCTCACAAAGACAGTGAAAATCATTGGTAATCATTCTACAGCATATATTTTTAACACATTTAATCAAATTACAATTTAAACCTAAGTATTCCATCAAAGTTTCATAATTTTTATCATTCTTCTATTTTATATAGTAAATGGAACAATGTAATGATCCTTTTTCAGGAAATTCAACAAGGTGCTCAAGAGAAACGTTGTATAAGTAAAAATGTGCAAAAATAACGCAGATCAGGACTTCGTTCCCCTTATTTATGTTGTATGAGACTTATATATGGAGTTTCATAAAAAAAAAATCAGTTTAGACTCATTAAACAGATCTCCCAAAAACTTGACTATCTAAAAGGCACCGAAAGAGGAAGGTTGTAGCCAAATGCAAGCACTGCTTCAGGAATTGCACAGTTTTAGCAAATTTTCAGAGGAGATCAGCAAGGAGACTTATATTTCAGTCATACAGCAGAAAATTAGAATTATGATAAATCCCTTTCATTATACAGTAGAATGCATGAGTCAATACAACAATAAATCTTCAGAAAAGAGAGCAGGAACACATGTATATTTGCAGAAATGCTTCAACAGCGTTATTTTTGAGGAGCTTCAGTAGCTGGAAGTTACAACTCAGATCTAGGATAGATCTGTGGATAAAACATCAGAACAATATCAGATCTGGAAACTATATAGTTTTCTCTTCAAGATCCACTTGGAATTTTGACAAAAGCATGCATGAATAAGAGTATATCTGAGAAACAAGTTGCAGATCTGGAAACTGCTGCAGTAAATTTCTGAATATAACATTTCATTACACTAGATCAGATCTAAATAGAACATAGATCAGCAAGCTAATCCATGGATCACCAAGTGGAAGGCAAAGCCCAGCACTAGAGATCTCTGATCTAAACTATGAGCAAGACACCCTGAAAACCCTCATACAGAAATAACGCAGTCTACTAATGGGAACAATGTTGTAGCTCAAATGACACAGAAAACTACTATAAAATTGCAGATCTGAACTACAACAAGAAGAGACACTCTTTCAGGAGGTTAAAGAACACACTCCATGAGAAAGAGGCTCCAAAAATACACTAGATCTCTGCAGATCTAGACTCCCACTTGTTGCAGCTCACAAGACAGCTCAACCCTCAAGATGAGCAGTGTTGTAATGTAGGATGGAGCTTGGCCTCAAGCCTGATAGTGGTTCAATTCAGAAAACTTTCCTCCTTGAATCCTCAAAGGAAGAGGTGAAATCCCTGCATAGGAATTCCAGATACAATCCTCCACTAAACAGCAGAGAATGGTATTTGTCTAAGCAGACAAATACTTAGAAATATGATCAATCAACAACCTTCTCTTGTTTCCCTCATTTTCCTTTTATAAGATGAGAAATATTTTGCAAACCCTAAACCATATTGATGATTTAGCCCTTTTCAAATGAGAGGCTTCCTTCTAGAACTGCGATGTCCCTTTTGGAGATGCAATGAACCTAGACAACATTGTTGATTTGGTCAAGGTTGACCCAGTCTTTAGTTCAAACCTCTTTCACACTTGCAAGTGATTATTTACATGGTGCTAATTTGTCTTTGTTCACATGGGCATTGATTTATTCAGAATTTTTAGGAGTTTTACATGTCCTCCTTTATTCATTTATTCATGAAACAAAAATTAAAACAAAATTGAATGTTCCTCTTAGCTAAGGCTAAGTGGGAACATTACAAACAATATTATGGCTAAAAATCAAAACTCCTTGCTAAATAAAAATACTTCAAAGTTGTCTCCTTACCCAAAATAGAAGAATCTGGGAAAATGCAGTTGGGTCTACAAGACTAGGGTCACTTCAGATGGTGTTATGAAGGGAATGCAAAGCAAAGCACCTGAAGAAGCCTTTTGACATTTTTTATCATTAATCCACAAGCATGGGAATTAATGTAGTTATTGCCACATCCAGAATGGGAAATCCATGGCTATCCCTCCAAGAGTGGAGAAGGTTGGACTGGTGACACTAGAACTTAGGAGCTAGATCTTGGAGGCCTCTCCAGCCGATTATACTTCTACCAAGTAATTCCTTTGTTTTATTGTACCATTAGGTTTTATCTGAAGTGTCAAACACTATTATTGCTTACCACCACTTAATTAAGTCCACTTTTATTAGCCAGTTACATGTTGGCTTCTATTTTTTTCTTAAGGCATATCCAAGTTAAATGATCTATATTTGACTTATAAATTCTTTGATGGGTGTGGTGTTACAGGATTGAGGGATGAAACCTGTAAGGAGAATATTGTCTTCAATTAATGTTGGCACTAGAATATATGTGACTGACAAGGTTGAAACCACAAAATGGATTGTTAGTGACTTTGATGTTGTTATTCCAGTGGAAAATAAAGACTAAGAATCAATCAACATCATGAAGATGAGGCATTCTGCAGTATAGCTTTCGTTATGAAATGATTGTATATCCTCATTTGACACATAGAGCACAAAGGCAGAGAAAAATTGTGGCTATACTTTAGTCATCGGTAATCTAAGCCAAAGCAGCGCCACCGTCAAATGGTGATTACAATCAAAGTAGTATTCGATTGAATTCATGTATTTTCTTTTCCTTGACATTCCTGCAACTGTTTTTTCCTTTTGGATTTGATCCATTTGAACCATTGGTCCATTATTTTCAAATTATAGAACCATTATTTTCCTTTTGGCTTTGATCCATTTTTTTCAAATTATAGAACCATTGTTCCAGATCAGAAAAAAAAAAAAAAAAAAAAAATCTCATATTCTAGTAGCAATTCATTTGGAAAAAGGGATGAATTGATGTTGTACCTATAGCAGTCTTTATAAGTGGCTAAATGGTTTTCAAGACTTTCTCAAGACGAGTTTGGTGGATGGTATATGTTCCAGGATTCAAGTCTATAAATGGTGCTATAATTTTGTTATATTCTCCGAATAAAGTTCATTGTTTTCCTCATATTTTTCTCTTCAAGTCTATCCACAAAAAGTTAGAAAATATTTATGTGTCATCTACTTGAAGCAGAATTTTGCAGTTGCATTCAGTTTGTTCGTAGAAAGAAATCAACATTTTTGGAAATATTTTCTTGATAGTTTTAAATTGAACACTCTAAATTACCTAGGTACATTACAGTGTTATTAGAGCATGACTCTGACTAGTTATGGATGATAGTGAGGAGAAGCATTCGATAATCAGAATTGAAGGCTAAAGGTAAAATGCTCCCAAATCAAGTCTGTGTGTAAGTTTATGTCATGTGGCCTAGTACTGAAGTCTGATTTTAGTGAGATCATATGTTTTCTAAGTTGTCTAGCCTATAGAGAGATTGTGTGATTAGTGCAAATAGACTACAATTTTGTATCTTGTAGATAAATTGTACACCTATAGTAGATCAATTTGGAGACTTTGGAGATCGATAACAATATATTTGGATACCTGTAGAGTGTATTGAAAAAAAAATGGTGTGATGAATCAATTTGATTTCTACATGTTGTAGCTCTTAGAGACAGCCCTGAGTTGAAAAAGAGAAGTGCTTAGGACATCTTAAAATCAGAGGTTAAATGTGGGAAATTGCATAAATGCTTATGAAAAAATATGGGTCAAGAGAATAATGGTTTTGGTGGCTCAAGAATAGAGAAAACCATTTGAGATTGATTCATGTGAATTCCCCAAATAGTGAGAGGGCTCAGGAGGTTATGAGGCTAGTAGATTTTAGTTGGGCCAAGTATAAAAAAACAAGCAGAAGCTTTAAAATGTGCAAAGGCAGTGAGGAAGAACGAAGAATGAACCCACAAGAGACAAGATTACGAGATTTAAGAATATGTCCCCTAGTGACCCCAGAGGAAGCAGATATGAATGATATATGGGCAATAACAGAGGTTTTTAGAGTGAAAATTGAGTGCAAAAAGCTTAATACATGAGTGTTAACACCTAAGCGTTATGCAAACACAAATTCATGAATAAAATTGCAGACTACCAGAAGCTACATTACACGGACCTTCAAAGCAACATAGTATTACAGATGATTATACATAAAAAGAGATTATTGATAATAGAGGAAAACAGATACATACTACTCATTGCTCCATCTGGAATCCAAATAACAGTGATGTATTATATTAAGTTCAAATAGCTCTCCCAAATATGTATCTTAGAGTATATGGAGCACAATCATACAAAACTACAGCAAAATTCTTCCAAAATTCTAGAACCCTACTTTCATATTAAAACTTACTATATATAGAGTTTCCTTGGAGGGTCTACGGTACTTGATCATTTATGATCGACCCATATCTATGAAATAAAAACATGCTACCTAACTTGTAGAGCATACATTGAGAAATTACTTCTGTACTGAGAGAATTAAAACAGGAATGGGGTGAAATTTATATTTCACCAGCAAAATCATCAAAATTAAACCAAAAACAGAAAGGACACAGTCTCCCATTGAGGCTAATAATGGGAGCCTTCAATATGGTATGGCGAGGAGCGATCGTAGGTGTACAGGATGACTGTCATTTTACGATTCCATCTATTGCCTACATACCTCCACTCCCTCAGTCTGGCGATTTCCACTTCATCCATTATGAAGAGGTCGATTGTGCTAAGCGCACCTAGTTCTTTAGCGGAGACCTCCTGAGAAGACCACATAAGCCACAATTGTATTTTCTACCTCAAAATCCCATGCAGTGTTTTGAATTGTGAAAACAAGAACCAGATTTCGGAGGGGGTCTCAAGTGGTAAGCAGTATCGGAGAAGGAGGGTGCGAAATGACAAGGGGACGACACGTGGAGGAGTGGGCGGTAATGGATACTGCCCATTTCGTACCCCCTCCCCATGGTTAAATTTCGAAATATGTGAGGAGTGTGAAGTGAAACACGGACCGTCAGATGCATTGGGGTGAAGCGAAGGTGATGGAGGGATGTGGAGGGCTTAGCGATGATGAGATGTGTGACAACGAATGAGAACGACGGGAGTGATGGTGGGGCCCAACCATATCTCAATCGCAATTCTTTACCATGAAGCAGTAAAGGTAAACTCTAAAATGTGTGATGTGCAAAGTACGGGGAGAAGGTAAGTGACGTGGAGGGAAGGTGGGACCAGACTACATCGCAAATCAAAAACTTTAAGTTTAGAGTTATAAGCAGTGGGGGTTTAAAAACTAAAACTTGTGAAGTGCGGGGAGAGGGACCTACCCGCATCGCTCATTGCCGAATTTAGAATTTTGGAAATAAGCTAAATGCTTCAAACTGCGAAGTGCGATTTGCGCTGATTTGAGGATGATGTGTCAAGGAGAAGTGGAGCCCACTGCAATCGGCAGGGTTTATCAATTGGCGAATGTTTTATGTGGTAAGTCAAAGATTTATGAGGTTGTATATGATATGTGATATGTATTGGAAACAGCTGTGAAGTGGGGGGCGGAGCTTCTGTGGTGGGCCAACTTTCATGTCGCAAGTTATACCAAATAGATTGCGGGAATTTCAAGGGTAAGTTGAAACACATGCAATGTGATACATCTCAAGTCAGCGATCGTGGATTTTAAGTTTTAGCTGCAATGTGAAACGTTTATAATATGTGATTTGCGATGGAGGGTGGGGAAGAAAGGGTGAAGTGGAGGGATGGTACCACTTTAATCGCAATCTGGGAATAAGGAAGCGTACGGTAAATGAAACCAATGATATAATGGCGAAAGAAGGTAAAGTACAAAAATGAGGCAAAAAGGAGAAAAAGGTAAGGTTTAGTGATTTTCAAGGGAAATGGAATGAAAAGGGGTGTGGCGGGTGGCTGGGTCCCACCACCATAGCACATCTCACTTCGGAATTTTTAACTTTTACCCTTTGTGAATATCTTACAACACTTGTGCTCTACGACTGTGATTTTAATCTCCGTCGTTGATCGATGCTCATGTCAACAGTCCTCATTTCTCCCCTTATTGTGGTTTTCTAACCTTGTCTCTTTGGTTGCGCCTGGTCATTTCTTATTTTTTCATGGAATACTTGCCCCGCATTCATGACTCGACCTGAACGTGTGCATGAATTGACCCAACCTCATTCAGGACTCTGCTCTTGTTGTTTTTATGTCTTAATTTTTTCTCTGTTGCCTTTGTCTTCGCTAATGGTAACTACTTCTCTGACTCTACGTTGTGATTTCCTTATAGGGACCACTTCTCCATGTTATGTGCAGTCACAGGCCAACTCTACACATAGATCAGATGTTCAATATTTGTGTACTTGTTGTGTTTGTATTTTTATATGCCTATAAAAATGTCATTATTGTAGAGGTGAATGGCTAAGAGTTTCAACATATGTATTCCATTATGTTTGCAAGGTTGCTAATGCTAAATGACAGAGTGTCATAATGAAATGTATTTCCACCTAGTTTTAATTTCATAAATGTATTTGAGGTGTTGATGGTGTATTTAGAGCATCCTGAGTATGAGGTTGAGTTTGATGTGTTTTCATGAGGGCCGAGTATTGAGTCATTGTTGATATGCTACTATTATGTCTAGTATCAATCGAACTACTATCTTTGGGAATGCAAGCCCAAGCAAGTGGGAAAACCTTCTAGCTCAAGGAATACCAATGATATATGTCATCCGTTCAAGGACAACATCTCCCCTTGTGTTAATTCCAATCTTTGATTCAAACAAGGCACATATTCATAAATTCCTTGATTGAGGCAGAGTATATGTGGATACAAAACCTAGCATAAGTTCATTGGTTGAATTTTCCTTCCTACTTATGTGATCCATATAGATCATTGTGAAATATTTGTAATTTCCCTTCAAACATAATGGGTTCATTGACTGTGCATTTTAATTGAAAAGGATTTGTTTTTGCATTGACTGGTCCTCCTCTTATATTCCCCACTATGGATTATTTTCTCCCTACTGATTATTTTTTCTTTCTTTTTGACATGATCCAATCTCATTCTAACTACCTCCTTTTCTATGCAATCTACTTGGGATATTTGGAAATAATTAAAAAGAATGATTTTTAGAGACTAACCATTGTCTACAACAAACATTTGGCAAATGATAAAGAAAAACATGCAGGAAACCATCCGAGTTGAGTCTTGGTATTAGGATATTGTTAAGAAACTCCTCCAGAAATCCTTGTCATCAAAAAAATAAACTTCTCCAAATCCATGCTCTCTCTATTCTCTATCAAAACACTTAAGCCTCAATGTTTGTCACCCTCAATATATACTCACCCCCCTAATGGATTCATGAAACCAAGTTTTGATAGAGATGCAAAAGGTAACCCTAGGGTAGCAACTTTTGGAGAGATTCTGAGAGGTTGATATCACTAGGTTCTTCAAATGTATGCAACTAATTCCCACAAAAATGGGAACGATGAAGCATAATTTTTTTCTCTTGAAATATATCTTTATATAATTAGCTCAACTAGTGTGACTACGCTTCAAATTCATGGAAACTCCCAGTTGGTCATAACAATAGCTTATAAATTCTCCAAGGTGCTCCTATTGAAAAACTATCTAAGAGTTGGAAGCTAATTAATCTGATTTCCCAAGTTAAAAATTTGTTGTTATCCTTCAATTATATTATTACCTTGCACACCATGAGAGCTAAAAATAAGGCAATCAATTTCTTAGCTAATTTAGGATGCAATCATAGAGGCATAAACTTCGATACAGACTAGCTGACAGACACTCACTATGACTAGAGGGAGTAGCTCCAAATGATATTGGAATGAGAATAAAATGAGGCAGAACAAAAAGCCACCAATGAGTGAGAAACTAAGGTCTCATGCTCCTTTAGTTCGCGTTGGGCTAATTACTGGATTTTTTTTTTGCATTGACTGGTCCTCCTCTTATATGCCCCACTATGGATTCTTTTCTCCCTACTGATAATTTTGGAGGCACTCTTATCTTCTGTAATTTCTTGACCCTTTTGATTCTCTCTTATTGCCAATTGATCGTTTTTTCTTCCACTGTTGTCAATGATATTGTGAGCTACATTGTAATCTGTACATTAAGTTTGTCACAATCCTCTGCCTCAAGCTAACCGCTACGACATTGCCTTACATTTTCTGCCTCAAACAAACTACTATGACAAGTCATTGAATTTTCAATAATCACTGCACTATTATCCAACTCCCAAAAAAATTGATTTGTTGTAGTGAGGTTGTTACCAATAGTATTGGTATAGCTCGTAGCAGATGACATAGAGTCAATGCATTGATGTTCCGTTTAACTCGGCTAGAAATGAATTCAGATCATGAAGATTAGGCTTTTCTTCCTTCCCCCAACATTCAAATTTCCAATTTGTTTCGTATTATAAAGGTTCCGGGAATACAAGAGTGGAGGGACTCGATTCTGCAACTGTTAACAGGTGAAATGTTGTGTATATATCGTGTCTACTATCTCGATCGGTGAATGAATGTAGGAAGCCAGCTTAGGTGGGCTTTCCCAAAGGCGAAACCAAAGGCCTACCTCAAATTAAATAGACTATTGGAATTAAAATAAGGTGATATGCTCAGGTATCATTGTTATTCCTTGAGATGTAAGACTGCGCCTATTTTTTTTTCCATATATGTTTTGTTGGGTATGATTTATAGCGAGGCATAATGTGCAGGAGCTTCATCTGAGTCAATATTGTTATCGTTACAATGATATCACAGGGACTAAGGCAACACCTCCTGATGTCTTATTCTCATGTACTACTCTCGCCACTCTTTCTCTGCATTGCTATGATCTGACCCGCCTTCCTTCGAGTTTCTCAGGATTTCACCATCTAACTTCTTGTTTCCTCCAAAATGCTAGTCTCACTTATGAGTCCTTGGAGACCATATCACATTTTCCCCTGTTAAAACATCAGTATCTATCAGATCTATTTTCCAAGGCCCGTCATCTTGTTATTTTTGCCAGCAATCTGGATACATTGAAGATATATCGTATAATACACAATGGGCTTCGGTGTCTGAGCATCTATTTCCCTAAGCTAGCGAGAATATCGCTGAGGTATAGCGATATGGATTTACAGTTGTATCACATCCCTTTCTATGAATTTTTAAATAAACTCTTCTATTCCAAGATGGCAGGCAATGGGGATCTGATTGAGTTAGAAATGGATCCTAGAAAGATGCGGAGAGTTGTTAATTTTTCTGGTTTTTCAGCAGCAAGCCGAAGCAAATTTCTTGAAGATTTCTTGAACTGGAAGATTGCGTCCATTTTTTTTCCACTTACCTTTTCTTACGTCGATATTCCAACGATGTTATACAATTTTCGAAAGAGAGACAATGATTTAGACCCGTCGAAAGTGCGACCATCACGTAGAATCGTCGAAAGTGCGACGCTTAGAACCGTCGGTTAAGGTGTTAGCCTCATCGGAAGTGTGATGCTTAGAAGCATTGGTCGGAGTTTTAATTATCATCAGAAGAGCGACGATTATAAACGTTGGTTGTGGTGCTGTTAGTCATAAGAAGAGAGACGAAGTTCAAACCATCGATAGAGCGACAAATGTTGAAACGTTGAAATAGCGATGACATTTTCAACGTTGGAAGAGCGACAAAATGTAAAATTTTGAAAGAGCAATGACCAATTTGAAATGTCAGAATTGCGACACTTCCAAAAAAACATCGGAATTAGTGTCGGTATTGCTATACCGACACTATACTGACAGTTAACTCAAGTGTCGGAATTGCGACATGATTAGAAAAAAAAAAAAAATTCCCACCTCAAAGTGTCGCTCTTGGGATGCCTATGTGTCACAAGAGCGACATTTTGGTCGTCGAAAATTGGGCCAAATGTGATAGTGCGTAATAGCACTTTGGAAGCACATTTGAGGCACTTTTAAGAGTTCAAATACACTGGGATGCTTATGTGTCACAAGAGCGACATTTTGGTCGTCGAAAATTGGGCCAAATGTGATAGTGCGTAATAGCACTTTGGAAGCACATTTGAGGCACTTTTAAGAGTTCAAATACATTTTTGAAATAACGGTCAAATTTCCTAGGAAGGCCTTCAAAAATCTAGTCTCCTGAGGTTACTCCAAAAGCGTAACAAAGGGTCCAAAAAGGTGGAAGAAACATGAAAAATGAGTGATTTTTGAGCTTTTTCTCCAAAATTACAGCGTTTCATGCCATGAGGGTTCCTGATCTATGATGTACTCATCAAAATACATACATCCATTTAAATAAATCATCATTTGGATGCCTCCAAAATAAGAGTAACTAAATTTCGTTACCCTTCTGCAATGAGGAATTTCCAGAATTTTGTAAAAATCATATAAAATACCAAAATTGATCAAAACTTCTCAAAATTGGTTCTATGGCACTTGTGAGAGATGGGCTAAATAGCCAAATAAGCTTCAGCCAATAAGTCAAAAATTCTGGAAATTCTATGGCACCTGTAAGAGATGAGCTAAATATCCAAATAATCTATAATTATAATCTATCCTTCTCTTTAAGCTTCATTTGTACCTTTTTTAGCCTTTTTCTTCAATTGTTTTAGTCTTATTTGAGAAATGGTGTTCCTGGTGCGATAGTGGTTTTCCATGTGTCTTTGCATCTTATTTTCCCTCTTAGCCCTCTTCAAGAGCTTCTCCAAACGCTCATTTACTCTTGAAAACCAAAGCTCTCTTTCTTCAATAATCTCCATGGCTATAATATCATCAAAGGTCAACTCTTCAAGTGGATAAGCTGATTGTCTTTCTCACTCCAATTCCCTTTTGAGGCCTCTCTTTTTTTGTTTTCTTGTTTTTTTTTCAGCCTCCATGTCCTACATTTGATCAATAACAGTAACCTCCTTACCTTTACCTTTGTTTTCCTCTATGTCTGACTTGGGCTTGCTTTGTAGGAATTGATTCACTTTCAATTGAAATTTTTCTTCTTGTAAGAAAGTGATCTGAGAGTTAGCAATAGAAAACATCTTCTTCAATTCTTCTATTTCCTCATATTTTTCTCTGATGATCTCTTCAGCTGATCTGAGATCCACCTACTCTGCTACCTCAATCTCCAATGGCGTTGATTCAATATGCTGATGAAAAATAGTTTTCTCCTCTATCACACATTGTCCCACAATGGTGTCAAGTGTAATAACATTCTTGGTAGACATGGGCACAAATACTTGTGTCTTCCCCTTCTCATATGTGTTAGTAAATTCAAAACCCCTAGGAGCACCATCTGAAAGTTGAGTTGGCATGATAGAAGAGCCAACTTCCATTGGTTGTGCTAATGATCTAGTAGGTAAGAAAAAATGGCTAATGGTAGGTGATGCTAACAATCTTTCCAATAAATTTTCCCAAGTCATGTTGATGGAGGACAGATGATGTAACATAATGAGCCTAATCAAACCATGATTAAAAACACTAGTGTGATGATCTTGTTTTCTACTCTGAACCTTCTTAGTCATCTTAATCAAACTCCTGTACAAATAATATGGCAAATCAAGTGTTTTGACAGAGGTGAAATGCGTCAACAACCTGGAGAATATTCCTTCACATGTGAAGTAATTCATTATGAACATCATCAAAGGAGCATACTTTTTTATGAGATGTATGAAAGGAAAAAGGTAGTATGGCTCCTTTCTAGCATGGGGCTTGAGAAATTGTTTGTAGTTTTGAATTTCTAACTCCATGCCTTTGAACCATTGCTCTCCATGAGAAGGGATACCTGTTTCTGAAGAAATTAGGTATGATGATATGCTTATATCCATAACTGCAATAGTGACCTTTCCCATGTTGTAGCTTTTTGCAAATAGGCTAGTTAATTGAAGATGATACCCCTATTCCATGCTTCTTTCACAAAGTCTCAAACACCGAGCTCTCTTAAAGGATTTTTTGGCCAATGGCGAGGCATAAATTTCATGCATTGTGAAGGGTTCTAGCCTGAGGTGGAACCCTCCCTTGAAGCTCTTCTTGTCACTTTCCATTGTGTTTGTCACTAAAATGATGAAAACCCTAGGGCGTTAATGAGATGAATGAATGTATGGAAATCTGGAAAAACAAAGTGTAGGAAAGTGTGAGTTTAGAGGATGAGAGGAGGGATCATGAAGCTGAAATAGATTATAGAAAAAAGTGAGTGGTTTGAGTTGTATATTAGCTCCAAGTTGTGGGTGGAATGAGGGACAATTAGTGTAGGGTGGCAAAATCTACCAAACACAAAAAGTTCTCAATGGTTTTCACTGTGAGAATAACTAGTGTAGAAGTGGTGTAGGTTTAGAATGTGAAATGAGAGCCATGAAGCTAAGAAAAATTCAGTGCATAGGGTGTCAACTTAGCTCCATATTGAAAGTGGAATCAAGAGAAATGGATGAGTGTAGGGTGGCAAAATCTAGAAAACAAAGGAAATTCTCAATGTTTTTCACTGTGAAAATACTACAAATTAAGGTTTGGGTGAAGTAACATGTTAGGGGTGGTGTATGATGCAACTAAAATGAAAATTTTTACAATACGTGGACCTATGGGTTATGGGGCCATAAAATTTCCCACCATGCGCAACTCATCACAATACTAGAGCTCAGGACGAGTTTACTATCAATCCTGAGTGCAATGCCACTCATTGCTTTGACACGTATCTCTTATCTTAGAATCAGGATTGCAATAACAAAGCTCTTCGAAATTTCTCTCCCAAGCAATATTACATACATCGTAGATCGCAGATTATGTGATATCCTAGATCAGAAAACATAACATTTTGCGGATCGCATAACATTATAGTTCACACATCAAAAATCATACGATATATCGCATATCGCAGATCCTTGTCCATCGCACTTCGGCTCTTCACTGATTTATCATTCTGCTGTTAATTGCTCCCCATATCGCATGTGCCATGTGATATGCACATGGACCTACGCCCCCACATGTCCACTTCATCGCATCGCAACTTAAACAATTTAACTTGCGATTTCTTAACACGTAAATATAAAAGTTGTCGTTTGCGATGTGTGTCAACCATCTTCTGTGATCTGGTCCATCCAGCGCTCACTATCATTTCTATGACTTGATCCTCACCATTCGTTCCACCCACACACTGATCTTTGTCAATAGAATCACATCTATAATAAAACTCGTTCTACCATACTTTTATCTCCAACGAAGTTCATAGGAACTTCGTTCACCACTCATTTCAGACAACTTACTAATTAACAGAAAAGAATGTGTATATATATTGAGAAATCAAAACTAAATAACACGCAAATACTAAAATATCCAGAACATTTTTGGATACTTAAAAATAAACAGATTCCATTATTATCGAGCTCAAATTACAGGCTACAGCCACTATGGCCTGAATCAAAATTTCGCCCTGCGGCTACATTGTGCTACTCTCCAATCATACAACACAGACTTCGTTTATAAAGGAATTACAAAGTGAGTGGATCATCTAAGATCCACGATTTTCTCCCACAAATTGCTTAACTAAACCCTAAAATATCTTCGTTTAATTACATGGCAGATAATTAAAACAAATCAAATTTTCTATAAACATATCGATTCCATCATTTTAGCTATATTTCATGGAAATTAGCCCCCTTTTACAAATGGTTGTCCACGTTTTCTCCTTCCGTAGCATTGAATTCTAATTTTAATTAAGGGATGTTCATTGCTCCCACATCATACTCCCAAGGTAAAAAAATTTGTGACCTTCTGGTAATATGCCTTCTTGATCTCTCTAACAAGTATGCTACTTGCTATCAGTGCCAAGTCCTCTTCTTTCTGTTAGTAATTCTACCCACATTCTTTGTGGAATTTCCTTCGTGATATTTCCATAACAGAGTGAGTTGCAAAAAAACCTTTGCAGTAACAAGTCTCGTCCTTGCTACACGATACCTCACTAAGCTTCTCTCCTCTGAGCATAGTCTTTTAGCATCTCTCTGGTTCTATCCTCTAGAACCATTTGAGCACTCCTAGCTCTAGACCGCTGCAATCTTCTCACCTTCCTCTGCCACTACTTGCACAAAAATATAAAGACCACATGCTTACCAATCTTCTACATATTTGTGCCTCCTTTGCACGTAGAATATTTTTCTACTTTGATACCACTTTGATGCGGTAAAAATGCAAATTTTCACAATACACAGACTTGTGGGTTATGGGTCCACAAAATATCCCACCATGCGCAACTCATCACAATACTAGAGTTCAGGACGAGTGTACTATCAAACTCGAGTGTGATGCCACTCATTGCTTTGACATGTAGCTCTTATCTTAGAATCAAGATCGCAATAACAAAGCTCTTCGCAATTTCTCTCCCAAGAAATATTACATACATCGCAGATTGTAGATTATTCTATATCACAGATCAAAAAACATAACATTTCGCAGATCGCATAACATTACAGTTCACACATCGAAAATCATACGATATATCGCATATCGCATATCCTTGTCCATCGCACTTCGGCTCTTCACTGATTTATCATTCCACCGTTAGCTGCTCCCCATATCGCATGCGCCATGTGATATGCGCATGGACCTATGCCCACACATGTCCACTTCATCGGATCGCAACTTAAACAATTTAACTTGTGATTTCTTAACACGTAAATATAAAATTCATCGTTTGCGATGTGTGCCAACTGTCTTCTATGATCTAGTCCGTCCAACACTCGCTATCATTTCTGCGACTCGATCCTCACAATCTGTTCCACCCGCACACTGATCTCTATCAATAGAATCACATTTGTAACAAAACTTGTTCTGCCATACTTTGATCTCCAGCGAAGTTCATAGGAACTTCGTTCACCACTCATTTCACACAACTTACTAATTAAAACAAACTAATGTGTACATATACTGAGAAATCAAAACTAAATAACACACAGATACTATATGATCCAAAACATTGTTGGATACTTAAAAATAAAAATATTCCATTATTATCGAGCTCGAATTACAGGCTACAGTCATTATAGCCTTAATCACAATTTTTCCCTGCGGCTACATTGTGCTACTCTCCAATCATACAACACAGACTTCGTTTATAAAGGAATTACAAAGCGAGTGGAACATCTAAGATCCACGATTTTCTCCCAAAAATCGCTTAACTAACCCCTGAAATATCTCTGTTTAATTACATGGCAGATAATTAAAACAAATCAAATTTTCTAGAAACATATCAATTCCATCATTTTAGCTATATTTCATGGAAATTAGCCCCCTTTTACAAACAGTTGTCCATGTTTTCTCCTTCTGCAGCATTGAATTATAATTTTAATTAAGGGTGGTCTGATGCTCCTACATAAAAATCCCAAGGTACAATATTTTATGACCTCCTGGTCATATGCCTTCTTGATCTCTGTAACAAGTCTGCTATTTGCTATCAGTACCAAGTCCTCTTCTTTATCTTAGCAATTCTACCCACATTCTCTATGGAATTTCCTTCATGATATTTTTGTAACAACACTCGTGAGTTGCAACAAAACCTATGCAGTAACAAGTCTCCTCCTTGCTACACGATGCCTCACTAAGCTTCTCTCCTCTGAGCTTAGTCTTTCAGCATCTCTCTGGTTCTCTCCTCTGGAACCATTTGAGCACTTCTAGCTCTAGGCTGCTACAATATTCTACCTTCCTCTACTGCTACCTACACAAAAATATAAATACCACACGCTTACCAATATTCGACATATTTGTACCTCCTTTGCACGCAAAATATTTTTCTGCTCTGATACCGCTTTGATGCAGAAAAACTGCAAATTTTCACAATATGCAGACCTGTGGGTTATGGGCCCACAAAATTTTCCACCATGCGCAACTCATCACAATACTAGAACTTAGGATGAGTGTACTATCAAACCTGAGTGCGATGCCACTCATCGCTTTGACACGTATCTCTTATCTTATAATCGAGATTGCAATAACAAAGCTCTTCGCAATTTCACTCCCAAGCAATATTACATACATCATAGATCATAGATTATGCGATATTGCAGATCGGAAAACATAACATTTCTAAGATTGCATAACATTACAGTTTGCACACCGGAAATCATACAATATATCGCATATCATAGATCCTTGTCCATCGCACTTCGGCTCTTCGTTGATTTATTATTCCCTTGTTTGTTGCTCCCCATATTGCATGTGCCATGCGATATGCGCATGGACCTATGCCCACACATGTCCACTTCATCGCATCGCAACTTAAACAATTTAACTTGTGATTGCTTAACACATAAATATAAAATTCGTCGTTTGCAATGTGCACCAACCGTCTTATGTGATCTGGTCCGTCCAGCACTCGCTATCATTTCCGCGACTTGATCCTCACCATATGTTCCACCTGCACATTGATCTCTGTCAATAGAATCGAATTTGTAATAAAACTTGTTCTTCCATAGTTTGATCTCCAACGAAGTTAATAGGAACTTCGTTCACCACTCATTTCACACAAATTACTAATTAATAGAAAATAATGTGTATATATACTGAGAAATCAAAACTAAATAACACACAAATAATCCAATATCCAAAACATTGCTGGATACTTAAAAATAAACAGATTTCATTATTATCGAGATCGAATTACAGGCTACAGCCACTATGGCCTAAATCACAATTTCGCATGCGGAAACATTGTTATCACATGTGGAAACATATCGATTACATCATTTTAGCTATATTTCATAGAAATTAGCCCCCTTTTACAAACAATTGTCCATGTTTTCTCCTTCTGCAACATTGAATTCTAATTTTAATTCAGAGTGGTCTAATTCTCCTGCATCAGTGTAGATGATAGGAAAAGTGGAGATAATGCATATGTGATGTATGAGTTAGGGTTTTAGGTATTAGGGTTATTTTTTAGGTAGGTGGGGTAGGTTAGGTTTTTCCACATGAAAATTGTTTATACATGGACAAGTGACAGTGTGAAGAAAAACACAATGAACATGAATTGTTTTAAACCCTCAAAAATTCAACCAAAATATAGCATAAGAATGAATACTTACCTTTAATGAAGACGTTACAAGGTATTGGAGACAATTTTTGAGCTTTATTGGAATTTTTTGGAGCCCTAGACTGAAAACTACTTCTTTTCCAGAAGCGTAACAACACCTACATAAGCATAACAACTACTGGAAAAGTGTAACAATGGAGGTCCATAAGCGTAACAACTGTGATGAGAACCACTTGCGCAACATCTGCGTAGTGCTTGAAAAACATATGTGCAATGCTTTTGCAACATCTATGCAGCGCTCAGAAGCATAACACTACTGTGTAGCACCCTCCAAAATCATAATAACAATTGTTATAAGGGTAACAAATGGGTTTTTAAGTAATTTTGATGCTTGGATTTTGGAGTTGGAACACCTTGGAGGGTAAGTGAGGTAGAGAGGTACTCTCACACATATCAAAGGGTAAAAATGAGTGGAAAAGATTTATGTTTTTTCCTTTTATAAGCTTGAGATGACACTTTTTTCCTTTTACACTTGAAAATGACTTTTTGAACTTTTTGCAATTGGAAATGACCCTTTTAAGAGAACAAAATTTGTCTTTGATATTTTGAGATGACCCTTTTATTTTTGAATGAGATAATGACTTAGAAATTACCTCTTTAAAGCTTTGACACTTGAAATTATTTTTTGGTCAACTCTAATGAGACAACAGGACAAAATTTCTCTTTTCATGAGACAATGAGACAGAATTGAGTTGCTTTGAACTTTCTTGAAACTTGAACATTTGAAACAAGAAAAATTGTCTTTATTTCATTTCCTAAACATGCTAGCTCCTTCTTTACGGTTTTATGAGTGAAATGAAGTTCTAAAGCCTTGTTTTAGGTGACAATTTGAACATTTTCCAAAGGAAAAGATGACCCTAGACAATGACCTATATGAAGTGGAGTGAAATAACCCTAGAACTTTAAAAATTATGATAATGGTGATGACCTTGATAATAATGGTGGCAATGAATGAGATGAAGGAGCGACACACTTGACCTAGACTTCGTCAGTGACCAAAATTATTTTCTAAAAACGTGTTTGAAAAAGTAAAAAAATTGACCTATGAATTTAGGAAAACAATTGAAAGAGTTATTTTTTATCATTGACATACCTGAGCTAACAATATGCATTGGTCATCACTACATCTCTGATCTTACCTTTGATTTAGTGTCAAAAATAGGATCACAAATTGTTTGATTCACAAGTCTAGAAGAGTGTGTCCTTTGTCCAAATTCAATAGAAATTGAAAGTGATTTTCATTTTAGATTTGATTAGGCTTGTCTTCATCGTTTTGAAAAAGAGGAGTGAAAATCATTTCATTCATGTGTTTTTAAAGAAATTCCTATTTATGTTCAATTAAAATAAAAGTGAAGGGATTTTTATCACATTTCTTCATTCGTCAGTTTATTTTACTTTTGACTACATTTAAAAGTAAAACAAAAAACAAAAAAAATGGTGCATCTTAGTGGAAAGGAGAAGTATTTTCAATTTTTCAATAAGTTACATTTGTTTGGTAAAAATTGAATTTGATTGAAAAGAATTGCATTTCGTAGCTTTGAGCTAGTTTTGGGGGGTATTATTGGTATTGCATTGATTTCACTTTTTCTTGTATCTATTCCCTAAAAAGTTTAGGCTTCATCAAAATGGAAATTTTTCCTTTTTGCATTTAGCTTGCATAATAGGATTCAGGTGACATCAATTTCGAGAAAAAACTGAAACCTAACCCAAGATCAATATTAAAATTCACTCAATTTATCTTAAGGATCATTTGGAACTAATGAGAACATTTAGTGGTCTAGGATAGAGACGTCTTATGACGTCGTAAAACATAGGAGCTGTCATTAATGGTATGCATTAAAAATCGGGGGTGAAATCCTGTCCCACATATGGAATTATATTGATGTATGATAAGTATATTTGGGGTGCTCTCATAGAACGGTTACGCATTAGACAACACTACTACGGATTGGGCTCCTACGTATCATCGTGTATATTTGGGGAGACACCATTAGGTTGCAATCCTATCATAGGTAACCGAGTCGACCGCCTTGTAAACGTGATACATCAGACACAACATCCAAGGAGATCGACTATAGTACGTTAAGTCCTTGGTCATTTTTACTATCATTTATCACCAAGTGTATATTACAATTCATGAATACTTGATAAACCTTTATGCCTAGCACACCCTTTTCTATTTATTTATTGTTAATTCTAAAAGTAAATGCCCACGAAAAAATATTACCTGTGAAGTTATCCAGCCTCATTATTTCTTTGTAAACTGTGAATTTTTTCACCTATTCCTTCTTTGATCTTGTCTTGAAAGGTCATCATGGCTAAATCGTCGAGTTCGCCTCATCCCTCCCTTGACGAATCTCAAGATCCTCCTCCCGAGGTCCCTCCATTTCCAGTTGGGCCCCTTGAAGTGCAAGGTGTTGAAATTGGGATTTTCATTACTGTTCAACCCATTTCATCTCGACCACCACCTGACAATTATCTCTAGATGACATCAGAACAATCTGAGACGGAAAGCCCTAAATGGTCTGCACAGTTTATGGTCTTTCCTGAAAATCCGCTCTTTGATCTGATTGTGTTCTTGCCTCAACAGACCTATAGCGCTTTTGATCAACCTAGAATTCCCTTTCGCACTTCTCCAGTAGCATCTCGCTCTACTATCTATCATTTTTTTCCTGACGAAATGGCATCCAATGCTGATGATGTTCCATTCATGAGCGCTCCTCATGGAACTCTTCAGGAAACCATTGGCACCTACATCCCGGAAGCTACTTCATCCATGTTTCCCTCTAAAAGTGATTTTTTCATTTCCACACCTCATGATTCAAGCAGTGGGACCAAAATACCTTTAGATCAAGTCGCATTTACGCTTCCACATGGGTATACCTCTATTGGAAACCTTATTTCTGGAGCTTCTGGTGCTACACCTTTAATCCCAGATCTCGTTTGGTCGACGGGTATTATTCTATATTCCATCCCATTTGTTTTGAATTTGGATGCCACATCTCAGCTTTTTTTTCAACCTATAGTCACTATTGGTCGAATTATTGTTTCGATCGGATCCTTTACCCCCTACTCACCATATACAATTAATGTAGTTCCATCACTGAGTGGACAATCTACGGTTTCGTTTGTGCATGGGGGAAGTCTAATACACTTTATGTACCTCCCCTTTTGGATGAAGGATAGTTGAATTCTGGACCTATTCCTGGGGCAGGACAACCTCACATTCAGTATTCGCAGGTTTAGCAGCCCCTTCAGCAACCGGACATATCATATTTGTATGTTCAACAACCTAACATCCATTATGTTCAACAGCCAAACATACAATATCAGAATGTTCCTCGATCGAACGCTTCTCAGATGTACGTATAGTAGCCCTGACTTTTCGTGAGTGTTGTTGTGACTAACCCTCAATTTGGTTCTTACACCCAAGCTAGTCTAAATATCCTTCTAGGTCAATCTGGTACTCTCCCCAATCAACCTAGTACTCAATACCAACCATTTACTCAAGGTCAGTACCGGCAACCCCAGTCTGGGCCTTATTCTAGTGCTCAATATTAGCAAATTCCTCTGCACCAGCGAGCCCAATCAAGACCTTAGGTTGGACCCTACGTTCAACAAGGACCACAGCCTGGACCCTATATTCAACAGGAACCATGTGTTGGACCCTATATTCAACAGGGACCATATAATGGACCTCATGTTCATCAAGGACCTCACCCTAGACCCTACGTCCATCAAGGTCCACAACCTCAAATCCCACAGGGGTCTTATCGAAAACCCCAACAAGGTCCCTATGTTCAGAAATACTTGCAACAAGGTCCTTGCTGGCAATGGGGGTAGTATGTGTTGTCGACAATTGTTGTCTACCCTAGAGACAGTCTAGAGCTGCCATAGACCAGTGCCTAGGACATATTAGCATAGCACGAGGCATATAATAAGGCTAGGTTGTCAATCCAAAGGCTCTCCTACTATCTCTTGTTAAACAAAAAAATTTGATTTAAAATGGGACCAGCAATCACAGAAACTGTCACAGGGAAAGTAATGTTGTAGAGGCACAATGCAAAGCTCAGATATTAAAGCATCAGACAGCTAAGAGAAAATTTACTGCAAAGAGGGCCGGTTCATATAATATGTCACAGAACTCAAATATCATAAGTGTATGGAGGGAAGGAAACACAAGAGGATACTAGTTAACTTTGGTCCGACACCCAGATACACAACAGAAGCACATATGGGCTTATCATTCTAAGAATCCATACATGAAAATGGAATTTTAAAAGCACCCCCCCAAAGCAACTAATATAGGAGAAAAATGGATGAAATGAATATGAAACAGTATATCATGCCTGAGCCTATTTAAAGCGCTTGACTGATTCAAATATGGGCATCAACTAGGATGAATCCTTACCTAAAACCAGTGAGCCACTCGCATTCCAGTAACATGATACAAGAAGATGTATGAAATGGAATATTGTATTAAACACATAAAGAAAAGGTACATACTGTGAAATACCAAAGACCAGAATCCTCATTACAGATAGAACTCCTCCTCACTGAGACCCTACGGACTCTGAGCCTCGATACAAAAGCTTTACAGAATGTATACAAAAATGCCTTTGACAGCACAATTTTCTGATAAAATTCTGGAACCTCTACAATGTCTTTTTTCCTCCTATTTATAGAGGAAGAAGAAGAAAACTAATAAAAGAAGAAGGTGAAACATTTAATTGTTTAGCTTGAACAGAATGGTGGAAACATTCGCGCCCTTGTTGCTACATTAATATGTTGAGCTACAGGTACTCTGAGGCCGGCTTCATGAAATAAATGTTGTAGGTGCAAATTTCTCCAGGGATAAGACATGAAGAATAAAATATGTAACATTCTGTACTGTCTTGAAGATAATTTTGGCTGAAATAAACCTTGAGGAAATTGTTTTCTGTGAAAATATCTTTCTAGTAATCTGCATGGTCTTCGATCTGGTACTTTGCCTCCAAAAGGGTATGTAAGAGCCCCAAAGTCCTTAAATACGTTTCTTGAATCCCCTGCTCTTCACTGATATTTCTATTTGTGCCATTAATTCTTCACCTACTCAACCTGTGCATTTAAATGACCTTGGAGGGTTTGATAGATTTAAACCCTGGCTTTTTAATGGATGTCATGTCAGCATATCTTCCCGGATCCTTGCTCCATAATTCTGCATTTGATAATGGGTCCTCTGTAGCGTACTCGACTTCTGTGGTGGTGGACGTGAATTATAATGGTTCTCCATAACCATAAACCTGAAAAACCACAAACTTGTTATAGAAAACTAGACACAGAGACAGTGGCATGACGGACCTATGGATATGGTGGTGTAGTCTTGGCGGAATGATGAAACGATGCAGGGTGGCGGAGGAATGGAGGGTGGCAACGAGAAACACAGTGGGATGACGCTGTGTGGAAGAGGCGGATACAGACAACGTAGACACGTAAATGATGCATGGAAATGGTGGAGATGGACGCGAATGACACGTGGGTGTACGAGAGACTACACGGAAGGGGGCGACGTGGAAGTGGACTCGGTCAACCGACGGGGTGCGTGAACAATCCTGGGCCATTCGATCAAAAACGGGATCAACGGTTAATATTATGTCGGGTGGTGGTGAGATGGTGGGCCACGGGTGATATAGACGGGGGTTAAAGGCTGCACAGCTTTTGGGAATAATCGCCGTTGGATGGAACTCTTCGGATCAGACGGCCAGAGTTAATATCGCTGCACGACTTTGATCGAGAGATAATGCATGATGGAGGGTGGTATTGCTGTCATACACCGGGACGCGTGTCTTGAGCTGAATAGCATTGTTGGGATTTTGAGAATACCGCCTGACTGTGAAAGGCAGCGCGATGAAAACAGGTCTGGTTTTTGAGCGATGGACACGGAGTGGGGACCACTAGGGCAATAGGCAGCGGACCGTTGATCATTGTTTAATCGGGCGGCTGAGAATCCACCTGATAACCATATACGGTAAGCACCCTTTTGGTTTGGCACAGCGTTTCAGCCTTCGGTCGCGTGGAGTAGGAATACAGGGGGCCCGGGCCAAATGGGCTGAATCTAGGGTATTTCTTGGGTGCGATCTTTCAAGCCTGTGCAGTGTAATTTGAAAGCACAGAACAGTGACAGTAGGCAGAACACGAGCTCCTCAGGTCCCAATAGGAGATTTGAAAAGTTTCAGGAGGGGCTAATGGCCAAAAACATGAATGAAGGGACTAACATGTACAACATCGGCTCCATCTGGGGACGGCATGTTCCTCTGTGGACATGTCGAGAACCTGCAGACAGTCTGTTTATCTCTCTGTTAACTATGCTATGCGTCCTTGCTGCATTTATCTTCACAATTCGTCAGTACACATCCCTTATTAAAACAAGAACTGAAACCAAACTTATATACAATTATGGTACAACAGGAATTCCCTGCCTGAGTCAAAATTGGAAGTAGGGCTTGAGAAATTGTCCGTTTACAGGGGCCTCCAGCACGTCACCCTGTAAATTCTCCAATAAAAAGGTGTTATTACCTCCCCGTTCCACAATTTTAAATGGGTCGAACCAGAGTGGGTTAAATTTTCCATGTTTTCCCTTTTCAGCTCTCTGGACATCCCATCTGAGAACCAAATCACCAATCTGCAGCTTTCTGTCTTTTTCATGCTGATCAAATAGGATTTTCATTTTTCCCTGATATTCAACTAACCTCTGGTTCACCTGGTCTCGTGTTTCCTCTAATTCCACCAATTGATTGATTCTTCTGACCATGCCATCTGGTTCTTCCTGACTTTCATGCATGAAACGTGCCACTGGCAAAGCCAGCTGCACAGGAAACAC
Organism: Pinus albicaulis; assembly: GCA_034641835.2. Classification (NCBI taxonomy): domain Eukaryota; kingdom Viridiplantae; phylum Streptophyta; class Pinopsida; order Pinales; family Pinaceae; genus Pinus; species Pinus albicaulis. Next base: position 680,779,945 of record CM076572.1, on the reverse strand, counting down.
AGCTGCTCGTCCATACACCAACTCATATGGGGATTTCCCAGTTGCTCTCTTGCTGGTTATTCTATTTTCCCATAGGGAAAACTTCAATTGGGAATCCAAATTCCTCTGATTCTCATTGATTGTTCTCTTTAGGGCCCTCACTAGAGTTTTGTTAGAAGATTCTGCCAGACCGTTCCCCTGAGGATAATAAGCTGTGGAGTGCTTCAAGGTGATATTATACTGCTGGCAGAAATTCACAAACTTTGCAGATTTGAAGGCTTGTGCATTATCAGTTACTATTTTAGCAAGACAGCCAAACCTGGAAATGATGTTTTCCTCGATGAACTTTATGATGACAGTGTCAGTAGCATTCCTTGCAGGTATGGCTTCCACCCATTTTGTAAAGTAATCTATGGCTGTTAATATCCATTTATGTTGCCCACTTGATGGGGGATGTATTTCTCCTATAAAATCTAATCCCCATTGTTGAAATGGTTCATTCACATGAACTGGAATCAGGGGCAGAGCTGCCAACTTCTGCTTCTCAGCAAACTTCTGACACTTATCACATGCTCTGACCCAAGTAAAGACATATCCAAATAATTTTGGCCAGTAGAAACCAACTTTCAGTATTTTATGAGCTGTGGCTCTCCAACTGCAATGACCTCCACAAATTCCCTCATGAAATTCCATCATTATACTTTCCACTTCATCCTCTGTGAGGCACAGGAGTAGAATGCCTGAAGGATCTCTCCAATATAATTGGCCATTAGCAACTGTATACTTTTGAGATTTCAATCTCAAAGCTCTGTATTTTGATTTATCACAGCTGGAAGGAAAAATGAGTGTCAAAAGGTACTCTACTATTTCTTTATACCAAGGACTGGTGAGATATTTTATATGAACCTTCTGAGTAGCCATCTCCAGCACTTGTTGTTCTTTTTCTTTCTCGGACTCTTCGTTTGCTACCATGGAAAAATTTATGCCTAAAGCCTGATAATTTGATTTAGATAAAATCTTGGCTAGTCCCTGCCCTTTAATTAACTTAGTAGGTATGATTTCCAAGTCATATTCTTGTATTTTTGCGATCCATCTCCCCCTTTTCCCTTCACTGTCTCCTTGGATGAGAATGTCTTTAACAGCTGCAGTGGGGACATATGCAGTAATGTGGGATTGCAAAACATACATTCTAAAGGCCTTGAGGGACTTTACTAGGGCATATGCCTGCTTTTCTAATATGTTATATTTCAATTCTGCATCATGGAGAACTTGGCTGAAAAAGGCAATAGGCTGCTCATACCCATCTTCATTTCTCTGCAATAACACTCCAGCTACTGTGTGAGGTGATGCGAAGGAGAAGATCATAAATGGTTTAGTATAATCAGGTCCAGCCAGCACAGGGGCTTCAGCAAATGCATCTTTAATTCTAGCAAAGGCCTCCCGCGACTCTTGTGACCATTTCACCTCATTATTCTTTTTCAACATATCTGTTATATGTTTGACTATCTCAGCATAATTAGGGATGAATCTTCTCAGGAAATTTATTCGGCCTAAAAATACTTGCACTTCTTTTTTATTTCTGGGGAGAGGAATGTTATTTATCACCTCAACTCTTTTAGGATCTATTCTCACCCCATCCTTAGTTACAATATGCCCCAAATGTTTGCCTTCCTCTAAAGCAAATAAAGACTTCTGTGGGTTAAGAGAAAGACCATACCTCCTGCATTTTTCAAAATTTTTGCGTAAATGCTCAATGTGCTTAGCATCATCTTTTGAAAACACCGTGATATCATCAAGGTACACCACTAGGAATTTATCCTGCTCACCCACAAAAGCAATGTCCATAGCCCTCTGAAAGGTAGCTCCTGCGTTAATCAGCCCAAAAGGCATCCTGGCATACATGAATGTCCCCCATGGTGTGGTGAAAGCAGTCTTTTTCTGGTCTTCTGGAAGTACGACCACCTGATTATAGCCAGAAAAACCATCCATCATTGACATTCTAGAGGCTCCCACCACTTTCTGCAGGATGTGGTCCATCTTAGGCAGTGGATAATTATCTTTTAAAGATGCTCTGTTTAAATTCATGAAATCTACACACAGCCTTATTTCTCCGTTCTTCTTTCAAACAGGGACCAAATTAGCAACCCATTCTGAATACCTTAATGGCACGATTATTTTGGCTTTTAGCAGCTTCTTGATTTCTTTTTCAATAGAGGGAAGCAGTAGAGGATTTATCCATCGGAGCTTCTGCTTATAAGGTCTTGCATCTTCCCTCAAAGGAATGTTGTGCCGCATTATACTAACATCAAAAAATTTTAGGTCCTGATAGGACCACGCAAATACATCTTTATAAGATTGAAATAATTTCAAGTATTTTTCCTTATATTCCTCTGGGACCTTATTAGATAGATTTACAATTTTAGGCTCAACATTGGTACCCAGATTCAGATCTTCCATTTGATTTTCTTCTACTACTTTATTCTGCTGCAAAGGGACATCATTTTTGTCAAACAATCTTTCTAGAGGCACCAGACCTCTAGGTATAACATTCCCTTTCAACTGCAGCACTTTATTTCCTGCCATTTTCTCTTCCCACTTATTTCCTGAGACATTCTCAGCCTCATCTTCTTCACAATCATCAATCTCCATATTGGAGAACTCTCCCACTGTCTCCAGGAATTTCTTCATCTGTTCATCATCTTCAAATACCTGTCAGTGCTTGATATTATCTGGGATGGATGGCCTATAGCGTACCTCGATTTCATACCTCAAGAGAGGGTTCTGAGGAGGACGAAATGTACTGGCAACTACAGCTAGTGAATCTGCCATTCTATTTTTCTCCCGGGGCATGAACTAGATATTGAACGCTGAGAAGAAATTCGCCACCATGTCCCATACTTCATTTCTATAAGCTCTCAGCCGAGGGTGTTTGGTTTGACACTGATTTCTGACTTGTCTGACCACCAGCTCAGAATTTCCCAGAACTTTTAAACTCTGTATACCCATGCTTCTGGTTGTTTGCAATCCTAACAACAGTGCCTCATATTCATCTACATTATTAGTAGCTTCATATTCCAATTTAAAAGATAGTGGCACCCATTTTCCTGTAGGAGATATCAATAACACTCCTGCTCCATTACCTTCTCTTGAGTTTGCTTCATCAAAATGCAACGTCCATACTCCTGCTTCATGGTCATCTAAGGGCTGCTTGGTTTTGATTTGACAGAAGGAAGGTTCATGAGCATAATATTTATCTTCTTCTAACATCAAACATGATAAATCTCCTTCCTTGCTATAGACTGGTGAATTCTCTGAGCTGTCAGCCTTAGTAACCATCTTGACAAACCTGGTTTCTCTGTATAACCTCATCTCCTGGCCACCAAAAACAGGGATAGTGGCATATGTTAAATCCATCTTGAGTGACCCACCAATTTTTGTTCCCTAGGACCTTGACAACAGCATGCCAAAGCGAGCTGGGATGTCAGCCACCACAACGTCCATTACTACACTTTTTGCTAGAATTTGCGCCAGATTGACCACTAAATCTTTAATCATCCCCAAGCATTTAACTCTCTTGGAATCAAATGAATATAGGTCTTTATATGGACTTGTGATTTGCAGACCTAGTTGCTCCATGACTGAAAAAGGCATAAGATTATGGGAAGCCCCAGAATCTAGCATACAATTGTGTAACAGCAGGTCATGAATTACTAGAGAGACATAGAAAGGAGGGGTAGAGGGGTCTATCTCCTCGACATGTGGGCCAAAAAATACCATGGGTCTTTCTTCTTGAAGATTAAGGCTGTCTAGAATTATTGGTGCTTCGGGAGGGAGTAATAAAGAAGTAACTTGAGATTGATATGCAGGTTGTTTTAACAGTTCAGTCAAAGGGACTGGGATTTTGACTTTTTAAAGTTCTTTTTGGAGATTGAAAGTGGGAGGGGGCTTTTCTATTACAAATTCTTTTGACTCTTTATTTTCAGTTGAAGGTTTAACTTCTTTTGATACAGACTCAGCATTGGGAGGAGTGGTTACTTTTGAAGAAGAAGGAATTTGATCAACAGACTGCAAAGGTTTGTTCAGAGGACTCTTACCTTTATCTGTGACTTTCTTCGTTGTTGATTCCTTTTGAGTAGGTGCTTCCTTCTGAGGAGGCTCTTCTTCATGATCTTGAGTCCGAGTTCTCTTTCTGGAGGACCTGAGATCATATCTCCTATTAAAATGTGCTTGCATGAAATCATTGAACTGTTTGCAGTAGTGATCAATTTTTGCATCTTCTGTGTCTCTGATTTCTTCTTCTTATTCATGCAATGGACATTCTATTTCATCATTGTTTGAAAAAGCAAGATTTTCATCTTGCAATTCATATGCAGCGTCATCAGTGGAGTCATCTACTAGGCCTTCTAGGTACAATGGGTGTGGTACCTGATCCTGTTGCTCCTTTGCTTCCCTTGGAAATATTTACAAGGGTGGTTTTCTATACTGAGGATTGTAACCTCTATTTGGAGCATTATAAAAATTCTTGGGGGCTGTATTCTTGTCCTCCAGTTCTAGCTTGACTATCTTTTTAATCATATTTCTTATTTCCTCCATTTTATCTAAATCCTTTTCCTGGTTGGAAGTAGATACTTCCTCTTTACCTTTTCTTCTGGTATCCTGTTCAGCTTTTCCTTTTAGTTTTCCAGTGGAGGAAAAATTTTCTTCCAATTCAAGTGCATCTGACTGAGCATCATCTAGGGTGGTAGGCTTTCTTTCCCTAAGAGAAAAACCAAAATCTGAGTCGAAAGCTGCTATGAAAACAACTTTGGCAGCATTCTGATGGGGCTTCATATCTATAGGGAGGTTTAGATATAACTTATTGAATCTCTTAATAAATTCTGACACCCCTTCATTATGTCTCTTCTTGAGTGTATTAAACTCAGTAAGACACTGTCCATGATCTTTATTTTCTCCCCATTTTCTGAGAAAAATATTTTCCATATCATCCCAAGTGGTTACTGAACGGTTTCCCAATGTCTTGAACCATTTTCTGGCTTCACCATCCAAATATTGCACAAATAGTCTTAAGACTACATCTAGATGTTCAACATTAAAGTTTTCTGTGAAAGAGAAGAAAGTCTCAAGATGTTTCTGAGCATCAATTTCATTTTCTCTAGTGAATCTGGGAAATACCTTCAAGCAATCCTGCGGCATGTCATTCAGCACCTGAGGTAATGCCAGGGGAGCATATTTATTGAGCAAAAAGGTAGGAACATTAGCCATTGGAGGAGGTGGGGGTTTTGCAACAATCTGGTGTACAAATGAAGGAAGGGGAGTAGGAGGAAGTGGAGCATGAATAAAAATGGGGGTATACTGTACAGCAACCTGAGGTGTTGATGGAAATAGTTAACGGTTAACAGGGGTTACTTCTGTAACTTCTTTAACTTCCTCGGCCTCATGGGTAGGATGAAAGTTCTCTTTAGTTCTAGCGCTTCCCCTGGGTGGGCTATCCGAGTAATATTCAAGATTTTCCTTGGTGGAGTCGGGATTTCTTACTGGAATTTCTTGAAAAGAAGAAGATGGACAATCTTCTTTGAAAAACTCAGGGATTTCAGCACGGGCTAACTGTCTTTCTCTCCAACTTCTTCTATGAATAATTTTCTTTGGGTCAGATGCAGAGGATGCTTTCAACTTAGACGTATCTGACCTCAAATGTGGTTTTCGAGGAGCCAGGACTTCCAATAGATTAATCAAATAAATAACAGTGGAGTCGCCAAGGTGAGAGATAAACAACTCTTCAACTCTCTTTTCTCACCTGATTAGAGAGTGAATATGATTTTTCAAGGCCCAGGGAAACTAATTTTCTTAAATTCGTCCCCGGAAACGGCGCCAGAAAGATGTTGTCGATAATCGTTGTCTACCCTAGAGACAGTATAGAGCTGCCATAGACCAGTGCCTAGGACATCTTAGCATAGCAGGAGGCATATAATAAGGCCGGGTTTTCAATTCAAAGGCTCTCCTACTATCTCTTGTTAAAAAAAAAAAATTGATTTAAAATGGGACCAGCAATCACAGAAACTGTCACAAGGAAATTAATGTTGCAGAGGCACAATGCAAAGCTCAGATATTAAAGCATCAGAAAGCTAAGAGACAATTTACTGCAAAGAGGGTCGGTTCATATAATATGTCACAAAACTCAAATATCAAAAGTGTATGGAGGGAAGGAAACACAAGAGGATACTAGTTAACTTTGGTCCGGCACCTAGATACACAACAGAAGCACATATGGGCTTATCATTCTAAGAATCCATACATGACAATGGCGTTTTAAAAGCACCCCCCCAAAGCAACTAATATAGCAGAAAAATGGATGAAATGAATATGAAACATTATATCATGCCTGAGCCTATTTAAAGCGCTTGACTAATTCAAATATGGGCATCAACTAGGATGAATCCTTACCTAAAACCAGCGAGCCACTCGCATTCCAGTAACATGATACAAGAAGATGTATGAAATGGAATATTGTATTAAACACATAAAGAAAAGGTACATACTGTGAAATACCAAAGACCAGAATCCTCATTACAGATAGAACTCCTCCTCATTGAGACCCTACGAGCTTTGAGCCTCGATACAAAAGCTTTACAGAATGTATACAAAAATGCCTTTCACAGCACAATTTTCTGATAAAAGTCTGGAACCTCTACAATGTCTTTTTTCCTCCTATTTATAGAGGAAGAAGAAGAAAACTAATAAAAGAAGTAGGTGAAACATTTAATTGTTTAGCTTGAACAACATGGTGGAAACATTCGCGCCCTTGTTGCTACATTAATATGCCGAGCTACAGGTACTCTGAGGTCGGCTTCATGAAATAAATGTTGTAGGTGAAAATTTATCCAGGGATAAGACATGAAGAATAAAATATGTAACATTTTGTACTATCTTGAAGAGAATTTTGGCTGAAATAAACCCTGAGGACATTGTTTTCTGTGAAAATATCTTTCTAGTAATTTGCATGGTCTTCGATCTGGTACTTTGCCTCAAAAAGGGTATGTAAGAGCCCCAAAGTCCTTAAATACGTTTCTTGAATCCCCTGCTCTTCACTGATATTTCTATCTGCGCCATTAATTCTTCACCTGCTCAACCTGTGCATTTGAATGACCTTGGAGGGTTTGATAGATTTAAACCCTGGCTTTTTAATGGATGTCATGTCAACATATCTTCCCGGATCCTTGCTCCATAATTCTGCATTTGATAATGGGTCCTCTGGAGCGTACTCGACTTCTGTGGTGGTGGACGTGAATTCTAATGGTTCTCCATCGCCATAAACCTGCAAAACCACAAACTTGTTATAGAAAACCAGACACAGAGACAGTGGCGTGACGGACCTATGGATATGGTGGTGCAGTCTTGGCGGAATGATGAAACGATGCAAGGTGGCGGAGGAATGGAGGGTGGCAACGAGAAACACAGTGGGATGACAATGTGTGGAAGAGGCGGAGACAGACAATGTAGACACGTAAAAGATGCATGGAAATGGTGGAGATGGACGCGAATGACACGTGGGCATACGAGAGACTACACGGAAGGGGGCGACATGGAAGTGGACTCGGTCAACTGATGGGGTGCGCGAATAATCCTGGGCCATTCGATCAAAAACGGGATCAACGGTTAATATTATGTCGGGTGGTGGTGAGATGGTGGGTCACGGGTGATATAGACAGGGGTTAAAGGCTGCACAGCTTTGGGGAATAATCGCCGTTGGATGGAACTCTTCGGATCGGACGACCAGAGTTAATATCGCTACACGACTTTGATCGAGAGATAATGCGCGATGGAGGGTGGTATTGCCATCGTACACCGGGACACGTGGCTTGAGCTGAATGGCATCGCTGGGATTTTGAGAATACCGCCTGACTGTGAAAGGCAGCGTGATGAAAACAGGTTTGGTTTTTGAGTGATGGACATGGAGTGGGGACCACTAGGGAAATAGGCAGCGGACCGTCGATCATTGTTTAATCGGGCGGCTGAGAATCCACCCGATAACCATATACGGTAAGCACCCTTTTGGTTTGGCACAGCGTTTCAGCCTTTGGTCACATGGAGTAGGAAGACAGGGGGCCCGGGCCAAATGGGCTGAATCTAGGGTATTTCTTGGGTGCGATATTTCAGACCTGTGCAGTGTAATTTGAAAGCACAAAACAATGATGGTAGGCAGAACACGAGCTCCTCAGGTCCCAATAGGAGATTTGAAAAGTTTCAGGAGGGGCTAATGGCCAAAAACATGAATGAAGGGGCTAACATGTACAACAGTATGCATATCTGAGACAGAATCCACCCTATTGGAGGCATAATCCATATCAACCAGGTTGGAACCCCTGACCCTTTTCTCCTCATCATCCACCCTTTCCATTCCTGGCTATGTTGGAATGGTCGGATGTATCAAAGCTTACAAATGACCCCATCCAACATCAATTTAATTGGCTGCCAATTCCAACTTAAATCCCAGGAGATTGTCCAAAATTTAAAGGAAAATCTGGGGAAGACCCCCAAACCCATGTTATGACGTATCACTTATGGTTCTCTTCTAATTCTTGGGTCGATGATTCTATTCGTCTTCGTCTTTTCCAGCGTACTCTGACCAATACCACAGACAAGTGGTATATTGAACTCCCTCGAGAAATTTTATTTGATTTTAATTCCTTGGCTATGGCTTTCCTTACTCACTTCTAGTTACCTGTCTGACGCTATCACTTCCCCCAACTTCCCAAGGTTGAAAGTGGGATTGGAGGAAGGTAACCACAAACAAGGTTTTAGGTCATGTAGCTAGCCCTACTAGGACCAAAGAGGTCTCTCTCGTTGTCACTTTGTAATCAATGGATTGATTAAATATATATTGATCTTAGGCTAGGTATGTAAGCTCAGGAAAATGATTTGTGTTTGATGTTTTAAGTGTTGGATAGAAAAGTCAGTAGGAGGCTAGGTCTAGGGTTTTTAGGTCTGAATTTCAAGGTCAATTTGTAGATAATATGTGAGGCTAAATAGGTAGTTTGAAAGCATTCTTAATTGGTCATTTATTATAGGATGACGTGATAGATATTATGAATGAGCACTACGATGAATTCACTCATTTAGAAGTAAATAGACATATCATGTAAACCTTTTCTAAAACAGAGCATGAACAGACATGATTTCTTCTTATAAACATACAAGATAAAAACACGGAAATATGTATGTGAAAGAGGAAAATATATATTTTAACATGAGTAGATAAACATACATAGGAAGAAAAAAATCTCCAATGCATACCACATGATTCTCAACACAAGTTCTACAATATTTTCATTGATTTCATTCCACAATGTTGTTATAATAGCTCCACTACAAAATAAGACTATCCAACCCTAAAAAAGACTAAAGAGAGTCTACTTATAGAAAATATTAACCATGACACCTCATCATGTATAAATCCCATCCAAAATGCATCATAAGTAGGAATCCCATGTGTCTTTGGAGGTTTTTTATTCTCTTTTCTCTCTTCAAGAGCTTCTCCAAATTTTCATTTACCCTTTCCAACCAGAGTTCTTTGTCTTGATTGATTTCCATGGCTATTAGCTCATCAAAGGTCAACTCTTCGGGTGGATGAGATGATTGTCTTTCTAGCTCCATATCCCTTTTGAGGCCTCTTGTATTTTTCCTTCTTGTATGTGTTTCAGTCTCCATGTCCATCATTTGATCAAAATTTATGATCTTCTTACATTTACCTTTATCCTCCTCTAGGTCTAACTTAGGTTTGCTTTGTAAAAACTACTTCACCTTCAATTGAAAATTCTCTTGATGTAAGAAAGTGATTTGAGAATTAGAAATGGAGAAGATCTTCCTCAACTTTGTTATTTCCCCATCCTTCTCCCTAATGATCTCCTCAGTTGATTTGATCTCAACCTACTCTGCTACCTCAACCTCCAATGGTGTTGGTTCACCATGTTGGTGCAAACGTGTTTCATCTTGATGAATGAAAGGATGATCCTCTATTTCACTTTGTTCAGCAATAGTATTAAGTGTAAGTACACTTTTTATATATTTGGGCACAAATACTTGCCTCTTTCCCTTCTCATAGGTATGAGTAAACTCAACAAACCTAGGGGCCTTTGAAATCTAATTTTGCATGCTAGAAGAGACAACATCTATTAGTTGTGCTAATAGTGATGGTGATGATGTGTTAAGCATGACAGGAGGGCTAGTGGTGGGCGCTACTACTGCTCTTTTCATGAAGTTTTCCCAAGTCATGTTGATGGATGAAAGGTGATGCAACACAATGAGTTTGAATAGACCATGGTGAAAAATACTTGGGTAATGATCTTGTTTTTTTCTCTGAACCATCTCTTTCATTTTGATCAAACTCCTGTACAAGTAATGTGGAAAATCAAATGATTTGATAGAGGTGAAATGCATCAACAAACTGATATGGTGCCTATACAACCTGGAAATTATTCCTTCACATGTGAAATACTTAATTATTAACATCATCAAAGGATAATATTTGTTATGGAGGTGTTTGAAAGGGAAGAGGTACTTTGGTTCCTCTCTAGCATGAGGTTTGAGAAATTGTTTGTAATCTTCAAGGTTTAAGTCCATGCCTTGAACCACTTCCCTCCATGACTAGGAATACCTATTGCTGAAGAAATCAGATCTGCTGATAGATTAAACTCTACACCTGCAATGATGACCTTTCCCATGTTGAGATTAGGGGAAAATAATCTTGTAAGTTGAAGATGATATCCTTCCTCCACGATCTTCTCAAAAAAACTCAAACATCTAATACACAACTTTTAATTTCAAGAAATTTTCTTGAATTTTTTTTTGGAAGGAAAGGAAGTTGAATTACGAGGTATCACAGGGAAGCTGATAAAGATAATAAGCTCTAATGACATGACAAACCTTATGAAGAAAAAATAGTGAGGCATAATTTCACAATTATGTTCACTAGAAGTTCCAACATCAAAATCAGTTATTTCTCCATACCTCCAAAAAGTCTTGGAAAATCATTTTGAGGAGTTTGAAACTCCCAAAAGACTCCCACCTATTCGTGAACATGATCATGTTATTCATTTGATTCTAGGAATTATTCCTCCAAACATGAGTGATCCAGGTAAATTCCTAGCACCCTTTTAACCAAGACCTTTTACTTCAAATGATGTGTTAGAATTGCATCAAAGCATTAGTGAACATAAAAAGAACATATATGCATGTTGGAAAGAAGAGGAACATAACAAGCATTAGCAACATAAGATTTTGATAATGGATTTCATCCAAGAGGGACTACATCTCCAGGCCTCAGTGTCAAGATGGTGTAGGCCACTACATTAATTGTTGAAATAGTGATGATGTACATGGAAGGTATTTTCTTTGCCATACAAGGAAATTCCCTTATGCATGAGTGGTTGGATCTCTCCACAAGATGTTCCACTATAGGAACTCTCATTCACAAAAAGGACTCCTATCAGTATGACAATAAATCACACATAATGACTATGAGTATCCCGCCAACATGGAAACAAAGGGATATCAATCAAACATACATGTGACAATGAGTATCCCACCAACATGGAAACAAAGGGATATCAAACATAAATGACAATCCATGATAGAAATTACATCTCACATCAAGAACAAAAACAATATCCTGCATCAAACATCAAGCAGATATCTATACAGCACAATGCATCTCATAAAAAAGAGACAAATAAGAACATGATAACATTGCATATACCTCACATATTGGAGCTATTAGAAGACAAGGATGATAAAATGATGGATTTGGTTGTACCATCAATCTCTTGGCATTGAATATCCTGAAAAAGACTGCTCACACATTGAATTTTAACACCTGCAAATCCACTTTGAAAAGTGGTTGAAAAACATAAGGTCAGATCAAAAATCTAACTGCACCATCGAACTCGTGTCGCGAGAGGTGTAGGATCGACTGTCAATTTGTTGAATTCCGAAAAAGTGAAAATATAGGTTTTAGGGAATATTTTAGATTCCCCATAGATTAATTAAAGATGTTTCTCCACAAGGAATCTAGAAATATGCAACTCAAAATAGAAATCTGATCTCGCCATTGAGATCCTTGCGAAATTCTGTGAAGAATGAGTATAAATTTGACCTCATTCTAACACCAGCGAATTTCGGCCTCCAAGGAATCTGAAAGATTCCCTCAAGATTCCTGAAGATTCTCATCCACAGGGAATTTGTAAAACTATTGCTCAAATGTAAGATCTTGGCACACCATCACGCTCCTTGTGACATTATGGTTAAAATGCATATAAATTTTAATACATTCTGACACAGGAAAATTTTACCTCCTTGGAATCAAAAGATTCCCTCGAACTACTTGCACCATCATGCCTCAAACTGCGTGTCCATCTGCCATCTGACTTGCATTCTCTTTGCTCACGACTTGATTTGCCTCCCTATGCATCTCTCATGCATTCTCCATCATTCTCCATGGTTTCCTTGTACTATTTGAATGGCATTTTATAATAAAGTGTGAGATTGAATAAGACAAAGTGTGAGGTTGGCACATTGGTTGGAATAATCATATTAAGATAGTTGTTTTTGGGAGGTTTTGAGTTCAAATCCCATTGAGTCAAAATATTGTTTTAAAAGCCAATTTCAGTTTTAATATAGTTTTTTCAAACTATATAATATATGGAATTCGTACCTCCATATTGTAACGACTCCCAAAAACAAAAATGGAGGTTTTGTTTAATATGGAATTTAACCATATTTAATATTGTTTTTTGTTAAATAACATTTTACCATATTTAAATTGATTTTGTTTGTTTAATAGCTATATTTAATATATAGTTATTTTTTTAATGATTTTTTCTTTTGTTTTTTAATGTGGGAAATTAAATATCATTTTGTTTTTGTCTTTTCTGCAAGGGCAAGGGGCCAATGGAGGAGTGCCATGTGTCAACACGTGAGGGGCTTTCCATGTGGGTCCCACGTGATTTCTGGGATGCCATGTGGCATGTTGTGGGCCCCACTTCCCTTGCCTTAAAAAAACTTCAAAATTCTCTAGCATTCTTATACGAGCTCGGATTGGCATGCCATTCACAACGTTGTGATCAGGGCGACAAACTCTTCAACTTGAACCTAGTTTGAGAGAAAAATGAACAAGTTTATTTTTTAGCTTTCATCAACCCTCTTTGTTTTGTGTGTGTCTCTAGAGCCTCCTAGATCATTCCTCCCCACTGAGGAGCTTTTGGTCCTCCAAAAGCATCAACAATAATATGCAATTATTGTTTACTATTTCTACACCACAAGTGTCCTAAAAATGGTCACCCTTCCATCTCCTTCACCTTTATTCAAGCAGCCTTAAGCAATGAGCCGACACCTACATCTTCTGCAAACCTATAGTACAATCTCCTGCAAATTACATGCTCAAATTGACCAACTATGACCCAAACATTTCCATACTTTCCATGAGTTTATAACACATACTCGGTGGTCAAGCTTACGTCAAAATGGAAATCATACCTGAGCTATCATTACAATACCAACATCATTGTCGCATTTCAAAGTGATGGCAAACACATCATCACTTTTACATGAAATAAATGCATCACATACGGCCAAAATATCATTTTTCATTTCGAAGTGATGGAAAACACATCATCACTTTTACATGAAAGAAATGCATCACACGAATTATAAAACAAGGCCAAAATATCATATTTGCTTAACAAGCGATGGAAAAACACATCATAACTTTTAAAATTAAAAATCAAACATATGATTTACAAACACAGCCATGAAAAGCTAACATATCTATAAAAACAATCTAGAAAAACCATCTCTCGCTTATCAAAGGGAATGGATCGTCTCCCTGTGGCATGTTTTCTTGTCGAACAATCGTTTCAACCAGTTCACGCACCGATGCTTCTTCCATAAGGTGTTTCTCTAGATGGAGCCTCGAACACATGGCTCTTTGATGGCCACTTGGGTTGCACTGGCTGCAAAAGTTCTACTTTCTCTAGGCCTGCTTAACCAGTTTATTTTTCTGTTGTGGGGAAGGCTTTCCATGCCTCACCCTCCTTTGTGTTTCCATTCTTTTCCAACACTCAGAAATGACATGGTTACGTAAACCACAAAAATGACATTTTTTATTATGCCATGATTTATGACCATTATTAGCAACATGCTTATAATCAAAATGAACTTTGGAATAGTGAGACTTGTTATACCTTCCCCGGTGATCTCTAGTGTGATCAAGGTGATAAGAGCTTGCCTCAGCTCTTTCATTGTAACATGCACTTCCATGGGATGATAGTGAATTTTTCCCATCAACCCTATTCTCTAGTGAGTTCAACAATGTGTGTTTTCCTTTTATGTCCTTTGAACATCCTCCTTCAGTGTATCCCAATCCTGCATAGCGAGTTCTCTGCACAACCTTCAATGGTTGAGTTATGCCCTAGCCATGAATGCCAAGTACTCCTCCTTTGTACCCCATCTTGGTAAGGAGTCTCATGTCGGTTCCTATAATGGGGATCTCCACACTTACAACAGAAATGATATCATGTGAAGAAACTGAAGAGAAATCAACATGGTTTACCTCAACTATCAATTTTGAAACATGTGAAGGCTTCTTTGAGCCTTATTTGTTCTTCACTTCCTCCAAGGCCTTTGTCGCGGCTTGTATTTGAAGCTACAATCACTGCTTCTACTCCTCCTCTTCCTGTAGGAGTGTCTTCGATGCCTCATGATATGCTTGAAGACTTTCGTTGTGGTGTTTCAATTCTTCCAATGCCTCTTGCAATTGAAGCTGCACTTGATGTTTTTCCTCCTTCTCTTCTTGTAGATGTGTTTTCAACTTAGCATTATTTGTTGCTTGTTTCTCATAAGATTCATACAACATGTCCACTTTCTTGGACAGCCTGAGCATGGTCTCATACATGTCTTTGACATTCTCCATTTCTCAACTCAACGAACACTCAATGGTTCACGCCTGCAATCCAAATCAGCAAGAAGACTACTCTAATACCACTTGATCTGGGTAAATTCCTAATACCCTTTTAACCAAGACCTTTTACTTCGTCTAATGTGTTAGAATTGCATCAAATAATTAGTGAACATAAAAATAACATATATGCATGCTGAAAAGAAGAGGAACATAACAAGAATTAGAAACATAAGAGTTTTATAACGGAGTTCATCCAGGAGGGACTACGTCTTCGGGCCTTGGTGTCAAGATGGTGTATGCCACTGCATTAAGTGTTGAAAGAGTGATGATGTACATGGATGGTATTTTCTCTGTCATATAAGGAAATTCCCTTACGCAGGAGTGGTTGGACCTCTCCATGAGATGTTCCACTACAGGAACTCTCAAAAGGTCCACTCCTATCAGTATGACAATAACTCACACATAATGACTATGAGTAGCTCGCCAACATGGAAAAAAAGGGATCTCAAACATAAATGATAATCCATGATAGAAATTACATCTCACATCAAGAACAACAACAAGATCTCGTTTCAAACATCGAGTAGGGATCTATACAGCACAATGCATCTCATAAAAAAGAGACAAAGAAGTACATAATCACATTGCATATACCTCACATACTGGAGCTATCAGAAGACAGGGATGATAAACTGTTGGATCTGGTTGTACCATCAATCTCGTGGCATCGAATATCCTGAAAATGATTGCTCACACATTGAATGCTGACACCTACAACTCCAATTTGAAAATTGGTTGAAAACATAATGCTCAGATGTAAAATCTGACTGTACCACTGAACTCGTGTCACCGAGAGGTGTAGAATCAACTATCAATTTTTTGAATTCTGACAAAGTGAAAATATGGGCCTTAGGGAATCTCTTAGATTCCCCTTAGATTCCTCAAATATGTTGTTCCACAGGGAATCTAGAAATCTGCAACTGAAAATAATAATCTGACCTCACCATTGAGAGCCTAGCAAAATTCTTTGAAGAATGAGTATAAAGTTGACCTCATTCTGACACCGACGAATTTTGGCCTCCAAGGAATCTGAAAGATTCCCTCAAGATTAATGAAGATTATCCTCCATAGGGAATCTACAAAATCATTGCTCAAATGGAAAATATGGGTGCACCATCGTTCTCCTTGCGAAATTCTGGTTAAAATACATATAAATTTTAATACATTCTGAAACAAGACAATTTTACCTCCTTAGAATCAAAAGATTCCCTTGGGATCAAAAAATTCCCTCACACTGCATGCACCATCCTGCCTCGAACTGCGTGTATGTCTGTCGTCCGACCTGCCTTCTCTTTGCTTACGGCTCCATTGGCCTCCCTGTGCCCTCATCTCTCATGTATTCTCCATCATTCTCCATGGTTTCCTTGAACCATTTGAATAGCATTTTATAATAAAGTGTGAGAATGAATAAGACAAAATATGAGGTTGTTACATTGGTTTGCATAATCATATTAAGATATTTGTTGTTGGGAGGTTTTGAGTTCACATCCCATTGAGTCCAAATATTTATTTAAAACCCAATTTTAGTTTAAATATAGTTTTTCAAACTATATAATATATGGAATTCGTATCTCCATATTGTAACAACTTCCAAAAACAAAAATGGAGGTTTTGTTTAATATGGAATTTAACCATATTTAATATGATTTTCTGTTACATAACAATTCACCATATTTAAATTGATTTTTTTTGTTTAATAAATATATTTAATATATAGTTTTTTTAATGATTTTTTCTTCTATTTTTATGTGGGAAATTAAATATCATTTTTTTTGTATTTTCTGCAGGGGCAAGGGGCCAATGGAGGAGCGCGATGTGTCAACAGCTGAGGGGCTTTCCATGTGGGTCCCACATGCTTACTGGGATTCCATGTGGCATGTTGTGGGTCGCACTTCCCTTGCCTTAACAAAACCTCAAACTGCTCTAAATTTCTTATACGAGCTCGAATTTATGCGTTGTTTGCACCATTGCAATCAAGGTGACGAACTCTTCAAATTGAACCTAGTTCGATAGCAATACGAAAACTTATTTTTGAGCTTTCATTAGCCCTATTTTTGTTGTGTGTGTCTCTGGAGCCACATGGATCAATCAGGCCTTACATATATCCTTATGTCCAAAAGAGTGAAATTGAACGTATGATTACAGAAATGTTAGAGGCTGGTATAATTCAACCTAGTCAAAGTTCTTTCTCTGCTCCAGTAGTATTGGTGCTCAATAAGGATGGATCACGACGCATGTGTTAGGATTATAGGGGGCTCAATAAGCTCACTATTAAAGATAAATTTCCCATTCATGTGATTGATGAATTATTGGATGAATTACATGGAGCAATTTATTTTACCCAGTTGGATCTCCGTTCAGGATATCATCAAATTAGAATGAAGACTGAATATATTTCGAAAATAGCATTTCGAACTCATGAGGGTTATGATGAATTTTTTTTCATGCCTTTTAGCCTTTCCAATGCACCTTCTACATTTAAAGGGTTGATGAATTCCATTTTCAATCCCTTCCTTAGAAAATTTGTGTTAGTGTTTTTTGATGATATACTAATCTACAATAGGTCTTGGAAGGATCGTGTTCAACATGTTGAAAGGTTACTCAAAATATTGGAGAAGAAACAATTATATGAAAAAACCTCCAAATGTTTATTTGGAGTACAAGAGGTGGAATATATGGTTCCTATTGTATCTTAGGAGGGTGTTAAGGTAGACCCTAACAAAATTAAAGCCATTAATGAATGGAAAGTCCCCACAAACATAAATCAGTTGCGAGGATTTCTCTGGTAACAAGGTATTATCGCAAGATTGTTAAGAATTATGTGAGAATAGTAGCACCTCTAACAACATTATTGAAGAAAGATGCATTTTCATGGACTCTTGAAGCAACTATGGCCTTTGAACATCTTAAAGAGGCAATGTGCCAAGCATCGATCTTAGCTATGCCATACTTCACAAAAACCTTTATTGTGGAATGTGATGCCTCGGGAAATTGAATTGGTGTTGTTTTAATGCAAGAAGAAAGGCCCATTGCTTTTGAAAGTCGTCAATCAAAGGAAATTATTTACAGAAAGCTATTTATGAGAAGGAAATGTTGGCAATACTACATGCACTAAAGAAATGGTGACCTTACCTAATGGGAAGACACTTCAAGGTAAAAATTGATCATGATAGTCTTAAATACTTTTTGGAACAAATACTATCTTCATAAGAGTAGAAAAAATGGGTCACAAAGATGTTGGGTTATGACTTTGAAATCATATACAAAAAAGGGAAGCTAAATGTTGTTGCAGATGCACTCTCAAGAAAGGATGAGGATCTAGAAGCATTTATTTGTGCCATATCTATTATCCAACCAGATTGGATAACCGAAGCAAGGCAGTAATGGAAGAATGACAAAGAAGTGTGGACACTCATTAAAAATTTGCATCAAGATGTCAGTACATCTGATAAATTTAGTTGGAAAATTGATTCCTTATGGTACAAATATCACTTATATCTTTGTAATAATTCCCAACTAAAACAAAATACTCTTTTGGAATTTCACACCTCTCCCTTCGAAGGACACTCAAGATTTTTAAAAACTTACCACAGGGTGAAGAAAGGATTTTTTTGGGATGGCCTTAAAACTTATATTCAAAATTTTGTGGCAGAATGTTTGGTTTTCCAACAAAATGAATTTGAGACAATTAAGATCTCGTGTCTACTGCAACCTTTATCCATTCCAAGTCAACGTTGGGAGGAGGTTTCAATGTATTTTATCACATGTTTATCTAAGTTCGAAGGAAAGAGTGTCATCATGGTGGTAGTTGATAGACTTACCAAGTATGCACACATGTGTACATTATCTCATCCATTTAAAGCAAGGACAGCTGCATTTATGGAAGCAATTCAAAGGATACATGAAAACCCAAAGATTATTGTAGGTGACAGAGATCCCATTTTCACTCTAAATTTTTGGATGAAATTATTTACTTGTTTGGGTACTCAACTAGCTCATAGCTCACCATCCTCAATCCGATGGGCAAACTGAGATAGTGAAAAAAAAAATTGAAGGATATCTTCATTGTTTTGTATCTGATAAACAAACACCATGGTTCAAGTGGTTACCTCTCGCTGAATGGTGGTATAACACTTCCTTCCATACTGCAGCAAAAATGACCCCATTAATGGCACTTTATGGATAGCATCCACTGTCCATCACATCATATTTAAGAGAAAATTATGAGGTTCAAAAAGTTCTCCAACTCTTAAAGGATAGCCTAAATTTGGCACAAAATCGAATGAAACAACATGCAGTTCAACATTGTAGCGAGATAAGTTTTGATGTAGGAGACTAGGCATTTTTACGGCTACAACCATACAAACAAATGTCCCTCAAGAAAGCTAATAAGTATGATATATTATCACCAAAATACCATGGTCCTTACAAGGTGTTTCAAAATATTGGTACTATGGAATACAAATTGGAGATTCCTTCTTCTTGAGTGCACCCAGTTTCTTATGTTTCATGCTTAAAGAAGGTTATAGGTGACTAACTTCCAGTTCAAACAATTTTGCTAGAACTTGATGAGGAAGGAAAAATCATATTGGAACCTAAAGCAATAACGGAAACAAGTACTCGACAGCTACGAAATCGATCAATTTCAGAGTATCTCATAAAGTAGAAGAACTTACCCACTGAATATTCCACATGGGAGGATGATAATTTTATACAAAAGCATCCAGAACTACTCGAGTGTTGAGGACAACACTTGTTTGAAGGACAAGTCCCTATATTACTAGTGTAGTCCCTTATTTTTGTTAGTAAAGCCCCCTTATTGTTATTATTGTACCCTTGTAGTCCCCATATTGTTATTATTGTGCCCCATAAAATCCCACTATTATTGTTGTGCCCTTATATTATTATTTTTAGGTCGGCTAGGATTATATTGTGACCCCATGGACTTCTATATATAGAAAGGAGGTTTTGTCACTTGTATCATCCAAGAGTTGTTCATTTATTTAATGTAAAGGATGTTTCCCCCTTGAAGTGGATGATTCTAAGGTGTTGATCTCTCTTTTCTTCTATTTTGGGAGTTGGTTTCATAACATAGTGGTGTGAACCCATACCCATCAGTTGAATTATTTTATGAAGAAAATTTTGTTCATAAGCCTACTTGTGCCCATCATTTGGAAAACCAATTGAAGGTAAGCACTGACAAGTTCATGGCAGCTACAAGTCATTATGATGATACACATACGTTAATTGAAAATTATTGTCGGGAAAATGCGGTAACACATGACAGTATTAGAGGGGAGCCTTCACTTGCAAATTTTCAGATACTCAAAGAGGCATTGGTAGAGATTAAATCTAACTACCTACACATTATTTCTAAAATACATCACTTACTCATGCTTTTTGAGATATAACATGATGCACTATAAGGGAAAGAAGAGAAAGTTTATAGCATTAACCCTGAGCTTGAGATTACCCAAGGGTCCTTGAAGTGCACATAGATGTTCCTTCAAGAATCAAAGTTACAATATGAGAATATTTTTATGTGCTTGAGTTGTGCATGTTCTTCATCCCCCATATAAGAGTTTTAGTTAACTATGGCAACCATCACACAGAAGTCTGTTAGCGTCATTCATGACTTTCCTCCTTTGATATTTGAGCACAAGGAACACCCAGATGAATAGGAACTTAAATAGAGTTATGTCCCAGAGGTTTATGATTATGCATCCATGGGATGTAGAGATAGGTATATTTCATACGAGGATACATCCATTTGGGAACCAGGTGGGATCTTTCCATCACATACTGGAGCTGTGGGATGACTATGGCATCGACAGGGTGTTTGACCCAGTGACTAAGTGCAAAATTTCTTTCAAATTTCCATCAGAGTTACGGTCAGTGCTAGTGGTGAATTGGGTTGAAAAGGGAGAGTTCATAATCCAAGATATGTCTTGGAATGTAGTTTGTGTATGGGGTTCCAATGTGATCATCGTTCCCTAGAAAAATTTATTCAGATGGGATGGAAATGGTATGTGACCAAGCAAGGCATTCTATGGAGATGATGTTCTTTCATTGATGTATTGGGCATAGGGGGCATCAAATATTAGAACAATAGTGACACCACCACTAGCATGTGAGGATATATGTCACTCATATTTTTCAGGGCGGGTTAGGGGGCTGATTTGTGTCACAATTAATTCACTAGTGGAGTGACGAATACATTGGTATATTCCAGATACCAGACAATACAGGGTGGTACAATAGTAGGTGGTGGCATCTAGTGGTGTACGTTTCACTGTACATTGGTATGCAGAGGATTATAGGGATACATGTTTGTATGTAGTTGTGTATTTTGTTCCACAAAGGGATCTTAGAGTGTTGTCTTTAAGGAGAAATTTTGATAGGGATGTCATATTACCATTAGGTTTGGATTACCCAAGATCTGTGAGGGGACATATGAGAATCTAGTAGCATCATTTTCATTGAAGAGTGGTCTTCAATTGAGATATCACTACATCAGAGGTGGAGAGAGGGTAATTCAAAACATAACCCTCGGGTATCCTTATGGAAGCTTTATCATACCCTTAGGGAATCATACACCTATCACTCTCTAGTATTTCTTAAATTCACATAATTTTTAGTTTTTACCCCTTGATGCTCTCATCACGATCAATAGGACACATGAGGCTAACCTGAGACAGTTGGATAATACAGAGTGAATCGTCGATAGGAGAGATACTTCCTAGTTGAGGATTATGGTCGGTGTTTGAATTAGCAGATAAAGGCTTAGGGATGGCATGATCAAACGTGGATTAAGAATATATTTTTCCCTTGAGTTCACAATTAGGGAGATGATCATGGGGGGGCTACATGATACACCATCAACCGAAAATTATGAGGCACTATGTGATCAATAAGTATAGTGGATGGTAGACTGCTTTCATAGGAGGGTTCCTAGGCTTTGGGAAGTATTTAGGTACATCATTGGGATACTGGGTAGCAGGTTTCATTATGTGATCTTGTTGGAGCAAGGAAATTTACATGTACCAATTTTATTCTTGACACCTAGTGTCCATCTATTAATTACATACAAGGATCATAGATGAGGCATGGATAGTTTTGAGGAGTTATAAGTACTTCACATCAATAGTTAGTAGTGATTGGGAGTTATTAGCTTACGATTTAGATGGGATCCAGGGATCCAACTGATTTATGGATCACTCCACTTCTTTATGAGCAGGGTTATGACAACGAGTGATCTAGTTCATTCTTGGGTTAACACCATATGGAGATGTATACTTTCCCTACTCTTTATCAAGATCTTGGCTATCTATGGATTGGCAGGCTCGCTCAAATGCTTTGACAGGATGGACTCCATAGGCATGGCTTCAGCCCTTACTGGTATTGTGGCCAAGATTAATAAGAGAAGTTGATTCAGTATGGACACAGTAGGCAGACAATCATGATCAAAGAAGCATAGATTCTGCATGGTTATTTCTCTTAGATACTTTGGTGGGACCCTGGGGTTACATGGCTTAGTATTTTAGCTACCATTAGGGATGAGGTGGTAATTACAGAAGAATATTACTCACGTGTTCCATTGGAATTTAGTTTTAAGGAGATAATTTAAATCCTTAATGATTCTTTCATGATATGGGATGCCTCAGTAGTATGGAAATATGATCATAAGGAGGAGGTGTGGTTAGCTCATGCATATGAGGATACTTTTGTGCCGGGGTTGGACTATACCTTTTGGAGTTCACTCTTGAGGTACACAGGATTAGTCTGCCAATAAGGAAGCTTCTAAATGAGCTTATCAGGTTTTTCCATTATCGATATTCCCTACTTATTGGTGGTGTGTAGAAGACCTCTGGTGCATATACCTTGTCATACAGAGAGTGGAGCAAGGGATGCTTCACATTGATCAAGATGGTTTGTGACTCTAGTATCGATGGATTCATTCACGTTGGGGTAGTATAGTGGCATGGAATGACTTAGTGGCATATTTTGGATCATCTTATTTTTTCATTACTATGTCATCTTGTGATGACACTGCTTGAGGACAAGAAATTTTGGGGGGGGGGGGGGGGAAATTTCCACAACTTGTGCAACTAAGCTACAAGAGAAGGATTACACCACTAGTGTACCTTTAGGTTTTTGGAGGAGTTTTAAGGGTTTCCATATTTCATCACTGAGATTAGTTTCGTGCAATTTGATATTAGATTCATTGATTCCAACAATTTCTGTAAAACAGATTTATTATTATACATTTAAATTACTTATGCTTAACGTGTGATTTTGGGTTGATTGTATAGAGGAAAAAATTAGTGTAATAGCTTATTAGAAACATAATGAAAAGATCCACGAGAAAAGAGGATAAAAAGGGTATTTTTGTGGTTTTTGTGATCATAGTGGTGAATTAAGCATATTGTGGAAGTTAAAAGTGATTTTAATTAGTTAATAAATGGTCACTTTATTAAATAAAATAGGTGAAAAGTGATTTTCATTATTTAAGTGGAGAAAAAGGTAAAAATGTGGCAAAAGGGTCAAGTGAGTTATAAAAAAGGGAAATGAGGAGCCTCTCTTCATTCTTGCATTCACTCACTTGGAAAAAATCATTTTGGAGAGCTCTTGATGAAGAGTCCAAGGTTTTTTTGGAAACCCTCTTTCTTGTTGTTGGTTTCGGTGTTGAATCTATAGACCCTAAATAGTATTGGAGTAGGATCGCTTAGATTCCAACATTGAGCTTCAGTGAAGAAGAAGATATTGGAAGAAAGGAGTAACTTAGTAGTGTTATCAATTGATTTTATTATTTGACTTACGACATTCTATAATATTTTTACAAGTTGGTTGTTGATCTAAACTTGGGGGTCGAGTTACCATTATTTGTTGGAGTTTGGGGACGAGTTCCTTTCTCAAATTAGGACAAGGACTTCCCCTTCTTGCAAGTCAAGTTCCTCTTCTCCTTTCTAATCAAGTTTACCCTTTTATGTTGCTAGTCAAGTTGACTATTACGGTGGGTTTTAGTTTTTTATTTAAAGGTGTTGAATTTACTAAAGGGGTTTGAAATCTATTGAGTGGGGATGAGATGCCTAAAGGAGGCATTTTCTCTACTATTTAGTAGGTCAAATGTTTTTCCTTTATTGGTTGAATTGTTTTCAGTGTAACCATTATTTATCAAGCCACTTATGTATTGTATTGAGGTCGATTTCCATTGTTTCTTGGGTTAAGTTGATTGTTGGGTGACTGGTGGTATTTTCTAATTTATTTTGACCAGATTTGAAGGTTGAATATCCATTGTAGAAATTGTTGAATATTTTGTCAACTTCTTGTTTAATATTGAACATTGTAATCTCTATTTTCAAGCTAGAAAATGACTATGTCCTTCGAAATTTTGTTGTTATAATTCAAGGATGTTTTTAATCAAGGAAAAGTGATTTTATCATTGTGGAAAGCACATATAAGTAGTGTTTTTATTTCAGGGCTTAGTATAAATCATGTGCTACTGATTTGAAGTGTTATTAGTCATTTTTTTGGAATTATACATCTTTTTTTGATATAAAAAATATAGATAGTGAACTTATAGCCATATATATGTGAATTTTTTGACAAAAAAACACAATGGAACACTAAAAAAAAACTAAGAAACTCAAAAGGAAATTCTAAGGTATTCCATGGGGGGTATCTTACAGTGGTATTAGTGCATGATTTTGGTGAGTTGTGGGTCTAAATCAAGGTGAAATCAAGAGAAATGATTCCAAGACCAGAATCGGAAGGCTAAAGGTAAAAATGAAAAATGCTTACATGTCAAGAAGAATGCTTTTCCAAAAAATTTGATTATTATAAAAAAACCTTTCAAAGATGATAAAGCACATGGAAGCATGGGTATCATCAAAGGTAGCAAAGGAAAAAAATTAATAGATCCAAAGATGAAAATGTAGCTAAGGACTAGGAAGCAAGGATTGAAGGGAACCAAAGGAGAATAATAGTTCAAATAAATAATAGACAACTCTTGTAGTTAAAGGTGAAGACCATGACCAAACCTTCGAGGAAAAACTAGGAAAAATCATACCCATTGAAGATGAAGATAACACAAATTCACTCAAATCGGGTGGTACAAGTGTTTGGAGTGGAGGAGAGTCAGATATTGCAAAAAGATGTTTGTCGTCATTTAGTGAGATTTTTGAGTTGGATAATGAGTACAAGTAAAATCTTGAGGCCGCTTTTGTTTTGACAGCAATTGATGATCATTTCTTGTGTATAATCAATGTTTTCCTAATTCCCAATCAAAATATGCACAAAGATGATAAACCATAGCTAGTCAATGGTGTGAACCTAGGCCCATTAGTTGAATTGTTTTATGAACAATTTGTTTTTCATAAGCCTACTTGTGACCATAATTTGGAAAAACAATTAACGATAAGTTTCGACAATATTATGGCATCCATGAGGCATTATGATGATACACGAGCATTAGTGGAAAATTATTGTTGGAAAAATGTAGTAACACATGACAGTCTGGGAGGGGATACTTCCCTTGCATATTTTCAGACACTCAAAGAGGCATTGGTAGAGACAAATCTAACTACCTACACCTTATTTCAAACAAATATAACCTACTCATACTTTTTGATATATAACATGAATAGAAGGGAAAGAAGGGGAAGTTGGCAGGCTTACACAAGAGCTTTATATTACCCAGGCGTATTTAAAGAGCACTTATATGGCCCTTCTGAAGAATCATATTTGCAAGTTGAGCAGATTTGTATGGGGTTAACTATAGTATATCAGTTAACTATAGTATCCATCACCTAAGAGGATGTTAGGGGCACTCATGATTTTCGAACTTTGATATTTAAGCACGAGGAACACCTAGATGAACAGGCACTTGCAGAGAAGTATGTACCAGAGGTTTCTGATTATCCATCCATGGTATGTGGATACAGGTATATTTTAGACAAGGATACATCCATTTGGGATCCATGTGGATCTTTCCATCACATATCATAGGTGTAGGATGACTATGGTGTTTATGGGGTGGTTGACACAGTAACTTAACACACACATTCCTTCACATTTCCATAATAATTCTAGTCCTCGCTAGTGTTGAATTGGGTTGACAAGGGAGGGTTCAGAATCTAGGATATGTCTTGGCACGTCGTCCGTGTATGGGGTTTTAGGGTGCTCATCATGCCTTGGAAGGTATTATTTGAATTATATGGAAATGGTATGCCACCAAGTAAGGAATTATATGGATATTTTTTTCTTTCATTGATGTATTGGGAATAGGGGCCACCAAGGATCAACACAATAGTGACACCCCCACTGGCATGTGTGGAGCTGTGTCGCTCATATTTTTTAAGGAAATTTAGGAGAGGTGATTCACATCATAGTTTATTCACTAATGGAGTAACGAATACTTTGATATATGTTGGATACCATACAATACATGGTGGTACATCAGTAGGAAATCGTATCTAGTGGTGTATAGAGATATGTCATAGTGTACATTGGTATTCACAGGAGTACAAGGATACATGATTGTATGCAGTGGTGTATGACATTGCACAATAGGATCTTGGAGTGTTTCCTCTAAGGAGACCTTCTGAGAGGGACGTTACACATACCATTAGGTTTGGCTTACGTAGGATCATTAAGGGGACAAATGAGCATCTGGGGGAATCATGTTCATCAAAGAGTGGTCATTGATTAAGATATCAACAAATCAAAGGCGGAGAGAGAGGAATTAAAAGGAATACCTTTAGGTATCCATATGGACTCTTGATCATACCCTTTGGGACCCACACACTTATCACTCTCCATTATTTATTACAATCATAGAGGGATTGTTTGTTTCCCCTTGATGATATCATCATGAGTATTAGGACATGACAAGCTCACCTGAGATGGTACGATGAGACACAACACACTATGGATAGGAGAGAGACGTTCTAGTTGAGGCTTATGTCCAATGTGCAAGTTGAAGGATACATGTTTAATGATGGCATGATCTAGTTCAAAGGTATCATAGGAGATGCATCTTTGAAGTGAAATATCATCGAAAAACAGGCCTTGGTTCTAGTTAAAGTGTTGAAAGACTTTCAAGTCTATATTATTCACTCTCATGTTCTTGCATATGTCCCAAATGTTGTTTTCAAAGGTGTGCTAACACAAAATTATCTTGAAGGTCGGCGTGTCAAGTGGATAGCTACCATGCTAGAGTATGACTTGGAAATCAAACCTACAAAACTGATCAAGGGACAAGGCTTGCCTAAGCTCATGGCAGAATCAAACTTGCATGCCTTAGACATCAATTTCATTGTTGCATTATCTGATTAGCAAGAGGTTGATTCATTACCTCAGGTATCTTAAATTTTTTCTTCATCACCATGGTATGCTGATATTATACATGTGTTGCAACATTTGAATCCAACTCTCAACTTGCCTAGAAATAAAGGTGGATATCTGAAGTTGAAGGATCTTGAGTATTGCATTCTTAAAAAAAAATTGTATTGGAAAGATCCGAGCAGAGTTTTATTGAACTGTTTGGTAAAAGGTGAAGCTGAAAAAGTGATGAATTATTTTCATAAAGGTGATTTTGGTGGTCACCATTTCTGGAAGACTACATCAAAAAAGATACTAAGAGCTGGATTTTAGTGGCCAAGTTTGTTTTCTGACATTTATAAAACTATCATGAGTTTTTATGAATGTCAAATTTTTTAGGGATAGAGAAAGCTCTTACCACTTCCCTTTAAACCAATTTCAGTTCAAGCACCTTTCCAGTAGGGGGGTATTGATTTCATTGGTAAGATCCATCCTCCATCATCAGCTCAACATAATTGGATACTCATTGCCATCGATTACTTCACAAATTTTATTGAGACCATCCCCACGAGGCAAGCTACATACATCGTCATTATTCAGTTTTTGGAGAGCAATATTCAATCTCATTTTGGCTTCCCACATAAAATTATCACTGACAATGCAATCGCCTTTAAGCCAAAAATATTATTGAATTTTGTGATAAATATCACATAAGACTCGGGCATTCTACAGCATACTATCCTCAAGGAAACGGGTTGGTTGAATCATCAAACAAATCATCGGTGAACATAATCAAGAAATTTCTGCAAGAGAACAAAATGAATTGGCACAAAAAGCTTATAAATTCTCTATGGGAAGAAAAAGTTAACATGAAGAGATCAATCATCGTGTCACCTTTCCAGCTAGTGTATGGTGTCAACACAATGTTTGCCACTTCTTTAGCAGTGCCGGTGATGGAAATTCTGCAAGAGATCAACAGTGAGCCAAATGACATTCAGCTAAGAATCAGTCAAATGATTCATTTACAGCAGTCAACATAAGAAGATTTCAATCACACTTCAAAACTTTAAGAGAAAATCAAGGATATTTATGAAAAGAAAACCAAAGCTGATGGTTTCAAATTAGGAGATTTTGTTCTTCAATGGGATACCCGAAATGAAGACAAAGGAAAGCATGGTAGGTCTAATAACCTATGGAAAGTTCCTTACAAGATTATAGCATTTAGGGCTAATAAGGCATTTTTGTTAGAATATCTTGATGGGCAGGAAATTCTGGAAGGAACGGTGAATGGTAGGTTCTTAAAACATTACCTTACCTGACATTGAAGAAAAAGGTTCACTTTCATTGTAAATATCACTTTTATTTGTTGTCAAATAATAAGGAAGTTGTTGTAGAAGTTTGAAGCCTGAGGAGAAGGCCATGAAGCTTATATGATCAACTGATGTTTTTCTTATAAAAATTTCAAAAAGTCAAGACAGTTTTTTATTCAAAGTCATTTTTTGTTTTAGTTATTAATTTCAGTTTGTTGCGGTTATTTCAGTTTCTAGTTTTGACTCCATTGCCAAATGGATGAGGCTACCTGATTTACAGTGTTCTTGAAACCTCATGAAGGAGATACCATCCCCAACTAGAGCCAATGTTAGCGTATAAATTTTCAGTGATCGAATATACTCTTTCAGGTTTACTTGGTAGTGGTCCTAGGCCAAAATTTTATGTTTTCAAACCAATTCTCAAATAAAATTTTGTTCATTGAATGTTGTCTAGGTATGAATGCTACTCCCTTCACTCCATTCATGGTCATCATCATTTCAAATTTAATATCATCCATTATCACCTAGGGTCATAGATCATTCAACATACCTCCATTGAGGTCATGGTCTAGGTTTACTTTGTTTCGTCATTATAATGTCCAAATCATGTCATGAAAGGAGGCAAAAAAGATGTCATTTTCACCATACAAATAATTTACATTGGGAGTTAGAAAATATAGGAAAATAAGTAAAGGAAAAATTTCTTTTCTCAAATAAGTATGCTACATGATCAAGTTTTTCAAAAAAAAAGAAGTTTTTCTCAACATATTTATGATTTCACTAGAAGACAAAAAAAGAAAATTTTGCAATGAGTTACAAAAGAAATGGAGATTTGGAGTTCATTTCTTCATTTTATTAGAGCTCCTCTCATATCCTCAGAACCATATAATATCAAATACAACCAGCAATAAATTGTGCCAAACTACTTTGTGCTATGCTTCTGGCAAGTTGCGCTATGCTTCTGTCTTTTTGTGCTACGCGTCTAGCAAGGGTGCTACACTTTTGATTCCAAGCTTCAAAAAAACTATCCAAGGGTCAAATCAGCTTGTCTCAAGGTTCAGAGACCTCCTAATCACTAATTGAATGCTCCTTATACCTCTTTGAAGTCAAATTATTCAGCAAAAGGGTGGATTCCCTCCTTAGGGTTTTCTTCACTATGTTTTTGGTTTCCTCCATGTTTGGCTGGTTTCAGTTGAAAAAACCCTAATTTAACCATCTAAAAACTTTCATACATCATCCGTATACCTTATCCAAACACTACCTATCACTCACATCCCTCCTTGCCACCATTTTCACTCAAACCCTAGTTTTCATTACGTTTTTGCAAGGAAACTAGGAAAACTCCGTGTTTTGACCTTTTGAGCACCTGTCACATGCCCATTTCTAAAAATTTCAATAGAATATTGTAGTCAACTCATCGCCCTACCTCCCAAAAATTTTAGGGATTTTTCCCCATTTTCCTTCCACCTCATTTCTGTCCCTAAAACCATTATATCAATATCCCCTGTTTTCCTAATTTTCCACCTTCCCTATCCACTACATCAAGCGAGGGTTTTCCTTGTTGACAAACATCATGGAGGGTGAGAAGAGGGTCCATAATGGAGGTCATCATTCCAGGTTTCATCCATCCAACTTGCAGGATATAAATGCTTTTCCTTATGTTAAGAGATGTTTTGAAAACATTGGTTGTTTAAGATTATGTGAGAGAATCCAAGAGGTAGGATGTCATGCTCAATTGACAAGCTTTTTTACTACCATCTTCAAGAGAGATAAGGCTATCATAGCACGTATTGAATTCACCTTATCAGAATATGTTATCACCTTAGCAACAGGCATCTTGACCCATGGATAAATTTGGTTTAAAGGAATGGACTTGGACATTGAAAACTATAAAATGTTCTTAAAATCTCATTGCAAAGACGCTCCTGAACACATATTTCCTTTCAAGGATTTAATTGATAAGTATGCCACTTTGATGAAACTAATTATGAATTATTTAAAGTTCTAAGGGAGATTATCAATATTTTACTAGTACCATATAAGGTTATTGATACACTTCATTGCCACCAAGCCACTCAATTTTCTTAATTATCTATTCAGGAGTTTGGTCAAAATGACTGAAAACTTACAAAGTAAAGGAAAATATCATCACACTAATTTGTTCCACCATGGTTTGGTAAATCTTATTGATTTACATCATCTCTCATCAATCAATATGTCTTCGGAAAATTTCATGAAATTGTTGCATCATTGCCTAGCTACTACTAGTCCACCAATCATTCATAGCATCCCATCAGCATCAGCACAACCAAAGGAGGTTGGCTCTTCAAGTAGACAAGCAGAGGTTCCAAAGGCACCTAGAGTTGAAATAACTCAAACCTATGAGAAGGGTAAGAGGATGGTTTTTTCTCCTATGATCACTAAAGGTGTACTTTCACTTGAAACTACATCTGAGCAAAGAGAAAGCATGATGCAGCCACCTATCCATGAGAGTGAGCCACTTATGCATGAGGATGAGTCACCATTGCAGTAGCATGAGGAACAAGAGCCTATGGAGGTTTACATGTCAGGGCAGGTGAAATACAAGTCAATTGAATAGATAATAAGGGAAAAGGATGCAGATATAGCAAATTTCAAGGACAACCTCTCAAGAAAAAATTTCATGATTACCTTTCTATAGTAAGAAAACATGCAATTGACAGTGAAATAGCTACTCCAAAGAAAACCAAAGGAAAATTTTGAGGCAAACAAAGGTAAGGGAAAAGAATTGGTAGATTTTGATTGTTTGGAATACATAGAGGCTGAAACAAAGCTAAGGACGCAAATAAAAAGAGGGTTAAGTAGGAAAAAAGAACAAGAAATAGATTCATCTCCTTCATTAGGTCAGCTAAACTTTGATGAGTTGATCACTGCTGAAATTGAGCAAGAAAAAGAGTTATGGATTGACAGGGTAAATTTTCATCTTGAGAATATTTTGAAGAAGGAAGAAAGGGATAATAACCTCCAAAGGCATATGGCTAGACACTATTTCACTAGGAGCCAAATTGCCAAATTCAGGGTGAAGAATTTAAGGAAAAAGCTTAAAGAAACCCTAATTAAGCTAAAGGATAAAGATAAATTGGATTTTCTAGTCGAGGCATCCCTAGTTGTTAATTTTATCATCCAACTATGTCATGAAACAAAATTCAACAATTTTTGGGCAATTTGAGTATTTTTTGTGATTTTTTGGAAAATCTAGAAAATTGACCTTTGCAGAAGAGTCGCACAGTGGCACAATGCTTTTCCTCGGAGCCTGAAAATGAGGAAATTTTTATATATTTGGATGGATATTTCCTTTTAATTTACATATATGGTCTCAGGTTATCATGACAACCCCCAATTTTGGAGAAAAACTCAAAAACAACCTCTTTTTCATGCTTCTACCATTGTTTTGCATGTGCACAGTGCATTTGGAGTAAGGTTGGGAAAATGGATTTTTGAAGGCCTTCCAGGAGACACTTTCTCAATTTCAAGGTTTGGATGGATAGAGGACACATAGGGATACCTAGCACAATCTTAATATTTTCAGGAGGATTCCTTAAGTTCAACAAAAATCACCCTCAAACTGGCGTGATGCTTCTATCTTGGATTCTTTCTGGACAGGTGTCAAGTCAGAATTATCCAAATTTTGAGGTTTCAGCTATCTAGTATGAGGTGTATTTTGGATAAGAGATTTTTTTTTTTGCCTCTCATTGTTGAGGAATCATGTAATTAATCAAGGAGACATACACTCCTAGTTATTAGCTAAATTTAGGGGGATTATTTCTAACTTCCCTAGATTCTAGGTAATGACTCATTAGGTGCATTTATGATGTATTTTGGATCAGGTTTCAACCCAATGAGGCGGAATCTCTTTTATTTTCTATATTTAGTCCAATTCAGGTCATTTTAGAGGTTTGATAGTTGTTATTTGTAGTGTGGACCTTATGTACAAAATTTTTCAGTGAAATCAAAGACATGTTGTAGCTATAATTTTTGGAATCCAGTGTTATGCTTAGTAGCACTATTTTTTCTCAGTAATCACAATAAATTTTCATGTTTATTCTTTATTTACATCACATTTATGCTTCTATATGATGATATTATGAGTCTATGAACAAAAATCTTGCTTTTTATGCTTTGTTTTATAAGATTTTCATAAATGTGTTTTACCTCTTCTGATTAATGAATTCATGTAACATGATCATTTTGACTCTCTCTATATCTTTTCAAACCCTATACACAATGAAAAATTAAGTATTTTTCTAATTATACCTACCTAGCCTCATCTTTATGTCTACAATTGTACCTTTGAAACCAGACCTAAAACCTAGACCTAGTGTAATGTTCCAAATCTGGAACTTTTTGCTCCATCGGGAATATATTAAGATATTATGAAATTCCTTCTTCAATGAGACACCACAAGTCCATTCCAAAGATTGAATGTGGGGGAATTTATAGATATTTCTCCTTCCAAATAAGGGAGAGATCTTGAGGCTAGCTGGCCCTTCACAAACTCTATCTATGGATATGCAATATTCCACCTCAAGAATTTCCGCTACAGGGTCCTTGGGGACACTATATAAGGAATCTGCTGTAAAAATAAGACAAAAAACTGCTAGGATGACTTATAACACACAACATGTAGCCCCTATGCAGAAAATGAGCTCAAATAAATTATTCTAGATGGGTTATACAAATCTCCCCAAACTAGATCTCTAAAAAAATGCTCAATGAGAGAGCTTACAGCAATATATGAACATAACCATTAAACTCTGCAAATATGAATATACCATAAGAGGGAAAATGATGCAGCCATCATTATATTATTATATCAGCAACAACAAACAGAAATATCATGAGGAATGAACCCCTTATACAATGGGAATCAATCTCCAATGATTGCACCCTGAAATACAAATGTTACTGCAACTACACAAAATGTTGGAGGGTAATGCCTGCACAGTCATTAAGAGAGTAGTAGCTGTTTAATGTGTACAAAATGATAATGATGCTGAAGGATACAAATAAAATTCCCAATAACAAGGAAATGGGCTAAAATACAGGATTTCTAGCCAATCTAGGAGAGATTGCTAGAAATGCCGGAGAATGCAAAATGTGACAACTGAGTTGTCACTGCAACTGAACTATAATATGAATGAGGCTATGGCTGATATTAAATATGATTTCCCTCCTCTGATAATTTCTCCAATACAAAGGGCTGATCCCTTTGTCTCAAAAACACCCTCCTGATGAGCTCCATGAACCCTCCTCACACTACCTCCATAAAATAACGCAGTTTCTGATATGGAATGCATAGTGGGAGATGATGGTAGTTTGGCCAAGTGCCAAAGATCTGTAATGAAGCCCAGGAATCCTCCTTGCATCTCCTCCAATGAATATATCACTCCTCCACTAAAGAAAACAAATCAAGAGAGACTCCATGAGTTCCTCTCTTGCTGCACCTAGCAACACAATGTCCTCTCTGCTGCATAGCTAACGCTGTAGGTGATGAATGTAGCTATGGCCAATTCCAGATTGAGGAAAATCAGCTCAATACTCATCCTTCCTTGAGGAAGAGGTAGGTATTCCCGACCGGGAATGCCCTAGTGCCTGAGGGCACCACCACCCTGCTAAACAGCCCAGGGATGCAAGCCTCTACAAACCCTATTCGAAATTATATATCCAAAACATGATGAAAATGGGCTGACATCTCCTCCTTATAAATAAAAAGAACCTTTTCTCCAACATGGTCCCACCAATTAGGGTTTCCACCCTCATGTGAGTGTCTTCCCTCCAAAATTGCACAGCTTCTCTAGGAAGCCTCTCCCCCTTGGGCAGTGCTGTTGAATTTAGTCAAAGGTGACTAAATCAAGTGATCTGGGTTCCATTCACACCCTCAGGTGTTTATTTCAGTTTCTTATTTGTCCTCCTTTCACACAAGGAGTGTTATTTCTTCATTAAAAGAGGGCTAAGGTGTCTCCTTACCCATTTTATTAAGAAAAAATAAAATATGCAACTATAATGTTCATTTTTAGCTTGAAGCTAAAAATTGGGAACATTACAGTCCTCCCCTCCCACATGTTGCTCGTCCTTAAGCAAATTCATAGAGATAACAAAATTTCTCCCCCTTTCTCCTCTTGTGGCCTCCTCAACAACAAGCTTTACCACTGCTCAAAATATGTTGCAATAAATTTGTCCTCCAATGCTCTCTCCCAAGTATGCAAGCTGAAAATGATGCTCCTCATGGAAAGATAGAAGGTGTAGTTGAATCCTTATTTTTGTGCTATGGCCTCCTTAAGGTAGGAGTGATGATATGTATTGGAAAATTCTACTCCCAATGATGATCCTCTCATCCATGCTATCATCCAAATGAAAATCTCACCCCTGATTTCTGCAATGAGTTTGGGTTGAATGGAGAGTTGTGCTTGTGCTTCTCAAGATGGCCCTCTCTCCATTTGAAGTTTCCATGGGGCTGCCTCTATCCTTGGGCTGAAATGGTATGGCCTCCAAGAATGGCCCAAGCTACCCCATCCAGAAAATCAGCCATGAAATGCCTCCTCAAATTCTTCAAGTGGTTCCTCCCACAAGAAGAGACAAGTAGCAATGTGGCAATCATGGTTTGCCCATGGTGTCTCCTAAAAGATAAGACATGTATAATGGGGAGAATCATGCTCCCAATGGGTTGTACATCTAATACTCTCCAAATAATGCTCCTCAGGAGTGTACAAACATCAGAAATACAAGGAGCAATACATAATAAAAGCAAGTTGTCAAATGACAACCGAAGAGTGGTTCAAAGTTCCACTCATGGAACCTGCGCAGTGCCTCTTGGCCTGCCTCAAAATCAAAAGTAACAAGTGCTGCACTAGCCACTTGTTTTCTGCCACAAACTCCTCACAAGATGGAATCATAAAAATACAAATTTGTGCCAATGGTGCACACCAAGAAGCATGTGGCTTCCTCCAAAAACCACTATAAGATTTTCCAATTCCACTGCTGCAAATGGCTGCAAGTGCATCCTCATGTAAAATGCAAGAAGTAACAAGCCTCCTTGATACATTATGTTTCTCAATCAATGAAAAGAAGTACAATACAAAATATGAGATTATACCTCCTCCATCATGCACTAGAGCTCTTGAGCTGAAATGGCTCAACTGAAAATCTCCCTTCACCTCCAATGAGTAGGGAAGTGGTTGTGATGTTTTCTCCACCATAAATTGGGCTATGCATCTCTCCATATGCTGATATATGTCATGTTGAATTCCCTCCCAAGTGAACTCCTCTAGCAACACAAGGTATGCATCCAAATACATAGCTAGGCAGTCCTGATCTATCCTCCTCATAGACAGCGCTGGTGTTCTGCAATATGGTGCTCCCCTGTTGCCTGCTACTTTGACATCCCCCATGCAAAATTCATCCTCCAAGTTGTTTCCATGCCCATAATGCAGCTTCTCATGCTCAAATAGAAATGATGATCTCTGAAAATGAGCCTCCCATGAGAGACTATCACCTCCAAAGAATCTCCCGATCCTAGCCAATGTAAGCATGAGTGGCCTCCATCTACTCCAATGCATGAAAGAGTCCTTCCTCAAAGGAAGTATCCTCTCTCTCACCAAATCTATGGAGAAGTCATCCTGCATCATGAAGATGCTATCCTCCATCCATGCAGCAAACTCTATTAGCGCAGTATGACTGATGAGAGTGGGTGATGCTGAAAATGAGAGAGTGTATCCCTCCTCCTTGTGCTTATCCCCAAACTCTCTACACTGTGATGGAATCCTCTAATGTCTCCACCTCTCTGAAATCCAAGATTGGTGAACCACAAATCATGATGCCTCTCATCATCTCTACATTATGTGGCCTCCCAAGTGGAATTCCTCCAAAAGTGAGACATCAAGATAGGAAGTGGACTGTATATGTGAGAGGAATGAATGGTCCCTCTCTCTACTGCGAAGTGCAGTCCTTTTACTAAGTGAATAAAATATCTGAAGTAGATAAGGGTGAATTCCCATCATCCCTTCATGCTAATCCTTCTGCTCTTCTTCTTCTTCCAATGGTGCAGCGATGTAGGTTCTTTTATGCACCTCCTCTCTACCAACATGTGAGTGTATCTCCTCCTTAATGAGAGGCCTTGGATTTTGGCCTTCCTTTGAGAGAAATATCTCTACACCTCACAAATGGAAGAGTTCCCTTCATACAATGGGGGCCTTGCCTCTAGCAATCCATCCTCCTATTTTACTCCCCCCTCTAGAAAGATGGAATGATCTTTGTTTCATGGTCCCCTTCCATGATGCAAAGTGTTTGAACTTTTTTCACACCATGTTTCACATTGGTTTTCATCAATACCCTTTTCAAAACTCTTTGTGACTTCTACATATGATCTCTCATCTGCATGAAAACATGAAATGTAATTCTGAAACCAATAATCATGAATCATACCTTTGAGTTACTATGCTACTCCTCCAAAGGCCTCAAATTTTTCCTCCACCCTTCTTGCAGTAGCTATGGGAAATGTACTGCACTGTTGATCTGAATGTGTGGCTAAATGCTCACACCCTTCATGAGAATAGCTAGGATTTTTCCCATCAACAAACCCTCTCAGAAAATTTCTCCAAATTTTCCCTTTCATCAGATCTTCAATGATGTTCTCAATGTTCTGGAAAAGAAGAAGGGAGACCTCCTCTTCCGTCATTCCTTTTCCCTTTTTTCCTCTATAAATATCCTCTCCTTAGAGAGAAGCTCCTCTTGCTGATGGAATTAAATCTTGTGCACAGGCTGAGCCAAGATTGATGCTCTGATACCACTATAATGTTCCAAATCTGGAACTTTCTGCTCCATTGGGAATATCTTAAGATATTCCAAAATTCCTTCTTCAGTGAGACACCACAAGTCCATTCCAGAGATTTACTGTGGGGGAATTTATAGGATATGTCTCCTTCCAAATAAGGGAGAGATCTTGAGGCTAGCTGGCCCTTCACAAACTTTGTCTATGGATACGCAATATTCCACCTCAGGAATTTCTGCTAAAAGGTCATTGGGGACACTGTATAAGGAAGCTGCTGTAAAAATAAGACAAAACACTGCTGGGATGACTTATCAAACACAACATACAGCCCCTATGCAGAAAATTAGCTCAAATAAATGATTCTAGATGGGTTATACAAATCTCCCCAAACTAGATCTCTAAAACAATGCTCAATGAGAGAGCTTACAGCAATATATGAACATAACCATTAAACTCTGCAAGTATGAATATACCATAAGAGGTAAAATGCTGCAGCCATCATTATATTAGTATATCAGCAACAATAAATAGAAATATCATGAGGAATGAACCCCTTATACAATGGGAATCAATCTCCAATGATTACACCCCGAAACACAAATGTTATTGCAACTGCACAAAATGCCAGAGGGTAATGCCTACGCAATCATTAAGAGAGTAGCAACTTCTAAATGTGTAAAAAATGATAATGATCGTAAAGGATACAAATAAAATGCCCAATAACAAGGAAATGGGCTAAAATACAGGATTTCTAGCCAATCTAGGAGAGATTGCTAGAAATGTCGGAGAATGAAAAATGTGACAACTGAGTTGTCACCGCAACTGAACTGTAATATGAGGTTGTGGATGATTTTAAATATGATTTCCCTACTCTTATAATGTCTCCAATACA
Organism: Pinus albicaulis; assembly: GCA_034641835.2. Taxonomy (NCBI): domain Eukaryota; kingdom Viridiplantae; phylum Streptophyta; class Pinopsida; order Pinales; family Pinaceae; genus Pinus; species Pinus albicaulis. The sequence goes on along the minus strand of CM076572.1, from coordinate 680,741,627 downwards.
AATTTTTGATCCCTTTGTCTCAAAAACACCCTCCTGATGAGCTCCATGAACCCTCCTCACACTGCCTCCATAAAATAACGCAGTTTCTGATATGGACTACGCAATGGGGGATGATGGTAGTTTGGCCAAGTGCCAAAGATCTATAATGAAGCCTAGGAATCCTCCTTGCAGCTCCTCCAATGAATAGATCACTCCTCCACTGAAGAAAACGAATCAAGAGAGACTCCATGAGTTCCTCTCTTGCTGCACCTAGCAACACAACGTCCTCTCTGCTACAGAGCTAACGCTGTAGGTGATGAATGTAGCTGTGGCCAATGCCAGATTGAGGAAAATCAGCTCAATCCTCATCCTTCCTTGAGGAAGACGTAGGGATTCTTGACCAGGAACACCCTAGTGCCCGAGGGCACCACCACCCTGCTAAACAGCCTGGGGATGCAAGCCTCTGCAGACCCTATTCGAAATTCTATATCCAAAACATGATGAAAATGGTCTACCATCTCCCCCTTATAAAGCAAAGGAACCTTTTCTCCACCATGGTCCCACCAATTATGGTTTCCACCCTCATGTGAGTTTCTTCCCTCCAAAACTGTGCAGCTTCTCTAGGAAGCCTCTCCTCCTTGGGCAACACTGTTGACTTTAGTCAAAGGTGACTAAATCAAGTGATCTGGGTTCCATTCACACCCTTAGGTGTTTATTTCAACTACTTATTTGTCCTCCTTTCACACAAGGAGTGTTATTTCTTCATTAAAAGAGGGCTAAGGTGTCTCCTTACCCATTTTATTAAGCAAAAATAAAATATGCAACTATAATGTTCATTTTTAGCTTGAAGATAAAAATTGGGAACATTACACCTAGTTCCTTGACTATCATTCCTATCCAGAAAAAAATTCAAAAAAAACAACCCTAATTCACTGACCTTATATATAGCCTAAGATAATTATATCTATAGTTACCTCATTAACCGTAAAAGTGACGTTGAAAGATCCCTCTCTCTTTTGGTAGGGCTAGATACCAAACCTAAATATTGGTTTGAGGTTACCTCCTTCAATCTCCATTCTCAGCCTTGGGAAACAGAGGGAGTGATAACACCTTCATTTAGAGAGATTGTTGAGTTGGATAGTGAGAAAAATGAAAATCATGGGGCCACTTTTATTTTTACAAAAATTTATTATCATTCTTTCTCTAGAATCATTGTTGCCCCGATTCCCAATCAGCAGGCACACAAAGATGATAAAATATAGGTAGTAAGTTGTGTGAATCCAAACCCATTAAATGAATTATTTTATGAATAAAATGTTGTTCACAAGCATAATTTTTCCCATAATTTGGAAAACCAATTGAACGTGAGCACCGAAAAGACTATGGCGTCCACGAGTCACTATGATGATAAATAGGAATTAGTGGAAAATTACTATTGGAAAAATGCAGTAACACATGACAATATGGGAGGGGAGCCTTGACTTGTAGATTTGCATACACTCAAAGAGGGATTGGTAGAGATAACATATACTACCTACACCTTATTTTGGATAGATATCACCTTCTCATGCTTGTTGAGATATATTATGATGCTCTACAAGGGAAAGAAGAGGAAGTTGAAAAGGTTACACATGAGCTTGAGATTACCCAGGAGTCCTTGAAGAGGACTTAGATGGCCCTTCAAGAATAAAAATTGCAGGTTGAGAATCTTTGTATGAGGTTGATTTGTGTACATTCTTCATCCTCCATAACATATCGTCAGTTAACTATCATGGAAACCATCATACAAAAGGATGTTATGGGCACTCATGATTTTCCTCCTTTGATATTTGAGAACGAGGAACACCCAGATGAATAGGAACTTATGGAGAGGTATGTCCCAAAGGTTTATGATTATGCATCCCTGGGGTGTGGAGACAAGAATATTTCAAATGAGGACACATCCATTTTAGATCTAAGTGGAGATTTGCATCACATATCGTAGGTGTCAGATCACAATGGAATTGATGGGGTGGTTGACCCAATGACCAAGCACACAAATTCGTTTACATTTCCATCAAAGTTTTTATCAATGCCAGTGGTTAATTAGGTTGACAAGGGAGTGTGTATACTGCATGAGATGTCCTAGCATGTCATTCATGTATGGAGTTTCAAGGTGGTCATCATTCCCTGGTATGAATTATTTAGATGGGATGGAAATGGCATGCCGCCAGGCAAGGAATTCTTGTTGAGAAACCAATATGCTTGAAGATTAGGATGATTGCTCTTACTTCATAATTTATTATGAATGTTAGTTGGATTATTATTATTTTTATTATGTTCTCTTCATTAAAAAATTACCAAAAACATAAAAATGAAGATCAAAAAATACAATGGACACAAGATATATGATCCAAGCCAGGTGAAAACCTAACCAACTTCTCTTCTTATAGAATTAGATCAAAGTGATAAATACAAGACCCAAAAACCAAGACAAAGACCTCCCACAAGACCAAATTCATCCCTCCTTCAAACCTTCCTCAACCAAGTCAATGATGGTCAAAGCTCTCCAAATCTAGTCAACCTCTATTTTTTGACCCTTGCAACTGATCGGAAATTTTTGGCCCTTGAAAAAATATGAAATTTCACACATGTGATAGAAATTAGGGCAGAAATATTGCGCATGTGGAAAATGTTTCTCTCCTTTGACTTTTTCTCTTCTTCCTTGACTTCTTTGTTGATTTTCTCTCTCTTATTAGCACATAAATCGAATTTGTGAGTGACAATACAAATGATTTTGAGTTGCATTGTATATATACACATCCACAAGGTTGAATAGATCCCTTCCAGGGTCGACTTGTCCAAGTGGGTCCAACTTCGTCTTGTGGGGACAAAAAAGACTTTTTTTTTAATCATAATAAATTTTTCTTTATTTTACAAAATAGTCCAATTAGGACTTTGACACGTGAAAAAGTTTTTTTTGATTTCAATAAATCCTAGAAGCATGAATAACATGCTTTGACTATAAAATAATAGTAATAATAATTTTATTTTTCTTCTTTATGGTGGATGATGAGACCATGTAACATAAATAGAATCATCTCTTGTTAATGTCGAATTTTTTACACGTAGGATCACCACTTCATTCCAGGGCATGGGGTATTGAACAAGTGGTCACAAAAATATCCTCCTCTCCTGTTAACGTACTGAAATTGGCGCTGCACCTCACTAAGTTTATCCCCGCCTTTTTTCTTCATGAAATACATAATGATACAAGTATAATAATAATTATGAAGACCAAACCTGGTTACACTCTTCAACACTCTCTCTTAACTAGGGAGGTATTCATAAGTACACACCAGGATACAAGGATATTCTCATAATAAGTTTTTGGATTGATAAGAATCATCAAGCATCATCATCATAACCATCATTTTCAATTGCAAAATATCAATTCCTTGACTAAAAATATCTAACACTCCACCAGATTAGAGCACAATGCTAGGAGGAATACTTTTGGACACTACTGTTGGGCCTTAGAAATGTCCCATTTTCATCCACTTTTTCCTTACATTTCATCATCCTACTAACCCTTCATCATACCATTTCCATCAATATACTTGGGTATTTCCTTATTATTTTCCACTTTATTCATTTTAGTATTATAAGTGAATTAATTATTAAATATTAGAAAATTAATATGCTTTTCATTAATATCTCAAGTATGGATGAGCTTTGTGATTTATAGGAATATTTGAAGGATTAATTCAAAATACTTCTCGAATATTTTCTCCACCATTTCAAGGAAATCATTATTCAAAGCCTATTCAAAGGAGAAGATCATGGGTAAAATATCTTATCTAAATATTTATGAGAGATATGTGTGAGGATTTAGAGGGATCATATTTTGTAATAATGGAAAATGGTTGAGAGAATAGTGGATCTATAATTATGAGAGGCTTATATCCTTTTCAAAGGAAATTCATGTATAAAAGAGAGTGCTCTCCCTTCATGAGGGAGTGATTATTGAGTAATTATGAGAGAGGATTTCATAGGTGATTCTTAGGAGAAGAATTCTTAAGTAGATATTAGGTAAAAGGAGAGGAAGTCATTATTAGTGGTAATTAAGTTATAGTTAGTTATGATTAGAATAATGATTTTGTAATATTTAATTTTTATGTTGTTCATTTGTCATAGTGTGATATGATTCTTCCATTGTTATTGCGATCTCACAGGATATCGTCTCGTTACTCTTCATATGTTGTTTTCCTTAGGCAATTTCCTGCTTTCTTAGTTAACTCATTTCATGTTGTTTACTTTCAGTCAAGAAATTTATATTAGCTTAATCACACTTCAATCCTGCATATATTTCAAGTGTGTTTCATAAGTTTGCGATCCTCAAATTGATAATTAAACGATTGGGCAAGTAATACAACACAATTAATTAATGACAATAGTGTCGCCCAACATTTTGGCGTCGTTGTCGGGGAGGCAGTCAAATAGAATTACTACACTAATATGTGGTTTTAAGTAATTTTTTTTTTCTTTCTGTAAAAGAATGGGGTATTGAAAATGGGAGGTAAGAACCTACGTAACCAGCAAGTAAAATGCTTGCTTAACAGCCTGCTTTTCAGAAAATGCACAAGTGTTAGTTTATGGTATTTTCTATGCATATATTTTTTTGATTGTCTTGAAATAAAAACGTTCCTTGGTTGATCTCTTCTTTTCAGGCAGGTGTGAATTTCAATTTCCACAATTTCGATTTCTGCAAGTGTGCGTTTTCTGCAACTTTGAAGAGTAATTATTTTCTATTTCAGTATGAGTGTTTGATTTTTACAAACTGTGATTTTTACGAAATTAGTTTATTTTCATTATGATTTTAGTTTTTGGTGTTGTAAGAACCTCTCTATTAACCCATGTATGTAAGATGGTTTTGTGATGATTATTAGCTTGGAACAACTCACTCAGATCCTTGCAAAAGTCAGGATCTTCTCTCCCGACGAAGAGGAGATCTTGACAGTAGCCGAGAGTTTAATTACTCCTCCAGCAACGAATGAAGATTCAACATCTGGAGACTCCTACACATCTGAGGGCGAAAAATTCTTCGAACAAGAGATCGAGGAAGATGAAAAACAATTACAACATTATCTGAGGGAGGGAAATCGTGCCTACAGAAGCTTTATCGAACAATGGTTCCAAGTAAATACTCGATTAGATCCACATTTGTTTTTTAGGTAATTTCTAGTTACATCAATTAGATTTATTTATTTTTGCATATTTTCATTTTTCATCTACAAAATTCACAATGAACATATTTTTAATATTGTTGCATGGATGGCTACATTGTCTATTTGACTACACGTAACTAATTTCTAATTTCTATTTAGCCTAGAGTAGGTAGGATATTGTCTCTTTAGAATAAGTATGCTCTCTGTTAGGTCCCTATATTACTATTTTAGTCCCTTATTATTATTAGCATAGCCCCCTTATTTTTATTTTTGTACCACTGTAACCCCAATATGGTTATTATTGTGCCCTTACATTATTATTGTTAGGTTGGCTAAGATTATATTGTGGCCCCATGGACTCCTATATATAGAAGGAGGTTTTGGTCATTTGGATCATCCAGAAATTTTTCATTTATGTAAAGTAATGGAGGCTTCCCCCTTGAAGTGGTTGATTTCTAAGGCATTGATGTAATTTTCCCAATTTTTGCAGCTAAAGGGATTGTTGCATTTTATTTTTAATTTTCTTTATTCATGAATAAAAGTATGAGAAGGAGGTTTATTAAACTCCTAAGTTGAGAATAAATACATGCCCAATGTGAAAGGGGATAAATCTGGGCTATTATATTAAACACCCTTAAGTGTAAAAGAGGGGAAATTCATTTGAATGGGTCAATCTTGGCCCCACCTACAGCGTAGATTGGAGGGAAGCTTATCCATCAAGCACAACGTACTTCTAGAAGAGGATCTCTTGTGTGAAATAGGATAAGTTGAAGAAGGTGGTTTAGGGTTTTGGCAAGCCCTCATGTTATAAAAAGAAGGAGAGGCAGCAAGCAAAGGTTGTTGATGATTTGTGGTTGTTTGAGAAACTCGAGTTCTCTTGGATGTTTAGCCAAAGGGAAGAGGGTTTTTTGTTTAGGAATCCTCTCTCCTTCCATGGAGTATCTCTTTGGAGGAGGATGTGCTGCATCTCTCCACTATCCGGCATTTTGGCCAAGCTCCATCTCTATAGCAACGTTGGTCCTGTTGAGGGTTTTGCAGCTACTATGAGTTGCAGCAAGTGAGGAAAACTATATCTGCAAAGATCTATCAATTTGTGGAGTCCCCTCTCAGGGAGGGTGTCTTGTGACCACTTGGAAGAGGATCTCCACCATATTTTGATTTCAGATCTGCAAGTTTTATCTATTGTAATATTTCATTCAAGCTACAATGTTGTCTCCTTAGGGAACTATGTTATTTTCATGTACTAGTTTCACTGCTGTTTATATTTCTCATTGTACTTGATCCCTGGTGATTGAGGCTTGCCTCTCATCCTGTGGATTTGTAAAGTAGCTTGTTGATATTTTCTTATTCAAATCTGATATGTAATGTAATGAAAGCCATATTTATAAATCTCTGAATTTTTCTGTAGTTAAGTGTATTAAAAGCTAGATCTACACTTTATTATGCTTTATTCGGTTAAAACCCCAAGGGGATCTATTAAAGAAGGTTGTGTAGTTTCCAGATCTGGTATGGATCTGATGTTTCAGCCATAGATAAGTTGTAGATCTGATTTTTAAACTACAGCAGCTGAAGCTCCTCAAATAAAATGTTGTTTAATCATTTCTGCAACTTTTACATGTATTACTGCTTAATTTCTGAAGAATTTTTGTTCTTGCTTCATGTAAATTCAATGCTTCTACAAAGTAAATTCATTATGGATTTAATTTCTTGCTGCCATACTATAATATGAGTTTAATTTCTGATTTCTAGTGACTCCCAGCAGAAACTGTGCAATTCCTGAAGGAGGGTTTCTCTATTAACTCGGCCCTCTCCTTTAGCTGATTTTCAGCTAGTGTTGATTGTGGTAGATCTGTTTAAGCCCTCTAAACCCATTTTTTTTCTAAAACTCTGCATGGAGGCCCCACACAACCTAAAATAATGGAACCCATCCCTAGTCTACATTATTTTTACATTGGTTTGCTTATACAGTGTTTACCTTGAGTCTATTGCAGATTTTCCTAAGAGTGGAATTTCCCGCTTCTTACTTGTTTGGTTTTTTCTTCTCTTTTGGATCCATTATTTATATCTGTAGATCTAAGGTTACCAATGGCATCAAAATCTAAGAGGATTTTTTCATTCCCATACTTGCAGTGTTTCACCAATCTTCTATAGACAGAGTCTGGAATGGGCCAGGAAACCTCTAGTTTTCACCCTTGCTTTAGAGGTGATATAACCAATAAATGCCCTACCATTCTATCTCTAGTTTAGATCTATTGGTGTGATCCCATCTTGTTGTGAACCCATAGTGGAATATCTTAAGATATTCCCTACTGTGCTTAACCCTTCCCATTTGGAACATCACAGTCGTATCAGAGCATGATCTCTGGCACAGCCTATGATATCAAGCTATCAGTGGATTAAAGAGAAAAGGAAAACATTAGATTGATGGAGCATATGAGATTATTCTCTTCACTTTTCAGATCTAAGAAGGGCCTCTCCCAAGAGGTAAATCAAAAGAGAAAGAGAAGAATCATCGAGACTCTTAGAGGGTTTCGAGAAGAAGCAAGTTGCAGAGAGAGCTTCATGAGATTTCAAGAAAAAGAAGGAAGCCCTAGCACTTCCTATCAGCAAAATAAAATACCGGAGAATCTGAGATCTCCTCATATATTAATTATTCCCACTCTCTTTGAATAAGTTGAGAGGTATAGCAATGAAGGGGAGGAAGATACTAGCGCTGGTATACTTGAAGGAAGGAGGCCATCATTTTTGCCAGCAGATGGAGTCATCATTGATCCGGATGGAGGAACTCTTGTGTTCTGTCAAGAGGTTCCTACATATTAGTTGATCCAAGGTATGCATAAGATTTCATCACATATTATTTCAAGATCCATGCATAGCCAAGGGTTAGATCAAGGTGCTGATTTGAAGCAAAGGTATATCATAGCGTTGTCACTTAGTGGTTGTGACAAAAAGGATTCAACATTATTGGAGCATGTTGGAGGTTCTGCAGATTCAAAGCTTCATTGATTTTGGAAGACCATACATGAGAATAAGGTCTCACTAAGAGATCACAACAGAGATGCATTTCAGTATTCCATGAGATGCAAATTTCTTTAGTGGGTTAAAGGAGATGGTATTCTACAAATGGAGAGTGCCATGATTATACAGCACATCGCTCAACTTCCATATTTGAGTTAGTGGATGAGGATGATGAGCAAGGGGTCACATGATCACTTACAGAAATATATGGACCAGCAAGCTTGGTTACGTTGGTTTCCCTTGGTAGACTTATATCACTCTCCAAAGGTACCTATTTTTCTGATCTACCTTGAAGAGCAGCTATGAAATGTATAAGGAGGCATGGCAGTGTTGGTTGCTTTGGGGGTAAGCATGATCACTACCTGAAATATTCTCATTCTCTTATCTCATGATTCGTACATCATTAGTAGATTATATGAAGAGGAATCATGGATGATGTGGTTGTTAGAAGGAGAGTTGGACATCACAAGTTAAATCTTATGTCCATGTATTCACCTATGCTTGAAGTATGTCTCATATGTCCACATTCATTTCTGTTGGAAGTATATTTCATGCATGAAATTTGGCTTGGGAGGAGGGATGACTCCCACATGATGTGGTATGGGGAGCTTGCTTGTACTATGTTGATGAGGCATTTTTACATGTTCATCATTATGTTGTTGCTCCAAGATCCACATGTTGATGAGGCAAGAAGGCTGCAAAGTCCTTGTTGCTATGGCTGCTTTTGGGTGAGTATGTTTGCTACCCAGTAGCTCATTAGTATCTGAATCATGCCTTGGATTTCAATGTTATGTTGCAGCAATAGAATGCATGTACAATTTTTTTTCACTTGAGAAGGTATGGCCACCACATGACATCTTCCATATCTATGTGTTTTGCATGGTGAAAAATTTTGGCATGATTATCTCAAGATGTGCATTGATGATGATACTTTGTATTGGGCTGATGTGACATATCATATGTCCATTAGCATGGTTTGGTTTCATGATGCACATGAGGAGGAAAGAGGGCAGTAAGATCACTTGTTGCTTTGGTGCTTTGAATGAGTATGGTGACCACCCCATGGCTCATAATTTTATGATTCATGCCTTATGTATCAAAGATAAATTGCAGCAAAGAAAGGCATGCACATCATCTTTTGGGAAGCATGGCTTGTCCATCTTACATGGAGGATATGGAGGATGGCAGCAAAGGGCCTTGCTCCAGTGGTTGATTTTGGGAGGATATGGTTTTACATATTTTTTTTACCCATATTACTCCTTCCCTTCTTCTTTGCATAACGCTGAAATGATGGATTTTGGATCCAACAAGGCCAACAGGGCTAAGAATGGAGGCATAGCAATGCTTATTCAAGTTCACAAACATGGGATGGAGGAATGTTCTGCATGATGAAGCTTTTCCCTTATGGCAGGAGCTACCTTCTCACATGTGTTTGTGATGGTGTTGGACATCATGTATTTGTCATCATGTACTTCATGGTAAGAAGAGGACATCTAACCTCACAGTTGGAAGTCATCTCATGCATGGGTAGAAGAAAACTTTGGAACCAAGCATACATAACCTATTACAACAAATGGAGGAAGCCTTCCTTATGTGGATGCCATTTTGAGGGAATAGATGGCTTACATCTACAATAAGAGTTGCTTGAGGGCAAGCAACATTTTGCTGGGGGAGACTGTAATGTTCCCAATTTTTGTAGCTAATGGGAATGTTGCATTTTATTTTCAGTTTGCTTTATTCATGAATAAAAGTATGAGAAGGAGGTTTATTAAACTCCTAAGTTGAGAATAAATACATGCCCGATGTGAAAGGGGATAAATCCGGGCTATTATATTAAACACCCTTAAGTGTAAAAGAGGGGAAATTCATTTGAATGGGTCAATCTTGGCCCCACCTACAGCGCAGATTGGAGGGAAGCTTATCCATCAAGCACAACGTACTTCTAGAAGAGGATCTCTTGTGTGAAAGAGGATAAGTTGAAGAAGGTGGTTTAGGGTTTTGGCAAGCAATCATGTTATAAAAAGAAGGAGAGGTAGCAAGCAAAGGTTGTTGATGATTTTTGGTTGCTTGAGCAACTTGAGTTCTCTTGGTTGTTTAGCCAAAGGGAAGAGGGTTTCCTGTTTAGTAATCCTCTCTCCTTCCATGGAGTAGCTCTTTGGAGGAGGATGTGCTACATATCTCCACTATCTGAAATTTTGGCCAAGCTCCATCTCTATAGCAGCGCTGGTCCTATTGAGGGTTTTGCAGTTGCTGTGAGTTGCAGCAAGTGGGGGAAACTAGATCTACAAAGATCTAGCAATTTGTGGAGTCTCCTCTCGGGGAGGGTGTCTTGTGACCACCCGGAAAAGGATCTCCATCATATTTTGATTTCAGATCTACATTTTTTATCTACTGTAATATTTCATTCAAGCTACAGCATTGTCTCCTTAGGGAACTGTGTTATTTTCATGTACTAGTTTCACTGTTGTTTATATTTCTCATTGTACTTGATCCCTGGTGATTGAGGCTTGCCTCTCATCCTGTGGATTTGTAAAGTAGCTTGCAGATATTTTCTTATTCATATCTGATATGTAATGTAATGAAATCCATCTTTATAAATCTCTGAAGTTTTCTGCAGTTCAGTGTATTAAAATCTAGATCTACACTTTATTATGCTTTATTTGGTTAAAACCCCAAGGGGATCTGATAAAGAAGGTTGTGTAGTTTCCAGATCTGGTATTGATCTGATGTTTTAGCCATAGATCAGTTTTAGATCTGAGTTTTAACCTACAGCAACTGAATTTCCTCAAATAAAACGATGTTCGATCATTTCTGCAACTTTTACATGTATTACTGCTTAATTTCTGAAGAATTCTTGCTCTTGCTTCATGTAAATTCAATTCTTCTACAAAGGAAATTTATTATGGATCTTATTTCTTGCTGCCATACTTTAATATGAGTTTAATGTCTGATTTCCCGTGACTCCCAGTAGAAACTACGCAATTCTTGAAGGAGGGTTTCTCTATTAACTCAACCCTCTCCTTTAGCTAATTTTCAGCTAGTGTTGATTTTGCAAGATCTTTTTAAGCCCTCTAAACCCATTTGTTTTTTCTAAAACTCTATTTGAAGGTCCCACACAGCCTAAAATAAGGGAACCTAGCCCTGGTCTATGTTATTTTTACACTGGTTTTCTTATATAGCATTTCCCTTGAGCCTATTGCAGATTTTCCTAAGAGTGGAATTTCCTGCTTCTTACTTGTTTGATTTTTGCTTCTCTTTTGGATCCATTCTTTAGATCTATAGATATAAGGTTCCCAAGGGTAGAAAAATATAAGAGGAGTTTGTCATTCCCATACTTGCAGTGTTTCGCCAATATTCTATAGACAAAGTCTGGAACGGGCCAGGAAACCTCTGGTTTTCACCCTCTCTTTAGAGGTGATATAGTCAATAAATGCCCTACCAATCTATCTTTGTTTTAGATCTATTCGTGTTATCCCATCTTGTTGTGAACCCATAGTGGAATATCTTAAGATATTCATTACTATGCTTAACCCTTCCCATTTGGAACCTCACAGTTGATCTCTCTTTTCTTCTATTTTTGGAGTTGGTTTCATAACATTTGGTATCAAATATTTGGATTCTAGGGTTTCACTGCTCCAAACAAGTCATCGTGGCATTTTCAATATAACTTTTTTTCTACAAAGGTTCAAAAGCCGAAATTTTTTTAGAGTGAAGCTGAAATCCCAAGGAACGTCGTGGAAACATTTCAGATCTTGTTTCACAATATTTTCGGAGATATGATCTGTGCAAGTTAGGGATTTTTGTAGGGTCCTGAATTTAACCTAAACAGGTCATCGTGGAATTTTCGCTATAACTTTTTTTTCTAAGAGGGTTTAGAAGCTGAATTTTTTATAGAGCGAAGCTATAATCCTAAGGAATGTCATGGAAACATTTTAAATCTTTATTCACAATATTTTCAGAGATAGGGTCTATGGAAGTTAGGGATTTTTTAGGCTCCCGAATTTCATCTCAAAGAGGTGACCTTGGGAAAATTGTCATAATGCTCTCTCTCTAAGCATTGGATTGGAATTCTGTAAATAGTGGCCGCAAGTACATGGAATTTAGTTTCCCCTGTATCAATTTTAGAGCCTAAGGAGGAAAAAGTGACATGTGGCATGTCGTACAAGGTCGCTCTACTGAACTAGCCCATAATTAGGTCATTGTGGGAGATTTGGCATAAATTTTCCTTGAAGAATCCAAATCAGGTTAGACCCCTGGAATTTGAAAGAAGACTTAAAGGGCCACTACAGGGCTCAATTTCAGATATTAAAGATCCAAAATAACAGAGATAATTCAGTTTCAATATCAAGCTCCTCAAAAGCAAGAGAAAGGTGTGTATTTTTTTCGAATTACATAAGTCTCATTTGCAAAAATTAGTTTGAATTTATTCCAAGGACATATTGAAGAATAGATATTAGTATTGGGTTCTAAAATTCCCCCTAAAAATAATTCAACACCCATTAAGGCTTCATAAGTCTCTAATATGACTCATGAAGACGAATAAATGCAACATGAGATATCAAAATTACAAGAGAAAGTGCACCAAATTTTGCTATCGAATAGAACAACAAAAAATCAAATGGAAGTTTTGAAGAAAGGTGTGTAAAATAAGATGGATGGTTTGAAGAAAGGCATGGAAGCTAAGATGAATGGTTTGGAAGCTAATATGGATGGCATGGAAGTTGGCATGGAAGCTAATATGGATGACATGGAAGCTAAGATCGATGAAAAAAATGAAAGACAACATGGAAAACATGAAGAATGATATAAAAGTAGACATCAAAGGTTTGGCAAAGTTGATACAAGAAATGTTTCCTAATGGCGAAAAGATAGTATAGGAAACTCATGATGAGAACAAAATAAATGTTAATTGTGATTTCACAAACTCTAATGCTGGATGGAAGAACCACCATATTCAAAATATGGATATGAGGAATTTTGATGGCAAGGATCCCGTAACATGGATACTATAGATGGAGAAATATTTTGATCTCAAAAATGTGCAAAACACACAAAAGGTACGCATTACGACCTTACATTTAGAACAGAATACATTTTTATGGTATCGTTGGCTTTGATCCCGTAAAAAAATTGTCACTTGGTCAATTTTTACGGAGGAAATGATATCACATTATGAGGATACAAAAAGCAATACCGTCTTTAGCCAATTGATAAATATAAAAAAAAAGGGTGCAGTGGTGGAGCAAATTGAGGACTTCCAAAAATTGAATATAAGGGTAATTGATATTCCAAAGGAACACAGGATTGATGTCTTCATAGGGACTTTAAAGGATAACATCCAACATGAAGTTTGCATTTGGGAACCTAATTCATTGGAAAAGGCATTTAAGTTGGCAAGAAAAATTAAATGTAAAATTATGGCAACAAGGAAGCCTACCACTCACATATATAAAGATGGAAGTGTTGCTACTCCTATACTTCCACAACCTACAAGTTTGACACTGTTAGGTCTCCGTAGTTTGCAAGATTGTCAAGTACAAATGCTGCAGAGCCTATATCAAAACCACTTTGGAATCTGAGGATCTAGCCATCCTAGATTTAGAGAGGGATCTCTCTATATATGTGTTTGAAGATATGATCTTTAAGGCTTTTAAATATGATTTTAGGCTAGTTATGAAGAACAAGGTTTTTGTTTTGGTTGGGCAGGATAAAATGAAGATGAAGGAAGTCTATATGAAGGGTGAAGGTGTGAGTAAGTGACATAATGGTTCAGCTGATAAGATAAGCAAGGAACAGCATCAATCCATTGGGCTATGGAGTCATAAGAGGATTTAATTGTACAGCAAGTTTCAAGAGTGGTCCATGGGGCAAGTCATCTATGTCAAAGGGTCTCTTTAAGTTGATTTTATGGAATGAAACATTAACAGTGGTGAAAGAAGAAAACACACTAGAAAGAAAAAGAACATCCTAAGATCAGGTAAGTACTTTCAAACTAGCCTTCTTTCAGCATGCACTTAAAGGAAAGACACAAAACATTAGGGGAATTTTGAGGTCTAAAATGGGCCTCATAAGAAAAATGTACAACAAAAATAAACTTTATAACAACCAATAGGATTCAAGATGATGATGTCATCCATAATGGATGATTCACCATTTTTGGAGTAAAAAAAGTAAAAATATTAAAAAATAATAAAATAATAAAACTACTTTTTCAACTCGTATTTTAAACTTATCTCCCAAAATTTTTACTCAAATTTCGAGCGGTAGTACTTGTTGGATGCGGAATTTAATTCCTCATCCAAGGAGTACCCATGTTGCATACTTTCGATGAACTCTTCTACATGAAAAATGAGAAATACATAAAAAACGTGATTGTAATCACGTTTTTTTATGTATTTCTCATTTTTCGTGTAGTAGGACCCATCAAAAGTATGCAACATGAGTACTCCTTGGATGGGGAATTAAATTCCGCATCCAACGAGTACTCCCGCTCGAAATTTGAGTAAAAACTTTGGGAGATAAGTTGAAAATATGAATTGAAAAAGTAGTTTTTTCATTTTTCCCTCTGAAATTTGATGATGTCATCAAATCTCATTAGATTTTTTCCACTATTATTTTATAATTTCCTTAGGAGGCCCATTTTAGACCTCAAAATTCCCCTAATGGTAACCTAAGATCAGGTAAGTACTTTTAACTAGCCTGCTTTTGATATACTTTCAAGAGAAAACATTAAAGACAAAGAATAGCTTAAGATCAAGTAAATACTTTTAACTTAGCCTGCTTTCAGCATATTCAAAGGAAAACATTCATGATAAACATAAAAAGTAGTCTAAGATCAGGTAAGTACTTTTAAACTAGCATGATTTCAACATACTCTTAAGGGAACTTTTCAAAGCAACTATTAGAGGAAAACTAGAGGACAGGGCTAACCATAAACTTCTCTAGATCAACTTTAATAAGCAGACTTTTCAAGAACATTCAAAGACAATATCTCAAGTTGTACTCAGGAAACATGGGCTTACCAACACTTCATTGGTTATACTCTATTGAATTATCCTCAAATAAACCATTAGAAGAAAACATAAAGGATAAAGATTTATCAGTAAAATTTAGGGTACTTCAGAAGTAAAACCTAATCTATATTTGTTGTTCGTTATCAGAGAAAAATGGACAGAATAAAAAAATGAAGAAAAATAACAATTACAGTGATAATAACATCACCATTGACATAGACCAGGATCCCATAAATCAGCTTGTATTTGATGTTCAAACCAGTTACAATCTTCAAAGTCCAGTGGGTCTTTACATCTTCAAACTTGTCATCTCGGCTTATGTATCTTCAATTAAAAAACAGAGCTATATCGTGCTTCAATAGCTATTTACATTCAACAGGTATCCAAAGACCAACCTCTATACTGTCTTCTACAAAAGTATTTATAGAAGAATGAGGAGGTGGAGTGTAAAGAAGAGTCCTTTGTGCAATTAATACAGAGTAATGGTTTCTCGACCTTTGGGAGGCCTAAGGGAGAATATTTCAAATGTTCATCTCTGTTTTAATAAATTTTACATTAAATTTCATCACCTTCAGTCACTTTTGTTGACTTTGGGGGCTTTTGATAGGCTGGTAGTTAATTCTGAGCTCTATTTAGAAATACCTCTGATTGTGCAATTAATTTGTAGTCTTTTGAGGGAAATAAAACTGTAGGTGGCATTCTAAGGAGTCATAGCCTCAATGATGTGGCATTTGGAGGCTCCTTTACTGATCCATCAGTCTTAATACCTTAAAACATTGATATAACTACGATTTTGTGTTTTAAGGCTGATCATGCCTTTTTATTCTTCTTCGGTATTTAATTGTCTTTTTGCTGACTGTATCCACTTTTAAACTATGTTTTAACCTTAAAACCATAGGATTTGAACCTTTTAACCTTTGATATTTCACGTCGGAACTTCTTCAATCTTTTAATCTTTAGCCTTTACTTTCTTTTCCTTTATCACTGTGGACAGGGGGTTTTCGATTTGAAAACCATGATAAAAACCTGCAACAAACAACAAAATTTTTTATAAAAACCTGCGATGGAGGGGTTTGATTGCTTAGGAGGCTAACGAAGCGGAGGAGCGGTGCAGAGGGGGGAATATGCAGGCGGAAGATGTTTCATGAAGAAAATATGCGAAAATCCGGTTTAAAATGGTATTTGGCACAAATTCGGGCAAAGCGGGTTTGGAAATACCACAAATGGTTTTCGCGTTCAATTCAAGAGGTAAGTGGTTTTCAACGAATCAAACGCGATCCAATCATATCACGCTGCATGGCCCTTTACAATACCATCGGTATCGCGTGATTTTTGTTTGTTAAACTCCGGACAGCAAAATCACGCGATATGCGATGTCAACCATCGCATGAGGAGGAATAGATCTGACGGTGCTAACCAGGGCGCGATAGAAAGTTGCACGGAGGGCACTGTAGTGGGGGAAAAGTGTTAGGGTGTGATTTGAAGAGAGGACTGGGTAGTGGAATGGTGGGTCCAGAGGGAGGTTGGGTGCCAGGACGAATGACAACCGTTGGATCTAACAAAACAACGGTGGAGATTGCCTCTATAAGGTGAATGGACTAGATTAATGAGGGTCGTTGGTTTATATGGATCGATGGCGAAGATTCGATGCCGAGGGTGAAAATAAGAGATGGTTCGAGCGATCGGGGAATGCAACGGGCAAGCGATGACCGTCGTATCGTTAAGATCGACGGTCAAGATCGCTTGAGAGGTATGTATAGTGCAAGGAAATTTTTAAAAGGAGCAATGAATTTCTTAAAGGGCGCAATGGTATAAAGAGATAATGGAAGGGGTTTAAGGGGAAAGTGCTGGGGCACGGTTCTGTGAGGAAACGAGTGACCAGGAGCACAAGGAAATGGGTTTGGGGTATAATATTAGGTGCTTGGTTATAGCGCTCAGTTGTATGATGGAAAGGGCGGAAAAAGGGTTTTTTAGAGGTTTTAAGTATTTTTTGAAGTCCCGATAGCTATAAGGGAAGGTTATTAGACCATAAAAAAGGGTTTTATAGCCATAAGAGGGAATTTTTATGAAGTGAAAGGTAATTTTGAAAGTTTTTAGAGAAATGAAGAGGAAATGGGGCATTTTATGAAAATTTGGAGGGAAAAAAATGATGAAAATGGGTTTCTAGGAAACAGTTTCCTTTGGGAACAGCAGTATTTTGTTAGGGAGCAGCAAGCTAAGGAACAGAAATAGGGAACAACACTGTTAGGGAACAGGAGTAGGGAATAGCATTGTTTAAGGAACAACACTGCTAGGGGAACAGCAGTAAGGAACAACACTGCTAGGGAACAACAGAAAGGAACAGCACTGCTAGGGAACATCAGTAAGGAACATCACTGTTAGGGAACAACAGTAAGGAACAGCAATGTTAGGGAACAGCAGGCTTCAAGAATGAGTAATTTTCTATGAAAATAATCTCTTGAAGGCTCCAAACTTGTTTTAGCCATCATTTTCCATGAAAAAATTAACCGATGGCTAACAGACACCACAAAAATTGGAAGAAAAAAGAGAAAAAGGGCTTTGCTATAGTTTTGATAGAAAATACACTAAAGGTCATAAGTGTGATGAGAAGAAATTATTTTATATATATTGTGAAGAGGAAGAATAAAATGAACAAGAATCTTCAAAATAAGAGGATATACACCAGAACAATCATTCCAAGGTGTTTGAAACTCCCAAAGGACTCCCACCTATTCATGATCATGATCATGATATTCATTTGATTCCAGGAAGTGTTCCTCCAAAAATTAGGCCTTATAGATATCCTTATGTCCAAAAGAGCGAAATTGAACATATTATTGCAGAAATGTTAGAGGCTGGTATAATTCGACCTAGTCAAAATTATTTCTCTATTCCAGTAGTATTGGTGCACAAGAAGGATGGATCATGGTGCATGTGTCTGGATTATAGGGAGATCAATAAGCTCACCATGAAATATAAATTCCCCATTCCTGTGATTGATGAATTATTGGATGAATTACATGGAGCAATTTATTTTACCAAGTTGAATCTTTGTTCAGGATATCATCAAATTGGAATGAAGAATGAAGATATTTGGAAAATAGCATTTCGAACTCATGAGGGTCATTATGAATTTTTGGTCATGCCTTTTGGCCTTACCAATGCACCTTCTACATTTCAAGGGTTGATGAATTCCATTTTCAAACCCTTCCTTAGAAATTTTGTGCTAGTATTTTTGGATGATATACTAATCTACAACAGGCCTTGGAAGGATCATGTTCAACATGTTGACCAGGTGCTCAAACTATTGTCGGAGAAACAATTGTATGCAAAAACATCCAAATTTTTCTTTGAAGTACAAGAGTTGGAATATCTAGGTCATATTGTATCTCACGAGGGTGTTAAGGTAGACCCTAAGAAAATTAAACCCATTAAGGAATGGAAAGTCCCACAACCATAAATCAGTTGTGAGGATATCTTGGGTTAACAAGGTATTATCGCAAGTTTGTTAAGAATTATGGGAGAATAGCAGCACCTCTAACAACATTATTGAAGAAAGATGCATTTTCATTGACTCCTGAAGCAACTAAGGCCTTTGAACATCTTAAAGAGGCAATGTGCCTAGCACCGGTCTTAGCTACGCCAGACTTCACAAAAACCTTTGTTGTGGAATGTGATGCCTCAGGAAATGGAATTGGTGCAGTTTTAATGCAGGAAGGAAGACCCATTGCTTTTGAAAGTCGTCCAATCAAAGGAAAGTATTTACAGAAACCTATTTATGAGAAGGAAATGTTAGCAATACTGCATGCACTAAAGAAATGCCGAACTTACCTAATGGGAAGACACTTTAAGGTAAAAACTGATCATGATAGTCTTAAACACTTTTTGGAACAAAGACTATCTTCAGAAGAGCAGCAAAAATGGGCCACAAAGATGTTGGGTTATGACTTTGAAATAATCTACAAAAAAGGAAAGCTTAATGTTGTTGCAGATGCACTCTCAAGAAAGAATGAAGAGGTGGAAGCATTGCTTTGTGCCATTTATATTGTCCAACCAGATTGGATAACTGAAGCAAGAGATGAATGGAAGAAGGACAAAGATGTATGGACGCTCATTCAAAAGTTGCAGCAAGATCCTAGTACATCTGATACATTTGGTTGGAAAAATGATTCCTTATGGTACAAAGATCGCTTATATCTTTGTAAGAATTCCCAACTAAAACAAAAGATTCTTCTGGAATTGTACACTTCTCCTTTAGGAGGACACTCAGGATTTTTAAAAACTTACCACAGGGTGAAGAAAGAATTTTTTTGGGATGGCCTTAAATCTGATATTCGAAAGTTTGTGGCGGAATGTTTGGTTTGCCAGCAGAATAAAGTGGAAACAATTAAGACCCCAGGACTTCTACAACCTTTATCCATTACAAGTCAACGTTGGGAGGAGATTTCAATGGATTTTATCACAGGTTTACCTAAGTCCGAAGGAAAGAGTGTCATCATGGTGGTAGTTGATAGACTTACCAAGTATGCACACTTTTGTGCATTATCTCATCCATTTAAAGAAAGTACAATTACTACTACATTTATGGACACAATTCAAAAGCTACATGGAAACCCAAAGATGATTGTGAGCGATGAGATCCCATTTTTACTAGAAATTTTTGGACGGAGTTATTTTCTTGTTTAGGTACTCAATTAACTCATAGCTCATCTTATCATCCTCAATCCAATGGTCAAACTGAGATAGTGAATATATGTTTGGAAGGATATATTCGTTGTTTTATATCTGATAAACAAACACAATGGGTCAAGTGGTTACCTCTCGCTGAATGGTGGTATAACACTTCCTTCCATACTGCACCAAAAATGACCCCATTTATGGCACTTTATGGATATCATCCACTGTCCATCACATCATATTTAAGAGAAAATCCTAAGGTTCAAGAAGTGGAAGATCACATCGAGAATCAATAATAAGTTCTCAAACTCTTAAAGGATAACCTCAATTTGGCACAAAATCGAATGAAACAATAGGCAGATCAACATCGTAGCGAGAGAAGTTTTGATGTAGGAGACTGGGTATTTTCAAAGCCACAGCCATACAAAAAAAATTTCCTCAAGCAAGCTAAGAAGGATAATAAATTATCGCCAAAGTACTATGGTCCTTACAAGGTGTTGCAAAATATTGGTACTATGGCATACAAATTGGAGCTTCCTGCTTCTTTGCTAGTGCATCCAATTTTCCATGTTTCATGCTTAAAAAAGGTTATAGGTGAAAATATTCCAGTTCAAACAATATTGAAAAAACTTGATGAGGAATAAAAAATCATATTGGAACTTGAAGCAGTCATGGAAATAAGAAGTCGACAACTACGAAACCGATCAATTTCAGAGTATCTCATCAAGTGGAAGAACTTACCCACTAAAGATTCTACATGGGAGGATGAGAATTTTATACAGAAGCACCCAGAGATACTCAAGCATTGAGAAAAACACTTTTTTGAAGGAGAGGGGCATGTTAGGTCCCTATATTACTAGTTTAGTCCCTTATTGTTATTAGTGTAGCCCCCTTATTGTTATTGTTGTACCCATGTAACCCTAATATTGTTATTATTGTGCCCTTACATTATTATTGTTAGGTCAGCTAGGATTATATTGTGGCCCCATGGACTCCTATATATAGAAGGAGGTTTTGGTCATTTGGATCATCCAATAATTGTTCATTTATGTAATGTATTGGAGGTTTCTCCCTCGAAGTGGTTGATTTCTAAGGCGTTGATCTCTCTTTTCTTCTATTTTTGGAGTTGGTTTCATAACACTCTCCTCTGCGTTTCATGCGATTGCGAGGATCATAAAGTAGGATGCCTCTAAATTTTTCAGAAAGAATTTTTATTATCGACGATAAAGAAAATTTTTCCAATCTATTTTTCATCTACAATTTGTTTCCATTTGCTCACAAATTATTTTGTTAAATAAAATTTTCATATTCTTTTGATTCTTCCTTTAATGTTTTTTTAACCAATCCAAATTTGAATATCTCACCTTATCGTGAAAGGGATAAGTCCAACCCACTCCCTAAAAATGCATCAAATCCCAAGCAAGCGGTATAGAATCCCGATCAAATGTCACTTCCGTTTGGTTCTATCATGGAAGGGATTTTGTGAGGAAGAAAATTTTTTCCACATTAGTAATGGAGAGGCTCTATTTTCTTACAACATTGACTGGGCCATATATAACAAGCATGATATGCATGAGCGAATGAGGCCATGGACCTCAAAGGAAACAACCGGATATACCTGAGTAACGGAGTAGTTGTTGTACCAATACTATTCCCCTCTTGTTGTTCAATTTGAGCAAGAATGCGGTTTTTTTATATATTTAATCAAAGAGAAGGGTTTGTGCGTTGGATTCTTGCCACCTAATGGATATATACCATTCATAATGATGGATAAATATCGTTCTATATTTTTCACCAACAACCAGAATTAATAATTGAGGATTTGCACGCAATTTCTAAGGATTCCACGTTATGAAACGAAATATCACAAGGTAAAGAAGGAAACAACGAAGTAGGAAATATATTTTGGTCAAAATCTAAAGGCCCATGATACACAAATATTTGAGCATTAACCCTTTCTGTTCATTTCTCCATCCTTATTATGACTCCACCCAGTCGAACCATTCAACAGCAGAGCAATTTCATCGCACCATTCTTTTGGATGGGTGGGTGGGGCAGTTCTTATATTTATTATTTAATAACAGAAAATAAATATGAGTGGAAGGGAACCAAAAAATTTTTTAATTAAGCAACGAGGATCTCGTGATAAAATCCTCCATATATTATTTAGATTGCATCATTGCCTGAAATTTTGAAGTTTTCGTGAGATCGTTATCATTCTGTGTAGATATGTATTCTATGGATGTCCACTAGCAGGGAAATACTCTAGGTGTTTCTTGCGTTGTGGCAGGGGAAGCCAAGAAGGAATGCGATGTGGCGTTTTAAATGAAAGGCAGCGTGACATGCACACTTGGATCCTTAACTGGGTGGTGATGTCATCTATATTCACCAGTTGGACCAACAGCGGGAGAGGAAGCTTAACCAACGGATCGAGATCCATATCTTGTTTCCATTTTCTGAGCCACCTCCCCCGATATCCATTCCAGTCCCATATCCCATTGAATTCCTTTTCGTCCCAGCTTCTCCATCGCTACCTCCAATAGCTTTAAGGTCATTTTCCTTCCATCGATAAACTGCTCTTGCCTTTGTCTCTACTACTGATCAACATAAAAGATAATATTTCTTCTTCTTCAGGTGGTTCCTTCAATACTAGTACTCAGTGATAGTAGTAAGCGAAAGGCGATAAGGTTGAGTTAAGCGATTTCAATAAGCAGTACCCTGCAAATCCAACTATTTGGTTTTCGGTCACCATTAAGGGCTTGTTCCACAAGTGCAATAAATTGTGATTCTCAGGGATGTTGATAAACTTTCTAAATTTTTGTCCTCCACTCTGTGTTTTCTAAAATCTCACTCCCACTTTGGGCTTTTCTTCCAGGTTCCTTCACACGACTTTCTCCGTTAATGATGATATTGCCCCAGATGTTCACATGCACTCTCAGATCTTTTGTTCTGAAGCTTGCACCGGTTAATCATTCAATCAATTATTCTAAAAGTATTACTCAAGTAAATATAAACATTTTTATCTCTGGGTTTTGGATATATGGTGGGTTTTGGATAGAGAGCTAAATAAATTGATTTCAAAAAATTACAATACACATATTCATGGAATCACTTACCTGGGAGTTCAATGATGACGATGTGAGCTTCAGGAGTCCTCCATGCGTACTACAGGCTCACATTCAGACTCCATCATGTGTCTTGATCTCCTCTCTTAATGCACTACAAAAAGAGTGATGAATCTAGAAAAATATCAATTTTGAAACAAGTCATCCAATTTAGATAAATGGCTTTGTTTCAGGGATGTCAATGTTTATTTTCATTTCTTTGGATGCATGTTATGGATTGTGTGTGCATGGATATGTTCCTGTCGGCAAGATTATTGAAAGTGTCTGGTGAAAAGGCAAAGAATAGAATAATGTGGTAATTTACAATCTTCCCCATAGGCTGGCACTTTCTTAGTCACCCTTGGCAACATAATGAAGGTCGTGTTGTATTTTTTTCCATAATCCAAGCACGTTGTTGAAACTGGACCTCCACGAGGTCCTACAAAGACAGATCGACATGCTCAAGAATGTTTTTTTGTGTGTTGCGACGGGTTTCGTTGTTAGGAAGCAGATTCTGAGTAAAATTAAATGTGGGCGTGCTTTGGCCGTTCTAGAGGAGTTTCAGCAGAGTTGTGCTACTCCTTTGATGCTTCTCAGGGATGTCATGGATGCCATGGAAGCCGAGATATTCGTAATAATTAAATTGGGTATGTAATAATTTTACCAAATATACGACATTGAACTCGTGTGGGATGAGCATTTTGTTCAGGTGAAATATTATTGGGTATTTAAAATAGAGTTCTGCAATGAAAACCAACTTAACCTAATTGGGATCTAAAGAGTTACTAATTTAGCATAATTCTAACTTCATACTTAAATAGAATATTTAATTAGTGTTTACGAAGATATTAAGTTAGAAATATTATTTATCATTCAGAAAGTTACTAACTCGGGATCCTTAGAGTAATTTAATTAATCAAAGTGATTTAATAAATATTCATAAATATGTTATTTAAAAAATAATAATAATAATAAAACCAAATAAAAATTAAAAACTAAAACAAAAAAAAATCGCAAATGGACATCTCATAATTCCTGAAAATGATTTACGCTAATTTTTTTCTTGGAGTTACTTCAAAGGAACTTGCGAGCAACAACAATAGGTATATGCATTTCATTTTATTTGGTTGCTAGCATTCATACTCATTCCTGCATTTTATGTTTTTCAACATTCTCACAAATTTCAGGCAATATTTGTACAAATTTTTTACAGGTACACAGACGATCTAGTTTCATGCAGAAGTGCTCTTTCGTAATCACAAGAAAACCTACATCATTGGAAACTTGGAGGCTCTAATTCTTCATTGCACATGTCATGAAATTTGTCGCTACACAAAAAAAAATTTGTGTCATGATATGTTTACTCACATTTTTCCTTCCAAGTGCTTTAATTATCCCTGTGTTGAGCCCATCTTCCATTTCCTTATCTTTCCTGACTTCATACATGCCTATTTTTCTAAAGTGCATACATCATCTCCTTCTTATTTTTCAGTTAATTTTTCCTTGTCAATAAAAATCCCAATCTCTCTTTCCATGATTGCATTTCCCTACCATATACACTGTCTGATTCTGAGATCTTTTCATTTATAGTCCTACCATTATTTTTTTTAAACTCGCGTTGACTAATGTGGGATCCCTTAAGGCCCACCTTTCAACAAGTCTTTCCCCATCGACATCATCACCTTATCTAGGATATAGACTAGAGTTCCTTGTGAATACCTGGAGGCTTTCATGCCTTAATGGAAAGTTCTCTCACTGACAATCATGGGAATACATCAATGTCCCTTTATCGTCGAATCTTGCAAGTGGCTCGACATCATCACACCCATTCGCACTTCATGAGATGTACTCCGTACCTTGGCACTCATTGACATCAATGGTGAGTTTGCCTCACATTGGTTAACTACATTCATCAATGGTCGGTAACCCCATGATTTCCCTTCATGCTTGACATCAACACATTCATTTGCATGATTAGAATTGTGCCACCGAGTTTCGTAGCAGGTGACGACTATACATTCCTTTTCATGACTTCAGCCATATCAATAAATATTGTAGTTCCATACTCCACCTTCTACATTTTCAGTGATTTAGCAGTGGCAATTCATATTCCTTCACTTCACATGATCCAGTTCCGGCCATAGCAGCATTCAGAGTTACATCTCTCTGATCTTGCAGTAGTGACATCTCCCATGATCCAATTACAGTCGTACAACATTCGCAGTTACATTCCTCTGCTCTTGTAGCAGTGACATCTTCTTTGATCCAACACCAGCATCAACTGTATTCCTATTGCATAGTTCAAAATCACTCTTAGTTAAGTGGAGGTATGTGGTTTTCTAACCTTTAATCATGTAATTCCTTAACTACTAGAATTGAATAACTTTGGAAATTACCTCACCCTGCTCTATTTTCCTTTTATAACCTATGCCCAGTTGCATGGATACATGCAACAAGTTTTGTTGGGGGGGAGGGATAACTATATTCATTACCCAAATTTCATACCATTTTTCATTCATTACCATATCATCATTCCATTTTTCATCTCATTACCCATCCACCAACATTTATTTTCCAACAGTACTTTGATTGTACTTTGTTGCATGTACATTGATACACATGTTGGCATGATTCCGACATATAAACAAAGGCATTCTTATGCACATTAATTGATTATCATTTCCAGTGAATGTATGGTTAAAATTATTGTTACAACAAGAAGACAAATGAAATGGATGTTGTTAACACAAGAACCAACATTCTTTATATTCATGGTTGTCACACAAGAACCAACCATAAGAAATGTCAGTTGATTTTTTACCCATGTATTTCACATCCTGGAAACATTCCCTATTAGAAAAATAGCATTACTCAAAGCCACAGATTGAATGCCAAAGTTCTTAAGAATATCCATGTAAGGTTGCATGGGGACATGCAACAAGTTCAGTTGGGGAGTATGTTGGGCCTCAGAAATGTCCCATTTTCATCCACTTTTTCCTTAGATTTCATCGTCCTATTAACCCTTCATCACACCATTTCCATCAATATACTTGGGTATTTCCTTATTATTTTCCACTTTATTCATTTTAGTATTATAAGTGAATTAATGATTAAATATTATAAAATTAATATTATTTTCATCAATATCTCACGTATGGATGAGCTTTGTGATTTATAGGAATATGTGAAGGATTAACTCAAAATACTTCTCAAATATTTCCTCCACCATTTCAAGCAAATAATTATTCAAAGCCTATTCAAAGGAGAAGATCATGGGTAACATATCTTATCTAAATATTTATGAGAGATATGTGTGAGGATTTAAAGGGATCATATTTTGTAATAATGGAAAATGGTTAAGAGAATAGTGGATCTGTAATTATGAGAGGCTTATCTCCTTTTCAAAGGAAATTCATGTATAAAAGAGAGTGCTCTCTCTTCATGAGGGAGTGATTATTGAGTAATTTTGAGAGAGGATTTCTTAGGTGATTCTTAGGAGAAGAATTCTTAAGTAGAAATTAGGTAAAAGGAGAGGAAGTCATTATTAGTGGTAATTAAGTTATAGTCAGTTATGATTAGAATAATGATTTTGTAATCTTTCATTTTTATGATGTTCATTTTCCATAGTGTGATATGATTCTTCCATTGTTATTGTGAGCTCACAGATATTGTCTCGTTTCTCTTCATAGGCTGTTTTCCTTGTGAAATTTCCTACTTTCTTAGTTAACTCATTTCATGCTATTTACTTTCAGTCAAGCAATTTAGATTAGCTTAATCACACTTCAGTCCTACATATATTTCGAGTGATTTTCATAAGTCTGTGATCCTGGGATTGACAATTAAACGATTGGGCAAGTACTACAACGCAATTAATTAACGACAATAGTGTCCCCCAACAACTACCACCACCACCTCTTAAGAAACATACCCCATCTCGATGCTCACCAGGTACGTCCTTACAACACTATTATTATCTTGGATTCCCAATCCTCAAAGAATATTAGTCTTCCTCGGGACTACCCTTATCTTGGATACAATGCCCCATCCTTAAATAATATCGGTCCTTGATACTACTCCTCTCTTGGGTCCCCAATCCTCAAGGAATATTGGTCCCAGATTCTTATCCAACCCTCCATTATCCCTACCAATTCCTTCACTAGGATTACAATTGTTAGTCTCGGCCTAGTGCATGACATATGGAGAATACAAAGTCCCCCATCACTCCCTCTCAACCAGGGATACATCAACACAAGATTCATCTTATCTCATTCATCAACTACTTATTCTTCCATGGAAATATTAGTAGTATATTATAGGTCTTCTCGACTCCTAACAACATCACATCATATCAAATTTCAACCTTTCTGGATCTTGACAATCTTACTGCAACTTTTTCATCTAATGGTCCATCTATCATCTTCAAGGATCCAAACTTATTTACAATTTCTAACACATGCCTTCTTCCTTACATAACAGAATTCTTCCCTCAAGCTCTTCGATCCCATCATTATTTTTTTTCACTCAATCCATGTTCTCCGAAGTCAAATCAAAAAATTGTTGGTACAATATCATCAAACAAGTTATCTCAACTTCTATCTTTCTAGTCTCTTCACATGTTTCTACAATATCTCCTTTGAGGAGATAAACCACATCCCATCATTATCTGAGTTTCCAAATCACAATAGCCTATAGTCAAGGTGTGGGATTCTTCCCGTCAAATTATTATATCTTTATCCCTCTAATGTCAACATTCCTTTGCATAGTATATCTTCATATTGCAACATAGTTATGCTTCATAATTTTCAATCATTAATCAATGTCTTCCTAGAACTAACTAGTCATTTACTTGTACAAAAACATCATAACTCTACAACTTATTTATTTCCAACTGACTTCTTTGATGCAATATTACTCCCTGCTTCTTCATCTTCATGCTTTACAACGTTATTCTACTTCTTTCTTCTTTCAAGAAATCATGATTAACCTTTGTCCTTTCTATATATTATGTTGTTATCAAACAATCATATGGAAGGGTCTTGGCCAAGTCATATCATACTTATGCTTCTATGTATATTTCCGCATCATTTTCTTCCTTTTTAACTCTCTCTAAAGATATGAAGCTTGTTTTGGATATCAAATAATCATACTTCATCCTTTCATAATACCATTTATTCGACTTCTTTAGAACAAACTTTTATTTTAATCTTTGAAGATGATGTCTATGAATGATGAGATTCCTTCCTTATAATGAAAAATTCTTCATTTTCACTTTCATGTTGCTCATAGACTATATGCGTACCTTCAAATTGTTATACTACCCTCGATGTTGCTTTTAATATGTTCTAGTGGAACATACTTCTGCCATGTTAATATGATTATTCCATTCTTATGATTGAAACGAAATATTATAATGTAAAACTTCTATGACCTATAATTTTCTAATGGTTCTGCTTCTATAGTAAATCCTTGTAGTCATTCTCTACTAAAAAACTACCTCTAGGTTACCATCATGCAAATGTAAATGGTTCAAATCCTTTTATCCTTGCTTGCTAGAATATTAGATGATTGCTTCCAATATTTTGTGATACAACTAACTCTTCCAACATTATATTCTTCTTTTCAAGAATCTTCTATAAGTGAAACTATAACTTCTACTCTAACTAATAGCTTCTAATAAAAGAGAAAATAAACTTCATTTAAACCCTGGTAATAGTAAACTTATTCATTAATACAAGTCCTTATGATCTCCATTCTTCGATTTCTTCTTAGATTCTTCATTTTCTTCTGTAATATGATCTCCACTTTTTTATTTCCTCTTTTTGTTCTTATTGTTATTATGATCCTTGGGAAAATCCATTTTAAAGTGTCCATATTCATTGCACCCAAAGGATTGTACATTGGAAATGTCTCAACCTCCACATGGTTTATTGTGTTAAACACCATGTTAAGCACACACATGGTGTATGAGAAGAATAAACACACATAAAGAGAGACTCAACACACAATGAAAGATAAGCGTGAGGCTTTCTTATTTCCATTATACAAAGATGTACATTTATAGTACAATGGTGTGACTCTTGGTTTCACATTCCAAGGTCACTTGGACTCCATTGTGACTTTTCGCATTCCACACCTACCCATGTAGGATTAGGTGTTCCAACATCCCCCCTTAATCCGAAGGGGTATGTGTGAGTCTAAGAAAAGAGTTGTAATACAAATCTGCAAAGTATATATGGAAGCACTTGGGCTGAATCAACTCTCTGAAATGTTGGAAAAAAGGAGGTGGTTTAAGGATGACCACCAACACTGGAACGCAAAACTTGTTGCAGTTCCCGGAACTCTTCCAAAACTGGAAAGAAACTGAAAGCTTTTCTTAGAGGAGTTGTCCCTCATAAAAAAAGGAGACCTTCAACCTAAAAGAAGGGAGGTCTACTACCTGTGATGGTTTTAGGATTACCAACAACTCTGGAATGCTTTGAAGCATTTCCTGGAACTCAACCAAAGTTGGCAAGAAGCTGAAGGCTACTAAGCTGAAGGCTTCTGCTAGATGAAATGTTCCTCATATATGAAAGGGAGACCTTCGACCTAAAATAAGGGAGGTCTACTACCTGTGGTGGTTTTAGGTTTTCCACCAACCGAAGGCATGCTCATGGGCATCTGTGTCTCTGGCTACATCTCTGAATCTGGAATGACGAATTGTGGCTCGGGTTCGCTTGAACTACTGGCTACAACTCTGAACATGGAATGAGAGATTGTGGCTCAAGCTCGCTTGATCTGACATCGAAGCTTGTACATGACCACCATTTTCCCCCCTGTCAGGGACAAGGTGAGATGATGGCGAAAACTCAACTGCAAGTTTGTTCAATATTCGTGAGCAAGTTCTAACATGTGTCATAAACATCTTCTTGGCTGTTGATGCCCATTGCCAAGAAGCGATCCATCCAAGATGAATCTTTGTTCTTGTAGGAGGCTTGTGTCTGAAGCATATGTGTGAAGAATGAGTGTGCCGACCACAGTGCTTGCATGGAGGAAGATCAAAACAGTGATCTTTCATGTGGCCAACTCGATCATAGTGTTGGCATTTTTCAATCTGTTGTTGTGGAAGTGGAGCAGGATCTGGAACAGCTGCAGGTGAACTGTCATATAGGAATCTGGCACTCTGAAATATGATGGGCTTGGTGTAGTCTAGAATATGAAAGGACAAATCCTTGTCATATCCAAGACCAGTTCGGTGCTTGTTGTGGACAAGCTCTTCCCAAGGTCTGATGATGGGCTTAGGAAGTGCAGGCTGAACTGCTGCATCTGCATGAAAATATGCTCTAGTGCAAGGAACTGAATGTGAATCAACTGAAACTTTGCTGACTTGCTACTGATGGGAGTCCTTCTCAATCTTCTGAACAGAAACAGGTTCAGAATGGTGACTCTTTTGGTGAAGTTCGTCTTGCTGAAGCTGAGTTTCCAACTGCAAAAACTCAATCTTTTCTTGTGCATCTTGTAAACAAGTCTGAATATTACAAAGAGCATCCTTCCTCATTCTTATCATATCATCAACATTTGAATGAATGAGGTTATTCAACAACTCTAATGCCTCATTGATTTTAGCCATTTTCAACAACTTAGGCTCAAAAAATGAAAGGGTATCGGCTACAACCGAAAATGCACCCATTTACAATGTGATGCAACAAGAAATACAAATGACTCAAAAGAATTTCCAACTATGGAAATCTCAAAGTACAAAATGTGCTCCTCAAATGATGGAGGGCAATCAACAATCCAACAACTCAAATTTACACTTCAAATCTTGATTGCAACTATGAATGAAGAATAAATATTCACTCACAATGTGAGTTCAATACAAAATCTCTGCAAAATATTTTGTAAATGTGCAGCTGAAAACACTATGCAAGAAGTCTTAACAAAGAGTTGTTTTGCACCAATAACAACTCGTCTTCAAATGTCAATTTTTTCAAAAAATCACCCTTATGTCAATGCCACAAATGTAATCTGCACTTTTCTTTATGTATTCAGTCCATTTTCTCTTCATTTCCTATTGTTCATTTTCTCTCTCTGCTCTTCCTGTCTTCCTCTCTCTCTCTGCTGGTTTTTTTTTTTAATTAAAAATTAATTAAAAATTAATTAAAAAATGAATTAATTAAAAGGGAAAGGGGCTTTTTCTAAATGGAAAGGTGGAAAATAATTTTAAAAAGGAGGGGATTCACTTTAAAAAGGGAAGGGGAACGAATTTAAAATGGGAGTGGTGGAATGGAGTGATAAGGGGAATATTAAAAAATCAAAAATCAAATCTAAAAATCGTGGAGGGAGGGGAATGTTATAAAGGAGGGGGAACTTAAAAAGAGAGGAAAAATTAAAGGAAGAAGCGTTGAATAAGGGGCAAGTTAAGTGTATGCGGCAGGGTCGAAGGGACGGATAGGTCACAGATTAGTGAGAGGGGAGGGTAAGGTTGCGGTGTGAGTGTGAGTGGAGAAGCCGTGAGCCAAAAGGGGAATGGGGAGAGTTGTAAGAGTGTAGGTAGGAGCTGTAGGCCATGGGTAGGGGTGCGTAGGTTGGAACGGCGTAGGTTGCAAGGGTCGGTTGTTATGCCGAGAGGGAGGAGTGTAAAGTATATGCGGTGGGTCAGAGTATGAGCAGGGCGAGGGGGTAAGAGAGTAGTGAGGGGGCCGAGAGGCCTGTGAGGGTGGCCGGTGAGGGATTGGGGCCGAAAGGTTGAGGGGAGCAGTGTGTGAGTGGAAGGGTGGATAGCAGAGTGCGTAGGGGAAGGGAAGAATGAATCGATTTTTTTTTTTTTTTTAATGTGCAGGTTGCAGGTTTAAGTGGGGAAGGCTAAAAGGCCAAGAACAGTTGGGGTTTTATTTTTATTTTTATTTTTTTTCTTTTATAACAGCAGAGTAGAGTAAAAGAGAAGAAATTTCACCATTGTAGCAGGAAAATAATCTTTTTCTTTCAGCAACAGAAAAATGCAGAGATGATGAAATTTTCAGCAAAACTCAAAATTATTTTCCATTAAAAACCAGAAACTTCTTCAGAAATTCAATTTAAACAATTTTCAGCAGCTCTCCAAATTGTAGAATTTAAAATGCAGAAATTGCAGGAAAAATGAGAATGAAAACCTTCAGATGGACAATGCTACTTCTCTTCAAAACCAATTTCTGAGTGCTACTACGGATTTTGAATGCTGCTCTTCTCCAAGATAAAATTTCTGAATGCTGCAAAATCACTGCTACAAAAACTCTGAATGCTGCAAAAATGCCAAGAATTTTTGCAGATATGCACAGGCCATAAACACAAATGGCTCACTCAATGTGGAGCAGGGCCAGCAATCGCTCGCTTTGATACCATGTTAAGCACACACATGGTGTATGAGAAGAATAAACACACACAAAGAGAGACTCAACACACAATGAAAGATAAGCGTGAGGCTTTCTTATTTTCCATTATACAAAGATGTACATTTATAGTACAATGGTGCGACTATTGGTTTCACATTCCAAGGTCACTTGGACTCCATTGTGACTTTTCGCATTCCACACCTACCCATGTAGGATTAGGTGTTCCAACATATTGTTGTTGTTGTTGTATTTTCAATGAGGTTCAAATATTCCAAAATTTACAAAAATTTTCTTTGACCTAGCAAGAAAGCCTTGAGATTGTTCATTGTTAGGTTCATTGTCACCCTCAGCTTTCAATATTGTTTCTTATAGAGCATATAAATATTATAGTTCATCGAAATATGGAGTACCTTTTCTTGAATAGATGTTGATCACAAAACTGCTCCAATATGAAGGTAGAGCATTGAGTACACAATTAGTTAATTCATAATTGGATATGACTTCCCCAAGACCTTGTAGATAATCTTTCAATTTTGAGATTTTTTCACAAGGTATGAGGCCAAGAAATCATATTTTTACAACCTTTTTTCGTAAATTTTATTCGTCAAAGATATTTTCTGACCTGTAGTATTGGAAATGTACAGTTTACCAATTTATCATAGACTTCTTTTGATGTGGTCAAATCTGCAACAAAGGGGATAAGGTGATATTTGATGGAGTTAGTGAGAATTATTTGAGCCCTAACTTCTCATTTATTTTACTTTGCAAATTCCTGGGTCTTGTCTTTATCTAGTACAAAAAAATTTCCTAGAATGTGATCCATGACTTCATTTTCTATGAGAACCAAATCAATTCTCTTCTTCCTGCAAGCTTTGAAGTTTGATGACCCATCTAGTTTGTTTCCTTCCTTACCAAAAGATTCCATTTGATTTGAATTGATACATGGAGTGTAATAAGGTACTTACTTGTCAAAGATGATTCCTTCAAGTATTTTAATGTTACCAAGGGTCTTCAAAGATGTCCTCCTAGGATGGCTAGAATAATAATATCTTCAAGTTGCTTCAATGATGGATGATGATACTTCCAATAATGTAGATTATGTTCCCAAGAATATTGATTCTTCTTGAGTGATGATCAAAAAATTTCGGATAGATTCAAAAGAGAGAGATTTCTAAGATGATGATCTTCTTCAAAATGATGACGAGTAAATAAGAGCCTTCAATGAGAAAGAGATAGATAGTTTATATAGTAATCTTCTTCAATAAGAATGATGTTCTTTGAGTCTTTTTGTTATTCCCTTTGAAAATAATTTTCTTCAAGTAGCCGATTTAAATGTTTATTGTTGTAGATATGCCTTCAAAATATCAAACCAAAGTTATCTTCAAGATGCCTTCTTTCTCACCTTAGCTCGGATACCCTGTTGAAAAACAAATATTCTTGAAGATTAGGATGATTTCTCTTACTTGATCATTTTTTGTGAATGTTTTGGCTTCGTATTACTTTTATTATGTTCTCTTCATTAAACAATTACCAAATACATAAATTTCATGAAGATCACAAAAGACAATGAACATAATAAATAGGCTCCAAGCCAAGGAAAAACCCCACAACGAGGGAAACCCAACCAACTTCTCTTCTTATAGAATCATATCAAATTGAGAAATACAAGACCCAAAAACCAAGACCAAGACCTCACACAACCCATTTCATCCCTCCTTCATACCTTCCTCAACCAAGTCAAATCCAACCAAGTCAACGATGATAAAATCTCTTCAAACTTGGAAAAATTATAGTATTCGACCACTGCAACTGATCTAAAATTTTCATCCCTTTCAACAATCTGAAATTCTAAAAATGTGATATAAGTTAGGGTAGAAATCTCACAAGTGTGGAATAATTATCTTTCCTTTTACCTTCGCTCTCTCTCCTTTGACTTTTTCTCTTCTTCCTTGACTTCTTCATTTGTTTTCTCTCTTCTTGGCACAGAAATTGAAGTTGTGAGTGAGTGTGCAAATGAGGTCGAATTTCATTGTATATATACACATCCACAAGGTTGAGTAGGTCCCTTCTAGGGTCGAAGTGGTCTTGTCGGGACAAAAAGACTCTTTTTGACTCAAAATGATCTTTTCTTTCCTTTAAAAAATAGTCCAAATGGGATTTTTACTCATGACAAATTTTATTTTGACTTCAATAAACCCTATAATGATGAAGAACATGCTTTGACTAGAAAATAATAGTAATAATTTTTTTTTCATGAAATACATAATGATACAAGTAAAGTAATAATTATGAAGACTGAACCTAGTTAAGTTCTTCAACATTTCTATGGAGATGATGTTATTCCATTGATGTATTGTGCACAAGGGCCATCAAGGATCAACACAGCAGTGACGCCCCCTCTAGAATGTGAGGAGTTATGTCGCTCATATTTTTCAAGGTAGGTTAGGAGGGGTGATTCGTGTCACAGTGGATTCAGTAGTGGAGTGATGGATTCATTGGTATGTGCAAGATACTAGACGATACAAGGTGGTACATCAATAGGTATTGGTATCAAGTAATATACAAAGATATGTTTCAGTGTACATTGGTATTTGGAGGAGTCCAGGGATACATGGTTTTAGGCAATGGTGTATGGTCCTTAACAACGGGATATGAGAGGGTTGCCTCTTAGGAGGACTTATGACAGGGACATCAGGCATACCATTAAGTTTGGTTTACCTATTATCGGTAACAATATAAATGAGAAACTGGGAGCATCATGTTCATTGAAGAGTGGTATTCGATTGATATTTCACCATATTAGTGGTAGAGAGAGGGGAATTCAAAGGGATACCCTTGGGTATCATATGGACTCTTGATCATACCCTTTGGGACCCACAAACCTATGGCTCTCTAGTATTTATTTTATTCACTGAGAGTTTTTTTGTTTCCCCTTGATGCTCTCATCATGAGAAATAAGACATGGGAGGCTCACATGAGACAATTGGATAAGACACAATACATTGTGGACAAGAGAGATACTTCCCAGTTGAGGCTTATGGCTAGTGTGTGAGTTGATGGATACAATATTAAGATGGAATGATATATTTCAGAGGTAGCATATGTTCTACCCATGAGTTCACATTTAGGAATATGACCATGAGGGAGTTTCAGGATACACTTTCAACCAGAGATTCCAAGGCACTATATGAGCATGAGGTACAGTGTGTGGTAGACCTCTTATAGAATGGTTCCTAGGCTCCAAGTGGTGAGCCGTGGTATTGCACCAAGAGTGTTTCAACTCTCCAGAGGCTACTCAAATTTAATTATCAATCTGGGGTTCGTAAAAACTTGGAGGTGGCAGTGTTATATGAATAGTAGATGAGCTCTAAGCATGTCATCCTCATCTTAGTTATACTATGAGGTGCTCAAAATTATTATTACTCCGAGGGAGAAAGTTTGTCACACTTCTAATTGAAACTCGATACTGGAATAAAATCATGAACACTATTATGTCTGCAAGAAAAAGAATCTATACTGGATTGCACTCATTCATCTACTTAACCTCTACTTTTGCAATGAAAATACTAGCACTTACTCTAATTAAAATAAGGGAAATTACACTAGATTGCATTCATTCTCTTAATTACTCAGTCAACTTGCAAGAAGGGAAATAATATATATTCACACACACACTACATAAATGATTAATTAACTTCTACCTACTACATGCTAGTTGTTGTGCTAATGATTTATTCTACGATGGACTAATACACTAAAATTATTATGTTTTGCAGAAATAAACAAAGGATTTTGGGTGACCTAGGGGTGCCTCTGAACCAATAATTTAGAGGTAAGGGGCCACCAATGCCTATAATAAGCTCAAGTGATGTGGAGGAGTGATTCTGGAGTGAAGGATTTGGTTCCCAAAATTGCTACAGGAAGCTACTATAGGATCCATGTTTTGCTACAAGAAGACCTGTAATGCTACAGGAAATAGGCCGAGAGTGTTTTGAGGCTATGAATGGTAGAATGGAGGTTAGGAAAAGTGAGGGAAAGGTGGATCTAAGTGGATGGCGTGTGACCAACTCCCTTGGCCAAGCTTAGAACCTTATGAAGGCATGTCTTGCATCAAGAAGGATACTCTCAGTGGTTGTGAAGATGGTCTTCAAAACAGGGTTGTAGGTAGTGTTATCACTCTCCCCTACTTCCCAAATCTGACAGTAAGATTGGAGAAAGGTAACCATAAACCAAACTTTAGGTTAGGCAGCTAGCCCTACCCGGACCATAGATGGATCTCTCTTTGTAAATTTAAGCAATCAAATTAATGTTTGAGTATCATATCATTTTAGGCTAGATATGCAAGCTTAATAAGTAAAACTTGTTTGATGTTTTGAATGCTGGATAGAAAATTTAGTGAATGGACTGTAGATGAGGTTTTTAGGTCTAAACTTAGAGGTGAACCTTTAGAGAGTGTGTGAGGCAAGATAGGTAGTTTGGAAACATATTAATCACTCACTGACTATAGGATGAATATGGAGTATATTTTGAATTAGCACTGGGGTGAATTCATTCAATTAAGAAGAAAATAAACATAATATGGTGAATCTTGTCTAAAACAAAGCATGCATAAACATGAATTATGCTCTCAAACTTACAAGATAGACATATATGAATAAATAGACATGGTATTAAGCATAATATGATAAAAAAACATGAGAAACACAAATTTTCCAAAGCATACCACAAGCATCTCAACAAAATTCCTGCAAATATGTCTTTGATTTCATTCCACAAGTTGGTTACAAGATCTCTACTGCAAAATATGAGATGATCCAACCCAACAAAAGACAAACTAGATTCTACTTCTAGATAATATAAACTATGGCATCCCATTAGGTCGAAATCCCATCTAAAATGGATCATAAATGAAAAATATGAGTCATTTCCTAGTTTATAGGGAGGTTAGAAACCATTCCCTGAATTTTAGCTATAAACTAGGAGTGTTTGTCCCTTACATTAATTACAAATTACTTCATGATAGGAAGCCAAAAACAACCCAATAACTCTAATGAAAAATAATATGACAGAATAGCCTCGAATTTGTGACCATTTCTAAGCTTGACAAGTTTCCTTAGGGAATCCAATTATGATCTATGACAATTCTAACTGAAGATTTTAAAAACAATTAGCAGAATCATAACAGAATTTTGGAGGAAATTTTAAGGAACTTTCAGAAGTCCAAATCCACTTCTGAAAAAACATTCAACTAGCCCTATGTGTATATTTTCTATAACATCTTGAATTTTGAAAAATTGACCATGGGAAGGCCTTCAAAATTCCATTCTCCCAGGGTCACTCAAAAGCATAACAGAGGGTCCTAAAAGGAGGCAGAAACATGAAAAATAGGTGGGTTTTTAGCTTTTTCTCTCAAATTACAGCTTTCCATGCCATGAGGGTTCCTGATTCTATGATGTAATCATCAAAATACATCCATCCATGTAATTAAATCACCATTTGGATCCCTCCAAAAAAAAAATTCATAAGATTCTTTTACCCTTCTACAATGAGAAATTTCTAGAATTATCCAAAAAAAAAAATCATGTAAAATACAAAAATTGCTCAAAAGCTTTCAAAATTTGTTCTTTGACACCGATATAGGCTACACAACTAATGAATTTTTAGCCAATAAATCCAAGTTTTCCTTCTCCTTCAGCTTCATTTGTGCCTCTTTAAGCCTCTTCTTCACTTGTTTTAGCCTTATTTGAGATATGGTGTCCCTGGTGCGATAATGATTTTCCATGTGCCTCTGCAATTTGTTGTCATTTTTAGCCTTTTCCAATAGCTTCTCTAGATGCTCATTAACTCTTGATATCCAAATCTCTCTATCATAATTGATCTCCATGGGAATGAGCTCATCAAATGTCAATTCTTCATATTGATGAATTGACGGTCTTTCTCGCTCCAGTGCCCTTTTCAGGCCTCTTGTTCTTGGTATTTTTGTCTGTGTTTCAACCTCCATCTCCTTCATTTGGTGAACAACAACAATTTTCTTTCCTTTACCTCTATTTTCCTCCATGTCTTATTTGTACTTGCTTTGTAGGAGTTGATTCACTTGCAATTGAAAATTTCCCTGCTCAAGGAAAGTAATTCGGGATTGGGAAATGGAGAAGGCCTCTTTCAATTATGTTATCTATTTATCTTTCTCTTTGATTATGTATTTAGATGATCTGAACTCCTCATGCTTTGATACCTCAGGCTCCAATGAAACTAAATCATCATGTTGATGCAATAGAGGTTTCTCCTCTTCTGAAATTTCTCAACATGGGTGCCAAGTGGAAGAAAACTCCTAGTATAATTAGGCACAAAAACTTGCCTCTTCCCTCTCTCATATGTGTGAGAAAATCCCACAACCCTAGCGACATATGAAATCTGAATAAGCATGTTAGAAGATCTAATCTCCATTGGTTGTGGTGATGATGTAACAGGCAAGACAGAAAGCATTGTTGACAATCTCTCTAAGAAGTCTTCCCAAGTCATGTTTATGGAGGATAAGTGATGCAACACAGTGAGTTTGATTAGGACATGATGAAAGACACTAGTATGATGATCTTTCCTTATGATCTAAACCTTCTCAGCTATTTTAATCAAGCTCCTGTATAAATAATGAAGCAAATAACATGTTTTGACTGAGGTAAAATGCATCAAAAGCTTGATGTGATGCCTATATAGCCTGGAGAATATTCCTTCGCATGTGAAGTGTTATCACTCATAAAATTTGAAACATCATTTGACATAATCTTAGAAGTCCATGTGTCAAAGGTATGGTCATATAATTCATTTTTCATTATTTGGTAAAGGAAAATTTTAAATTTTTTCTTATTAGCCTATCCTAAGGTCCAAACCCACCCCCATTCAAGTCTTTTCATGTCACATCAGTAATTATTTCCTGAAATATTTCATTTCCCAAACATACAACTCTGAAAAGGTCATCTTAGCCAAGATTTCCTACTTTCGTAGCAAATTACACAGAAAAAACACACTTTTCACTACGAAATTGCTAATACTTTCGTAGTGAAACTGCTTAGAAATACATTAAGTACACTAAGAAAGGAGGTATTCCTTATTGTCCTTTCAAAACAGGTGCTAGGTGCCAGTCAATGATTGAAAGGGTTAGGTTAGATTCCATTCAACTCAGTTAGGGTTAAATCAAGGTACAATGGTCATGGATGAAGTCTTTATTACCATTTTAAACATGTATGGGTCATGATTATGCCATGAGTTATCATCGAAACTTTAAAATATTTCCCAATTGAGTCATTTGTCATTCTCTGCTCCCTCTTTGCATGTTATTCAGCTTTGGAGAGCTATTTCACTAAGCCCAAGTTGTGGCTACCATTTTCAAAAGTTTGCAGGTGCACTAATCAAGCGAGGCAGAGAAGACATTAAAGTATTGTGGCTACATAGAGGAAGACCAAAAAAGGTTGCCAATATCTCAGATATGAGCCATCAGACATGAACTTGATAAATGAAGACCCAACAAATTCAAAAGTTTTCAAAAGAACAGGGTTTTTGCAGTTTTTCCAAAGATTGCAAGGATGCCAATGCAAGTTTCTAAAGAGTTTGCCATCAATTTCAATGGGGTAGCTGCAAAAGTGGGAATGTTGAACCTCACTATAACACTAGAGACTATTGCAGCATCAACAAGAATTCCAAGAGGAGGATATCAATGGTTCAAGGGTTTCAAATTCAACATGTAGGAATGTAAGGAATTTATCAAGCCAGAACATAGTGAGATTGACCTTACAAATGCCATTCCAAGGAGCTACATGAAAGAAAACTTCTCAAAGCTACTGCTTATCATTCAAAAGTACTTCACCTGTAAAGGGATGTATCATATGGTTTATTCTTACCACTTCAGGCTTCTGATACATTTTGTTGGTAAGAAATCTCTTGATCTACCTTTTTACTTATATAGAAGCTTAGCAAAAATGGCAGATAAAGTTCAAGCTAAATCTGAAGGAAATGAAACCTCACTCTTTCATCATGGTTTAATCAAGTTGCTATTTTTAGAGGAGTTAAAAAGACTAGGCAGAGACTAGTCCTCTTTTCAGTTTGTCAGTGGTTTTGAAGTGGATTCCATTACCCCTAAAAGAACTCCTAAACCTAGAGATATACCATCACTTTTAGTGGTAGATCAAAGTGAGCCTATAGGGGCAGATAAAATTGAACCAGTAATCATGGAAACAAAGAAATTTCAGAAACTTGATACAACTCTTGTTTTACCTTCAAAACAAAAGCCAACTATGAGAAAACCTGCAAAACAAGAGCCAATTGTGAGTAAACATGGCAGAAAAAGGATTACAAGAAGCCAAACAATGGCTAAGGGAAATTTAGAAGACATTATTCATGCTATTGATATTGACGAAACCCCAATAGTCCAAGATGAAGATATAAATGAGGGAGGAAAGAAACTCAAGAAAGCCAAATTAGCTAAGAAGTTAGAATTTGAAGGTGAGGATGCAGGTTTCATGTTTCAGGCTAGGAAAAAAATGACAAGGCATGCTCGAAAGGACTTGGAAAGAATTAAGGAAGCTCAGAAGGTCCTTGAAATTGTCCAGCCACCACCAAGTATCATTAACCTATCATCACCTACAAAATAAGATCCAGTCATCAAGAAAAATAAAGGAAAGGAGAAAATCATTGAAAAAATAGAGATTGAGGTCCTTGAGGAGTAGTTGAAGTTAGAAAATCATGAAATAGTAGTCTTGAAGAAAGAGGCAAGGAAACATAATGTTCAAAAAGTGCAGTTTGAGAAGATGAAAGATATTTGGGAAGAGCAAGTTGACAGTGTGTCAAAGACCTTAGATGACACACAACAATTAATCAAATGGACTCAGCCATTAAGAGGAGAGGTGAAGCATGTTAGAAGAATGAACCTGCACTTAAAATCTAGCAACAAAAAACTGAAGGACCAAGTCAAATACCTCCAAGAGCAGTTAGAATTGATCCATGAGGAGCTAGAGAAGAAGGGTTTAAAGATGACTGTAGTCGAGGAACCCATAGCTCAACTCATCATTAATGAAGAGGAAACACCTCAAGACTCTTAAGTTGAGTCTGATTATGTTTTAAGAGGTTAATGTCATGTTGAAAACCAAGTTTCTACAGTTGGAGGTTACCTTTCTGAGATAGGGTCAAAATCTGGAAATTTCACAATTTTCCACAGTTTCGTAGCGTTTCCTAGGCTTGAAGCCAAGAAAACGCTACTAAAATTTATGTAGCTTTCTTTTCTCTTCTAAAACCACTTTTTGAAACTTTCAAGGAGGGGAAATGGTATTTATTATGTTTCAGGTCATGATGGACACTATGGAACAACAAAGAAGCGTAAATTTTGAGTGAAAAAACCATTTTTTGGAAGCTACAAAACTGCTCTATTTTCGTAGTGAGATGTTTTTAAAGGTTTCTAAGCAGTTTAAAGGCCATTTTTGACAAGTGGACACATCCAACAGAATTTCCACCAAACATCTATGACTTGAATACCATGAAATGGAGATAGATCATCAGTTGAACCCTTCGTTGAAGATAGGGTCATGTTTTCCTGAAAAATAGGGTTTGGTTCCATATGTTTAGGAGGATGTTTAATATTTCAAGTAGTGATGAGCTATGTCATAGCCTATTCAAACATTTCAGGCTTAGTTTCCACTAATATGTAATTTTTTTAAAGATAAGGTAGATTGATGTAATAAATAGGAGTTTGAGTCTTATTAGGAAAAGGTCTTCTTTAGAGTTTAGTTGTCATTTTCTCATTAAAAGAAATGTTTTTCTTTTTTATGAGGTGTAATAGGAATATTTTGATGAATCTAGCCAAGATGTAGATCATACCTATTGTAAAAAGGTCTATTTAAATCCAAATTATCGAAGTGGTAAAAGGTTGGAGATTTTTTGCACCATATTGTTGCTTTATGTAATTTAACTGATATCAGTAATAAAGAGGACTTCTTCTTGACAGACTTGATATTCTCATGGATTTTTTAAAGTCTTTCTGATCTATATCTTTATGTGTACTACTTTCAATAGATTTCATCTTTATTCAGACTGAAGAGGCTAAGCTTTAGTCAAAAGTTGGTTTGAAATAATTACATAGAGTTGTCTGATCAGCAACCAATCAAGTGAAATTTTGTGAAAACATGAAGTACTTCATTATGAACATCATCAAAGGAGAATAATTGTTTCTAATATTTCTAAAAGGAAAAATAAATTCTGGATCATCTCTATCATGAGGCTTGAGGAATTTATTGTAGTTTTCAATGTCTAGGTCCATAACCTTGAACCACTGTTCTCAATGAGAGGGGATACCTGTAGCTGAAGTAATTAGGTCAGATGATCAGTTGATATCCATACCTGCAAGAGTGACCTTTCCCATATTGTAGCTGGTTGCAAAAATTCTGGACAAAAAAATATGATACCCCCCTTCCATAAGCCTTTCAAAAAATGTTAAACACTAAGTTCTTTGAAATCACCTTCTGGCCAATGGTGAAGCATTAATCTCATGCATGGTGAATGGCTCAAGCCTAAGATGGTTCCCTCCATTGAAGCTCTTCTTTTAAATTTCCATGGTGTTTGTCACTGGAATGATGAAAAACCTAGGTTTTCAATGAAATGAGTGAATGAATGGAAATTTAGAAAAACAGGATGTAGGAAGGTGTGAGTTTGGTGGATGAAATGGAGGGCCTTGATGCTGAGAAAAATTCTAGTAAAATTTGAGGAGATATTTTTGCATGTTATCTTCAATTTGTAGGTGGAATGAGAGAAAATGGATGTGTGTAATGTATCAAAATGTCTAAAACACGGGAAATTCCAAATTTCGATTGTGAGAATAGCCTGTGCAATAGTAGGGTAAGTTTGTGAGGTGAAATAGGGGTGATGGGGTTGAGAAAAAATTCTAAAAAAAATTAAGTGGATATTATGGTGTCTTTTCTCCACAATTAAAGTGGAATTAAATCAAATGGATAGGTTTAAGATGATGAAAACCTCAAAACACATTCAATTCCCAGTTTTGACAATTGGAAAAAACTAGTGAAAAAAGTGTTTTTAGAGTTTAAGGGTCATGGAGTCAATTAAGAATTTTAATAAAAATTTAGTAGATAGGATGAAAACTTACCGCCACAATGAATTTGGAATGAAGGCAAATGGAGGGTTTTAGGTCATTCAAAACCCTAAAACATAGTCACCTTAGTTTTCACATTTTTTACTGTTTACTGTGTTAAATAGCTTAAAAGTTAGGGTTTTGATAGTTTAATTCATGTCATGGATGATGTGTGGTTGATAGGCATATGTATAGATTGGGCATGGAGGATTTAGGTTTATGGTTTATGTTATAGGTTAGGTATTTTACAAAAAATTTAAAAAAAATGCATATATGGATAGTGGAGACATGGTGACAGCATAAAATGACATGAAATGATTGTAAAAACATTCAAAATCTAACCAAAAACAAGCATAATATGAAACCTTACCTTGTTAAGAGGCTACACCTTAGAATAGAGGTCGAATCTTTGAAGTTTGGAGGGTTTTGAGCTTCAAAAACACTGAAGCTTGTATCTACAAGAGCGTAACAAAGCAGAAATGGCAAGTTACAGGAGTGTAACAAGGCAATTTTGCAAGCCACAAGAGCATAAAAAGGGAGTGTGCAGCGCTTGCGCAACACTCCAAAAGTGTAACAACGTTGCACATGGTCCACAGGAGCATAACAAAGCACTCGAAAATGAAATTCAATGTCACATAAATGTAACAAGGAAAAAAATTTAGGGATTGCAAGTGTTTTTGAGTGGGATTTGAAGGTTATAGTTTGGAATGTAGGAGCTACGAAGGATGAATAAAAATAAGAGTAGCTCTCACATACAATGAAAGAGTAAATGAATAAAATAAGGACTTCCCTTTTATAAACTTATAAAATGCTTCTTAACCCTTTTGCTTTTGAAAAGTGACATGCTTCCCCTTCAAATGACATAAGAAAACTGATTTGGCTTCCTTCATTCTCCTTGAGTTTTGAAATGTCCTTTTTCTTGGCATTTTTAAATGAGACATTGAAAACACAATTTGCCTTTGAAATTTCTGAAATACTCCTCACCCTTTGACATCTAAAAATGACCTTTTTGAGCCTTTGTACAACTTGGAAAATGACATGTTGCTCTTTCAAATGAGGTAATAATGAAGAATAAAATTATTTGAAACCCTTTGACATGATAAGTGACTTGATTGACCTTTGAATGAAATTATAAAACAAACTTCTCCTTTTCATGAAATGGTAAGGGTGTTTCTCAAAAACCTTTGAAAATTTCTCATTGGATATGGCCTTTCAAATGAGATGAGGTGCGCCTGAAAACCTAAGGATGACTCCTTTTGCATTTGGCTGGAACAATAGGTCATATTGACATCCTTTGGAGCTCTGATAGTCATAACGAATTTTTGG
This sequence comes from Pinus albicaulis, assembly GCA_034641835.2. Classification (NCBI taxonomy): domain Eukaryota; kingdom Viridiplantae; phylum Streptophyta; class Pinopsida; order Pinales; family Pinaceae; genus Pinus; species Pinus albicaulis. The sequence continues at coordinate 680,696,831 of CM076572.1, read as the reverse complement.
ATTCTTTCATAAAACGGTGAGACATAATTGTTATTTTTCATGAGACATTGAACAAACTGGATTTGTTTGAAGCTTTTTTGGAACTTGAGCCCTAACAAGAGAGAAAGATTTTATTTGAACTTCATAAACATGCTTTCTCCTTCACTAAATTTTTATGGATGAAATGGAGGGTTATTTCCTTATTTTCAGTGAAAATTTGAAGATTTTTCCAAAGGAAGGAATGAACCTAGACTTTGACTTAAATGAGATGGAGTGACCTAACCCTAGACCTCTTGGATGATGATGATGGAGATGGTGACCTTGAAACTGATGATGGTGATTACCTTGACAATGATGGCAATGAATGAAATGAAGGAGGAGCATACATGGTTTATACCTCTTTAGTGAACAATTTATTTCTGAGAACTGGTTCGAAAAAGTTTAAAAAATTGACCTATGACTTAATGGAAAACAACTGAAAGAGTCATTTGATCACTGACATACCTATGCTAACATTGGCTCCATTTGGGAATGGTAGCTCCTTCAAGAGTAGTCAATAACATCGTAGATCAGGTAGCTTTACCATTGGGCGATGGATTCAAAATGGACTTTGAAAAACTTTGTCAGACTAGAAATGATGAATTAATTCTGGAAATGACTTTAACTAAAAAAACTTACTTGACCCTCAATTAACAACTGATTGAAAATTTTTTAAATTTTGAAAGAAAATATGAGTTGTATGTAGAAGTCTTGTGGCCTTCTCCTCGGGCTTCAAACTTCTACAACAACTTCCTTATTTGCTGGGACATCAAATTTAAAATTATATGTACAATTACAGTGAATTTCTTCTTCAATGATCAAGTTAGACAGTGTTTGAGGAACCTACCATTGATTGGTCCTCCCAACACTTTTTGCCCTTCAAGATCCTCTAGTAGAAATGTTTCATTTCCTCTGAATGCAGTGATCTTGTAAGGTCATTTCCATAGATTGTCGAACAACATCCCCAAGCTTTAAATCATTTGCTTTGGTCTTCCTATCATAAACCTGTATGATTTTTTCATGAAGCTTTGAAGTATAGCTGAAAAATTCATCTCTTAACTATTGTAGATGGATCATTTGGTTGATTCTTTGATAAATGTCATTAGGCTCATTGTCAATCTTTTACAGAATTTTCATCACTGGTACAGCTAGAGAAGAAGGGAACACCATGTCAACTCCATACATGATCTATAAAGGTGACATATTGACTGATCTCTTCATGCTAAATCTATCCACCCATAGAGAATTGGCGAGTTTTTTGTGTCAGTTCCTCTTGTTTTCTTGGAGCATCTATTTTATTATGGTCACTAAATATTTATTTAAAGATTTAGCAATCCCGTTGCACTAAGTATAGAATGTTGTTGAATTTCCAATCCTAATGTGATACTTTTCACAAAATGCAATCATCTTCTTGGACTTGAAGGCAGTTGTATTGTCAGTGATGATCTTGTGTGGATAGCCAAAACAAGACAGAATATTGTTCTCAAGAAACTGAATGATAATAGTATCGGTATCTTTCCTCATGGGGATGTCTTCAATCCATTTGGTGAAATAATCTATGGAAATGAGTATCCATTTGTGTTGAGATAATTATGGAGGATGAATATAGCCACTGAAATCAAGTCCCCATTGCTGGAATGGCACTTACACTTCAATCGGTTTTAAAGGAAAAGGCAAGAGCTTCCTCTTTCCCTGAAATATTTGACATTCATGACAGCTCATGATTATTTTATAAACATCAGAAAATAATCTTGGCCAATAGAATCCCTCCCTCAATATCTTGTTATCTATAGTATTCCAATAAATATGACCACCGCAGTCACCTTTATGAAAATCTGTCATGACTTTTTCAACTTCTCCTTCAACCAAAAAATTCAGAAATACTCCACCTAGATATTGTAATATAAGACACCATTAAGAATGTAGTACTTAAGAGCTTTTAACTTCAAATATATAGCCTTACTACTTGGCAAGTCAGGAGGAGGATTCAAGTGCTGCAAAATATGTACTATATCAGCATAACAAGGCAATATAGGGACAATTTCAGCTACCTCAGATAATGTTTCAAAATCTTGTTCTTCAGATAATGCAGCAATAAAATTGATGTCCAAGGCATGAAGATTTGAATCCACCATGAGCTTTGCCAAGCCCTATCCTTTGATCATCTTCGTGGGCTTGATTTCCAATTCATACTCTAATATGGTAGCGATCCATTTACCTTGCCTCCCTTTAGGATCATTATGTGTAAGCACATCTTTGATAGCAATGTTTGGAACATATGCAATGACATGAGAATGTATAATGTAGACAAGGAAGTCCTTCAATTCTTTGAATAATGCCAAGGCATATTTCTCAATGATGTTGTACTTCAAGGTTGTGTCTCTTATGGTTCTACTAAAGAAGGCGATGGGCTACTCTGTATTCTGATTTTTCTTTTGCATGAGGACAACAGCAAGATTATGCTCCAAGGAAAATGAAAAAAAGGATAAAATCAAGTGTATAATATAGACTAATGAGGATAGGAGCATGAGATAAAGCCAACTTAACTTGATTGAATGGTTTTTTCTCCTCTTAGAACCACTTTACTTCACTATCTTTCTTCAGCATGCAGTAATCTTCCTTAAGTGTTCAAAAATATTGGGAACTAATATTCTCAAAAATTTGATTTTTCCATTGAATGACTGAATTTCCTTTTTTCTCCTAGGATATTCCAAGGTCTGAATTGCTTCAATCCTTGAAGGATATATCCTAATTCCATATTTTGATATGATATGGCCCATAAATTTACCTTCATAGAAAAATACCCTTCTTTGGTTTCAGCGATATGCCAAACTTTCTACATCTCCAAAAAATGTTTTCAAGTGTTGCAAGTGCTACTCATATGTCTTGGGAAAAACAGTGATATAATTAAGATAAATGACCAAAAATGCATCCTTTCAATTGGTGAAAGAAATTTCCATTGCTCGTTGAAAAGTAACCCCTACATTCTTCAACCCAAAAGGAATTTTGGCATACATGAAGGTACCCCAAGGTGTTGTGAAGGTTGTCTTTTCTTGATCATCTGGATGAACAAGAATATGGTTATAGTCAGAGTATCCATCCATAAATTAAAGTCTAGAAGATCCAACTACCCTTTGCAGAATATGGTCCATCTTCGGTAGTGGGTAACTGTCTTTCAATGAAACTTTGTTCAGATTTCTGAAATCAATGCACAAGAGAATCTCTCGTGTCTTCTTGCTCACTAGCACTATATTAGAAATCCAATTTGAAAATAGAAGAGGCACAATGATACCAGCAGTGAATAATCTATTTACCATCTTCTGGATAGAGAGCAACAACTTGGGATTCATTTTTCTTAGCTTCTAGCAAGAAGGTTTCTTATCCTGCTTCAAAGGAATAGTATGTTGAATTATTCTTTTATCATAGACTTCAAAATTAGAATATTCCCAAGAAAATACATTAGAAATTTGAGACATAAGCGTTGCATATTTACCTTTCATTTATGCACTCAAAGATTTTGAAATTTTTACCATATTTGGCTTTTCCGAAGTTCTAAGATTAAGATCTTCCACTCCCACTTCTATCGATAACATCGTCGGTTTAAGTGCAACATCATCTTGATCAAAAAGCTCTTCCAAAGGTACCAAACCTCTTGGAATGGAGTTATGTTTCAACTGAAGCACTTGCATCTCTGATTTATGGATTTCTTGGTCATATTCATAGCACTGGTTGTCCATTTGAGAATTGACAAACTCCTCTTTTGTCTACAAGAAGTCTCTCATATGTTTATCATCTTGAAATACTTGGAAATACTAAACATTATCTGGGACAGCAGAGCGGTGTTTTAAATTTATCTCATACTTCTTATTAGGATACAATGGAATTTTGAACATGTTGGCTGAAGTGGTAAGAGAATCAGCAATAAAATTGTTGTCTCTTTGAATCAAAGTTAAATTGTACTCAGAGAATTTTTTGAGGATGTATAGCACTGCATTTCGATAAGCTCACATCCTTGGACGCTTGGCCTTGTATTCCCCTTTTACTTTCTTTATTACTAACTCAGTGTTAGTATGAATCTTTTGTCGAAGTGTACGAAAAAAGACCAATTTAGCTACGCATAAATTATAGCCCTAACATCAAATATGGCTGCCAATATCTTCAGATCTACAATTAGTTGATCAAGACAAATGCTGTAAAAATCCAGATCTATGAATAAAAAGATATTAAGCAGTAAAAATAAGGTTTTGCTCCATACATCCAATAGACAAGACAAGAACAATATTTTTGAAATAATTTTATATTAAGGGCACGTGGGAGGAAAAAAAGAAAGGTGTTTCCAATTCTCCTCAATGGGATGGGTTCCTGAAAGTCCTCAGCACTTCAGATCTATAATTTATTTCTCTTGTTGGTGTAGAAAACCCAGACAAACATAGAACTCAAAGGGAGCTCACAAAGTGAAATGATGGAAAATTTGACAATGATAATGGCTCAAAGTCAGACCAAGAGTATAGATCCAGAGTGATCTAATAGGCAACAAAAGGTGATGAATGGTAGGAAAAACCCTTCTATTTATAACAAAATATTGGGTCATTCTAGATCTTGGTGCATGATTAAAATAATATTAACCAAATCTAGATCCACCTTTTATGGAATATTTTATTATATTTGTTGGAGGGGAAAGGGATTTGACTTGGGTCAAATCCCTTTATTTGTAAATAATAAATAAATAAATGATCTATTTATTATTTTAAGGAAGTGGTTGAATGATAATTAAATAAATAATGATTTATTTAATTATTTATAAAGGATTTAGTCATATTTAACAAGGAATATTATTTAAATAATATTTAAATAATTATTCGTAGAAAATAAGACGATAATAAGGATTTATCTAATTAATTTCCTTTTTTTGGGTTAAATATGACCAAGAATAATAATTAAATTATTGTTTAACTAATTATTCCATGAGGAAAATCAAACAAATATAGATTTGTTTAATATTTCCCTTTGGGGTTTCCTGTTTAGAACATAAACAACTTAATAAATGTGTTTTATTAAGTTATTTTACATAGTGAAAGCAATTTTACTTAGGGTAAAATTGGTCTTACATGGTGTACTTGGGTCCATCTAATGATTATAGGTTAGATGACCAAAAAATGGTGTAACAAATTTCCCCCCAGCGTGCGAGTGTTAGAAGCAAATTGTATGACCGAAGTACGTTGTAAGAACTCAATCACCAGACATCAAAAGGGAAGTCAGAGAGAGAAATGTAAGGTAGAATAATGTGCTGAAGAACTAGACCCTGAGGAGATGAGACTTATAGGTGCAACAAGTCTCTTTTTATGAATGGGTACCTATGCAAGAGGCGGCGAGGGAGGCATACCTATGCCCACCGAGACAAAGTACAAAAGAATAGTGCGTCTAGTAAACAAGGGACCGAACTGTAAAGTACATGTTGGCATAAACATGAGCCAGATAAAATATATAACGATGAATCCCACATATATTTTGTGCCTGGGATAACAGCCAGGACTTATACAATAATATCTAAGTACATGAGATACAAATACAACCTAAATGCCCCCTATAAATGGGGAAGGGCTCACAAAATCTAACTGATACATGCAAATCAAAGAGGCACTGCAAGTGGCTAAGGCCGACATCATCAAATATATGGAGCTGCATCGAAGGCTGCGATGAAGAGGTCATCCGGGCATGCGGGGGGCTACCTGCAGGGCCACCCCCTCATGAGGTTTAGGACATCTCACACACACCCGGGAATCACCGATATGAGCTACTGCATCACTGAACCATCAAGTATATGGATCTTGATCATGCTGAAAGGAGCTGGAGTTGAGAAACAATCAAGTCAAAGGGAAATAAGGAGTCCCTTTGCCTGATCCGGGGCACCGAACAAGAGTGGAAGCTAGAACCAAGGTACACCGCCCTCTAGACATGTCTTATGGAATGAAGGAGCTGATCTCGATAGAAGGAGGTCCACCATAGGTGAGGCAATAAGGGATCCTCAACTAAGGCATGAGAGAAAATAGTAGAGCGACTGACAGACTGACATCAATTATGATGATGAAATGGGGGGTACTGAGTAGCGAATGTACGACTTCCCTTGTTAAATCATAAAAGGCATGGATGACCTGGCAGCGACTGACACAATATCATGAGGGATATGGGACAGTGAGACTGAAGGCCATAATGTGCGACACGAGAGAGGGACCAAGCAATGAAGGATGGAAGACTATAGTAGGATACAAAGGGACTCGGGATAGACTCCATGAATGTGATGATGACTCAACTCGGATGCTCTAAAAAAGGGTGACTTGATGGTGCTACCACATAGTAAAGGTCTAATGGGGGACCATAAAAACATGAGTACAAGATGGTAACTCACGACGAACATCAACACGAGCAAGGACAAGTATGGAGGCTAAGTGGTGCCCCTAGTATGAGTTTTGCAAGTGAAGAAATTTGATTTTGAGGAAGGGTGAAGTGATGCTTCTTGGATAAAATGTGTCATGGTGAAGTATCTAGTCACTAAAAACTAATAGGTACCCAGAGCTCATGAACAGGCCAGGTCACACTTTTTGGGGTCTGTTTTGAGACCTGGGTAGTAGGTACTGGGTAGAAAACTGTGACCTGTCCCAGGAAATGACCTGAAAAGTGTGACCTATCAGAGAAAGGGGGTTTCAATTCTGTTTTTGGCTGAGATCAGGGATTTTTATGGTTGAGGGGCATAGGTGCCCCCAAGCATGTTGTGGTCATGCCAAAATGTATTTAGAAAAAGGGGAATCTAAACACATTTTAATGATGTGGTGCACCATTTGTTTTCGTTATGGTTATGCAGTTTGAGAAAGGAAATGGAGGATTACCAATCTCTTTTAGTACTGCATATATGAATCATATGGACTTTAAGTTTTCGGGTTGGTGTACCTGATGTCACTATCCCAAAGAGAGGAATTGGAGATAATGAACTGATTCTCTCCTAGAAAACCCATAGGTTGGTCAACAACAATGTCTAAGAGATTGGGTTGCTGATGTAAAATGAAGGAAAAATAAGGGGTATCATCCCTAGAGTGATCTGAAGTGATATGGGACTCTAGAGGTTCTTCTAAATGTGGAAGAATAATGGTACTAAAGTCGACACGACCAGATACACTGGGAGAGTTGTGGAGAATTGCTTCTCCTGATCTCTCAAATATGGGTGCCCCCTTACCCAAACATTGGATATAAATGTGATGGCCACAAGGTGTATGTGATTCAAATGCATGGGTTCGATGTAAGGGGGAATAGATAAAGTCAGGGGTGGTGATTCCTTCCATAATTTCATCATCGTGATAGAAGATGGGGTGACTAATGGAAGAAAGACCACCTGACTCGGCGAAGCTACCTGACTCATCATCATGAGTAGAGAGGTTCACATGCACATCGTCACTAGGGGTGACAGAAGAGTAAGCAGATAAAGGATCCACCGATGTTGAGCCCAGGGTGATCGCTAAAGGGAGGTCAAGCAAAACATCAAGGGAAGTCTCCAAGGGGACTTACACTGAGGGTCTCATAGATGATGATAGGTAGAAAATGGTGGACGAAGGCTCTGTCATCTCGACATCGGGAGGGGGAATGTCAATGGGAGCGGGTAAATCCTCAAGCGGACCTGAAGCATACTGCGCAAGGATGGGAGAGGCGGATTGGTTTTATTAAATCTCGTACTCTCGAATAACCTCTAAAGAGTTACAGTAATGCGTCAGGTGGGGAAAATGGTGGGAATAATGACCATGGACACCACACAGAGCACAGGGTTTTTTGGTGAGAATATTCTTTGGGTTCTTGGTTGCGGTCGAGGAAGAAACAGAGGTTTCAGGGACCATAGACTCAGGGAAGGTGACTTTAACCATGGGTTTAATATGGGGCAATTCAAGACAAGTATGGGTGGCATGACCGACGACATCACACAAGGCACAAGGCTTTGCGGGTGAAGGAGGGCCAGGGTCAGTCGGGGTGGCCTTTTCTTTGGATGCCCCCTTGTGAGCTTTTCCTTTCTTTCCCAGAGTTTTCACAACAGGATAAGGGTCCTGTTGAGGTGCTGGTGGCACTATAGCAACGGAAGAAGCTAGGGGAACCGGTTGAACTGGTGTCAAAGCAAGGTAGGGTTTGGGGTGACCAGGTGGGGTAGCGGCTGGAGGGTCAAGGTACTAGATGGGTATACCCAAGGTCAAGTTGGGGAGAGAAAGGGTGGCCATGATGGGAACCGAGTAGACTCCGGGAGGGGGAGCAAGGAAAGGTATCAGACCAGCAGTGTAATGACCAGGAGGGATGGCTCCACGATGGTTAAGGCTTGGTGGAACTGACCCAGGAGGATAAAGGGGCTCATGGGTACCAGCTGTAGGAGAAGGGCCAGAAGGAGGAGGTTCGACTGGCTGAGATGAAGGGGTAGGAGTAGGTTACGACGAGCGAGGTTGAGGTTGAGGTTGCTGACTAGCCGAAGCGGGCCACTTAAGGGCAGCTCGAGACAATTGCATCATGCAAACATTCAATAAGCTGGGATTAGAGACAGGGGAGGGGGAAGAGCAGGGAAGGTTCCAAGCAAAGAGGAGTCTTTGTAGACACCGAGAGAGACACTGGTCAACGAATCTACTATTTTCTTATTGGCTACAGAAGAGATGGTCGACTCAGGGGAGGTCTGAGATTTTGGCTCATGATACGTCAACTGGTCAATGGTGACTATATTTCCATTATGAGGGAAAAACATCTTGCGGTGGACCGTGGATGGGACATCTGACATGGCATAGGTGTAGCTACGCCCCAAGAGAATGTTATAATCAAGAGGGGCGTCGATGACTTCAACTTCAACGCAAATAGTCTTGCCTGCAAGAGTGATAGGTTAATTACAGAATAGGCCAATGGGCTGGGAGGCATGGCCATCCTACGCATGAAGGGTGATTGTGGAAGGGGCCAACTCAAGAGATCCAAGTTGTTTCCAAACCAAAGTAGACATCACATAGGTGGATGCCCCCTCGTTAATGATACACTGAGAAATGTTAGTGTTCCAGATTTTGACTGGGATTTGGAAAGCTACGGAAGCAGGAAGGGGAGGATGTTCCGATTGACAGGAATTGAAAACAATCAATTGGTCATCAGCAAGATCTACAGCGCCCATGGCGAATAGTAGAGCCTTCCTTTGGGAAGGTCATGACTGGAGGAGTTTCAGTGTTGAAATGGCAGTAGGAGACTGCGCCATATCATCTACTATGTTGTACAAATGAGCAGCTCGACCAAAAGCAGAATTTCGATGTAATGGGCCCTTAGGAATCTTGTTATGAAGCTCAAATTTGGGCTGAGGGGTATGCAAGGGACCATTGGATGTCGAAAGAGGCTCTATAGAACCTGAAGAAGGTGACTCGAGGACAGACGGAGTGGGAGGCTTGGGGTACTGACGAGACCGAGTTTGAAGGTTAAGGTCGACAGTTAGAGGTTGATCAAAGTTCATCATGAGGATCTGGTAATCAGAGGACCAGAAGGGGAAGGTTGAGTGGCCACCTGTCCGTTAGGTGGTTGGGTAGCCACGAATCCCTGTTGTGCATCCACCTACTCTTAAGGGGGCAGTGACTGTTGTTGTAGGGGTTGAGAAGGCAAGGGAGGCGGAGGTGCTGATGCTGGAGGAGTTGGATCACCAAGCTGCGGATACGAATAATAAGGGGGTTGGGTAACAGTGTGGTAAACAGGAGGTTGGGCCAAAATAGGAGGCATGTCATATCCTAGATACGTGCTACCGAGAGGGAAAAAAGTGCGGGAGGTGCTGGCCCCCCCAAGGAAAACCATAACCCATGGGAGGTTGGGTGTATGGATGAGAGAGAGCTCCAACGATACTGTCGGCGGCATGAGGTGACCCCGGTGCATTGGCACCACTAGGTCTTGGGAGATCAGGTAGAACGGTATAAACATAACCCATCTGAGCATAGATCAAGTCATATTTTAACGTCATTTGGAGGGTGGCTTCTTCGGTTTGAGGAAAATGCAATGTGACATCTTTCCCGATAGGAGGCAAGAGATATCTAAGGAACCAGTCCATGTAGACACGGTCTTCGAAGGTAGGGGATTGACATAGGCTCTTTCTTCTCTACCATTCCTGAACATGATCGGATAGGCGGGTCGCAGATGATTGACGGAAAGAAGTCAAAAGGTCGATACCAATGTCATAACGAAGGGGAAGCTGGAAGTAAGATAAAAAATCCCGGGCAAGAGTCGCAAAGGTGGTATGAGAGGAAGTGGCATGATCAACATACCACTTAGAATTTTCTCCTGTAAGCGTTCTTTGGAACAATCTAAGATGGATGGAATCATCAGTAATGGAATTGGATGAACACCACATGTGGAAAGATCGGATATGGTTGGAAGGATCTTCTCCGGCAAGGCCTTCGAACTTGGGAATGTAGGAGGGGAGCTTGGTTGGCATATCAGGCCAACCAACATCGTGGCGGATAGGATCATTGATCAACTAATTGAAATCGGGGAGACTGAGGCCTGCCATGAAGGGGAGCAAGGGAGCAGTCGAGGTAGTTCCTGTGGCAGTTCCGCTAGTAGCATTCCCGGCAGGAGGGCCAAGATTACTGCTAGCATTAGGCCCTGGACCAGACATAGTGAAGGTAACAGGGGGAGAACCAGAAGTAAAAGGAGAACCCAATGAATCATAATAGGAGTCGGAGTGCGGACTCGGAGGAGGACTAACTCGACGACGGTGGGAAGGAGTAGGTCGATCGACCGGAAACTGAGGATGAAGGCCAAGAAGTCTCTGGGATACACGCCTTGGGGGTGCAATGATGACAACACAAACACAACACAGAGGGAAGAATAATGACCAATAAGGGTAGGGAGGTGTAGAATCAAGTGATTACAATGTCGAAACAAGGGCAGAGAGGTGTAGTGTCAATTGATTTTAAAATGTTTTAAAGTCTTTGCCTGGCGGTGTTAACCAAGCTCTTCTTTGCTTAGGGTGAGTGTGTGGCGTGCGTTAATTTTAATTTTTAAACCCAAACATTTTGAGAGCAAAAGAAAAATTCTGTAGTGTAACTGAAAATAAATCTGTAGAGAACAGTATATAATGGTGAAATAACATAAAATTAACAGCTAACAATGCATCAATCTAACCTAAGGAGGCGGGTCTCTCAAAAGCTAGTCTAATAGAGGGAAAAAATCGAATCAAAACACACTAAAAATAGGCCAATAGATCTAAGGTCAGGAGGGATAGGGATCTAAACGATAAATCTGTTGGAAAGAGGTGCAGAAAACAGCAAAGAGGCAGAGGCAAGGTTTTTGTAAAAGAGGAGGTAAACAGCTAAAGGCAGTAGGGGAAAGGAGGTGACCCTAAAGGCAAACCCAAAAAAAACTATATGAGGTGATTTGAAAGGAGAAATAGCTGATCTAAAAGAGATCTGAAGAGGAGGGGTCAGATCTAGAAAAGAGATGGCTAAAACTCTAAAAAAATAGACACCTGCAACAACTAAAAACTCTTCCACAAAAACTGGAGGGTACTAAAGCCCTAGGGGGCTAGATTCCCACTTAGTTGATTAAAAAAGAACAAAAATAGGTCTAAATAGGCAGAGACAGAGGCTGGAAAACCCTAACAAAAGCTTCAGACAAACCCAGAAAAATTTCAGAAAATTTGCAAAATAAATGCAAGTCGCAGGTTCTAACCTGTTTTCTGTCCAGGTCGTAGATTTGAGGCTAAAAAGTGTGTCCTGTAGTCTAGATCGCAGGTTCTGGGCAAAAAAGTGTGACCTGCAGCTCCAAGTGTCTCGACGGCATATTTCAGAAAAAAATTTCGTCTCAGTTGCGACTGATGTCTGTTACCTGCGCAATAGGGCCAGAAACACACAGAAGTTAGAAATTTTAATGTTTGAGGGTTTTATAGGTGAAAAATAACATAAAAATAGGAAAAAAAAATCTGAAGAGAAACCCTAGGGTTTGAAGCAGCTGGATATGTAGGAATATGAAAAATAACAGTGGTCGTAATTGAAAACCCGTGTGGAGTCACCAATTGTTAGTATGAATCTTTTGTCGAAGTGTACGAAAAAATACCACTTTAGCTATGCATAACTTATAGCCCTAAAATCAAATATGGCTGCCAATATCTTTAGATCTATAGTTAGTTGATCAAAACAAATGCTGCAAATATCCAGATCTATGCATAAAAATACATTAAGCAGTAAAAATAAGGTTTTTCTCCATACATCCAATAGACAAGACAAGAACAATATTTTTGAAAGAATTTTATATTAAGGGCACCTGGGAGGAAAACAAGAAAGGTGTTTCTACTTCTCCTCAATGGGATGGGTTCTTGAAAGTCCTCAGCACTTCAGATCTAGAATTTCTCTCTCTTGTTGGTGTAGAAAACCCAAACAAACATAGAACTCAAAGGGAGCTCACAAAGTGAAATGATGGAAAATTTGACAATAATAATGGCTCAAAGTCAGACCAAGAGTATAGATCCAGAGTGATCTAATAGGCAACAAAAGGTGATGAATGGTAGGAAAAACCCTTCTATTTATAACAAAATGTTGGGTCATTCTAGATCTTGGGGCATGATTAAAATAATATTAACCAAATCTAGATCCACCTTTTATGGAATATTTTATTATATTTATTGGAGGGGAAAGGGATTTGACTTGGGTCAAATCTTTTATTTGTAAATAATAAATAAATAAATGATCTATTTATTATTTTAAGGAAGTGGTTGAATGATAAGTAAATAAGTAAATAAATAATTATTTATTTAATTATTTATAAATGATTTAGTCATATTTAACAAGGAATATTATTTAAATAAGATTTAAATAATTATCCCTAGAAAATAAGAAGATAAATAAGGATTTATCTAATTAATTTCCTTGTTTTGGGTTAAATATGACCAGGAATAATAATTAAATTATTGTTGAACTAATTATTCCATGAGGAAAATCAAACAAATAGAGATTTGTTTAATATTTCCCTTTGGGGTTTCCTATTTAGACCATAAACAACTTAATAAATGTGTTTTATTAAGTTATTTTACATAGTGAAAGCAATTTTACTTAGGGTAAAATTGGTCTTACATGGTGTACTTGGGTCCATCTAATGATTATAGGTTAGATGACTAAAAAATGGTGTAACACTTAGAGTCGCCATATACAAAATTCTTCTTTGCACCCAACTTCTTGAGAATTTTCAGACCTGCTATCAAAGCCTCATATTCGGCTTTATTGTTTGAACATTCGAAGGTCGACTTGTAGGAGGACATTCAAACATTGGGAGGAATTTTTAATGATTGATTTACAGGGTTGTGGATCCACACTCCAATTCCAGCCCCTTCTTTTCCCAAAGCTCCATCGAAGTCCATAGTCCACAAACTACTTTCCTCGTCCAAAAACAGAAACTCGGATGGCTGAAATTTGCTTGTTCTTTGAGAGACCTCTGTTGTACCAAAAAATTCAGATTATTTCACATTTTCATCACTTTTTTGAGGTGATTCACTCAGGTCCAATTCATTTGAAACTTTTTTTAAAAAAATTGTATTTGCCAATTCTAAAACAAAATTTGAAAATTCAGAATTTTCTACAATTTCTTCAATAAAATATTCAAAAGACGTTGAACATTAATCATTAAACAATACAAAGGACTCTAAATCTGTATGAACAACATGTATAGGATCGTTATTTGGCTTTTCTCGGCTACTGATCATGTACTTCATCTTACTTTCTTGGTATATTTTCCTAAGTTGTCCAAAGACGGGAATGGTAGCATAAGAAAAATAAAGTTGTAAGGTACCTCTAAGCATCACTACCCCTAACCAAGAAAGTATAATTCCATATCTGGGCAGGATATCAACAAAAAAAAATTCCATGAGGAAATTTTTGGTTTGGATTTGATCTAATGACACCACTAGGTCCTTGATGAGGGCAAGACATTTCACCCTCCCTGAGTCAAATGAGTAAAGATCATGATAAGGTCTTGTGATGTCCAGTCCTAATATTTCCATAATGGGCTTGGGCATGAGGTTGTGAGAGGCTCTGGAATCAAGCATGGAATTATGGAGGATAAAATCATGGATTTTGAGGCTTAGATCAAATGGAGGGACTTCACTAACTTCTAAATCGCCATCAACAGCAAGACACAAAAATTCTCACTGTGGAGATTCTGAACTCAGATACTCTAAACTCACACCACATAAATCTGAAATCTATAATCTCAAGGTGATCATCACTCACATTAACCAGGTCGGACATTCTATCAACTCTAAGAAACTTAGAAACTTGAATTTTGTATTGATCATTCTTAACTATTTCAGTTAGAGGAATGGAGACTTTCAACTTGGAAATTTCATTTTCAAGAGAAAAAAGAGCAGAATGTTTTTCTACCTCTTTCAATGGTGCATATTTCTTCTCAGGTTGATCTTTGTGTGAATACTCTTTCTTTTGTCCTCCTTCTTGGAATTATTTATATTTCCATTGACCACTATAAGAAGCTTTGTTTCTTTTAACGTGATCAGGAACATCAGGTCCCTTTCTTTACTTTGATTCATGGCAACAACTTCTTTGGGATGAGCATATGCTTGAGTGTTCTATTTTTTCTGATTGGATGTTACAGGAACATTCCTATTCCTCAAGCCATATTGTATCTGCACTTGAGAAAGAGAATTTTGATATCCCTTCTGAAAAATGTTCCTTGCACACTGATAATATGTCATCATTTAACAATATAAATTTTTGATCATCCAGTGCACAAATTTTTGCAAAAAATTGATATTCTTCGGTGAGGAAAATAGGTTGTTGATTTTCCTCAGATAAATGGTTCTCGCCAGAAATTTCTTCCTCATCATATTCATTAGGGCCTTCAGTATAATTCTGCTGAAATGGAGTGTGAATTTGCTACTCACTTTGTGGATCCTAACCCATTTGTTCCCTTTGCTTGATCTTGTATTGAGGTTGTTGATTTTGACCCCTAAAATTGGGATTTCTAATGGAGGGTTCAGCTTGTCGATTAGCAATGTACATTTTATCCATCATCTTCTCCATGGTCTTGATCAAGGTATCTGATTTTCCTTTTTATGAAGTGGATGCTTCATCTTTGATAGTGACTCTTTTTTCGTCTTAATTTTATACTTCTTGATGATCAAATTAGCTTCCACACTCACTGCGTTTCTCTGCATTTCTTCAAGATTTGATGGGTTTCTTTCCATCGACTGATAGGCCATGTCAGGATCGAAACCATCAGGATAATGAAGTAAAGAAAGGCCTAGAGGAGGCTTAATATTCTCATGAATTGAATCATAAATTTTGTTGAATCTAGTTGTAAAGTCCTAGAAAGACTCATTGGGATTCATTTTCAAGGCATTATACTGAGCTAAGATCTAAAATTTTCTTCTCTTCCCATTTCGCCATAAACAAGTGAATCAACTGTTGTGAGGTACCTAATGAACCAGTTGTGAGTGAGCGAAACCATTTCTTTACCTCTCAGAAGAAACTCTGTGCAATGATGCGCATCTTCGCATCGTCATTGTCAATCTCTTCAAGATCTATGAATTCAGTTACTTTGGAAACATGTTGATAAGTTGTAACCTCTGATGTTCCATCAAAAAGAGGAAGCCTCTAACCATAATTCTGAGGTAGTGGAGTGAGCGAAGAAAATCTCATCCATGACTAATGGAGGAGGTGGTGGAGGCGCTGATGGAGTGAAAACTTGCAGAGGTATTGATGGAATAAAAGGAGGGATTAATGATGTAGCTGTATAATAAGGTGAAATGACAGGTGGAGCAAAATTCTATTGTTGATATTTAAAATAGTCCTTCTCCGAAGTTTCTTGAAAATTGTCTACCCATCCCTTGAGTTTATGAAAATTAGTCCAAACTTCACTATCGACTTTGGAATCAAAAGATTCATAAAATGGTGCAAAGGACTCAAAATCAAAAGGATCAAAGGTGGATTCTAAAAGGAAAGTTTCAGATTTAGTTCTAAACAAATATTTTTCAGATTCTGAACTATAGACTAAATCTTATGGAACAAATCTCGTAGGCAGAGAATTTGATTTGACATGTGGAGTAAAAACTCTTCCAACCTCCCAAGACTTTGTTTTATGTTTTCTAAAAATACTCTCAGGATCATACACAATTGGTGAGGTATTAGGTCTAGATTTTACCTGGTATATCTTTTAGGAGCTATCTTAAGATAGGAATTTTGGAATTTGGCTAAGTTTTTAGAATTTTTCCTATTTTGAATGCTAGATCTTGTCACTAACAAGTCTAAATTTCATATGATTAAATAAATACTCCTAGGGAATGTTTAGCAATATCTCCTTGGAAACGACGCCAAGAATGTTATCACTCTCCCCAACTTCCCAAGGCTGATAGTAGGATTGGATAAAGGTAACACAGATCAAACTTTAGGTCAGGTAGCAAGCCCTACCTGGACCAGAGAGTGCTCTCTCTTTGTCACTTTAAACATTCAAATGAATAGTTGAGTATAATACGATTTTAGGCTAGATATTTAAGCTTAATAAGTAAAATTTGTTTGATGTTTTGAACGTTGGATAGAAAATTCAGTGAATGGACAGTAAATGAGGTTTTTAGGTTTGAGCTTCGAGGTGAACCTGCAGAGAATGTGTGAGGCAAGATAGGTAGTTTGGAAATATATTAATCATTCATTGAGTAGAGGATGAAGATGGAGTAGAGTTTCAATGAGCACTGAGGTGAATTCATTCAATTAAGAAGCAAATAAACATAATATGGTGAATCTTGTATAAAACAGAGCATGCATAAACATGAATTATGCTCTAAATTTTACAATATAGAAATATATGAAGAAATATACATGGTATTAGGCATAGGATGATAAAAAAACATGAGAAGAACAGATGTTCCAAAGCATACCACAAGTATCTCAACACAATTCCTACAATTTTTCTCTGATTTCATTCCAAAAGCTGGTTACAAGAGCTCCATTGCAAAATATGAGACTAACCAACCCAAAAAAAGACAAAATAGAGTCTACTTACATAAAATATATACTATTTCACCTCATCAGGTCGAAATCCCATCTAAAATGGATCATAAATTGAAAAGGTGAGTCATTTCCCAGTTTCTAGGAAGGTTAGAAACCATTCCCTGAATTTTAGCTATAAACTAGGAGTGTTTGTCCCTTACATTAATTACAAATTCCTTCATTATAGGAAGCCAAAAATAATCGAATAACTCTAATGAAAACTCATATGACAACATAGCCTCGAATTTGTGACCATTTCTGAGCTTGACAAGTGTCTTGATGGAATCCAATGTTGATATGTGACAATTCTGACTGAAGTTTTTAAAAAAAAATAGCAAAAGCATAACAGAACTTTGGAGGCATTGTTGAGGCACTAAGGGAAGTCAAAATCCACTTCTGAAAAAACTATCAACTAGCCCTGTGTGTTTAGTTTCCAGAACATCTTGAATTTTTCAAAATGGACTAGGGAAAGGCCTTCAAAATTCCATTCTCCTAGGGTCTCTCAAAAGCATAACAGAGGGTCCAAAAACGAGGCAGAAACATGAAAAATAGGATTTTCTCCCAAATTGTAGATTTTCATGCAATGAGGGTTCCTGATCTATGATGTAATCATCAAAATAAATCCATAATATAAATAAATCACCATTTGGATGCCTCCAAAACAAAAATTCATAAGAGGTTCGTTACCCTTCTACAATAGGAAATTTCCAGAATTCTGCAAAAAAAAAAAAAAAATCATGTAAAGTACCAAAATTTCTCAAAATATTTAAAAATGTGTTCTTTGAAAAATGTAAGAGATAGGCTACACATCTAATGAAGCTTCATCCAATAAATCCAAGTTTTCCTTCTCCCTTCACATCTAATGAAGCCTCTTCTTCATTTTTTTCAGCCTTATTTGAGAGATGGTGTCCATGGTGCAATAATGGTTTTCCAAGTGCCTCTACGCTTGTTATCCTTTTTATGCTTTGTCAATAGCTTCTCCAGATGCTCATTAACTCTTTATAACAAAAACTCTCTATCCTCATTGATCTCCATGGCAATGACCTCATCAAATGTCAATTATTCAGATTGACGAATTGATTGTCTTTCTCACTCCAGCACCCTTTTGAGGCCTCTTGTTCTTAGTCATGTTGTCTGTGTTTCAACCTCCATCTCCTAAATTTGGTCCAAAAAAAAAAAATCTTGCCTTTACCTCTGTTTTCCTCCATGTTTGATTTGTACTTGCTTTGTAGGAGTTGATTCACTTGCAATTGAAAATTTTCCCGCTCAAGGAAAGTAATTCAGGATTGGGCAATGGAGAAGGCCTCTTTCAATTATAATATCTCTCTATCTTTCTCTTTGATGATGTATTTAGTTGATTTTACCTCCTCATGCTCTGATACCTTGGGATCCAATGGCACTGACCCATCATGCTGATGAAAGAGAGGTTGCTCCTCTATCTAACATTGCTCAACTGGGTTCCAAGTGTAAGAAAACTCCTGTAGACTTAGGCACAAAACCTTCCCTCTTCCCTCTCTCATATGTGTGATCAAATCCCACAACCATAGGGACATCTAAAATATTAATAGGCATGCTATAAGATCCAATCTCCATTGGTTGTGGTGATTATGTAATAGGCAAAACAAAAAGCGCTACTGACAACCTCTCCAAGAAGTCTTCCCAGGTCATGTTTATGGAGGAAAATTGATGCAACACAATGAGTTTAATTAGGCCATTATGAAAGAGACTAGTATGATGATCTTCCCTTCTACTCTGAACCTTCTCAGCCATTTTAATCAAGCTCTTGTATAAATAATTAGGTAAGTCAAGTGTTTTGACTAAGGTAAAATGCATCAAAAGCCTGATATGATACCTAAATAGGCTGGAGAATCTTACTTCGCATGTGAAGTACTTAATTATGAACATCATCAAAGGAAGATACTTGTTTCTGAGATGTTTAAAAGGAAAAATAAATTATTGATCATCTCTAGCATGAGGCTTGAGGAATTGCTTGTAGTTTTCAATGTCTAGGTCCATACCCTTGAACCATTTCTCTGCATGAGAGGGGATACCTGTAGCTAAAGAAATTAGGTCAAATGATAGGTTAGTCTCCATACCTGCAATAGTGACCTTTCCCATATTGTATCTGGTTGCAAAAAGGCTGGACAATAGAAGATGATACCCCCCTTCCATAAGCCTTTGACAAAATGTTAAACACTAAGTTCTTTGAAAGCACCTTCGGGCCAATGGCGAAGAATTAATCTTGTGCATGGTGAATGACTGAAGCCTGAGATGGTGCCCTCATTTGAATCTCTTCTTGTCACTTTCCATGGTATTTTTCACTGTAATGATGAAAACCCTAGGGTGTCAATGAAATGAGTGAATGAATGGAAATTTAGAAAAATAGGGTGTAGGAAGTTGTGAGTTTGGTGGATGAAATGGAGGGTCTTGAAGCTGAGAAAATCTAAGTAGATAGTGTTGTGTGTTAGATTTAATTTGTAGGTGTAATGAGAGAAAATGGATGTGTGGAAGGTATCAAAATGTCTAAAACACAGGAAATTCCCAATTTTGACTGTGAGAATAGTCTGTGCAATAGTAGGGTAAGTTTGTGAGGTGAAATAGGGGTGATGGGGTTGAGACAAAATTGTGAAAATAATTCAGTGGATAGGATGGTATCTTGTCTCCACAATGAAAGTGGAATGAAATCAAATGGATAGGTTTAGGATGATGAAAAACTCAAAACACAGCCAATTCCCAATTTTTACTGTGGGAAAAAACTAGTGAAAAGGTGTTTTTGGAGTTTAGGGGTCATGGAGTCAAGTAAGAATTTTAATTAAAATTCAGTGGATAGGATGAAACCTTACCTCTATAATGAAGGTAAAATGAAGGGAAATGGATAGGTTTAGGTTATTCAAAACCCTAAAACACAATCACCTTAGTTTTCACTTTTTACTATGTTAAATAGCTTAAAATTTAGGGTTTTGATGGTTTAATTCATGTCATGGATGATGTGTGGGTGATATGTATATGTATATATGGGGCATGGAGGATGTAATTTTAGGGTTTATGTGATATTTTAGGGTTTATTTAAATGGTAGGTTAGGGTTTTTACAAAAAAAAAATTAAAAATGCATATATGGACATCATAAAATGACCTGAAATTATTGTAAAAACATTCAAAATCTGACCAAAAACAAGCATAAGATGAAATATTACCTTGCGAAGAGACTACACCTTAGCATAGAGGTCGAAACTTTGAATGTTGGAGGTTTTAGAGCTTCAAAAACACTGAAGCTTGTATCTATAGGAGCATAACAAAGTAGAAATGGAAATTTACAGGAGTGTAACAAGGAAGTTTTGCAAGCTACAGCAGCATGACAAGGGAGTGTGTTGCGCCTGCACAGTGCTTGCGGATCACTCCAGAAGCGTAACAACGTTGCGCAATGTCCATAGGAGCATAGCAAAACACTCAAAAATAAAATTCAATGTTAGAGAAACGTAACAAGGAAAGTGCTTTTTAGCAGGATTTGAAGGTTATAGTTTGGAATGTAGGAGATATGGAGGAGGAATAAACGTAAGAGTAGCTCTCACATACATTGAAAGAGTAAATGAATAAAATGAGGGTTTCCCTTTTATAAACTTATAAAATGATCCTTTACCACTTTTTTTTTTCCTTTGACACTTAATAGTGACCTTTTTAACCCTTTTTCTTTTGAAAAGTGACATGCTTCCCCTTCAAATGACATAAGAAAACATATTTGACTTCATTCTCCTTGAATTTTGAAGTGACCTTTTTCTTGGAATTTTTAAATGAGACATTGAAAACACAGTTTTCCTTTGAAATTTGTGAAATACTCCTCACCCTTTGACATCTACAAATGACCTTTTTGATCCGTTGTACAACTTGGAAAATGGCATGTTGCTCTTTCAAATAAGGTAAGAAGGCAGAATAAAACTCTTTTAAACCCTTTGACATAAGAATTGACTTGATTGACATTTGAATGAAATTATAAAACAAACTTCTCCTTTTCATGAAATAGTAAGGGTGTTTCTCAAAAACATTTGAAAATTTCTCATTGGATATGACCTTTCAAATGAGATGAGGTGTGTCCGAAAACCTAAGGATGACTCCTTTTTCATTTGGGTGGAAAAATAGGTTATATTGAACTCCTTTGGAGCTCTGATAGTCAAAATGAATTTTTGGATCCTTTCATAAAACCGTGAGACAGAATTGTTAATTTTCATGAGACAGTGAAACAAATTGGAGTTGTTTGAAACTTTTTAGAACTTGAGCCATATGAAACAAGAGATGTGGATTTTATTTGAACTTAATAAACATGCTTGCTCCTTCACTAAGGTCTTATGGATGAAATGGATGGTTACTGCCTTATTTTCAGTGAAAATTTGAAGATTTTTTCAAAGGCAGGAATGAACCTAGACTTTGACCTAAATGAGATGGAGGGGCCTAACCCTAGACCTATTGAATGATGATGATGGAGATGGTAACCTTGAAACTGATGATGGTGATGACCTTGAAAATTATGGCAGTGAATGAAATGAAGGAGAATCATACATGGTTTAGACCTCTTTAGTGACCAAAATTATTTATGAGAACTAGTTCGAAAAAGTTAAAAAAAAAATTACCTATGACTTGATGGAAAACAACTGAAGTCATTTGATCACTGACATACTTGAGCTAACAGGTAGCAGAATGGAAGGGAAATTGAAGGAGGGCTGAATTTCATAGTGACAGTTTTGAAAGGGGGTCCTTCTCTAATGTTGTAGCCATTCCTGCAACCAGTACATTCACTCATGCATTGATCATTAACAAATTATCCTATAAAGAAATGGAAAAGATGAGTTGAATCTAACTTAAGCTAGCATGCACCTAAAACATAAATCTAAACTCTAATATAAAATAGATTCGTGATAAAAAGAGTGAAAATTAATTTATCCTTTCCAATAAATCATAAACTGAATGTTTTTGGTCTGTGGTTGGAGACCTTTCTCCTTCGGCTCCCATGGAAGAGGTGAGAGAGAGAGACTGCCAACACAGTGTTAATGATTTTAATATGATACTAAAATGAAATTACATCAACTAAAATAATGAAGCATAAAATAAATATGAATGTACACAAGAGAGACTATAGCCCAAGGATTAGGCCCTAACCCACAAGCTTCACTCTAGAATCAAATTAGTGATAGGAAAACCAACTTCTCATTCTCATTGCATAACAAGTCTCTTACATCAAAATAACAGTAAAAATATCTCTAAAACTGAGTCAAGAGTTCTTTGGATACCTATGAAAATCAAATCCTAATGATCTCTTTCTATTTTCTATTTATACTAATGGGTAGCTATCAACATCTCCATAAAAAGGAGGAATTTGTCTCCTTGATCTTCGAGGGGTGTGGAGTTTGGCTCCGTCTTAACATTCACTTGCTTTGTTGCCTTTGACTTCGAATTTTTGGAGGAGGATATTAGGTGATATTGGGCTGATTTTGGAAGCTAATAAGGTGGACAACCTTCCTATAATTTCTCCTTTTTGTCTACTCTGAGCCCTAACCTAGAATATGACTAAAAAATAGCTTTATTTCCTTTATTTCTTGTAGTTAAATCATGTTAGGCTTTAAGTCATGAAAAACCTCTTACACCTTTCTCACTAAGAAAAATATGATAAAATGTAACCAAATGTGTGTGAGATAGAGAATAAATAAGCTAAAATGTGACATTATAACCACTTAAAATATACCTAATGATGGGCCTCATCATCACCCCCCTACTTAAATGGTTTCTCATCCTCTGAGAAACTCAGTCCTCTCTCCTGATATCCTCCAAAGCTCTGACAAGATTCCATAACATCCCAAGGTAGCTCACAAGGAGTTCCTTCTGGTGAGTAGAACCCCACATTATTTTTCTCTTCCTCCCATTCATTCGATTCCTCTATTTTATCTCTCCCTTCTTATAGCTCTAGCAGCAAAGGTGGGCTTATCCTTAATCCTATCCACTGGATTTTCATTCTTTGCATTGCTATTTTGTAGAAGGGTGCTCTTTCTAAACTATCTTTCAATCTATCTGGAGTATGGTACTCCCTATTCTTCAATCCAAGTGGTAGAGCATGCCATATTCTTTGGCATGCCTCCACACTCTCTTTGCCTAGTAATCTGGAGGTGTCATCAAAATGTGGTATTACATGTGCTTGGGTGTTAATGTATTTTGATGCAAGGTAAACATCATTAGAGATCATTTTATGATTGTTGATGATCCCTCTAGTACTTATGAGTTCTGCCCTGATTTGGATGGGTTCTCTTTCTTCCTTATTCATCGCTCTCTTGATCTATTCTACCCTTGTTTCTTCATTTTTTACCCGAGATTCTAGCGCCATTAACTGCATATCACCCAACCTATAATTGGGGTCCCAAATATTCATGTCAGTCAAAATGAGGTTGTGCATGTAAAATTTTGCCATCCTAGCCCTTTCTTCCACACTATATTGCCTGCAAAAATCAATGATATGTCTATAATTTTTAAAGGGTAAGGAATCATGTTGTGCTAAAAATTTCAACCACTGCTCCTTCAATTAAACTACATAATAATTAGAATGATGTATGTATTGCATGGCCTCCATAAAAATATTTTCCATAGTGGAAATTCATGTGTCCTTCTGTTGCAACTACCCCTTCAGCCTCATGTTTTATGCTTGTTCTGTTTGTAACTTCTCTCTCAACATTGATTATCTGAGCCTAACATCAGCTAGGTCATTTCCCATCTGAACAAGTTTCTCCTCCATTAGCCCCACATCCTCAACATTTATGGATTTGGAAATTTTCATCCACCCGTGGGTGCATCCCCTCTCTTCATCTACCTCATAAAAGAGAGGGATTTAGAGCTTCTCAAGGATTAATCTCCCTCCCTCAATGAACTTTTAGTAGGAGCTCAAACTAGGCTATGGGGTAGGCTCTTGGAATTTTGTGATGTACTTTTGGAAATTTTTTGGAGAGGCTTCTTCCTCTTGTGTTGTTGTTTTACAACTTATGCCTCCTCTTTTGTCTCTTTTCCTCCAATTTGGGCACTCTTCCCCTCTATTGGTGCCTTCTTTCATTCCCCTTGTTCATTATGTTCTTCCTATAGTAATTTATGTTCTTCATGTAGCATACTCTGTGTTTCATGTAACACACTCTGTTTTTCCTGTAGCATCTCTTTTTCTTCTCCTTAGAGTTCTGTGGGTACTTCTGATTGTTTTAAGGATGTTAATCTAGTAGAGTTCCTTCTTGCATAGGTCATGGGTGTCTTGGATTTGGTCTTTGGGGAAGTAATTTCTTCAATTTTCCTTCCTCTGGTCCTATCTCTTCCTTCTTGCTAGGGGACTCTCCAATGGTAATGGGGACCTCTATTAGAGTTTGAGGCCTTCCTTGTTTCACCATGGTTCTCTTTTTAGTCTTAAAATACATAGGATTATACCTTTTAATTTTCTTGTTTGGTTTCACAAGGGTGCTTAAAGTGGCTAAGGTGGAAGCCACCTCATCCTTAGTGTTTCCTGGTGACAAACTAGTTTGTTGAGGAGAGATTTCAGTGGTATTTTTGGGGATCAAAGCCTTATGTTCTACTTATTTCTCTTCTTCCTCCTCATCACGTTTCCTCTCTTCCTCTGCATCCTCTGTTTTTCCTTCCTTTGTCTACGTCTCTTCTTCCTCTTTCTTCTCATTCTCTTCCTCCTCTATTCTAGTATCCCTATCTCCAAGGCTAGAGGTAGGGGTATCTTTAGGAGTGATATTTTGGGTCCCTATTAGATTCTCCCTGTCCATGTCAATGAAACTCAGTGATAATATGGGAATTATGAGCTTGTTTAGGGCATCCTCCACTATTATTTTAATCAAGACATGGTGAGCCAGGTGTTGATGCTTTCCTTCTCTAACCCTTTGGCTCATGACTCTGATGGGGTGGAGGAGGAAGTATGGTATTTTCAATATTTGTTCCAAAGGTGAATCCTCCTTAAATATAAGCTTGTGTAACAATCTGAAATGGTAGTCACAAGCAACACTCAATCTTCCTTCATAAGAAATGTATTTTAGGGTGCGGTAAGCTACCTCGTCCCATGGATAAGGTAAAATTTCCCTTCTCACCCTATTTTTGTCTTCTATGCGCTTCTCCTTGGCCAAAAAGAAGTTTTTCTTGGTAGTGGCACTAGTGACGCTATATTCTCTATTCCACTTGATTCCTAGGGGTAGTGTTGTTTTTTTTTTATCAATTCAGGTGTTATGGTTATGGCTAGTCCCCTTACCATAGTAGTGGCACTAACAGCTACTTGAGAGTGTAGATCCATTGAAAATTCTCAAGATATCTCATCATCATATACCATTAGGAGCTCAATGAAACCCAACCATTGATGCCTCATAAAAATTTCTACTACAGGAGGGTGTAATTGAATTATCTTTGTATCTATAGGTTCTCTTCTATTAAACCCTCCCCCCATTTCTCTTTGTTGTGTCTGACTTGGGTTCAACAGGTTTTATTCTATGTCCTTAGTGTCAAGTTTACTAGTGGTGGGCGGTTATAAGACTCTTAACACTTAAAAATGAATGTCTTATCCCCTACATCTTCACAAAACTTCCTCAATTACTTCAATTATGACATTACTGCATGCAGAATGTTATGGCGATTTTTTGTGAAATTGATGGAGGTGATGGTAACTTACCTCTGTAAACAGGTGTTCTGGAATGGAGAATGGTGTTTTATTTTGTAATTGGCCCTTTTGGTGGCTTGCATGCCTCTTCTCAGCACCATGTAGCACTCTTTGAAGCTTCATGTGGCAATTGCAGGTTTTCCTGTAGCACTTCCTACGGGCACAACTGACCGATGATAAAACCTCCTTTGTGGCTTACCAACTTCATCCTCTGCCTATATGTTTTTTAAATGAGCATAGATGCAAGTGGAAGTGAGCTGAGGTACGTAATATTTCATTTTGAGTGGGCTTGGATTTTTGTGCTAAGGTGTCCCTCGCCTAAGATTTCCTCATTTGGACCGTTCGAAGTGATCATTCCCTCCTGCCTCATAATCAAATCCCACTCCTAGTGATCTCATTACCACTGATGTGACAGCTCCACATTGTATGTCAAATCTACCAGGCTCTTTTATTTTGACTATCGAAGGTTTCCAAGTTAGATGGCCACCTTTTAGCTTATTAAACCTCCTCTCCTCAACATTAATTCATTTATCCAAATATTCATAGCGATAGTGTGAGAGAGTCATACATGAGCCTTAACTTGTTTCCAAATGGTTGCAGGGTCCTGAATGTAGAGAGTTGGAGCACTGGAGAAATCAACACAGGATTTTCCTTTATTATTTAATTTGTGTTGTGTATAATTTCTTGTTTGAGGTGATTACTGTGTTTGTTTGATGTGTTTTTTCAAGTACCTCGTGGAGGCTTCAAGCTGATGTTAATGATGTAGAATCCTCCTTGGAATTTTATGGTTGCCTTGAGGATAAAATATTCAACCTTTCTCTACTAATATGACTATGCCAAGCCATAGTCGGATTATTCTTGTGTTTGCACATGCATGTTAAAGGAAGAGATCATCTTCCTATAACATTCCCCTTTTTATAGATTCTGGAGCTCGAATTGATAGAAAGTGGTGAGGGAATGGTGTGGCAAGGTTGGAGGTGGTATTACGGTGCTAAGGTACTTGTGTGGTTTAGGATAAAAATGAAAGGAAAGGCCCTGTGTTTCTGAAAAAAAATAGTTTGTACCATAGTGGTAGGAAAGAGGGTTAGAGAAGGGAATCTCCATGCATGGGATGGTATGGTGATGAGGGGTGGTAGGCATAGGTAGGGTGACCCTTTTTATGCTTTTTCTTAGGATCATAGAGTCTTGGATGACTAATTGTAGCCTTGGAATTTCTTCCTGTAGGTGTTCAGGATTTCTTGTAGTACTACAGGATTTCCTGTAGCACTATAGGATTTCCTGTAGCACTACAGGATTTCGTATGGCTTTCCAAGACATTTTGTATCAGTAAAGAGACAAGATGAGATTTTCGGTTTTTTTCTCATAGGATGGTGCAATTTGATGGTGGGATGAGTGATGGAGTTGGACATGGAGTGAATAGATAGAGGAGAGGAAGGGAGATAGAGGAATGTTGCACCTTTGTCCATAATATTCTATTGTTCATCATCCTGTAAAATAGAAACAGGTTATTTTCCTTGGTGTTGTTAGTGTATTAATGTTTAGTGATAAAATATACTCTTTTAGGTTTACTTGATAGTGGTCCTAGGTCAAAATTTTATGTTTTCAAACCAATTATCAAATAAAATTTCGTTCACTGAATGTTGTCTAGGCCTGAAATGCTACTCCCTTCACCCATTCAAGGTCATCATCATTTCAACGTCATGTCATCCATCAATCTCCTAGGGTCATAGATCAGTCAACATACCTCCATATAGGTTATGGTCTAGGTCTCATTTTTTTCTCCACCACAATATCCAATCATGTCATGAAAGAAAGAAAAAAAGAGTCATTTTCACCATACAAATCATCCTCATTGGGATTTAGAAAATATAGGAAAATAAAGTAAAGGCAATTTGTCTTTTCTCAAATAAGTATGCTACATAGTCAAAAGAACTTCTCTCTCATGCTCACAACTCTCCACAGCCATCCAAATATTGGAAGTTTGCTAAAAAATTTCCTTAAATCTCCAAGAAACCATCAGAAGGGTCAAGTCACCATTGCACAAGTTTAGAGGCTTCCAAGTCAGTAA
Organism: Pinus albicaulis; assembly: GCA_034641835.2. NCBI lineage: Eukaryota > Viridiplantae > Streptophyta > Pinopsida > Pinales > Pinaceae > Pinus > Pinus albicaulis. The sequence goes on along the minus strand of CM076572.1, from coordinate 680,669,061 downwards.
GTGATCATCCCTCACCTTTCATTCAGCTAAATTTCTTCAGCAAAGGGTGGATTCCCTCTTCTAGGGTTTTCAAACTAAATTTTTTGTTTCATTTATGTTTAGCTTGCTTCATAAAGAAAACCCTAGTTTCATCATCTAGTAACCTTCACACATCACTCTTATACCTTACCAAGTCACTACATATCACGCATACCTCTATTAACTATCATTTTCACTCAAACCCTAGTTCTCACTACGCTTTTGCAGAGAATCTAAGTCAAATATGTGTCTAGGCACTTTCGTTTTATTTCCCTTATCCATTTCAAAAAATTCCACCTATACTGCGTTCCTAACACACTACCCTATCTCCCCTAATTTTTTCATATTTTTCCCTAACACTTATTCCCTTCATTTCCCTCCCTAAACTTGTGCCCCATTTTCCCCTGTTTTCCTAGTTTTCACCCTTCTTTTCCTTCATATCAAGCTAGGGTTTATTTTTTATGACAAATGTCATGGAAGGTGAGAAAATAAAGGCCCATAAGGGAGGTAATCATTTCACGTTTGAGCCAACTCATACCCATGGCATCATTTTTATAGTTTTGTGATCAAGCTAGGGTTTACATTATACACAGGGACAGTCCTACTTCAAATTTAATTTATGAAGTAAAGAAGATGAATTTGAAAAAAGTGAAAGAGGTTTTGTAAATAATAGACAAAAGAACAAAAACCTTCTTCAGTTTATACACAGGTGTTATGATTTGAGATAAATTCCCAAAATACGGTTACTCAAAGTCATTATTTTCACTTTTGGACAGGTTGTCTTCAATTCAATTTTTCAGGGCATTGGAGCAGGGGTTTGTAGTGCTTGATGACTCCACTGTGTAGCATACATCCTAATATTTCCAACCATACCACTTTCAGACCAAAAATCCTCTTGGAAGGCCTCCAAACTTCATCTCAAAGTGGCACAACGCTTCTGTTGTGTGCACTATGCTTTTGCAAATTTTAGCGACCAACTTCAAACTTGGATTCTGAACAAATGGGAAGTCATTTGAAAAAATGGAGGATGTTTATGTTCATAACATGCCAAAGAACAAAAACCTCTCTGATATTCAAAAAAATCGTTATGGTTAGATAGATAGTGATCCATATTTAATTGTTTTTAGAAAATTCTGGATTTTTGGCAATTTTGACCATTTTAGTTTTACAGAAGTGTAGCGCAGCGATGCGACGCTTTTTCTCAGAGCCTAAAAATGAAGTATTTTCTACATGTTTAGATTTATTTTTATTCCTACATCACAGATATGGTATCAGTTTGGCATGTCACCCTCCATTTTTGAAGAAAAATCCAAAAAATAGCACTTTTTCATGTGTCTGCCACTCACTTTGCCTCTGCGCGACGCTTCTAGAGTGAGGTTGGGGGAATGAGTTTTTTAAGGCATTCCATGGGGTATTTTATCAGTTTTAAGGATGTAATGGAAAGAGGATACACAAGGATACCTATCCTAACTTTCATTTTGTAAATGTATTCCTAAAATTCAGTCAAATTTAGCTCCAAATTGGTGTGACACTTTTGCTGGGAGGTGCGACGCTTCTGCTAACTGGTGTGACGCTTCTGTCTTGGATTCCTTTTGGACCGCTGTCAAGCCAGAATGATCCAAATTTCAAGGTTTAAGTTATCCTATGAGGTGTATTTTGGATAAGAGAGTTTTTTTTTTTGCCTCTCATTGTTGAGGAATCATTAAATTAATCAAGGAGACAAACACTCCTAGATATTAGCTAAATTTGGGGGGATTGTTTCTAACTTCCCTAGAAACTAGTAAATGACTCATAGGATGCATTTATGAAGTGTTTTGGATCATATTTCAACCCAATGAGGTATAATCTTCTCTATTTTATATATTTACTCCAAACTCAAGTCTTTTTAGAGATTGGATAGTTATTATTTGCAGTGTGGAGCTATTGTACAAACTTTTTCATTGAAATCAAAGACATGTTGCAGCTATAATATTGGGACTCCAATGGTATGCTTTCGTGCATTGATTTTTCTTTGTAACCACATCAATTTGAATGTTATGTTATATTTCCATCACATGTGTGCTTCTTTATGTTAATATTATGAGTCTATGAACATAAATCTTTCTTTCCATCTCTGTTTTATAATATTTTCATGAATGTGTTTCTACTCTTCTAATGAATGAATTCATTTAACATGATCATTCTGACCCTATATTTTCAAACCCTATACACAATGACAATTAATTATGTTCCTAATTTTACCTACCTGCTCTCATCCTTGTCTCTGCAACTTAACCTTTGAAATTGGGCCTAAAACCTAGAGCTTTTTCCTTGACTATCATTCCTATCCAGCAAAAAATAAAAACAAACAAAACCCTAATTTACTGAATCTTTATGGCTAGCCTAAGACCATTACATATCTAGTCATCTCATTGGTTGTAAAAGTGACATTGAGAGATCCCTCTATGTTTTTGTTAGGGCTGGCAACCCGACCTAAAGGTTGTTTTGATGTTACCTCCTTCAGTTCCATTCTCAGCCTTGGGAAATGGGGGTAGTGATAACATTTTTCATGCCACTTTTAGGGAGAAAAGGTTAAATCTCTCCCGGGAAATAAAAAAAATATTAGCTTTGATTACTGATGGTGAACAGTGGCTAGGCACAAGAAGGTTGTGCATCTTTCACCTAGTGACTCTAGTGTCGAAGAATCCAAATGTTCAGAGTTTTCATGGCGACTCCACTATTCAAAAACCAGTAGCTTGAATAACTTTTTGGCGACTTCGCTATTTTCAAAATGGATTCAAATTCTAGAAGATATGCCCCTATGAATCATGCTCACAATCCTAGTTTTCCAAATCGAATTTTAATATCCCCAAATGGAAAAATAACAGTAATACAAGCAATAATAGACTAAAAATACGAAAATAAGGAAAACACCATTAAAACACAGAATTTGGAGCCAAAATAATTGCTGAGTAATTTTATTAATATGCTGGGAAAGAGTACAAATGAGGTGTTGAAAATATTTAACTTGGGCTTGCTCAAGGTAGGCTGAAGGACAACTCAAACCCAAGCAAAAACTTTCGCTGAAAGTGCCTCTGTGTGGCTTAGTCTCCATGATGTATAGCCTAGAAATGTTATTTTTGGCTGACTTCAGACCACTAGTTGGGCTGCTTCCTCTGCTCATAAAATTATGGGCTTTTAATTCCTGACTTTACTCACCAAACCCACAAAAACACGTGAAGGACTTGGCCATATGTTGACCCCAGAATTTCGGCTCAATTCCCTTAGCTCCTCTAGTTGTTGGTTGTGTTAGGATCTTTTTTTGAAGCCTTAAACCTACCCAGAAAGGGTTCACCCTAATATTGACTTCATAATTTGGCCCTCTTGGGCTTGGGTCACTGCGTTGTTGGGTAAATAGAACCTCTAAATGAATCTGCTAGAAAATGCCTTCGAAGAGCTACCAAAATCACTGGTAAGAGGTGGCTAACCTCCCCTCCAAATCTCTTGTTAAAACTCTACTGCTCTCCACACTCCCGACACCCACACCGAACTGAACTACGCAATCATTGTGTAGTCTACTCTACCTTTGCACAGTCCTGAAGGGGAAACGCTCTTCCTTTTTCTACTGCTATGTAATTCCCTCACAAAGATGTAGAACTCCTCTCTTGAGCAAGCACATGAAGTCCCCCGAGGTATACATTGAGATCTTCGCTTGAAGATCTCGTGTGCTAAACAACACTGCATACTTGGCTCTCAGACTTAACCATGCTTCAGTCAAAATTACCAAGAGAAATAATATGAATGAATGAATGCTAAATGAGCCTCCCTTCATCCTTTTATCCATTGAGGCCCAATGTATTCCTTGGGTCCCACCTAGACCTGCGCTACCTTTCCTTAGCCAATCATGTGTTTCCTTCCTCTAGCCAATCTCACGTTTTCCTTTTCATGCCTCTTCTACGCTGCCACCTAAGGCCAACTCGACCCCACCACTAGAGCCTTAATTTTCCCTTATATACTTTAGGAAAATACCTTATTTGGAATAATTATTAATTATGGGTCACCTACCCACTTTATTTCCACCCTAAATTAGTATTTTCCAAAATTAATCAAAATTAATATCCCAATTAGTTGACTGCTAATTTGGGGATATTACAGTCCTCCCCACCAAAAATTGTTTGTCCTCAAGCAATGGTTGAACAATAATCCTCTATATTTGGCACTCCCCACTATCACTGCAAAGTTGTGCCAGGGTCCCAGATGCACCACTAAATCATCCCTGACCTCTGCATCCCCCAGATATGAAGGGATCCATCAATACCCATATCCCAAGCCATCATGTCCAACATGAAGCTCCCCCTGCTCCACTCACCATCCTTTCAAGAACAAGTAGCAGAAGCTCTCTAAACATCATCAGTGAGTAGGGAATCATGATAATGTGGCACTATGCCCAAATCCTCATGAAGTTTCCCTGCCAAGTATTCCATCCCACACACTCCAAGAGTAAACCCTCAAAGATACTGCCTAATCCTTGTAGAGATAGTGTCTCGCTCACATGAGCCACTCCTACTATCATCCCGCTGACCAACCTGCCATATTAATGAGGTCCCCCACTCCATCAGTGACTCGTTAAATCCCAATGGAATATCTACATGATATCCCCATGTAGTATACAACTCACCCCTAGAGGTTATCGAGTTGTGTAGAGTTGTAATGGTTGGGTACCCTGCTAATATTGTAGAGGTGCCACCATGTTTTCCCTACGTCACTCTAACTATTAGATACCCCCCATCGTATGTAGACTATATCCATCTCTCCTAGGGACTTGTGGAAAAAAATCTGTGAAGGCAAAGCTCATCCTACCCAGGCATCTCCATGATGCTGACATCTACCCCTCCACTATTGATCATGATCCTGAGAAACAGCATGATAAGTCTGCCTCCCCATGCAATAGAGGTCTCAATGCTCCCCCACATGTCAAACCCAGGTGGAATGTATCACCATCTGCTCTGTCCCTACTCATCACAAAGTGGAGTGATCCACCTGCCCAACACACCCCTAGATCCCTAACCATACTGTGAGCTCACAATTCCCACTCCCTGCGGGATGTTGCTGCGTAGCACTTCTACCTGCTATAACCCATCTAGCTCTCATCTCTTACCCCTATATTTTATCCCTTGGGTGGACCCCAAGTATCAGGAGTTTTTCCCATGCATTCATACTTGTCCTGCTTCTACCAAATTTTCTAGTGTAATATTCCCAAATCTGGAACAACTCATGAATCATGCATGAAAAACGCATTTCTAGCAAAAAATGAAATAAAATAGTAAAATGGACCCTTGTATCCCATATATTATTCAATATAAATTTTAAATCCAATATTAGAGTTGAAAAAAAGAAAAATATTTGGGTTAAACAGATCTCCCACACCTAGGATTGCCAAAAAGTGCTAAAACCCCAAGACTGCAAAATGTCGGAGTAGCTGCTCAAGGGACTACGCAGTCTAAGAGATTTTTTACACATAAAATGATAGGAGAAAAATATATATACTCATGTATTGATAAATAATACTGAATAACAGATATCTAAGCTCCTTATACAAAATACAAAAGAAACCGGCAAGGGTTTCTTGTCCAAACACTCTGTATACAAATGTGATATTCATAAAATTGTTGAATCATCACTGCAATGTTGAAGAACATGAGTGTAAAAGGCTGAAATATTTCTGATCTGATGTATATCCCTCAAGGTCCTCCTCCCATGAAAGGATGAACCTCTCAATCACAAGGAAACTCAGCAATGGAGCCGCCAAACCATGCAATGAACACTGCCTCCAAAATAACGCATTCGCTAGAAGAAACAACGCTGGGAATGTATCGGAAATGTGTGGTATGATACCAAATATCTGAAATAAGCTCTATAGCTCTACAAACACATCTCTAAAGTGAAGGAAACCTTCCTCCAATGAGAAACTAGCTCAGAATTTGGGATTCCAATCCCTTCCACTGCTGCACCCAGCAACACTACACAATCTCCGGCAAATTTTTGCTGATGAAGATGGTTGTTTGGTCAATTTAGTGTGTCCTAAATTGCTAACATAAATTATCAACCAGGGATTCGTAAGCTGACGAAGTGTGGCGCACTATATGTGCAAGATAACCTATCTCTTACTTTTTGTCGTTTTTGGATTTTATGAAATTCTAAAAGACAAGTATGGTTATGGATATTCAAGGCAATGATGTCCTTTATAATGATTTACCAACTTGAAACTGAAAAAGGAATTTGAAACATACAATGACAAAACTTGAAAGGAAATGAAAATGTGCTACTAAAATGAAAAAGGTGCTGCTAATCTAATAAATCAAAACAGTGAACTAGTGAGCATGAAACCAAATTATTCTTGCTGCTGTCTAAACACAAAAAAAACTATGCTGAAAGAAATCCAAAAGTTGTAATAAAGTAAATCTAAATCAAATTACATCAACTTGTCTTCTGATCCCTCATCATTAGTCCAGCTATGATTTTCGGAAGTAACCATAAACAATTTGAGTAATTGATATCTAACTTGCAGAAAGTAAACTAATATCAAACCACACATTCATAATTCAATCCCTCACCATCAGTCCAGCTGTGGCTTTCGGAGGTAACTGAAGATGTCATGCACAATTTAATATTTCTAACTTGCAGAAAGGAAAGTAATATCAAACTACACATTCATAATTAAATCCCTCACCTTGATCCAGTAGCTTTCGGGCATAGCCCAAGAAAGATATTGTAGGCAGTTTAATATGTCTAAGTGTGAAAGGAAACTAATGTCAAACTACACATTTCATAATACAATCCCTCACCATCAGTCCAGCTGTGGCTTTCGGAGGTAATTGAAAATGACATGAGCAATTTAATATATCTAAATCTAACTACTGAAGCAAATGTGCAAGACTGAAATAAACAAAGCAGTACTGAAATTAAACAAAAACTAAGAAAAAAAATAAATTAATAGCAGAACAATATTGATTCCATGTCATTAGTCAAAAGATATGCAAATGCCCGGGCTGCCATGAAAAATTATGCTAAAAGCTATGATTTCAAAAAGCAATCTAAGTAAGGAAATATGACAAAACAGAATTGAAAACAACTTATCTAGAAAACATGTAAAAGCCTCCTTGGATAGCAGGGGCCCTCTGCTACCAATTTGGTGAAGTCCTTCAGCTCCTTAAAATTGTAATCAAAACACCATCAAAGAACTGAATTTCTCTATTAAAAAGAACTCACAAATCTACATCCCATTCCATCTTGAACTTAGTTACAAATCTACTTTCTCATTACTTTCTCATTACCTATGATAGGAGAAAGCTTCTCCTATTTATACAAAATATGAGGAGACATCTCATTAATGGGAGTCCATGAATCTCTCCCTCCATCTCTAGAGTTACAATCAAAATAGAAAATGATAAGACACATGTCTTTCTAGAGTTTCAACACAACTTGAGGAATGAGACACATATCCTCTTAGAGTTTCAATACAACAAGGAAGTGAGACACATATCCTCTTGAACCCATAATCTTCTCCAACCAAATTCGAATTTGGCCTTCGAGTGCCACATAAGGGTCTTCTAGAAGTCTCATTTTGACCTACACATGTCACAAAACTCATAACACATATATAGATATATGAAACTATGTTAATTTTCTAATTTCTAATCATAAATTCACTTAAAATACATAAAATAAATAACTTTGGAAAACAAGGATCATAACCCATATATTTATGAAAATGGTTACTTGATGTAGGGTTTTATGTCAAAATGGCTATGAAATAAGAGCTAAATGGTTATGACATAATGGAAATATGTATGAATATGGAGAACATTTTTTAGACTCAACATACCCCCCAACTGAAGTTGTTGCATGTCCTCATGCAACCATTGCAATGATTCATTTGTCCATGAGTTGATCTTTTATGAGTTTTGACTCATATAGATTCATTCCAAACTTTGCTTTTTGATTTTTCCTTTTTGGAAAAGTATAATACATTTGATTGCAACTTCTTCTTCTTCTTCTTCTTCTTTTTTTTTCATTGGTTGGTTCTTGTGTGACAACCATTTTTTTTCCTTTTTTTTTTTTTTTTTGAAGCATTGGTTCTTGTGTAACAATGATTTATTTTATTTGTTGCATCAAAGTTCATGAAAACATTTAGAATCAATTTCTTCATCAATGAATTAATCATTTGCAAGGCATATAATCTTTTGGATCATGTTGCAACAATATTTGGTTGGGAAGTATATGTAGGTGGAAATGAAATGAAAATGTGTGATAGTGTATGACATGTGGATATGAAATGATGTCCCTTCCCCCCCCCAACTAAAGATATGACAATGTGGAAAAAAGAGTGAGGATTTTTCCAAAGTCACAATTTTAGCATTCTAATGAATTACATGACTAAAAATTAGAAAACAACATACCTTCACTTACCTTAAATGTGGATGAGTTGTGCATGTGTGGTGGCTGCAAAATTCTGATCATATTCTTCTTCAAGTGGCTGAACAAGAGGAGTCATGGATAAAGAAATAATATGACTTTTTATTGCTCCTACTAAAACTTGTTGAATCTTCTCCAAAATGCTGAAAATAATAGTCTTCATGTCTTCAAAACTCATTGGCACAATTCCTACTATGTGAAAAGATGTTCTGATGTCGAACATAGTAGGAAATTGTTGACTTAGTGGCCATTAATGGATGTCACTAGTCAACACGAGAACTCTCACCATTGATGACAATGAGAGTCAAGATGCCCAAACACATCTTGCTAGGTACGAATGATTTTGCTGATGTCGAGTCACCTAGAAGATCTGACGAACAAAGGACATTAATGTATTCCCATTGTTTGTCAGCATGAGAACTTTCCATTAAGGCATGCAAGCCTCAAGGTGTTTTTACAAAGAACTTAGACTCAAAGGACTATGGACTCAATAGTTTGCATTGAAGCAGGGCTTATTTGCGGAATGAAAATGACAAGAAATGGAAAATGAAAATGGAAGATGGCAATGGAAAGTAGAAATAACAATGGGCAATAAGCATGTGAATGAGCCTCTTGCTTTTATTTGTGGGTTATGAATGGACAAAAAGAAATGGAAATTGGATGTGAATGTAAATGAAAAATATGAAGTGAAATGAGGTGAATGGTTTATTATGAGGTATGGATGTGATGGAGACAATAGTATCTGAAAATTTTTCAAGTGTTTGGATCTGATTTTGCATCAGCATATTTCCTCCTCTTTGTTGTTGATCATCCTCTTATGAAACAAATTGGTCTCTTAAAGAGACACCATTCTCTTGTAGTCATTTGTCCTTCCTCCTGGAACCTGCAAAAAAAACTAATACTTCTTCTGCAATGGAATGTAAGATTATCAAAGGGAGAGAGGTGATCAATCTCTCTAGTTATGATATTTACACACACAACTAAGAATTTGTATTAATGAAACAAGTTCTCAAAGGAAAAATCAAAGGAATTTATACATGTTTTGGAATTAGTGCCTTAAGTTGAATGTAGCTTCTTTTCAGCAATTTATTTCATTATTTACCATTTCAAACTCTAATTATGAATTTCTCATTGTATAGATCTTGTTGAGACCTTTCCAACGATACTTAAATCATCAAAATCTGATTTTGTATGAGAAAGTTATGCTGATTTGAACAATGAGGTTTTAAATTTGCGTAGTGGAGAAGCAATTTGCAGAATTGGACTTCGAAATTTGCGAAGTGGAGAGCGGTACAGCGAGGAATTGGACTTTAAAATTTGCGGAATGTCGACGGTTTCGTAGCCTAAAATCTTGAATAAAAAATTAGCCATTCATCCTTCATCATCAGTCCAAAATTAATCAAGACATTGAAAAAAGTGAGCAAATAACTTATTCATTTCATTGATTCAAAATTATTGATTTTTTTTTTTTTTTTTAAACAAAAGAAATGCAATTTTTTTTAAAGTTTCAACAAATGATGCTAAATAAAGCAAACTCAGATACATTGACCAATCGTGACCTTGCAATGACCATAGAATGGTAAGTGAAGATCACATAAGATGAAAAATAATATATTGGTAAGCATTGAAGAACATAAAAGGCATGATTGCTATTTCAAAATAATCTTTCATCTTTTCAAAATTTATTTTTGTATCTGTTTGATCCTTGAGGAATATCACAATCAGTAACCGTTCAGGACCACCCCCCTCAGTTGAAATTCCAATTGCAGCAGTTGCCATTACAGACACGTTCAATCTCAATTGAGCTTACCTTTATGCTACTAAGGTTCATTGTGCCATCTGCACGACCATGTGCTTGATAATATCCTCCTGTAGTTTGCTCAATTCATCCCCATGCCCTCTTAATGTCTTTCCATAGTGATGTGGCATCTCTTTGAAATAAACATCATAATGGTTGGTGTTTAATAATGTCATTGAAGCACCAAAAATTGCTGGGCAGATGATAAAGGAGATGTGAAATCCAACATTCAGAAAACAAAATTGAATTAAATTCAAAAATGAGTGGAATGTGCATTGAATGCCATGATAAGAGTTTGATTTTGATTAGAATTCATCTTCCTAGAAATCAGGAAACCGAATTATCAATGCAGAGTGCCGTTTTCAAATTCTTCACTCAGGAAAAATCGTTTTTCCTCACGCGGCAGGCAAAAATGGCCTTCAAAGAACCGAGAATTTCTCCCAGACCGCCACGAATTTCTTAAAAAGGTTTCTGGGTTATCTAATTGACCATGTTGGCGAAAAAACCCATGTTTTATTTTTTCTAAATTCATCTCCAATCGATCAGAAAACGTGTTTGAAAATGACGTGTCAATAACAGTTTGCGTTTTTCTGGGTTCTGCCTCAGCAACAAAAATCGTTTTCTTCAGAACGTGGTTCAAAATTGTGTTTCATGTGCATCTTTTTTTCATCCCTGGACTGTTCAGAATCACAATCTTCCTTTTCATCTACAGGAATGGACAGAAAAATGCTCTGTCATTGCTATTTGACAGCGTATTACAGTGAACAGTATACCAAGAAGGCCGCTCTTTCATTTGTACAATCGCAGGTCTGCTGCTATGATTAGAATCAAAATATTCACCTGGATTGCTGGTTCAAAATTTACAGCAGTGCCATAAGCAGCAGGCATCAAATTGCTCATCTCTGAATGATTGTGACTACAGAACTCACAAGAGCACGATTTCTGCAAAAATTGTTATTCTCAAAAAACTAGACTGTGCATGCATTTGAATTGTTTTGAAATGGGGCGTTAGGTTTGAATTGAATTGTTTTGCATGCATTTGAATTGTCATATCTGATTTGAGTCTTTGAATAGATGGAGTTACGAGCCTGTGCAAAGGTTCTCAACGTGGAGAAACTGTGGTGTTTTGTTTTATTAAAAAAAATGCCATGGCTATTTCATGGATTTTTGTTTATTGATTTGATTTGTTGTTGTTTTGTTTTTGTTATTTTTTTTTTATTTGTTTTGTTAATAAAACTATATATGTTATATTTCAAGAATTAAAAATATACATATATGTTTTACTAAACAAAATGATTATTTTTTTTTTTTAAATTGTTTTGTTAATAAAATTACACATGTTAAATTTTGGAAAATTAAAAATATACATATGTAATTTACTAAACAAAAACAATTTATTGATTTTTTTTTTTTAAATGATTTGTTATTAAAATTATATATATATTTTCAAAAATAAAAAATATACATATATATCTTAGTAACAAAACAATTTAATTTTTTTTTTTCATTTTTTTTTTAATTGATTTGTTTAATAAAATTATATATGTTATATTTTCAAAAATTTAAAAATACACATATATATTCATTAAACAAAACAATTTATTGAAATCAAAAATTTTCATGAAAACAATTTTTTTTTTAAATTGTTGAATCAATTGAAATGATGAAGTTTTATTGTCTCCTTTTTTTTTTTTTCACATAACAATTCTTTTTCTGATCCTCCAGATCACACAAAGTGCAAGAGGAGAGCATACTCAAGAATTATTAATTTTTTTTACATAACAATCATTTTTCTGATCCTCCAGATCACACAAAGTGCAGGAGGAGAGCATACTCAAGAATTATTAATTTTTTTTTTAGATGTAAGAAATAAGGCTACCTAGTTACACTTCCCCGGCAACGGCGCCAAAATGTTTGGTCAATTTAGTGTGTCCTAAATTGCTAACATAAATTATCAACCAGGGATTCGTAAGCTGACGAAGTGTGGCGCACTATATGTGCAAGATACCCTATCTCTTACTTTTTGTCGTTTTTGGATTTTTATGAAATTCTAAAAGACAAGTATGGTTATGGATATTCAAGGCAATGATGTCCTTTATAATGATTTACCAACTTGAAAATGAAAAAGGAATTTGAAACATACAATGACAAAACTTGAAAGGAAATGAAAATGTGCTACTGAAATGAAAAAGGTGCTGCTAATCTAATAAATCAAAACAGTGAACTAGTGAGCATGAAACCAAACTATTCTTGCTGCTGTCTAAACACAAAAGAAACTATGCTGAAAGAAATCCAAAAGTTGTAATAAAGTAAATCTAAATCAAATTACATCAACTTGTCTTCTGATCCCTCATCATTAGTCCAGCTATGATTTTCGGAAGTAACCATAAACAACTTGAGTAACTGATATCTAACTTGCAGAAAGTGAACTAATATCAAACTACACTCCATAATTCAATCCCTCACCATCAGTCCAGCTGTGGCTTTCGGAGGCAACTGAAGATGTTATGAGCAATTTAATATATCTAACTTGCAGAAAGAAAACTAATATCAAACTACACATTTCATAATACAATCCCTCACCATCAGTCCAGCTGTGGCTTTCGGAGGCAACTGAAGATGTTATGAGTAGTTTAATATATCTAAATTTGCAGAAAGGAAACTAATACCAAACTACACATTTCATAATACAATCCCTCACCATCAGTCCAGCTGTGGCTTTCGGAGGCAACTGAAGATGTTATGAGCAGTTTAATATATCTAAATTTGCAGAAAAGAAACTAATATCAAACTACACATTTCATAATACAATCCCTCACCATCAGTCCAGCTGTGGCTTTCGGAGGTAACTGAAAATGACATGAGCAATTTAATATATCTAAATCTAACTACTGAAGCAAATGTGCAAAACTGAAATAAACAAAGCAATACTGGAATTAAACAAAAACTAAGAAAAAAATAAATTTACAACAGAACAATATTGATTCCATGTCATTAGTCAAAAGATATGCAAATGCCCGGGCTGCCATGAAAAATTATGCTAAAAGCTATGATTTCAGAAAGCAATCTAAGTAAGGAAATATGACAAAACAGAATTGAAAGCAACTTATCTATAAAACATGTAAAAGCCTCCTTGGATAGCAGGGGCCCTCTGCTACCAATTTGGTGAAGTCCTTCAGCTCCTTAAAATTGTAATCAAAACACCATCAAAGAACTGAATTTCTCTATTAAAAAGAACTCACAAATCTACATCCCATTCCATCTTGAACTTAGTTACAAATCTACTTTCTCATTACTTTCTCATTACCTTCTCATTACCTATGATAGGAGAAAGCTTCTCCTATTTATACAAAATATGAGGAGACATCTCATTAATGGGAGTCCATGAATCTCTCCCTCCATCTCTAGAGTTACAATCAAAATAGGAAATGATAAGACACATGTATTTCTAGAGTTTCAACACAACTAAGAGATGAGACACATATCCTCTTAGAGTTTCAATACAACAAGGAAGTGAGACACATATCCTCTTGATCCCATAATCTTCTCCAACCAAATTCGAATTTGGCCTTAGAGTGCCACATAAGGGTCTTCTAGAAGTCTCCTTTTGACCTACACATGTCACAAAACTCATAACACATATAGATATATGAAACTATGTTAATTTTCTAGTTTCTAATCATAAATTCACTTAAAATACATAAAATAAATAACTTTGAAAAACAAGGATCCTAACCCATATATTTATGAAAATGGTTACTTGATGTAGGGTTTTAGGTCAAATGGCTATGAAATAAGAGCTAAATGGTTATGACATAATGGAAATATGTATGAATATGGAGAACATTTTTGAGACTCAACAATGGTTGAAGCTTGGCCTGAAAACATAATTTGGAATGGTGAATTAAAACTCTCCCAATGAGGCTTCTCAAAGGAAAGAGGTGGGATTCCCGCCTGGGAACACCCAGTGCTAAACAGCACTGCAGCTTTGCTAAGCAGCAAATCAGCAACAATTCTTGGCAGGCAAGAATAATAATATAGAAAATAATGAATAATGCTGCCATCCTCTTCCTTATATAAGACATGAGTTTTCTTACCCTTGGCCCCACTCAATTAGGTTACTTCTAACCCAAGTTACATCTCCCTCCAAAATTGCGTTATTCATCCTTGGATTCTTCCTCCACTAAAACTGCATTGTTGACTTAGTCAAAGAAGCTTGAATTTAACCCTGTTCACACATAGAGGTGTCTTATTGAGCTAGAACGAGTGTCCCCTTTCACATTTGGAGTATTTATTCCTCCTTAAGATACTTATGGGCTTTTCTTCCCATTTATTCACCGACTAGAGCTGCTGCTAACTCTAATGTTCCATTTAGCTTGGAGGATAAAATTTTGGAACATTACAGTCCTCCCCTCCAAAATATTTGCTTGTCCTCAAGAAAATTCATAAGTAGAACAAAATCTCTCCCCTCTTCCTCATGTGGCCTCCATCAATAGCCTCCATCACTGCATCAAGAGATTCTGCAAATATACCGTCATCCAATGCTTCCTCCCAAGTGTGCAAAACCAAAGTGTTTGCATCAATCAAAGGTGGAAAGTGTGAATGGAAACCTGCTAGTTGTCTCATGGCCTCCAAAAAATAGGAGTGATGATCAACATGGTGAATGAGTGCCTCCCTCACCCATGCTATCATCCAAATGAAGTGAGCCACCCTCCAACATGGTAACTCATGAAAAGTCTCCTCCACCTTGTGCTCCTGAAATGTAGGTGGGCTGAATGAATGTACATGATAGGCAAGAGGGCCTATCCCATGTTTTCCTTCTCTCCACTCAAGGTAAGTGTAGAGGGCATGTTGATCTTGGGCTGAAACATGATGGCCCTCCAATGACAAGAAGAAGATTTAGCCTCCAAGGACTCTTCCTCCAAAATCATGAGACATGCCAACCCAAACCATTCCATTCAAGATGAATGGCACATCATCACCACATGGAATCCAAATCAAAAAATGGCTGAAGGTTATGTGCAATTTTGGATGATACATATGGTCTCTCTAGTGGATACAGTGCAGTTCTTTCCACTGATGTTGTAGAGCATCAAGTGGCAAGTTGTTTTCCCAAGAATTTGCAGCTATGCATGTTAGCTCATCTACTATGAAGTATTAAGCTACAAGATACACCATTTGTGCACAATCAAAGCAATACAACCTTTCCCAAGGTCATGTAAATATGGTTCATCAACATCACAAGATTTGGCCCTAAAGTGACCATGAAACCCATAAATAATATTGCTCTCATATGGAGCAATGCACTATTTACATATGGTGAGAAAGTAAAAATACTCAATAGAGTAATCAACAAGCACATCAATGTCTTTCTTACCATGCATCATGTGGGAGCTGAAAGTGAGGTCCATGTATAAGTTCCCCCATGTGGATCCCCTCATAAAGATCTGCAAGAAGGAAGGATACATATACTCCTTGGAACACTCCATCAATAAGAACACTCTCCCATGTTTCAGCATTGTAGGCCTTAGAAATAAGGCTCCATGACTCATCCCTTTGACATTCCACATGCCAAAGCCATCCACCATCATGCTGCTATGTGAGAAGATCATCTTCCAACATGGAAGTCTCTCATGATCCTCCAATACTGAAGGGTAGCCTCCTTGCACCATGAATGTGCCTTTCTTCTCTTCATAAATATCATGAAAAGTATGGGAAGAATTTTTCCCATACTCTCTCAAGTGCAACCATAACAACAACAAATTTTGTTGCTACTTCATCTCTCCCTCATACAAGCCATAGAGTAAGATCATGAAGGTCAACTTGTATGATGCCCCATACCAACAAGTCTTCTGCTGCTCTATCATATGGGTGCCATGCCATCCAATTGGTTTTTCTCTCCATACAAACATTCCCTTGTACAAAAACACATCAGCAATAAATGGAAGCAAGATACAATAAAAACAAGTTTCCAAATGTCAACCGGAAAGTTAATCATGGTCCCTCTCATGGAACCAGCACAGTGCATCCTTAGCCTGCATCAAAATAATAAATAACAAGTGTTTTTCCAGCCACTTGTTTGCTACCATATTCATCTCATACTATGAAAACATGAAGTTACAATATGGTGTCATTGGTGCACACCAAGATACATATGGCTTCCCCCACAGCTCATCAAAAAGATAGCCAATATCAATGCTACAAGTAGCTGCAAGAACATTATCATACAATATGCAAGAAGAAGAAACTCCTCTTGATACATCATGCTACTCAAATAAGGAAAATAAGTACAATACAAACTGTAAAATGATGCCTCCTCCATCATGTACTTGAGGTATTGAGCTGAAATGGCTCCACTGGAAATTCTCCCTCACTCCCAATGAGTAGGAAGGTGGTTGCGACATCATCTCTATCACCATCTAGGCTATGCATCTCTCCATATGCTGATATATGTCCTGCTGGATGCGCTCCCAAGTGAACTCCTCCATCAAATGGAAATATGCATCTAATTGCATAGAAGAGAAGTCCTCATGTGCTACATGTAGCAACTTCTCCTTGAGACTAGAAGATCTAGTCAAGAAGATCCTGCCATAGGAATAGATGACCACATCATCCACCATGTATCTGTCATCTCCATTCGGGTCATCAAGAATCGTGCATGCACCAATATCCTTGGAGTACTCTACCAAGAGCTGAGATCTCCAGTAAGGATCAATCCTCCTCAATGACAACACTGGTGATCTGGCATGTGAAGCTCTCCTCATGTTGCTTCCTGCTAATTTGACATCCCCCATGCCAAGGTCTTCCTCCAAACTCTTCACCTCTCCAAAATCCAAGAGTGGTGAACCCAAATACAAGATATCTCTCATCAACTGTAGATCTGTTGGCCTCCCTGGTGGAATGCCTCTATGTAGTGATACATCAATGTCAAGAGTATACTTTACATATGATTGGGAAACCTTGCCCCTGCTTTTACAGCGCAAATAATTCTACCTCTTCCTTGCATTGGCTCTCTGAAATAGAGAAGGGTGTGTGCCTCTCATCAATTGGTGTTGCTCTTCATCCCTTCCTTCTCCTTCCAGCCGCAATGCTGCACAATCATGTTGCTCACTGATTGTGCTTGGACCTCTATGTATGAGATCCTGGGGAAATTCTTGCAAAGATACAAGAATCCCTCTTGTTGGAGCATTTGCTTGATGCAGGAGAATTTGCTCTGAGAAAAACACCTTGTATTTTATCTAAGCTAGGGGGATTCATGTTTTTAAGAAATATTAAATTTCATGTAAATATTAATATTATTTTGAGTGATTAATTAATTATTTGTGAGAAATTGTAAATGTGAGAGAAATTAGTTTCTAGATTATTTAGAATTAATAAGGGAGCCTAAGTTGGAATTAGTTTCTAAGTTTTAGGGATAAGATTCTAGATAATAGGGTTTGTTGAGATATTCTAGTGGTGTTGAGATATTAAGGGGATTGAGCATTTAATTAGTTCATTTTTAAAAATTGTATAAATAGGAGGGGGTTTTTGAGAGAAAAATACATTGATAGTGTGAGTGAGTGTGTGTAGAAAGTGAGAGGTTTTCTACTTAGATGCCTTCGGGCAGTTTGTAAGGGCCACAGATTACGAATATCAGGCCAAAGAGCAAGAGTTGTAAGTCATTGTTTTGTTTCAGATTATATATTGATTGAATTATGCACATTTGGGTATTGGATGATTGAAAAATTAGTTTTGATCTTGATTGGGCCAATGCTATTAAAGTTGTTGGAATTGTTCCCATATTTAAAAAGTTCATAACTTGCTGTATCGATTATTGAATGATCGACTTCATTGGAAGGATATTGCTAACACAAGGGTATATAATTTTTTGTATCAATCACTGGGTGATCGATCTCATATATTAAAATTCAATTGAATTTCATATTGAAGTGGTAGATGCCATTGCTTGATTGGCATTACAGGGATCAGAAAGTGCGTTGAGTACCTATCTGAGAGAGTAAATGAGTCTGCGCAAATAACAAATTCATCTAATTAAATGAATTCAGAGTTGATTTGTTAATTGGGCTATTGGTGAAGTTGAAATTATTAGTTGGATCAGAGGAAATGAATTCTAGTTGAATATAGAATGGAACGCTGGTATTCTCGCATTAAAATCAAACAAATCTCATTGATGTGTGGTGTATAAGATCGATATGTGTGCTACATTGAGTAAGAGCGCATTCTTGAGTCCAGTCATAGTTACAGGTTTTATTTGTGGGAGCATTCAAATGTTTGGCTGCGTTGAGGAATCATGGCAGTAATGAATTCCTTGAGCATGAATTCAAGGTATGTGTGTGAGTGATTATTCGTAGACAGATTTGAAGTTTAAACATTAGGCTGCAAATACCTTTTGATGAAAGATATATATGTTTGTGGTGATGGCTCATGCCATTGGAAAGAAATGATAATGTGAGTCTGAATTTAATTTGGGATTGTGGAAAACAAATTGGACATTGTCATTAAATAGTGAATGATTTGTTTCATTGGGTTTGATTGAAGATTTCAAAGTTATGAATTTGCCATGAAGGAGTAAACTCTCATATACAGAGATTGTGAAATGGTTTTATAACCATAAATTGAAAGATAACTTCTGCTATTGGGAAATGTATGAAATTGCTCAGATTGGAATCTTAGTATGGCAGTGACTGCAATGTATGCACAGAGTTTAAAGATCCTGGGTATTGCAGGCCCTGCCTGCATCAATTTTGGTATCAGAGCTTGGCTCTGTTGAAATAGAAGATATTTGTTTTTCTGAATGAGGATAGAAGGTTTTGTTGAAAACTTAAATGTATTTTTGACTATATGATGAATGATGAAAGGAAGATCAGAGTTTTAAATTTGATGTGCAAGCTACACAAATGCAGTGAACAGATTGGCAGAAGCGAAAGGAGGAAAAGATCATGCAAGATCTTAAGAGGTGAGATGATTTTTCTGATTTGAAATTTGTAAATGAAGTTTATGGTTGTAGAGAAGATGATGGCAGTGAACCTAGCATTCAGCTAGAAGCTGGATAGGGAGGACAATTGCAGTGTCCTGAAGAGAAAGGTGAGTTGAAGAGATAGCCCAGAGAAAGAGCAGAGGAAAGTGCTCAACAGGTTCCAGAAGCAATGAACCAAGTACTTACCAAAATACTGAGTGAGGAGAGCTTGGTGAGGTAAGTGGCAGCAGAAGAGATTGCTGTCGTAGAGGCTAGAACAACTCATGATGAGTGAGAAACTCATGGAGAAAATGATCATGGAGGATTAGAGAAGAGGTTCAGAGGAATGCCACAGAGATGAGATGACTACAGAAGTTCGAGAAAGAGAGATTGCAGTAATGAAGGTACAATTACAGGTACTAGAAGAATGGCTGCAAGAGCAGGAAGATCAGAAAAGAGGATGGATCTTTCCACTGAAGGGAAAGAGAGTGATTTGGAGACAATTGAAGAAGAGGTTGAGGCAAATTATGATTGCCTTGTTGAAAAAGGAACTTAGAGTTCTTGAGCCAGAGATGGAATTTGAAGATTCCACACACAGATTTGTTCAAAAGGATGTGTTGGAGGAAGCAGTCAAGACTGAAAAGTCTTACAGTTTTAAAACTAATAAGTTGTGTATGTTTGCAGGTACAGTACAGGGAGATGAACAAGCTTTAGAGTTTGTTCAAGAAGAGGTGAATCTGAAGGCTGTTCAGATCAATGATGAGATAGCAAGATCTCAGAAGGAGATGAAGACGAAGGAGTCTAATCAGGATGTTGGTGCAGAAAGAGAAGGACCAGCTGATAATTGGTCAAGCACTGGTGAAGGTATGGAAAGTTGTGTGAAGTTTCCAAGCTCTACTCCTAATGAAGTTATTGAATTGTACAGGAAACTAGATCTCCAGAGAAGAGAATTGGAGAGACAGAGGACTTATGTGCAGGATAATTTGCTGAGGAAACAAGGCAGGAAAGTTTTCATGAAGGACAGTCATGAAGCAGATGATGGTAAGAAGGCGAGACTAGCTGACAGTCTCATGATGAATGCAAATCAGCATACTGATGTGCTGAGAGAGGAGTCGAGAAGTAACTCGGACCAGCATACTAGAGTGTTGCCAGAGAAAGCTAAGGAGAAAACTAGTGAAGATTTGCTGAGTCCTGAAGAAGACTTGGAGCTGCAGAGAGAAAACTTGGTGACTGAATCGACAAGTGAGTGTTGTGATTTTGATGCTGACAATTTGATTGTGTTTACAGGTGATGTAGAAGACATTCCATCATTTGAGATTGTCTTGGAAGAAGAAGAACTGTTGCAGGTAGAGGATGAGACAGTCATGTCTCATATGCAGAAATTTGTTACCATAGGTGACAAGAAAGAGTTGGCTTGTCTGTATAGCCAAGAGAAGACTAGTGTACGAAATTTTGGAGCTGCTACAGTGACAGAGGGTGAAGCTACAGTGTTTGTAAAACTTGATGATGATGGACAATTTCTGAAGATTGTCGAAGGGGAAGATGGAGATTATGCTGGAGTTAATTTGCAGCATGTTGATGAAACACTGAAATGTTTGCTGGAACCAGAGAAAGAAACTGCAGATGAAATTGTAGATGATGAGCAAAGGAATGTTGCAGAGGGACAGGAAGTTTGGGAGGCCGCAACATTCATAGTGACAGCTAAAGCAATATGTGACACAACATTTATAGTAGCAGCAGCAGAAAAGGTGATCAAAACAAGTGAAAAACAAGCAAGAATGAGAGTTCAGCAATCAAGAGATGGAAACAGTCAGCAGACAGAGGACATACTGGACAGAGAAATTGAGTTGATAAGGAGGTTAATGATAAAACCATCCCAGAGAAAGACAGTAGCAAGAAAGAAAAGGAGCGACAACAAGAGAAAGACAGCGAAAGATTGCAAGAGCAGAGCAAGTGGAGCACTGCAGCACAAAATATGGAAACCTGGAAGACAACAGCAGATAGCAACAGCAGTAAAGCAATTGACAAGCAAGGAAAATAAAATTTGGGATCCAGGAGGAAATATCCAGACTTATGACCAGGTGGTCATGAATTTTCTTACATGGGGAGTCTGATGCAGGAGCATCAGCTCCGAAAAACACCTTGTATTTTATCTAAGCTAGGGGGTTTCATGTTTTGAAGAAATATTAAATTTCATGTAAATATTAATATTATTTTGAGTGATTGATTAATTGTTTGTGAGAAATTGTAAATGTGAGAGAAATTAGTTTCTAGATTATTTAGAATTATTGAGGAAGCCTAAGTTGGAATTAGTTTCTAAGTTTTAGGGATAAGATTCTAGATAATAGGGTTTGTTGAGATATTCTAGTGGTGTTGAGATATTAAGGGGATTGAGCATTTAATTAGTTCATTTTTAAAAATTGTATAAATAGGAGGGGGTTTTTGAGAGAAAAATACATTGATAGTGTGAGTGAGTGTGTGTAGAAAGTGAGAGTTTTTCTGCTTAGATGCCTTCGGGCAATTTGTAAGGGCCACAGATTACGAATATCAGGCCAAAGAACAAGAGTTGTAAGTCATTGTTTTGTTTCAGATTATATATTGATTGAATTATGCACATTTGGGTATTGGATGATTGATAAATTAGTTTTGATCTTGATTGGGCCAATGCTATTAAAGTTGTTGGAATTGTTCCCATATTTAAAAAGTTCATAACTTGCTGTATCGATTATTGAATGATCGACTTCATTGGAAGGATATTGCTGACACAAGTGTATATAATTTGTTGTATCGATCACTGGGTGATCGATCTCATATATTAAAATTCAATCGAATTTCATATTGAAGTGGTAGATGCCATTGCTTGATTGGCATTACAGGGATCAGAAAGTGCGTTGAGTACCTATCTGAGAGAGTAAATGAGTCTGCGCAAATAACAAATTCATCTATAAATAGTAGTACACAAGGAGCGACGGAGAGTTAATGATTTAATTTTCTGGAATGTGTTACTGGAACACCATGGCTTACAAAAATCTGTTATAAATATCAAATATTGTGCAGCTACAGGAGAACAACAAATTCTAGAATTTAGATTGCGTCCAAAAGTGGTTAAGGAATTCGGATCAAAGAGGAAGTAGCGGTCCAATTAAATGGAGTTAATGTACAGAGTTGGTTTAAAACTTTATCTATTTTGATAACAGTGAAATGATATGCCATAGGCACGGTCCAGAAATTGAAAGTTAAAGGCGGAACGATGGTTACAAACCAGAAGCACGGCATTGAAACAAACCAATTGGCAACCATTGCAGATGTTGAAGCACCAGACATGGGCAAATTAACGCAGGTAGGCATAGCCTTCAATTAGCAATTGTATTGATGCATTGAGTTTCGAATTAGAGCGCTGGAATGTTGAAGAAATGGCAGTATAATAGAAATAATCAAATTTGAATTGTGTGTGATGCAATGGTATTACTTTGTAATGGGTATGTTGAAAAGGAAGAGGTGTATATATATTTTATAGTTGTGTTGAATGGGCAAACACATTAATGTTAATGCCGTGCCATATTTCTGAGTGTGTTCACCGAATTGGGAACGTTGTTAATCCAGTAATCAACCAGTAATGTGTCTGGTTGATGTCAATTGCACAAAGGATGAATGGTATTATAATTTTGATTGATTAAATAACGTCCATCTTGTTTAAAAGGACAAAGGTGCACAGAAACAATGAATTCAGAGTTGATTTGTTAATTGGGCTATTGGTGAAGTTGAAATTATTAGTTGGATCAGAGGAAATGAATTCTGGTTGAATATAGAATGGAACACTAGTATTCTCGCATTAAAATCAAACAAATCTCATTGATGTGTGGTGTATAACATCGATATGTGTGCTACATTGAGTAAGAGCGCATTCTTGAGTCCAGTCATAGTTACAGGTTTTATTTGTGGGAGCATTCAAATGTTTGGTTGCGTTGAGGAATCATGGCAGTAATGAATTCCTTGAGCATGAATTCAATGTATGTGTGTGAGTGATTATTCGTAGACATATTTGAAGTTTAAACATTAGGCTGCAAATACCTTTTGATGAAAGATATATATGTTTGTGGTGATGGCTCATGCCATTGGAAAGAAATGATAATGTGAGTCTGAATTTAATTTGGGATTGTGGAAAACAAATTGGACATTGTCATTAAATAGTGAATGATTTGTTTCATTGGGTTTGATTGAAGATTTCAAAGTTATGAATTTTCCATGAAGGAGTAAACTCTCATATACAGAGATTGTGAAATGGTTTTATAACCATAAATTGAAAGATAACTTCTGCTATTGGGAAATGTTTGAAATTGCTCAGATTGGAATCTTAGTATGGCAGTGACTGCAATGTATGCACAGAGTTTAAAGATCCTGGGTATTGCAGGCCCTGCCTGCATCATTGCTCCTCCTCCCTCTACATGAGGCATTGGATGTGCTCTAGATGTGACAGCGTTGTTGCCCTCATCTCCATTACTGTGTATGGGCAACATCTCAACAATTGGATCCTCCTGTGAAAATGATATCCACATGCCCTTTTGTTCAATAATATGTACTAGAGGTCTTGCTTCCGGCAATAAGTAATGCAAGATTTTTGTTGCTCCCATGGTTTTCTAAAGTGGAGTTTCCTTCATCACATGCAAGGGTTTTGTTTTCTCAAGTTTTCCTTGCTCATGTGTCTTAGGAAA
Source organism: Pinus albicaulis (assembly GCA_034641835.2). NCBI lineage: Eukaryota > Viridiplantae > Streptophyta > Pinopsida > Pinales > Pinaceae > Pinus > Pinus albicaulis. The sequence goes on along the minus strand of CM076572.1, from coordinate 680,645,123 downwards.
TTTTTCACTAAACCTCTCCATCAATGTTTTTATAAATCTTGCATAAGAGAAAGTGTTGGCATTCTTTAAGGAATAAGATTCAAAAATCCACCATGCATGAGCCTTACCTCTGAAATGCAGCACTGCAACTCTGATGACTTCATCTTCAGAAATATGGTGCAGTTGCAAATAGGAATCTAGCTCCTTCACCCAAGTTCCAGCTGAACATGTAGGTGATCTGGAAAAAGTAGATAGAAGAAATATATCTTCATCTTGTTGCTTGCTCTTCTCCACCTGGATCTTGCAAAAATCTTGGAAATTAGTATGATCTCTAAACCTCTCAATTCGAGATTCATACTCCTGCAACAAATCACTAAAAGTTCTCCTCTTAGGTATTTTTCCTCCTCCCATCCATCTCAAGATAGCTTTAGGAAATTGAATGCATTGTGCATCATGGAGTGTAGTTGCATGCTCACAATCATCATGTGAAAATCTAGATTCAGCTCTAGATTCAACCTCCTTTGGAGATCCCATCTCCAATCTCATCTTCTTCAGCTCTCCTTGAAAGCTCTTCATAGATTTTGGAAGAAGCTTTGTAAGCTTGTCTTCCTTTCTTCCTGCACATACTGAAGCTTTCTGGATTCTATCCATCTCTTCTTATTCTAATAGCTGGATCTCACAGGCTGAGCCAGAGATCATGCTTTGATACCACTATAATATTCCCAAATCTGGAACAGTCCATGAATCATGCATGAAAAACGCATTTCCAGAAACAAATGCAATAAACAATAAAATTTACTCTTGGATCCCATATATTAGTCAATATAAATTATAAATCCAATATTAGATCTAAAACAAAGCAAACTAGGTGGTTTAAACAGATCTCCCACACCTAGGATTTCCAAAAAGTGTTAAAACCCCAAGACTGCAAAATGTCGAAGCAGCTACTCAAGGGAATGCGCGGTCTAAGAGAATTTTTACATATAAAATTATAGGAGAGCAATATATCTACTCATGTATTGATAAATAATACTGAAAAACATATATCTAAGCTCCTTATACAAAATACAAAAGAAACCGACAAGGGTTTCTTGTCCAAACTCTCTGTATACAAATGTGATATTCAGAAAATTGTTGAATCATCACTACAACATTGAAGAGCATGAGTGTAAAAGGCTGAAATATGTTTTATATTATGTATATCCCTCAAGGGCTTCCTCCCATGAAAGGATGAACCTCTCAATCACAAGGAAACTCAGCAACGGAGCCACCAAACCATGCAATGAACACTGCCTCCAAAATAGCGCATTCCCTAGTAGAAACAGCGTTGGGAATGTATGGGAAATGTGTGGTTTGATACCATAGATCTGAAATAATATCTGGAGCTCTCCAAATATATCTCTCAAGTGAAGGAAACCTTCCTCCAATGAGAAACTAGCTCAAAAGTCAGGATTCCAATCCCTTCCACTGCTGCACCCAGCAACACTACACAATCTTCGGCAAAGTTGTGCTGATGAAGATGGTTGAAACTTGGCCTGAAAACCTGATGTGGAATGATGAATGAAAACTCTCCCAATGAGGCTCCTCAAAGGAAAGAGTTGGGATTCCCGCCTGGGAACACTCAGTGCTAAACAGCACTGTTGCTTTGCTAAGCAACAAAGCAGCAACAATTCTTGGCAGACAAGAATAATAATTTAGAACATAATGAATAATGCTGCCATATTCTTCCTTATATAAGACATGAGTTTTCTTGCCCTTGGCCCCACTCAATTAGGTTACTTCTAACCCAAGTTACATCTCTCTCCAAAATTGTGTTATTCATCCTTGGATTCTTCCTCCACTAAAACTGTGTTGTTGACTTAGTCAAAGAAGCTTGAATTTAACCTTGTTCACACATGGAGGTGTCTTATTGAGCTATAAAGAGTTTCCCCTTTCACATTTGGAGTATTTTATTCCTCCTTAGGAGACTTATGGGCTTTTCTTCCCATTTATTCACCGACTAGAGCTGCTGCTAACTCTAATGTTCCATTTAGCTTGGAGGCTAAAATTTTGGAACATTACATCTAGGCCTCTAAATGTACCATAATTTTCTCCAGCTGAATCATCACAAATGAATTATTATCCTTAATATATCCCATATATTTCCCTAATACCACATGAACACAGGAATACGAAACCGACCTACGATCATAAAATATGAATGATTGTTCATGCTCCCCAGGAGCATCCTCATATGACCCCATGGACTAACCCAAAGAAGAGTCCTCATTCTGACATATAGAAGGAATTTCCTCCTCCTCTACCTATGTATCTCTTAGTGCCTCATCAAATATGGATACATCTCCTAGCACCTCACCCATATATTATGTGTGGTTTTCACCCAAAATCTCGGAAACGACTCTGGTCATCACCTCAATGGATGGCTTTACTGGGGTAGGATATACTCTCTCCACTAAGATGCCAACCAAAATTGTCAAGGATGTCTCCAACAAGGGTGAGTCCTACGTCATTTTAGGTGTATCTACAAGCTCCCCACAATCTTGTGTGCTTCCCCCTCTATTATTCGATCAGGCTGGAAATAGGTATCCAAATTTTCCACCCGATCTCGAGTCGTGCAATCAATGGACCCATCATATGTGGGGAAATGTGTCCTCCCAATGGTACGTTGCAACTTTGAACTCAACGTGCTAGAGCCAACATTGTTCCTTCCTTCTTCATCTCGCCTGAGCTGGAAGTAATCTCTGAAGGACAAAGTCGCTCTAAATTTTTCCCCCATGGACTGCTATTCTCAGAAATAATCTCCCATGGTTATATGATCATGACGCCTGCCTTTATCACTCACTACTGGAGGTAAGAATGTAGGCATGGTGATCCTAGTTGGCCTACTAAAGGCTGGCGAGTGAGTGGCTGGTAAAGGGTGGTCACACTGTTGTGGGACCCTTGAAGTCTCCCCAATTAGGAACTCATGACAAATTCTCTTATCCCTATTATGTGGCTTGAGTCCTTTGAAAATTCCCTTCTATTCTTTTGCTAAATCATTGAGGGCCTTTAAGATGCTACCGAATGTTGATTCCCCTTTGCTCCTTGACTCTCCAATATTTTCCACCTCTACTACATACCCTCCTTGTTCATAGGAAAATATCCCCACGGCTGAGCCAAGAACGAAGCTTTGATACCACTGTAATATCCCCAAATGGGAAATGACATTATGACAAGAAATAATATACTAAAAATACATAAATAAGGAAAAAACCATTAAAACATAGAATTTGGATCCAAAATAATTGTTGATCCAATTTATTAATATGTTGGGAAAGAGTACAAATGAGATGCTAAAAATATTGCACCTGGGCCTGCTCAAGGCAGGCTAAAGAACAACTCAAACCCAAGCAAAAACTCTGGTTGAAAGTTCCTCTGCGTGGATCATTCCCTGCGATGCCTAGCCCCAAAATGTTTGTGTTGGCTAACTTCGGACCGCTGGTTGGGTTGCTTTCTCTTCTCCAAAATTTCTGGGCTTTTAACCTAGCACTCTACTAATAAAATCCATAAACACCCGTGAAGGAATTGGCCGAATGTTGACCCTGGAATTTTAGCCCAGTTTCCTCTATCTCCTCTAGTTGCTGGTTACGTTAGGATATTTGTTTGAAGCCGCAAACCTGCCCAAAAAATTATGTCAAATTAATCTTGGCTTTTCCTCAATAAGCCCATAAAGGGTTCGCCCAAAGCTTGACTTCAGAATTTGGCCCTCTTGGGCTTGCCTCATTTCGCTGCTAGGTAAATCGAACCTCTAGATGAATCTGCTAGAATATGCCTCTGGAGAGCTACCAAAATCCTAGTAGGAGGTGGCTAACCTCCCCTCCAAATCTCCTATTGAAACTCCACTACTTTCCACAATCCTGACACCCACACCGAACTGAACTGTGCAATCACTACGTAGTCTACTCTACCTCTACGTAGTCTTGAAGGGGAAATTCTCTTCATGTTGTTGTTTTTTTGTGTAATTCCCTCACCAAACTGTAGAAATCCTCTCTTGAGCGAGCACTCAAAGTCCCCTGAGGTAGAGGTTTAGTTCTCGGCTTGAAGATCTCATGTGCTAAACAACACTGCATGCTTGTCTCTCCAACTCAGGTGTGCTTCATTCAAAATGACCAAGAGATATATGATGAATGAATGAATTCAGAATCAGCCTTCCCTTCTTACTTTTATCCATTAAGGCCCAACATACGCCTTTGGTCCCACCTAGACCTGTGTTGCCTCTCCTTGGCCAATCATGTGTTGCCTTCCTCTAGCCAATCTCACGTTGTCCTTTTTGTTACTCTTCTATGCTGCCACCTAAGGCCAACTCGAACCCACCACTAAAGCCTCAATTTTCCCTTAGATACTTTAGGAAAAGAATTTATTTGTCCCAATTATTAATTGTGGGTCCCCTTCCCACTTTATTTCCACCCAACATTAGGATTTTCCAAAATTAATCAAAATTAATATCCCAAAGAGCTAACTGCTAATTTGGGGATATTACACAAATTCCTTGCATAGATTGGAAAAATTACCTGCCCAAATTCATAGATGGAAACGAGGATGACGTTATTTTTCATCTAATAAAATTTTATTGGCATCTACATAAGCTTGGGATTAGGTTTCATGAGGATTGTTTGATGAAAATTTTTATGACTACTCTGGAAGGGAAAGCAAGACCATGGTATGAAGGGTTGAAGCTAGGTCGCTTATTCTCTCTTAAATATTTACACCCAACATTCTTTGATTTTTATCGAAAGTCTCGCCATTCATTCTTATTGTTCAAAGATTTTTGTGAATCCTGTGAAGTTTTCATTCAATACCTTGAAGAGGCTTTTGGTGAGAAGAGTGTCTAGATTATGAGATCATAGAGGCCCTTCATGAATTTTCTTCTCAACTATAAATAATAGAGATTAGTTGCCTTGATACAAAGGATCATTCACATCACGCATCAACTCCTTCTTTCCTTGAAGATGAAACAAATCTACATCTTAACAGTCAAGTAATATTCCATGAAGTTAACAAAGTTTTGCAGCCTTGTATGTCTTTTCATGATCAAGAATATGCGAACTCTTTTAAACAAGAAAATTAAATAGACATTCCATTGGTTTATTCATATTTTGGGTCAATGATCGAGGAAAATCATGTTACAAATCCTTTTTAAAATTCTTACATTCAGCAGCATGAGAATGCAACCCAAGACGATGGGATGAGAGGTGTATGTGACATAGAATTGCATCTTATTGTACCAGTTATTGAAGATTCCATTAAAGTTAATATTTTGAAAATATCTAATGAATCTTCTACTTTATAAACTCTTAATTCAGGTTGACATGAATTATTACTCATGAATCTATTTTCCGAAATAGAGATACATATACCTTTAGATTTCAAAGATGTTAGGCTTCAAATTGCCCATCATAAGTTGTAGGAAAGCAGTGAAAAAGAAGAGTTTGTTTTAGTGCTTTTTGCAGATGATGATCTTCCTCCATGTTCATAAAATGAAGAGTTTTCTGAAGAAGAGGAGTTTGTCCTGGATCCTATGGATGTGCACATTTTTTCTTTTGATAATATGGCTACCTCAAACACAGATTTTAAAGAAAAAAATTCCCTTTCTCCTGATATTATTGAAGACCCTCATTAGGGGAATTTTGAGGTCTAAAATGAGCCTCCTAAGGAAATTATAAAATAATAGTGGAAATCATAAAATAATATTTGATGACATCATCAAATTTTAGAGGGAAAAAAGAAAAAACTACTTTTTCAACTCCTATTTTCAACTTATCTCCCAAATTTCTTACTCAAATTGTTTACTCCTTGGATGAGGAATTAAACTTTGCATCCAACAAGCACTCCCACTCAAAATTTGAGTAAAAAATTTGGGAGATATGTTGAAAATAAGAGTTGAAAAAGTAGTTTTATTATTTTATTATTTTTTAATCTTTTTACCCTTTTACTTAAAAAATGGTGAATCATCCCTCATGGTTGGAATCATCATCTTGAATCCTATTGGTTATTATAAAGTTTATTTCGTTTGTACATTTTTCTTACGAGGCCCATTTTAGACCTCAAAATTCCCCTAATTATTTCCAATTTATTGTAGCCATCTGGGAAGATGAATATTCTTGTATTTATGAATCATGAGAACATGTTCAGTGGACACTTGGAGTTTCCTAGCTTTTGTTTTCTCTACCTACTCAAGGAAAGTGTGAGCAAGATTCAAGTAAGTATCCATTTGCTAGATTGGTTACATTGGAGGGATCATATCACATGATTGTATATATATCTTTAGTAGGTGGGTAGTTATCATACAGATTTTAAGCCTAAGGCGAATACACTAAGATCTCGATGGTGTGCTGCCATAAGTAATTTCAGCCAGTATTCAAGTCAATTTTCGAGTCAAAGTCATTTTCTGTCTTAATTAGAGTTTATAGTGTTTTAGTTTTGACTCCATTGCCCAATGGATGAGGCTACCTGGTCTACGGTGTTCTTGACACCTCCTGAAGGAGCTGTCATCCCCAACTGGAGCAATTGTTAGTTTCTTAATGTTCAGTAATCAAATATACTCTTTCAGGTTTACTTGATAGTGGTCCTAGATCAAAATTTTATGTTTTAAAAACAATTCTAAAATAAAATTTTGTTCACTGAATGTTTTCTAGGTCTGAAATGCTAGTCCCTTCAAGGCAATTTGTTATATTTTTTCCTTTCAAGCTCCAAGAAGCCATCAGAAGGGTTGGTTCATCATTTCTCAAGTTTCAAAGGTTTACAAGTCAGTAAATGATCATCCCTCACCTTTCATTCAGCTCAATTTCTTTCGCAGGGTGGATTCCCTCTTCTAGGGTTTTCAAAATACATTTTTGGTTTCATTGATGTTTAGCTTGCTTCAGAAATAAAAACCCTAGTTTCATCATCTAGTAACCTTCACAAAACACTCATATACCTTGTTGGCACTAGAATTAGCACTTGGACTGCAGCAAGTGCCTTACCAGACACATCTTAATCTCTAAGGAAATTTTAATATTTTGTTTTATGGGATTGGAAGATGGTATAAACTCCAATTTATTGAAGACAATTTCGGTCAAATCCACAGTTGTACTAAAGAGGGTATTATAACTTTATGTGGTAGAAAGGTGTAATTTTGTTGTCTATGATGAGATGAAATTCAAATATGAGAGGAGAATCAATAGGTCTGTAAAACATAAATCTACTGATTTAGTAGAAATTGAAAAAAGTAGCAGTTTGATAATATTCCATTGAGAGAAAGCTATTTCTATTCTAACAAGATTCTCACTGAAATATCATGAAGAATAACTATCATGAGTGATTTTCTTCCACTTTTATAACATATATTTTATCAAGAATGCTCACTGTGTGAGACTAACAAAAAATGATAAAACACATAACATGCTTAGGAGACTAATAGAAACACATAACAATATGATGATTTGCACTCTAGAACTGGAAGAAAAGAGATATGGAAACACAAATAAAGTAGACAATACACACAGAAAATTCGTAATAAGTCCTCAATAGTATTATTCCATTTCATTCACAAAAAATATTACAGTTCATATAAGTCAAAATTCAATAACCACCAACCAACCCTGACTTCATATCAGTTTGGCATATATATACAAAATATGATATTGTCATCTTCCACATAAAATGGTAAATCTATTTCAAAATTCATTACAACCTCGTGCAAGAGGTGAGGCTTATCCCTTAATATTAATTACAAAGTGCTACATTAAATACAATAACAACATCAAGGCTGACAATTTGAAGTGGTTTGTATGATGTGGCAGTTTTATAGGAAGACTCCTCTTTCGTTCTGGTGTAACCAATTCCATAAAAAGTGAAAACAGCAGTAAAATGATGTGTGGCTATTCCTTGAATGTTTTCCGGTGCGTGGTAAAAACATGTTGGTACTGAAAGTAGTGGTGGAAAAATGTTTGAGAGAAATTTTGTCGTTGTTTTGTTGTTCCTTTCCCTTTTTTGGTTGAAGACGCTTTGTAATGGCGGAAAAGCCCAAAAATTTTGGATAGAATGACGGAGGTTCATTTTATGATAAGTTACAAAGAAAATCCTTTGAAATAGGTTTAATTGATAGAGGAGACATGGAGTGGAATAAATGACAAGTGAGGGGAGGTGGTGACGTGGTGAAGAAGTGGGATTGATCGTAGATCGTACATCGGAAATTTTATTGTGAAATGCATGAGTTAAATGTTGAAAATGGCAAAGTGTGATATGCGATGGGAGCGGAGGTGATGTGGTAGAGAAATTGTACCAATCGTAGATACCGCATCGAAAGTTTTATAAAAATACATACACATGCAATAAATAGTGTTTATCAGAACTTTAAACAAAATCGCAATTGCTCCCAAACAATATGCATTCATGCAGAATTGTGGTTCTTGGGCCCCACAACTAGTTGACCAATAGGAAGCAATCACAAGTCGGCCGCCTGCAAATTTAACTTTACACTGATAACAGCTAAACCATAAAATCTATGATTTGTGAAATCATGCTAGTGTGCTATGCCAACACGTGTCCTTGCCTCATCACATCTCAAATCGCTTAACTTACCATGTGAAGCCTTAACGATAAACTTTAAAAACTGCAATTTGAAAAATCGCTCCATCTGCGCTTTAATCTCCATCATTCATCTATGCCCAGATATGACGGTATTCCTTGCTTGCCCCTTAGCCTCATGACATTGCAAATCACTTAACATACCATGCAATTTGACTTAATGATAAAAATTAAAAACTGCGACTTGCGAAATCGCTCCATATGCACTTTAATCTCCATCGTTGATCTGTGCCAAGATCTTATGGTCTTCCTTGCTTGCCCCTTAGCCTCATCACATCGCAAATCACTTAACATACCATGCGATTTGACTTAACGATAAAACTTAAAAACTACGCTTTGTGAAGTTGCCCCATGTGCATTTTAATCTCAGTCGTCAATCTTCTCCCCTTTGGATCTGTGATTTGATCATGGTCATCCATTATTTTTGCACGTGGTTCTTCCCTATTGCTTCATTTCTTAGTCTATTTCCTAGCCAACTTCCTTTAAATATTGTCTGCTTCTCTTCTCTAGATCTCCCACTTTGTTGGTTAAATTGTTTTCTTCTGGCTGCACTTTGATTTTAAATAACTTTGGTTGACACAAAGCCTTAATTTGCCTGCTTCGAAAACTGATTACCTGTTTACCCATAGCCTCTTTTCTGAGATAACCAAAATCTCAGTGAAATAGTTGTGCTTTTCACTGTGTGGAATATATGACTTCCATTTCTAAGAAATATTTTCCTTTTACTGTATTATTGTTTTGACAATGAATTTGCAACAAAGGTAGCTATTATTCCAGACTAGATGACTGCAATTTTATTACCCATATTTCAACTGACCTTCAACACTAACATAAACCAAAATATAGATTTTAACTTATTTTGGGACTCTAAAACACTATGACACCTATTCACTTAAAACCACCTTGATGTTGGGACTTTTTAACTTTTATTGGAAATGACTAAAACCTTGGACATGGACTAGGACATAATAAAAATTTGAAAATAGTAATGCAATGGTGATTACACCATTAACATTTTCATTGCTAACAGTGGCTCCTATTGGGGATGAATTCCCCCCTGTGAGGCTTCAAGGACTGTAGACTCAGTGCCTCAAAAACTCTTGAAACTCATAAGACTTTTTGAAAATAACGACTAGGATTTACCATTGACATACTGGACTCAAGACTGGCCTTATATACAGACATAAGTACCATTGGGCAAGGAGTTTTTTGACACATCACACCGGATATTTACAATGGAGTGACTCAACTGCTTTACTAAATAAAGAACATTTTAATAAAATTACCATTGACTGGGCCTCTAGTCAATTGATCGTCATCCAGATGTTTGAGAAGAAAATTATTGTTCTCCAAAACCTCAGCAATTTTAAATGGCCCAAACCACAGATTTTCAAACTTACCATGCTTTCCATGATCTTCTCTCTTAGCATCCCAATGCAGCACCAAATTATTCTCTTGAAACAACTACTAATTTTCTCTTTTATCAAAAACATATTTGACTTTAGCCTGATACTTATGAACTTTTTCCAGCAATGATTCTCTGATTTGGTGTGCCTCTATCAACTATAGCACTCTACTTTGGAATGGGTTTTCATGATCAAATTCATCTTGTAGGAACGTAATGATAGGAAGAGATAATTGCAAAGGAATTACAACATATGTACCATATACAAGCTAAAATGGAGACATTCCAATTGATTTTTTTACCACTTACTCTATCTGCCCACAAAGCATGTATCAGCTGAGTGTACCAATTCCTCTTATTTTAGGCAGCATTTTCTTAATAATCCTTACTAAAATTTTATTGGATGACTCGACCAAACCATTACCTTGAGGGTAATAAGGTGTGGAATGAGTCAATTCAATCCCACATTTCTGACAAAAGTTGTACATCTTGGTGGACTTAAAGGCCATTGCATTATCAGTTACTAATTTCTGTGGACAAACAAATCTTGACATAATATTTTCCAACAGAAATTTGATAATTACCATATCAGTAGCATTCCTAGTTGGTACAACTTCAATCCATTTAGTGAAATAGTATGTAGCTATGATAATCTATTTATGTTGCCTTGATGAAGGTGGATGAATTTCACCGATGAAATCTAGCCCCCACTGTTAGAAAGGAACATCTGCTGAAATAGGAATGAGAGGTAATAGTAGCAATTTCTATTTACCAAAAAATTTCTGACATTCGACACAGCGCCTAACTTCAGCAAAGACATCATAGAAAATATTGGCCAATAATATCCAGCTTTTAAGATTTTATTTGCAGTGGCTCTCCAATACAAATTCCCTCCACGCACTCTTGCATGTATCTCTGTCATAATGTCCTGGGATTCTGCTTCTTCTACACATCTTAACAAGACTCCAATAGGATCTTTCCAGTAAAGATGGTATTCGAAAATGAAATACTTCACAGCTCTCAATTTAAAAGCTCTCCTTTTATACTTCTCCATTTCAAGTGGAAAATTGAAATTTAATAAGAAGTAAACTACATCCGTGTACCAATATGGATTGAATATTTCAGGATAATTAGCAATACCTTCTCCATATTGCCCTTCATCTACCTCTACATTCAGATTTAAAGCTTTTCAGTTAGATTCAGCCATCAAGCAAGCCAAGCCCTGACCCTTTATTAATTTAATTATTTTTATTTCAACATCAAATTCCAGAATCTTGGTCAGCAATCGTCCTCTCCTTCCATCTGTATCTAGCTATAGAAACACATCTTTAACAGTGATATCGAGCACAAAAGCAATTATTTTTTAATGCAGCGCATAAAATCGAAAAGACTTCAAAACCTTAACTAGTGCATATGCTTGTTTTTCAGTCAAGTTGTACTTAGCATCCCTTAAAGCACGACTGAAAAATGAAATTGGTTGCTCCAAACCCTCCTTGTTCTTCTGTAGTAAGATAGTTGCAATGTTTCTTCTGAAGCATATGAAAAAATTAGAAAATCCTTTTCAAAATTAGGACTAATCAAAACTGATGCTTCAGTCAAGGCGGACTTAATTTCTAAAAAATAATTTTTTGCTTCATCTCGCCACTTAAATTCTGCATCTTTTTTCAACAAAACATTTATATCTTTGATCAGCTCTGCAAAGTTAGGAACAAAACGCCTCAAAAAATTTATTTTCCCTAAAAATGAATGCAATTCCTTCTTATTTCTAGGCAAACCAATATTCTGAATAGCTTCTACTCTTCCTAGATCAATACAGATGCCATTTTCTGTTACAATATGGATAGGAAAAGACGACTTTTTTGGGTTTAAGGACAAACCAAACTTTCTGCATTTGTCAAAAACTTGCATCAGATGTTTCAAGTGGCCTTCATCAGATTTTGAATATAATGTGATTCCATCAAAATAGATGACCACAAATCTGTCCTTCTCTCCCACAAAGGAAATATCCATTGCCTTTTGAAAGGTTTCACCTACGTTCATCAAACCAAATGGAATTTTTTTGTACATGAATGTGCCCCAAGGTCTAGTAAATGTTGTCTTTTCTTTGTCTTTCCTAACGACTAAAATCTGATTATAGCCTGAAAATCCATCAATCACTGACAGTATTTTGGATCCTACAACCTTCTACAAGATATAATCCATCTTGGGCAGTGGATAGGTATCTTTCAAGGAGCACCGGTTCAGGTTGCGAAAATCAACACAAATCCTTATTTCTCCATTTTTTTCCCGGACTAGGACTATATTAGCTACCCCAATAGAAAATATCAAAGGCAGAAAAATCATTGCTTCCCATAATTTTTTGATTTCTTTCTCAATGATTGGAAGCAGCATGGGATTGATGTGTTTATTTTTTGTGCTAAAGGATTTTCATCTGTTTTCAAAGGGATCTTGTGCTCCATTATGCTTTTGTCATAATTTTTCAACTCACTATAAGACCATGCAAAAATATCAGCAAAATCCTTCAGTTGTTTCATATATTTTTTTTTGGTTTCCAAAGGAAGGAATTTGGACACTTTGACTAATTTTGGCTGATCTTCTATACCAATATTACATTTTATTGTACTCTCTCCATAAACCTTGCTTTCAGGCTTGAGAAAAACATCGTTATTATCAAAAAATATTTCTAAAGGAACCAAACCCTTAGGAATAAAGTTCGTTTTTAGATCTATAATGTTTTTCCCAACCATAGTTTTCTTAAAGGGGCTGTTATTTTGGTTTTCAACAATTTCCTACTCATCATCAATTTGTATGTCTGCAAACTCTTCTACACACTCTAAAAATTTCTAAATCTCCCTTTCATCCTCAAATACTTGCCAGTGCTTGATGTTATCAGGAATTGGAGGTGTGTTTTTTATTTGAACATCATAGACTGCCTTGACATCTAAAGGAATTTTGAAATTACTAGTAGCAATAGTTATTGAATCAGCAATTTTATTTTCTTCTCTAGTGACAAAATTTATATTAAATGCTAAAAAGTAATGTTCAATCAAATCTCAGACCTCATTCCTATAATTCTTCAATTTGGAACTTTTCACTTGGTAATTATTTCTCGCCTTCTTAATCACCAAAGGCAATTAGTTGTTCTGCTCCCAAATCTTTAGCTGCCTTCATACCCAACACAAATGCTTCATACTCAGCAGTGTTGTTAGTGGTAGCAAATTGTAGTTTGTATGATATGGTTACCTTCTTCTGAGTAGGATAAATGAGGACTACACCGGCTCCCGATCCTTCTCTTGAAGAAGCTTTGTTAAAGTACAATTTCCAAATCTGTCCTTCTTCTGAATGATGCGCATTTTCACCTTGAAATTTTTTTTTTCACTTAATTCAGGCTAGAAATCATTATCATCGACAACAAGGTGCAAAATTGATGACCCCAATTCTTTTTCTTCAACATATATGGGATGGTTTGATGGATTTTGTTGATCACTAATGATGTAATCCATTTGAGTTTCCATATACATCCTTCTGAATTCCCCTCCAAATGCTTGGATGGTAGCATATGACATGTCCATCTGAAGGTTACCTCCCAATTTCTTAGACCAAGATCTGGAAAGTAACGTCCCAAATCTAGGAGGAATGTTAACAACCACAATGTCCAACACTAAGATCTTCATAGGTAGCTGGGTAAGGGAAACAACCAAATCCTTAATCACTCCTAAACACTTGAATTTTTTGGAGTCAAAGGTGTAAAGGTCATGGTATTGCTTCGTCATCTCTAATCCCAATTCATCCATTAATTTCTTTGGCATGAAATTGTGGGAAGATCCAGAATCTAAAAGACAATTATGTAGCAATTTGTCATGTATGTTGAGTGACAGGTAGAAAGGCAATGAGTTATCATCATTTTGGTCTTGGACATGAGAGCCTAAATAAATATTGGGATGCTCATCCTCAAGGTTGACTGAATCAGGAGCGAGAGGAGGTTGCAGCAGACTCTTGAAAGACTCTTTATATGTTGTATTTTTCAATAATTCCAGGAGTGGAACTGGAATTTTGATTTTATTCAATTCATATTTGAAACTAAAATAAATTGGAACTAATTCCTTATTTTCTATTGTAATTTTGAAAATTGGAGCAGAATTTTGAGGTGGAGGAACCTCATTTACCTTGGCCTTCTATTTAGCATCTTGTTTATCTGAATCTAATTTTTGATGAGGTTGTTGAACAAGACCTTTGGACCTCAAAGGGTAATTTTTTTTTTGAACTTATTGTTGTTTTTTATCATTCTATGCTTAAATTTGAGCATTCATATCATCAAAAAACAAAAAAATTCTTGATCTATCTTCATATTCCTGCAATGTCAAAGATGTTGACAGTGAATTTTCTCCCACATGGTTTATTTCTTCATTTTCTTCCTCATTTCCTTGTTGTTCTTCTTCAGAAAAATTATTCAAAGGAGGCTGAACATTTTGATCATCAGCATTCCTCCTTGGGCGTTGTAGGATTTGTTGAGGCTGAAAAGGCCTCCTAAAGGGAGCTTGATTTCTATTAGCTTCGTTTTGATTGGCTCTAGCAACTGGTTTATTTTCTACCTCTAATTTTGACATCTTAGAGGCAAGTTACTTGATCAAATTGGACATTTGATCAATATTTTCTTCTACTAAAAGAGATTTAGAAGAAGTAGGCTTTTTTTCTTTCATATTCTTTTTGTCTTTTGCTGCCTTTTATTCCTCCATTTTTAATTTATTAGAAGCCATAAGATTAGACTACACTCCAATTGCAACCTCTTGCATATTTGTCAGTGTCAGTGCTTTTTCAACCCTCAACCATAATGCAAACTCAGAATCTAAAGCATTTGCAAAATTTATCATAGTTGTAGTTTCAGTGGGTTTAATCTCTTCAGAAATTTTCTGATAAATCTTATTAAACCTCTTAGTAAAATTAGCTAATGACTCATCTACTTCTTCTTCAGAGTTCCAAATTATGTAAGATAATATACATAGTCTTTCCTATCACCCCAATGCTTCACAAATATCGCTTCTAATTCATCAATTCCTGTAATTGAATTTGGAGCCAAACTTCTAAACCATTTTCGAGCTTCACCATCCAAGCTCTCAAAAAAGATTCTTGACCAAACATATTCATGTTCAATATTCAGATTGTCAACATAACTATAGAAAGCCAATAAATTTTCTTCAGCAGAAACTCCTTCTCCCTCCCCAGTGTATCTTGGAAAATATTTCAAGTAATATCCTTGGGGAAGTGCATGCATGTGTTGAGGGAGAACAAGTGGTGCATATCTCGCAGCCACTATCCTTGTAAGGGCAGGTTGAGCCATATTTTGTTGATGTAAAGTTATTGTAGTTTTTTGGCAAATAGTAATTACAATTGGTAAATTCTAATTTGATTTTGGACAACAAAAAATTGGGGGCCTTGAGCTAATTTTTGAGGCTTTGGAACTGAGAAGAGTGAGTTTTCAAAAATATGAACAAAGGATGTCTTGACTTCTCCTTCAGTAAAAGAATCAGAATCTAAATTTATCTCTTGATGGGATGGAGTTAATTCAGCCTTATTTTTTTGAGCAAGGAAATCATATAAACTAAAAGTAAGACCTTAAGGTACAATCTCTTTAAGTGGATGAGAGGAAGATGACCCAACAACTAGGTTTAGAGAGAAAGGAAAATATTCTTGCTGAGCAGTGACAAGAGACTGGTATTCAAGATGAGTCTGAAGGAAATTTAAAATAGTGTTGAAATCTTCTTTAGTTAGAATATCCTTATAAAGAAAAGGTGCAATAGCCAATACTTGTTCTAATTCACCTTCAGTCAGCACAAATTCTTCTGACTTATTTTCAACACTTAGAAATTCAGTTTCCTCTTCTTTAACTAGAACAATACTTATTTCAGATTTACTAGGTGATGAGTAAGAAAAACCTTCAGCTGAGCCTAGTTTAACAACGTCCACTTTATTTTCTAGAGGAGTAGCTTCAACTTGAAATTTTTCAGCATAATATTTTGAAAATAAAACCTCTTTAGATTCTAAAGTAGATAGAGGTAACTTTTTCTTTGGAACGTACTTTTTGTGTACCTTCTCCACTGACTAAGATGTGGCTTCAACTGATCTATATTTTCCTTTAGCATGTCTAAATATTTTCTCTGGGTCAGCAACTGGAGTCACAATTGGAGATCTTTGATTCCTCCTTGTAGAAGGAGGTCTTGAAACCCCTCTTCCTCTTTATGGAGTCGCCAAGTGAAATAATTTTCAATCTTCTTCAAGTCACCAATTCTTGTTCACCATCAAGAATTGATTATCAACAATTCATAACAATAGACTCAAGAGAATACTTCGTTACAAGGCCTTCGTCTCCCGGCAGATGCACCAAAAGTTGTTGATGCTGGAATCAACACTTGGACTATGATAAGCGCATGACCAAACACATCTTAAACTCTAAGAAAATTTTAATGTTTTTTTTTATGGGATTGGAAGATGGTAAAAATTCTGATTTATTGAAGAGATATTTCAGTCAAATCCACAGTTGTACTAAAGAGGCTATTGTAACTTGATGTGGAAGCAAGGTGCAAGTTTGTAATTTATGATGAGAGGAAATTTTGTTGTGAAACCAACTCCAAAAATAGAATAAAATAGTTATCAACGCCTTAGAAATAAGCCACTTCGAGGGGGAAACCTCCAATACATTACATGAATGAAAAATTCTTCGATGATACAAATTACAAAACCTCCTTTCTATAAATAGGAGTCCATGGGGCCACAATGTAATCCTAGTGGGGCCACAATGTAATCCTAGCCGACCTAACAATAATAATTTAAGGGCACAATAATAACAATATGCAGGTTACAAGGGTACAATAATAACAATAAGGGGGTTACACTAACAACAATAAGTTCTATACTAGTAATATAGGGACCTAACATGCCCCTCTCCTTCAAAAAAGTGTTGTCCTCAGTGCTTGAGTAGCTCTGGGTGCTTCTGTATAAAATTATCATCCTCCCATGTAGAATCTTCAATGGGTAAGTTCTTCCACTTGATCAGATACTTTGAAATTGATCGATTCCATAGCTATCGAGTTCTTGTTTCTGTGACCACTTTAGGTTCCAATATGATTTTTTCTTCCTCATCAGGTTGTGGTAATATTGTTTGAAATGGAATATTTTCACCTATAACCTTCTTTAAGCATGAAACATGGAAAACTGGATGCACTCATGAAGAAGTAGGAAGCTCCAATTTGTATGCCATAGTACCAATCTTTTTCAACACCTTGTAAGGACCATAGTACTTTGGAGATAATTTATTATCCTTCTTAGCTTGCTTGAGGGACATTTGTTTGTATGGTTGTAGCCATAAAAATACCCAGTCTCCTACATCAAAACTTCTCTCGCTGCGATGTTGATCTTCCTGTTGTTTCATTCAATTTTGTGCAAAATTCAGGTTATCCTTTAAGAGTTGGAGAACTTCTTGTTAATGCTGGATGTTATTTTCCACTACTTGAACCTTTGAATTTTCTCTTAAAGATGATGTGATGGATGGTGGATGATATCCATAAAGTGCCATAAATGGGGTCATTTTTGCTGCAGTATGGAAGGAAGTGTTATACCACCATTCAGCGAGAGGTAACCACTTTACCCATTGTGTTTGTTTATCAGATACAAAACAATGAAGATATCCTTCCAAAAATTTATTTACTATCTCAGTTTGACCATCGGATTGAGGATGATAAGATGAGCTGAGCTAATTGAGTACCCAAACAAGAAAATAACTCTGTCCAAAAATTTCCAGTAAAAACGAGATCTTTGTCGCTCACAATAACCCTTGGGTTTCCATGTAGCTTTTGATTTGCGTCCATAAATGTAGTAGCAACTGTACTTGCTTTAAATGGATGAGATAATGCACAAAAGTGTGCATACTTGGTAAGTCTATCAACTACCACCATGATGACACTCTTTCCTTCGGACTTAGGCAAACCTGTGATAAAATCCATTGAAATATCCTCCCAACGTTGACTTGGAATGGATAAAGTTTGTAGAAGACCTAGGGTCTTAATTGTCTCAACTTTATTCTGCTGGAAAACCAAACATTCTGCCACAAACTTTTGAATATCAAATTTAAGGCCATCCCAAAAAAATTCTTTCTTAACCCTGTGGTAATTTTTTAAAAATCCTGAGTGTCCTCCTAAAGGGGAAGTGTGCAATTCCAAAAGAATATTTTGTTTTAGTTGGGAATTCTTACAAATATATAAGCGATATTTGTACCATAATGAATCATTTTTCCAACTAAATGTATCAGATGTACTAGGATCTTGCTACGAATTTTTAATGAGTGTCCACACTTATTCATCCTTCTTCCATTCATCACTTGCTTCGGTTATCCAATCTGGTTGGATAATAGCAATGACACAAAGTAATGCTTCCACCTCTTCATTATTTCTTAAAAGTGCATCTGCAACAACATTTAGCTTCCCTCCAACATTAGAGTTTATGAAATAACGATTAAAATTTATTTTGTTCTCATCATGAGTTTCCTCTACTATCTTTTCACCATTATGAAACATTTCTTGTATCAAATTTTTCAAACCTTCCATGTCTGATTTTATATCATTCTTCATGTAATCCATCTTAGCTTCCATTTCATCCATCTTATATTCCATGCCAGCTTCCATGCGATCCATCTTAGCTTCGATGCCATTCTTCAAACCACCCATCTTAGATTCCACGCCTTTCTTCAAACCATCCATCTTAGTTTCCACGCCTTTCTTCAAAACTTCCATGTCATTTTTTGTTTCTCTTTGCGAGAGGGAAATTTGTTGCACTTGCTCTTGTAATTTTGATATGTCATGTTTCCATTCTTCATCTTCATGATTCATAGTAGAGCCTTTTGAAGGCTTAATGGGTGTTGAATTCTTTTTAGGGGCCATTTGAGAATCCAATACTGATATCTCTTCTACAATATGCCCTTGGAATCAATTCAACTTGATTCTTCAAACAAGACTCATGCAATACGGAAAAAAAATACACACCTTTTACTTGCTTTTGAGGAGATCAATATTGAAATTGATTTATCTCTATACTTGTAGATCCTCAATATCTGAAATTCAGCCCTGTGGTAGTCCTCTGACACTTCTTTCAAATGACCTAATCCTGGACTAGTTCAGTAGAGCAAAATTTTACGACTTGCTACGTGTCACTGTTTTCTCTTTTGGCTCTAAAATTTATAGACAAGAAACTACAGTCCATGTAATTCCAGTCACTTTTTACATAATTCCAATACGATGCTCAGAGAGAGAGATGAAGAATTTCCCACGATCACCTCTTTGAGATGAAATGCGGGAGCCTAAAAAATACCTACCTTTCATAGATCATATCTCCAAAAATGTTGTGAACCAAGCTCTGAAATTTTGTGACGTTGTTCCTTAGGATTTCGGCTTCGCTCTCTAAAAATTTTATCTTCTGAACCTTCGTATAAAAAATGTTATAGCGCAAATTCCGTGGTGACCTTTTTAAGTGAAATTCAGGAGCCTGCAAAAATCCCTAACTTCCACAAATCATATCTCCGAAAATATTGTGAACCAAGCTCTGAAATTTTGCAACGATGTTCCTCAAGGTTTCGGCTTCGCACTCTAATAATTTTAGCTTCTGAACCTTCGTAGAAAAAACGTTATAAAAATAATTCCATGATGACCTGTTTGGAGCAGTGAAACCCTAGAATCGAAAGCTCTGATACCAAATGTTGTGAAACCAACTCCAAAAATAGAAGAAAAGAGATATCAATGCCTTATAAATAAGCCACTTCAAGGGGGAAACCTCCAATACATTACATGAATCAAAAATTCTTCGATGATACAAATTACAAAACCTCCTTTCTATATATAGGAGTCCATGGGGCCACAATGTAATCCTAGCTGACCTAACAATAATAATTTAAGGGCACAATAATAACAATATGGGGGTTACAGGGGTACAATAATAACAATAAGGGGGTTACACTAACAACAATAAGGGACTACACTATTAATATAGGGACCTAACAAATCAAAATATGAGAGGAGAAGCAATAGGTTTGTAAAACATAAATCTATTGATTTAGTAGAAATTGAAAAAAGTATCAGTTTGACAATATTCCATTGAGAGAAAGCTATTTCTAGTCTGACAAGATTCTCACTGAAATATCATGAAGCATAGCTATCATGAGTGATGCTCTTCCATTATTATAACATATATTTTATCAGGAATTCTCACTATGTGAAACTAACAAAAACTGATAAAACACATAACATGCTTAGGAGACTAATAGAAACACATAACAGTATGATGATTTGCAAACTGGAACTAGAAGAAAAGAGATATGGAAACAAAAATAAAGTAGACAATACACACAACAAATTAGTAATAAGTCCTCAGTAGTATTATTCCATTTCATTCACAAAAGAAATTACGGTTCATATAAGTCAAAATTCAATAACGACCAACCAACCCTAACTTCATATCAGTTTTCCATATATATACAAAATATGAAACTACCATCTTCCACAGAAAAAGGTAAATCTATTTCGAAAGTCATTACAACCTCGTGCAAGAGGTGAGGCTTATCCCTTAATCTTAATTACAAAGTGCTACATTAAAAACAATAACAACATTAAGGCTGACAATTTGAAGTGGTTTGTATGATGTGGCAGTTTTATAGGAAGATTCCTCTTCCGTTCTAGTGCAACCAACTCCAAAACAAGTGCAAACAGTAGTAAAATGGTGTGTGGCTATTCCTTGAATGTTGCTCGGTGCCTGGTAAAAACGTGTTGGTACTGAGAGTAGCGGTAGAAAACTGTTTGAGAGCAATTATGTCATTTTTTTGTTGTTCCTTTCCCTTTTTTGGTTGAATACCCTTTGTAATGGTGGGAAAACCCGAAACTTTTGGATAGAATGACGGAGGTTCATTTTATGAGAAAGCACAAATAAAATCCTTTGAAACAGATTTAATTGATAGAGGAGACATGGAGCAGAATAAATGATAAGTGAGGGGGGTGGTGACGTGGCGAAGAAGTGGGACCGATTGCAGATCATGCATCAGAAATTTTATTTTGAAATGCGTTAGTTAAATTTCGAAAATGGCGAAGTGCGATGTGCGATGGGAGCAGAGGTGATGTTGTAGAGAAATGGTACCGATCACAGATCCTCCATCGGAAGTTTTATGAACATACATATGTGTGCAATCAATAGCGTTTATCAGAAATTTAAACAAAACTGCAATTTCTCCCAAACAATATGCATTCATGCAGAATTGTGGTTCTTGGGCCCCACAACCAATTGACCAATAGGAAGCAATCGCAAATCGGCCACCCGCAAATTTAACTTTACATTGATAACGGCTAAACCATAAACTCTGTGATTTTCAAAATCGCACTGGTGCGCTACGCCAACACGTGTCCCTCACCTCATCACATCTCAAATCACTTAACATACCATGCGAAGCCTTAACGATAAACTTAAAAAAATGAGATTTGTGAAATTGCTCCATCTATGCTTTAATCTCCACCATTGATCTGCGCCCAGATCTGACGGTATTCCATGCTTTCCCGTTAGCCTCATCGCATCGCAAATCACTTAACATACCATGTGATTTGACTTAACGATAAAACCTAAAAACTACGATTTGCGAAATCACTCCATATGTGCTTTAATCTCCACCGTTGATCTGCGCCCAGATCTGATGGTCTTCCTTGCTTTCCCCTTAGCCTCATCGCATCGTAAATCACTTAACATACCATGTGATTTTAATTAACAATAACACTTAAAAACTACACTTTGCGAAGTTTCCCCATGTGCACTTTAACTCAGTCGTCGGTCTGCTCCCCTTTGGATCTGCGATTAGATCATGATCGTCCATTCTTTTTGCATGCAGTTCTTCACCATTGCTTCATTTCTTAGTCTTTTTCCTAGCCATCTTCCTTTAAATATTGTTTGTTGCTCTTCTTCGGATCTCCCACTTTTTTGGTTAATTTGTTTTCTTCCGACTGCACTTTGATTTTAAAGAACTTTGGTTTCCACGAAACCTTAATTTGGCTGCTTTGAAAACTGATTACATGTTTTATACTCGTAGCCTCTTTTTTGAGATAACCAAAATCTCAGTGAAATAGCTGCGCTTTTCACTGTGTGGAATATATGACTTCCATTTCTGAGAAATAGCTACAATGAATTTGCAACAAAGGTAGTTATTATTCCAGACTAGATGACTGCAATTTTATTACCTAGACATCAACTGACCTTCAACACTAAAATAATCCAAAAAATATATTTTAACTTATTTTGGGACTCTAAAACACTATGACACCTATTCACTTAAAAACACATTGATGTTGGGACTTTTTAGCTTTTATTGGAAATGACTCAAACTTTGGACATGGACTAGGACACAATAAAAATTTGAAGACAATAATACAATGGTGATTACACCATTAACATTTTCAGTGCTAACATACCTTACCAAGTCACTACATATCACTCATACCTCTCATAACTATCATTTTCACTCAAACCCTTGTTCTCACTATGCTTTTGCTAAGAAGATTGGTCAACTCTGTGTTTAGGCCCTTTTACCCTCTTCCCCTTATCCATTTCCAAAAATTCCACCTATAATGTGTTCCTAACACACTACCCTATCTCCCCTAATTTTTTCATATTTTTCCCTAACTCCTATCCAATCAATTTCCCTCCCCAAACGTGTTGCCCCATTTTCCCTTGTTTTCCTATTTTTCACCATTCCTTTCCTTCATATCAAGCTAGGGTTTCTTTTTGCTGACAAAAATCATGGAAATTGAGAAGAGAAAGGACCATAAGGAAGTTTATCATTCCAGGTTTTAGCCAACTCAAACCCATGGCATCATTTTCAGATTTTTGTAATCAAGCTAGAGTTTACATTGCACACAGGGAAAATCCTACTTAAAATTTATTTTCTGAAGTAATGAAGATGAATTTGAAAAAAGTGAAAAAAAAAAATTTGTTAATAATAGACCAAATAACAAAAAAATCCTTCAGTTTACAGACAGGTGTTATGATTTAAGAGAAATTCCCAAAATACAGTTTCTCTAGGTCATTTTATACACTTTTGGATAGGTTCTATTCAAGTAACTTTTTGAGGGGTTTCGAGTAGGTTTTTTTAGTTATTGATGACTCCATTGTGTGTCATACATGCTAAGATTTCCAACCATACAACTTGCATTCCAAAAATCCTCTAGGAAGGCCTCCAAACTTCCTCTCAAAGTGGTGTGACACTTCTACTTAGAGTGCGCTACGCTTCTGCAAAGTTTAGTGACCAACTTCAAACTTGGATTCTAAACAAATGGGAAAGTATTTTTGAAAAAAGGAGTATTGGTTTTTCCATAACATGCCAAATAAAAAAAACCTCTCTCAATTTTGTAAAACATGCTATGGTTAAATATATATTGATCCATATTTAAGCCCTATTTTTGCATAAAAGTTTTTGGAAAATTCTATATTTTTGGTAATTTTGACAATTTTGGTTTTACAGAAGCGGTGCGACGCTTTTCCTCGGAGCCTTTAAATGAATTTTTTTATACATGGTTAGATTTATTTGACTCCTAAATCACAGATATGGTATCAGGTTGGAATTTCACCCTCCAGTTTTGAAGAAAAACCCAAAAATAGCACTTTTTCATGCTTCTACCACTCATTTTTCCTCTACATGGCGCTTATGGAGTGAGGTTGGGAGAATGAGTTTTTAAAGGCCTTCCAAGTGATATTTTCTCAGTTTTAAGGATGGAATGGAAAGAGGAAATTCAAGGCTACCTATATTAACT
Organism: Pinus albicaulis; assembly: GCA_034641835.2. Lineage (NCBI taxonomy): Eukaryota > Viridiplantae > Streptophyta > Pinopsida > Pinales > Pinaceae > Pinus > Pinus albicaulis. The sequence continues at coordinate 680,621,309 of CM076572.1, read as the reverse complement.
TTCAAATTTGAAAATGGATGCCTAAAATTCAGTCAAATTCAGCTCCAAAGTGGTGTGACGCTTCTACTAGGAAGCGCGACACTTCTGCTAACTGACGTGACACTTCTGTCTTGGATTCCTTCTGGACAGGTGTCAAGCTAGAATGATCCAAATTTCGAGGTTGTAGTTTTCCTATGAGGTGTATTTTTTATAAGATATTTTTTTTTTTACCTCTCATTGTTGAAGAATCATGAAATTAATCAAGGAGACAAACCCTCCTAGTTATTAGCTAAATTTGGGGGGATTGTTTCTAACTTCCCTAGAAACTAAGAAATGATTCATAGGGTGCATTTATGAAGTGTTTTGGACCATATTTCGACCCATTGACGTGGCATATTCTCTATTTTCTATATTTACTCCAAACTCAAGTCTTTTTATAGGTTGGATAGTTTTTATTTGCAATGTGGAGCTATTGTACGAACTTTTTTCGGTCAAATCAAAGACATGTTGCAACTAAAATCTTGGGACTCCAGTGGTATGATTTTTAGCATTTTTTTTCTCTGTATCCTCATCAAGTTGAATTTCATGTTATCTTGTCATCACATGTGTGCTTTTTTGTGTTAATATTATTATTCTATGAACAGAAATCTTGCTTTCCGTGTTCTGTTTTATAAGCTTATCATGAATGTGTTTCTACTCTATTGATGAATGAATTCATTTAACATGCTCACTATGACTCTCTCTCTTTTCAAACCCTATAAAAAATGACAAATTAAGTATGTTATTAAGTTCACCTACTTGGCCTCATCCTTGTCTCTGCAACTTAACATTTGAAATCAGACCTAAAACCTATACCTAGTTCCTTGACTGTCATTCCTATCCAGCAAAAACTCAAAACAAACAAAACCTTAATTTACTGAAGCTTTATAACTAGCCTAACATCATTACATATCCAGTCATATCATTGGTTGTAAAAGTGACATTGAGATATCCCTCTCTGGTTTTGGTAGGGCTAGCTACCAAACCTAAAGGTTGGTTTTAGGTTACCTCCTTCAGTTCCATTCTCATCATTGGGAAACGGGGGGAGTGATAACAGGTGTTATTCCATATTTTTTTTTCTCTTTTGATTTTTTTTTTTTCTCTTTTTAAGTTTTTTCAAGACAATTGGGTTGCCTCAAAAGAGAGTTTCAACCCACAAGCCTGCCTTATGTGCCTCAAAGAGGATTTTACCCAAAGATATTTTATTTCTTTTTTCATATCTTTTTTTTGCTCCGGGATTGCCACAGAAAGGTTTTCAATCCTGGAGTTGACCCTGGATTCCTTAGAAAGGTTTTCACTCGGACCTCTTTATTTATTTTTTTTTGTTTTTTTGTTTTTCTAGGAGGTCGATGGACTGGAAGTGATGGGGCTCCCAATTACATTCACCTCTTTGTTGATTGTGTTGATGATTTTTTCCTTGGAAATGGGCCTCTTGTACATTTTCAACCTATATCCATTGACAAGCATAGGGATCCCATCCTCATTTAAGGTTATTATTTTAACAACTTGATTTTCATGGCATCTCTCTATCCGATAGGGTCCTAGCCATCTGGTCATTAACTTTCCCTTGAAGTCCTTATATCTGCAAACATAGAGCAAAGCCTAATCTCCTTCCTTAAATGTCTTCTCTTTCATGTGATTTTCATGCCAGACTTTCCATTGTAGTTGTATTACTTATGTGTGAAGGAGGGCCTACATCATAAATTCATCCAACCTAATTAGTTGAAGCAGTATTTGTTTTTGTGCCCTTGTGATATCCAAAACCAATTGAGCTACCATTCTGAGGGTGTTATACTCAAATTTAATAGAAAGCAAAGCTTTCTTCCCATAAACTATATCATATGGAGTAAACCCATTTGTTGTCTTCCAAGTGGTGCTGTAGGCCCAAGTGGCCTCTACCAATCTATCTTCCCAATGTTTTTTTTTGTTCCTCACAACTTTGGTAAGGATGTTCTCTAATGCCCTATTGGTCACTTCCACCTACCCATTTGCTCAAGGGTGATAGGAAGTATAAGTCTTGTGCTTGATATTGTGCTGCCTCATGAGATTATCAATCATATGGGATGTGAACTGAGCCCCCTGATTGGTGAATATATCCTTGGGATACCCAAACTTGTAGAACACATTCTCTCTCAAAAAATCAACCACATTTTCTTTTGTTGTTGCCTTGATACCCTTTGTTTCAACCCACTTGGGTCAAATAATCAATGCATACTATGATGTATCTCTTTTTTCTAGGTGGTGGATCAATTGTTCTAATGAATTCCATGGCCCACTTGTCAAATGGCTCCAGGGCCACCTGAGGTTGTAGAGGAATTTCATCCCTTAGTGTAGACTTCTCCATCCTATGACACTAATCACATATATTGGTGTATCTCCTAGCATCTTCATGGATAGTAGGCCAATAGTAGCCATCTTGAAAGGCTTTGAAAGTTGTCCTCTTAGCAGTAAAATGACCCCCACAGGGCCCATCATGACATGATAAGATAATTTCAAAGACTTCCCTTCCCTGACACATCTCCTGAATATTTGATCTAGTCCCAATTTAACCACAAATCCAAGTGAAAGGGGCTCTCTTTCTTACAATTATGCTCCTCTCTCGATGAAAGGTTTGGAGGAAAAATCCTGGCTATGTTAGCAAACTAGGAAGAGAGTGTTGAGATATAAAATAAGTGCTCATCTGGAAGTTGATCATCTACCATCCCTTCATCATCTGCAGGAAAAGTGAGTCTAGATAGACAATATGCAACAGCGTTTTCTTTCCTTAGCTTATCAATAATGGTCAAATTGAATTGTTGCAACAATAATAACCATCTAATAATTCTAGCATTCACATCGGGCTTGTTCATTAAGTATTTAATTTTTGCATGGTCAGTATGCACAAATTTTTGATACCGAATAATATAATGTCTGAAATTATTTAAGGAATGGACAACAACTAAAAGATCTTTCTCATTGATAGTGTAGTTTAGTTAATCCTTAGACATATTTTTTCTGATGAAATAAATGGAATAGGGAAACTTATTCTTCATTTTCCCCAAGGCTTCCCCCGCAAATTTATGTGATGCATCAGTATGGACATGGAAAGACAGAGCCCAGTTGGGAGCTTGAAGTATAGGGGTAGTGGTGAGCTTTTCCTTTATGATATCAAAGGCTTTTCCTTTATGATTTCACTTTATATATGTGGGTTTCGTGAACTAAAGCCGTGTATACACGCGAGTTCCTTTGGAGACAAAAGCGTATGCTTTTCTGTTAAGGAAAACAGTGAGATGGCTCAAGAACAGGAGCACAGGTTCAGGGGGAGCATCAGTCTAACTACTAATGACTGCATTGTTGGCATCGTATCTGCTTATTCCTTAGTTCTCGTAATACTCATGCGCAAACGATGGTGACATGATACATGGTTTCTTATGATAAGATTATGGATGAGACCTGATTGATTTTTGCTGAAGAGTATCTTGTTTTCACACCTGGAGGAGATGGAACTCTTATGATTCAGAGATAAGGTTAGATCATGCAGATTTTGTTGCTGATGAATTTTATCACGGTTGAGACCTTTTATACATAATTCCTACACATGTTACATCATGATTATGAATCATGAAGATCTTGGTGATATCAGATCACATTGATGATTGCTTGAAGTTGTTCTGGTATGATAATTCCTCTTGAGAAGAATATGTTGATGCTGCAAAGAGCCTGAAGACTTGGTTACTGATGTGCTTATTCTACAACTATTGTGCAACACTTGAAAACACAGCTACATTGTCCTATCTTTCTTCTCTCATATATTCCAGGGAAGCATTCAAATATCTCAGACAGAAGCTAGGAGTAGTCTCTGCCATGCAGAAGATCAGATCTGCTTAAATGCAAAATATTGAATTGGATACGCGGATTTCATGAAAGACAGTCGCGTATATACGCGAGTTTATACAGATAAAACCGCATATGGGTGGTTGCTGACAAATTTTTCTGGGTTAACATTCTTCAACACATCTATGGTGTTGTTGGGTATCTCTGGTGATGTTTCAGTTCTCATATTTATGTTTCATTCTCTGATATTTGATGAAGATGCCTTGATGGTTTGCTGTTGAAAGTGTTCAGGATGCACAGGCTAACGGGGAGCATTGGTCATGTGGAAAGGATGCATTGCTGGCATTATGATGGTTTTGAAATATGATCTCTCTCTTGAGGTCTTTTTGATGTTGGTCATAAAAAGTCATATGTGTAATTTGATGAAAAGGTCATGTTGAGACCTATGATGTAAAATTGTAATATTCAATCATGTAAGGACGTGATCAAATTTGTAAACCCACTTGGTTGGGTAGTTGAGTCAAAATGTGTAAACCCACTTGGTTGGGTACTTGAGTCACATATGTAAATCCACTTGGTTGGATCATTGTTGTAAGTATGAGTCCTTGGTGATAGGAAAGGTCATAGAGTCATGTACTTCATTGAAAAATATGTTTTTAGCATGAACTCAGGGGGAGCATGGTAACTTCAGTGCACATCAGATCTACAGAGCTCTTCTTTCTACAATAGAAGAAAAACCTTGTTTTGGTTTTGATCCGCCCTTTGCCCTTGATGTCAAAGGGGGAGAGTATCATGGTGTTTGAATAGGGGGAGAGTATCATGGTGTTTGAATAATGGTTATAATCGATGTATTGAATAATGGTTATAATCGATGTATCTATCTGTTGTGGTGATCAAACACCATCATGGTTGCCATCAAGTCCAAAGGGGGAGATTGTTGGCATGTGTTGTCCTTGATGGCAACCTACTTGATGAAGTTGTCCTTGATGGAAACTGACTTGATGAGTCGTCTTTGGATGGCAACCTACTTGATGAAGTTGTTCGTGATGGAAACCTACTTGATGAATTGCCTATGATAAGCAACCTATGTGTTAAATATGTAAGGATGATGTATCTACAGATCAACTCAGAAGTAACAGAAGAAAGGAATTCCAATAAGTGCCAGAGTAATGATGAATAAAGTATGTCACAAAGCATACGCGGGTTCGTAAAGGCGAAGTAGCGTATGTACGCAGAAAATTACGTGTCAAGTCGCGTATGCCCTTTTTTGCTCCAAAATTAGAATACCAAGGGGCATTACCATGGTTTTGGCACACAGTATTGAGCGATGTATGGTTTATTTGATTCCGTCCAAGAATACCATCCGAAGTTGTGTGGTTTTGGCTCATGGTATTGGTGAAGGCTAAATCTATATAAGGAGAAGAAGATCATAGTGCAAGGGGGTGCATATGTCTGGGTTTTAATGAATACTTCACTCTGAAGTATATCTGCATGGAATGGGTAACATTTTGTTGATTGATCTGAATTAATATTGCACCTATGAAGAAAATGATGAAGAGGGATCTCTAGATCTGAAATGACTATGTATTTTCTAGATCAGTTTATGGAATGTTTAGATCTGAGATGAGGCGAATATTTCCTGAATTAAAGGGTAAGATATGAGCTATTTATCTGTTCTGAAGAGTTGTGCAGCCCTACAAAGTTCGAAGATCTATACGCAGGTTAGTGGCAGAGAAATCATGTATATACGCGAGTTGGCTTCAGCAAAAACGTGTATGGTATGTGAAATCAGTTCTGAAATATGTGCAGATGTATATGCATGTTTGTTTCTGTGAAAGCGCGTATACACGTTGGTTCAGTGAAGTAAAAGCGCGTATTGAAATCTAGGGTTTACTGAAGTATGTGGAATGAAATGTCTGATCTTTTCTACTGTTTTACTGCTATCTGTCAATGATGAATTCATACAGATCTGGGTTGTTTGAATGTTGATTATGTTGTTGATTATGTTGATCAAAGATCAAGTTGTTGGTTGATTGGTTGATGATTCAATGAATGAATTTATGGGGTTATAAGTTTTAGTTTGATGTATGTTGAGCTTAAATGTGTGGAGTTGGATCCAGTATGAAAATTGATGAAACATGATACTGCCGTAGTGTGAGAATTGGTAACCCGGTGAGGGGTGCCAGCTCCCTTCCGGTGGTAGGCAGTGGCAGGAAGCTGACGGGTGGTAAGCTTCCTTCCAGAGAGGCTGGTAAACGAGAGAAGGTTGTAGCCTTCTACAGGTGGGTGCCTACGTGCTGGTATGAGTCTGCGCCAGTACATGGTTGTAATAAGTTTTCTTTATAATAAATATTGAAGAGAGATACGATGGCAGCGGTGGTTTTCTCCCGAATTGGGTTTCCACCTTAAATCCTGGTGTTCATGTGTGTTGCTTATGTATTCTGTTCTTAAAGGACAATTTTACTGCTTACTAAACATCTAATGAATGAATGATGCAATGAACTAAATAAAGAATTATCTGCATAATGATATCTCTGGTAATACGCAAGTTTTATTAAGGGTATCTGCGGTGGCACTACGGTTATATTCAGGTAAAAAAAAAAGGTAACGTATGGGTTTTGAAGGAAAAGAAAAAGTAAAAAGTTTTCGGTCAGCTCTAAATGCGGTTCACCCCACCCCCCCTCTCGGTGTTTTCCCAACACTTCGACATGGCAACGGTGGTGCACGTTGCTCTATAAATGCTGCTTGATGTTTTTAATTGGTTTTGGTATTTGTGTGGTGCCCATAGGTCGTATTAACGTTTACAATTATGGCTCTGCCACAGTGTTTCTGCCTAGGACTTGGGCCAGAGCACCGTGACAGTGCAATTATTGTGATTTTTTGAAATTCATTATTCATCAAAGGTCGACACATCTTATAACAATATTCATATTAATTAAAATTTTATTAATGCATTTGAATGTGATTTTTGGATTAATTTTTTATATCATATCATAATTATTGTGATTTTTTAAAATTCATTATTCATCAAAAGTCGACACATATATATCTTATAACAATATTCATATGAATTAAATTTTTATTAGTGCATTTGAATGTGATGTTTGGATTAATTTTTTATATCATATCATCAAATTTCACATCTCTTCATTATAATATTTAATCATCCATAAATTTAATCAGTGGTGTTACATTTCACAGCGACAATGGAGAATGCAATAGAATAAATTAAAACATATTTTATTATAAATATATATGAATAAGACAACCTTTATTATACAAAATGGGACAGTTATTGTTAGCCTTTTGTCTTTCAATTGGGACACTTTGTCCCTTGCATTAAACAAAATGTATGATTTCACAGAAAAATATTTCAAAAAATACAATGGCTTGCTTTGATATCCAAACATAGTGATCATCATTCTTCGCTTGAATTGTTGTCACTGCTAGAGCTACTTCCATGACTTGGGTTATTTTGAGAAATGCTTTGTTCATGGTGTTGATTATTGTTCTTCTTCACGCTTCATCTTCAAACATAAAAATAAATTGTAATGAGTGTATATACATTAGTGAGAATAATGAAAATTTCAATATTAAATAATATACATCAACTATAAATCGAAATAATCGAAAAGAAATGACGTACCATTGCAACAATTGACTCACAAACTATACACATTCTTTCAAAACCATGTAACATGCCATATTTCGAGATTTCATCTGTTGGCGCAGTTCCATACTTTGTTTCCTGCAATTTTTATATCCTGTAACAAATCATATATTTAATATAAAATATTTTTTTGTTCTATTAATTATAGACAGAGCTAAGTAAAACAAGATCGATAGATGCTTACAAATTCCACAATTAATTTCTGATATGCCAACATATACTCACAACTCATATTTAACCCAATTTCAATCAATTCGTCTGATGGGTCTTCTTTGTATGTTAACACCTGTTTGAAGACATCCAATGATGATTTTTGTAAAACAACTTAAAAAGTACAAAAATGAAATCTAGTTAAGTTGTTATAAGGAAGTAACAATTAGTCACAAACTTAGATATCAACCCTTTTCTTCCTTGTCGTCCTGTTTTATGTGTTGAATGGGTTCCATTTTATTTTCTTTTCTGCAAGAAAATACTTGAAAAATTCAATGTTTACATATTACATTTGAAGCACGTTGTTGTTGAGATGGCTCCTCCTGCAATGAAATTTTGTCCATTTCTTTGACCATCTCCTTGTATACCTTTTTGGACATTCCTACTAGCATATTTTTGATATCAACTCATTCATATTTTGAGATTTTCATAATCTTCCTAAAAATGTAACATGACAATAAACTATTTAATTTTATATTGATATATGAAAAGTAAATATAACAAAAGTGATATTTATAAATAATTCTAGACAAACATTTAAAGGAATATTACTTTTTTCTTTCCTTCTTTTTTGTTTTTGTACGCTTTTGCTATTAAAAGTCTGACAAGTATCATTGACCAATTCTTTGGAAACTCTTCATGTAGTTTAGATAAAATTTGGTTCTTGGAATCGTTGGATTGATTTGTGTGTTGTAAGTGGAAAGAACGTCTATACATTCGTTCCACTAGATCCCTCAAACTTTTGGAAAAAAATTCCCCCCTTTCGTTAACCTCTAGCACCACTCCAAATGAGCTAAGGAGCAATTCATTTTCATTTTCATGTTCTATTTTTTTTTCTTTTCTTAGAACAACATTCCTTTTCTGAGTTGTTGTTCCTTGTAGAACATTAAACAAGTGTGAATTAAGATATTATTTGACACATTTTATCTAATAATTTTAAGTGTATTATTAAAGAAAATTAAAAAAAGAAACTCATATTAGATCGATAGTATTTTTTCATTCACCTTATTCATCCTTTTGCAATTTTTCCATCAAGCTTTTACGTTCTTCTGTTCCTAGATCAAAAATAAATCTTATCGAGCTTCATTATTTTGTGGCTCTGCATGATACACAGTAAAAAATACATATTAGTTAAACTTACATATAGTTCAAAATAATATTTTTTGTAAATAATTTATAAATAACTTGCCTTTTTTTTTTTCTTGATGTGTTATCAATATTTTTGTTAGATGATCTCTTGTCAATCATTTCTTTATCAATCTGAAACATGTATCAAATCATTCATTAATATATTTATAAATAAATTGTCAACTTTTCAGGTAAAAAAAAAAATCTCAAGAAACCGGTGTGTCATTCATTCTATACACACCGATGTCGATGCGTATAGGTATTATAAACGCACTTCACAAACAGTATAATAGACCGCACGGTGCTCTATGTCAACAAGGAGCATCGGTGCGTTACATGTTAACCACCGCACTGATTAACACAGAGAAAATAATAAAAATCGTCGTGTTAGTTTTTGTAGCATAAACCGGTGCCATATTTTACATATGGCGTACTGATTAAAAAATAATAATAATAATAAATAAATAAAAAGAAAAAAAAAATAAAAAGAAAAAAAAAATTTGTTTTTTAATTTTTTATCACAGTAATTTCGCGGTGACCTGGGATAGTACAGGGCACCGGTGTGCTAGGTTACGCTGGAAGCACCGATGAAAAAAAATATATGTTTTTTTTTAATTCACGCAAGGGCCGACATGGATTGGGATTTGACTATGCAAGTCGTCTCGTGGGTTGGATGTCTTATGCCTATATATAGAAATACAAACCTAATAAATATAAAATGAAACGCCATAATTCTGAAATCACAGAAAGAGGGAGAAGAAAGGGCAAAAACAAAAAGAAGAAAGAGAAGAAGCAAAAATAATGTAGGGTTTGTTTCTAAAAATGGATTTTTTTTATTTTATTTTGTGCGAAACATCACGTTCGTGGTGCGCCATAATGAAATAGCACACCAGTGCCATATTTTACATATGTCGCACTGATTAAAAAAAAATGTTTATTTTTTTTTTATCACATAGTACTTTCGCGATGCGCTGGGATAATACAGAGCACCAGTGTGCTAGGTTATGTTGGGCGCACCGATGAAAAATAAAATCTATTTTTTTTAAATTCCCGTAAGGGCCGACATGGATTAGGATCTGACTGTGGAAGCCGTCCCATGGGTTGGATGTCTTAGGCCTATATTTAGCAATACAAACCCTATAAATCAAAAATGAAAAGCCCTAATTCTGAAATCATAAAAAGAGGGAGAAGAAAGGGAAGAAACAAAAAGAATGTAGGGTTTGTTTCTAAAAATGGATTTTTCTTTTTTTTATTTTGTGCGAAACAGCACGTTCATGGTGCGTCATAATGAAATAGCGCACCGGTGCCATATTTTACATATGGCACACTGATAAAAATAAAACAAAAATTAATTTTTTTATCATGCATTACTTTCATGGTGCGCAGGTATAATACAGCGCACCAATGCGCTAGGTTATGCCGGGCGCACCGATGAAAAAAAAATCTGTTTTTTTTTAATTCACACAAGCGCTGACATGGATTGGGATCCGACTATGCAAGTCATTCCATGGGTTGGATGTCTTAGGCCTATATTTAGCAATACAAACCCTATAAATCTAAAATGAAAAGCCCCTAGTGAAATCACGAAGAGGAGAAGAAAGAGCGAAATAAAAAAAGAATGTAGGGTTTGTTTCTAAAAATGGTTTTTTTTTTTTTTTTTTTTTTTTGAAAATGAAAAAGAAATTGAAATTTTTTTCTTACAGTGTAAAAAAACCTGCATAAAAACTAAAAAAGACAATAAACATTGAAATTTGTTTTTACTGCATAAAAAAAAAACTGCAAAAAAAGTAAAAAAACAATAAACTTTAATCACGATATCATTTGAAATTCTATGCTACAAAGTTTGAATCACCAGAGGTTTGCAATTCTGATTGTCCGAATACTTATGTTCGAACGTATTTCCCTGCTCCACAGTGCTCTCATGCTCTATTTTCTCCAGATATGTCTCCTGCAAATCTCTAGCTGAAATTTTTTGCAAAAATAGTGAAATAATGAAAAGTGTTTAGTATTTAAAGAATTGTTTTATGAAATTAGATTTTCGAAAATATTTTGTCGCCCATTTTTTAATTTAATTCTTTTTTTTCACTCAAATAAAATAGAGTTGCGCTTTTTTTTATTTTTGGTTATTCATCACCGGTGTGTCACTTAATATCACCGCATCGGTGCATCAGTTTATAAAACGGCATCGATGCGCAGTAACGAAAATGCACTAGCGTTGTTATTTGTATATTAGCACCGATAACAAGAAGTCCATTTTTAAGGCACCGAAATTACTTTTTGGTGTGTGCACCAAAATTTATTATAGATTTTTCTCAAATGAAGGAAGAAAATATCATAATTATATCGAATGGACAATTCTTCAAAATCCAACTTGTTCCATAATATTTCTCAAAATCCATCACAAATTTCTCCCTATCCATCTCGAGACGTAATATTTACTTCATATTTTATTTATATTTTCATTATCTAATTGAATTTATGTTTTTTATCCATGTCAATCATGCACAGCTTAATTAAATTTATAATGTATACAAATTTGCAGGTTCAAGCATATTCAACATCAAGTTCATATGCACAAAATATTCAAAGTACAACTCCAAAACATCGGAAGCTCTTATCAGGAGCTGCATACCGCAAGGCACATTTGGTAGATGAAAATGGATAGCCACTTCACCCTGCCAATTGTAACAATATTGCATCTTCTAGCCACAATCCTGGGACAATTATGGTAATAATTATAATTGTTTGGTATATTGATTAATGTAATTATTTCAATGTCAAACCAATTAATCATGAAATATTGTCAACTTGGTTACTAATTGATATCATATATTTTGTACTAATCATGTTCAAATATTTTTAAATTATTAGGATTATAGTGATGATAAGCGACCTACCTACCATCTTCCTTGCACCCCACAACAATGTCAAATCGAGAGAAAACTGAATTAAGAGAAAAAATCGGAGAGGAACAATACCAAGAATGGTTGAATCAACCACAGATTTATTTCTCGCTACGTCCAGATTCACCAATTAGGAATGACTACAACAATAGTAGTTCTTCACAAGCTGGCAATGGAGGCAATCAAATAGAGGTTGGTATGGATGATTACTTAAGGGATACGACTGCCATGGAGACAATGTTGTTAGATGCATTTGATAAAAATGGTTAGCTAGGGGATGATGCTCATGTCGCTGACACCTTTTTCGAGAGCCTTAAATTTTCTTCCACCACCCCTCTCTTTGGACCTGGTAGTTAGTCAAAGTCTACCCAGTTGGGGACAATGATGTTACTGTACAACTTGAAAGAAATTTTGAGGTAATGCTTGTCGAATGCATGTTTCTCTGAAATTTTGAGGTAAGTTACCATAAAGTGATCCCTTATATAAATTTGAAATATAATCAGTACACTGCAATAAACATTACAAATGGTAAATTTTATGAACATTAATAATTATATCAACATTAATGTACATTTATTAATATATTTTTCCATGATCACCAACTATAGGTTATTCAAAGATAAGGTTCTTCCGAGTGATAATGTCTTGCCTGGTAGCTGCGAAGAGGCAAAGAAATTGTTGAAAATGTTGGGTGTTGAGTAAATATCGTATCATGCATGTCCAAATGATTGTATTCTATATAAAGAAGAATATGCAGAAAAAGAGATATGTCCGAAATGTGGGCATGACAGGTATGATAAATCAAAAAAGAAGGGTAAATCACGTATTGGTCCTCCTTTTAAGATATTGAGGCACATGCCTATAATCCCGAGGATTCAAAGGCTCTTTCGTTACAAAGAATTAGCTATGATGTAGGGATGGAGTGCCTCACACAGAAGTGAGTTGGGAGTTATGCAAATCCCAACTAATTCAATACCCATGAAGCATATAGAGGATACATGGCTCGAAAAATTCAAGGATGAAGTACGAAGTCTACGACTCAGCGTAGCCATGGATGGCGTCAACCCATATTCCCTCCAGAACACCAACTATTTTGTTTGGCCTATAGTAGTGATCAGTAACAATATCCCCCCATGGTTGTCCGTGAAGAATGAACATCTTATGTTGGCTCTCATAGTCCCTGGTAGAAGATAAGTGAAGAAAATGGATGTCTACTTACAACCATTAGTAGATGAATTGAAGGAATTATGGGATGGGATAAATGTATACGATGTATCAAGACCCATCATAGTAGAGAGGATTTTTATGGTGTATGGCATGTGTGCTTACACAACACATGATTATCCAGGCTTAGGAATTTGCTCTAGTAAATTACATGTTTAATTTATTTATTTATTTATATACGTAATAATATTCTTTCGCATATTAGTTATTTAATTCGTTGTAATATTTGTTCTGATCTTCATGATATTCTTTAATGTGCCATGCATATTAATTGTATACAATAATCTCGTGGGTCTTGTAACAAAAGGGTATCTTGGATGTAAATTTTGTGGACCTTCTCTGAAAGCTAGATGGTCCAAGGGCCTACAAAATCCATTGTACGATTGCTCCAGGGTATTCCTCCCAGAAGAAAACCCTTACAGAAGAGCAAGATCTGCTTTCAATGGTAAATGAGAGAGAACCCAAAGGCCTCCAATAACGACACCAATTGAATCGCTTAGAGCATACGAGAGAGAGAAGGAGAATGAGTTCACAGTAATGTTTGATTCAAATGGAAGCCTATGCTCGATGATCCAGAATTATTTGACACCTATGCTGAGAAATTTCCCATTGGGATGAAAATGAAATCTATCTTTTATAACCTCCCATATTGGGAGCATCTTAATATTACCCACTTATTAGATCCCATGCATATATTTAAAAATGTTTCATCTTCTTTATGGAAGCACATATCATCAAAACAAAGTGACACATTGGCTGTTAGGAAAGATCTTGTTACTTCAAAAACTAAAAAGAAACATTGGCCAGGACAATTAGAAAGTACAGGATTAGAGGCAGGCACTGGTCCCTCTACTTCATGGTTTTTCAAAGAAGGTGATGTCAAATGGATTTTTAAAAAATATGATATTTCTTTGGAAAGGGAATTTATAATGGGTGTGAGGGTGCCAACTTCATACGAGTCTTCACTACGGCGCTGCTTCACCATGGATGACCATTTGTCGGGGTTGAAATTGCATGACCATTTGAATCTTCTAAGAGTACATATAATGTCAAAAGCATGATTTTATTATTTGTTATATTAATAAATTTTATCCCATGTAGGGATCATAAAACATAACTAATTTTGTATATTATTGCATGTGTTTATAAATTTGAAGTGCCATTATCCTTTGTTCATTCGTGGGTGTGTGAAACATGAATTCCCTCAAGACCTAGGACGTGTCATATCTAAATTATCTGCATTTGTACGTTGGATCACGTCAAAGGAGATTCATGTGGCTAGCATTCCACAGTTGCGTCAAGAGATAGTTGAGATTGTTTGTATGTTTGAGAAGGAACTAGTGACGAGTTTCATGGACTTACAGGTTCATCTTCTAATCCACCTAGTAGATGAGGTTTAATTATTTGGCGTGGTTTCTTGTCATTGGATGTTCTTATTAGAGAGGTACATGAATAAATTGAAAGGTTTTGTTAGACAAAGGGAAAATCCCGAGGGGTCTATGGTAGAGGGGTACATATCGTATAAGTCTTTCTATTATGCTAGTGAGTACATCAAGCAATTCAACAATAGACCAGGTGTGGTGATTTGGGACGATGAAAGGGATGAAGACAAAAGAGAAGGGGAGTTGCTCCAAATGAGTGGGAAAAAGTGCTTGATAAAGAGTAAGCGACTTATAATTTTTCAAATTTACACAAAGTTAATATTCATTTTGAACTTCGATATAATGTATATTTTGATCTCTAAGTACTATATAATGTCAATTGTATTTCATCAGCGAATGCAGAAATTGAAGCAATCAATAAATTCATTCTTTACAATTTCAAAGCAACACAACTATGGGTCACATTTTACGAACAAAAGAGGATGAAATGGGATAGTGACATGAAAGAATTTAGATAGTTGAATCGTAGAAGTCTGCCTTATCTTGATCATTTAAAAGAAAATATACCAAAAATATGCCCCAACATTTGGGTTATTGACCAAGTCAGAGAGAAATATGGTGCATCCGGTCGTTACCCACGTGCTAAAGAGGATGCACTAAATGTAGGGATTGGGTGTAGCAACTCGGTAATAATATTTTTAATTTATATGTAAATTTGAAACTTATAAGACATCTATATTTCATATTTTAATTGTTGGGTTATTATAAGACACATGACAATTATTATTTTTAATTTTTTATAATAGGTGCATTTTTTCCCATCTATGTGGGCATATGGACACCATTTTCGCATAGAAAATGCAGATGTTGGAAACATCACACAAGACTGTGGAGTAGAAGTCGAGTTCGATCAATCTAGTCGATCTAGCCACCGTGATCAAAACCTAGTACGAGAGACGCTAGGTTATGTCTGAAAGATACAAGAGATCATTGAAGTGGATTTCTCTTCTTTCAAATGTGTTATTTTTAGGTGCAAGTGGTGGGACACCTTTGATCAAAATAATGTAAAGGAATATCACGATGGTAGGCTGATATGTATCAACTCTAAAAAGATGTGGGATGAAGATAAGGAGCCTTATGTTTTCCCCAAACACTGCAACCGGGTTTTTTTTTACCCATATGTGTTGGATAGGGATTGATGGTTCGTATTGACACATGACCCTAGATCAAAACATATTTTTGAAAACAATAGTGTTATCATGCCATGCGAGCTAGAAGATAATGAGGGTGATCATGAGAATTGAGAGTGATATGGTACATGTGTTATTTCATCAATATTTATACTTTTTAAGATGGGTTTTTTGAAACATTATAATATGTATTTTGAATTAATTGGTAATTTGCATTGTGTTAATGTTAAAATCAATATTTCACTTGGTAATTTGCAATTATGTTGATCTCAAAAACAATGACATATTGTATAAATTAGTTCTTTTTTTTGTATCTAAGATCATAATAAAATAATGATAATTCTAGCTTACATGAATTTATTTGCATTATTTTCTAAACTTTATTATGTTACAATAATTCATATTATTCTAGATTTATTATTTTACAATTATTTAAAATTTTACAAATTTACAAATTTTAATAAAATCATTTCACAGTAATACAATTAAAATTTTACAAATATTTTACATACAATTACAATTAAAATTAGAATTACAATTACAATTACAATTAAAATTAAAATTACAATTACAATTACAATTACAATTTTACAATTTCACATACAATTACAATTTTAGAATTTTACATACAACTACAATTACAATCAATTCACAGTAATAAAATTAAAATTTTACAAATATTTTACATAGAATTAGAATTAGAATAACACTATAAATTAACATCATCACAACACAAACATCAAATATACACTTCATGTCAAATAACTCATGCTATCACATACACATCTATCTGCAAGCTACATATTAAATGAACATATCTAACATGACTTAACAATATACACATCATGATGATCACCAACATGTAAATTAAGTACAACTGCAACATGAACATAAAATACATGGACCATATATATATAATGTCAAAAATATACAACTGTAATATAAATTTCATGGATCAGCTGGTGGTACAACATCAATAGCAGTACTAGTCGAGGCCTGCTCATTCAATGGTACAGCCTCGACGGTCGATGGTCTAGCCTACTCATGATCATGAGTACTACTGGATGTTGCAGGCTACTGACTGGATGTGGCCGATGGTCCAGCTTTCTCTCCATGATGATTGTTGCTAGATGCTAGTCGAGGCTGCTCATCTGGCACGGCGCGAGGTGAACAATCATGAGATGATGGTTTGCTACTTGCGGACTGTCGATCATGTGTTGTGTCTCGACCATGCCTATAATGTGCAACGGTCCTCCTCAGCCATGTAACTAAGGTCGTATCTCCTACGACATGCCGCATCAGGCTGTACATGTCACGCAACATGCCTCTCCACATATGTAACAACCTACCATCGGCCTATATGTCTCTCATATTAGTGGGCCTGATGCCCGCCTCAATAATAAATGCAGTGAGTTGGTCACCCAAATCCATCCTATATCTGCTATCAAGCCAACCGCGCCTAGCAAAGTCAGTATCGGCACACCAGCAGGAGCAAGTTTCTCTGCACCAGCCTCCTGATGATCCTCGAAATTTGGCATGCCCTGATCATCATCAAGATCCACACCTGGATCATGTGGTGGTGCTGGCATGTCCTCGCCATCAAAATACCCAATGTCTGCAAAATATATACAAGTACACAACAATAATTAGACAATTTCATTACACAATTTAATAAAAACAAGTTAAAGAACATGTTAGAATAAATTTAAATAAAATAGTAATATTACTTCTATCATCTGGCGGCTCATCGATTATGAAGAGGATGTTGGCACACCCTCGCCAATCCAAACCCGCATAAGGAAAGGGGACTATAATGAAGGGATGCTCGTCAACACTGGCTATCAACTTCAGTGCATCATTCAATATCCTCGCTAGAAACACAGTATCGCCCCTCTTGGGCATCATCTGCCCCCACATGTGCATTTGTGCCTCGAACATCGGCCTACGAGGCTGTCGAAGAAAATTAGGCCTTGTCTTCGAAACCTCTCAAAAAATAAACAAAAAATCTCTGAAGAAAAAGGGAAGTTGACCCTCCCTTGTGCATGAGCACGACATCTATCTAAGGTTGTACAGAACTACCGCAAAAAAAATGGCAGACCACCTGACAAGTCGTGGCTCTTGTACTAAAGAATCAACATAATATAGAAGCAAGCAACTAATGCATTGTCCGTCACTGGTGTTGTGTGAAATGGTTGAATGAGAAGTGAGAGGTACCTCACCTCCTGACTACCAAATGCAACCAATATGTAACTGACCTTCAGAAACCCAAAAATCTGAAGGAGACAGTATATCTGCTCCAATTAATCTCTGGGAGTAGGCTAACTAAATCCATGTTGCATAGCCAGCTGGAACCTCTAGAAACAAGGGAAAATCCACCCCTCTCCTCGATAGCCCTATAATGAAATATATATCCTCCTCAGTGGGAATGTACCACTGGTTACGACCAACCTGGAAAGCCTGTCAGTGGGCATTCCACCTATGGATAAGATGTCTCAAAAAAACCATGGCCCTTTAGGGAAGTAGCCTCCTCATAGAACTTGAGGAGACCTACCTGCCTTAGGAGCCCCTGGGTAGCTGTTGTAATAGGGCGAGGATACGAATCTCTGTCCCTCTCTCGTGCCTCCCATAGGTGAACCATGTTATACTGGTCCGCCTATTGTTGTTGTTGTTCCCCCTCTTCTCTCCTTTCACGTCTCTAAATGATTGACATATTAAATACAATTTTTTAATTAAATGAGACATGTATTTAGAAATATACATATATAATGTTTTTTGGAAAGAAAAAAAAAAATAGTCGATGTGCCAAAAAAAATGGGCATGCAACGGTACCAGTGCACCTTTTTATGGAGTGCACTGGCACCGGTGCACTAGAAAATATTCCAAGCACTGGAGATGGTTCTCCTAAAAATTTGCAGCACACCATTAACTATGTACTGTTTCAGAAGTGCGATGTATTGACTAAACTCTCTGCCCTGGGGTGTATAGTTAAATCAGTGCACCGACCTCCTGCCATCATTACATAGTCAACGGTGCAGTATTTTACCAGGAAGCACCATTGGCCTTGTCGAAATACGAAATGTGGTGCGCTGACAAACATACCTGTCCCGGGGCGGATATTTTAGTCAATGCACCGCGTTGCTGCTATTCCACTTAGTCAACGGTGCGGCCGGGTAACCGACCGCACCGCACTTTTTTTTAAAAATTAAAATAACACGATGCACCTATCAGTATCGCCCCAGAACCAGTAAAGATACCATCAGCACTAGTTGCAGTGCAGCCTGTTAATTTATAGGTAGCACCGCGAACCGGTGAGAGCTGAACAGCTCGAGCGCACCGTGCAACAAATTTTTTTTTCTTTTAAATGTTAATTTTAAGGTTATTTGAAACTCTAATCTGCTAAAAGGCTTAATTATGGAAAAACAAGAAAAATATCTGTAGATTTGGCCATCGAGGAGGCATATTGGCTATATAATTTACAAAAGAAAATTTTCCCACCATTTTGAAAAATTCAAGCTGGAGATTGGTGGGCAATGCACAGCAACAGCAGTGCAATGGGTGCAATGGGAGCACCGATGTTAGGGCAGCTCAAACAAGGATAAATTTCACCAGTGCTTGAGAGCTCTAGAGCATTGAGAAAAGTGAAAAATGTAGTTTTTTGGCCTTAAATGTTTTTTTATTTAACCTTGTTCCGATGCGCGGGATTTTTATGGGTGCACCGCTACGTTTTCTTAAGACAGCACTGGGTAGTTTATGTTTTGGTGCACTTTTTTATGAGGCACCGGTATGAAATACTTATAAAACACCGATGCACTACTATAATATGATGCACCGGGAAGGTGTGTACAGATCACACGGTGTCCAGGGTGCCAATTCTTTGCGCACACCGATGCTTTCTCTTGTTGAACGCACCGGTGCAGTTTACGATGATAAGCGCATCGGACGAAAAACATCTTCAAAAACCTCTGCCTTCCAACCTCCTCTAGTATCCTCCACTAAAAATGGATTTTTGGGTATTTTTATAAGGGTTTCCTCAAAAACATCTGCTAGAGGGTCTTTTCCTTGTAGTGGTCAAGCCTAAGAAACTCCTCACATCTCTCTTTTTAAGGAATAGGTGCCCTTTTTATGATGGAAATTTTGTTTGGGTCTACATGTACCCTTGCCTGAGATATGCAGTGGACAAGGACAATCCCTTCCTTTTTTAATAATTCACATTTCTCAGGACTCAGAGAGATGCATTTCAATGCATTTCCTTAGTAATTTACCTAGATTGGAGAGGGCCTCTTGGAAATCATACCCATAGGGAGTGAAAACATCCATGTATATTTCCACATAATCATGGACAAGCTCAGCAAAATTTCTCAATATTTCTCTCTAAAAAGTGGCAGGGGCATTACATAGGCCAAAGGGAAGAACTCTATAAGCAAAGGTGCCCCAAGGACAATTCAATGTGGTCTTGTCTTGGTATTCAAGGTTGATCTGAATCTGATTTTAGCCACTGAATCTATCCAAGAAAGAGAAGAACTTCTTTCAAGAAATACCATCCAATACTTGGTCAATAAAATGAAAAGGGAAATGGTATTTATTAGTGGCTTTGTTAAATTCTCTGTAGTCAACATAAATCATCCACTTCTGATTCTTCTTTGGGACTAAGACAAGAGGATACACCCATTCACTGTCTGATTTGGGGTATATGAACCTTGCATCCAGCAACTTCTATAATTCATCCTTTACTATGTACTTTAAGGATGGGTTCATTCTCCTCTGGGGATGGTGCAAAATATTGCATCCCTATTTGATGTAAATATTTTGTGTACAGACTAAGTGATGCACCCCTTTCATGTATTTGTAATCCCAAGAAAAAAAATATATAATTTATCCCTCAGCAACTAGCACAATTTCTCTTCCTCTTTGGCCAAGAGAGAGGAGTTGATCTTTTTGGATCTATATGGGCCAAATTCTACAATCTTGGCAAGTTCAGGGGCTGATTCCACTGAGCATAGCTCAGTCCAAGGGATGCTTTCATATTCTCTTACCAGGTCATCAAGTGGAATGGCAGTGGGGGGTTGGATTTGAAGGATATGATCAATGAGGTCATCTTCATTAGGTTTCCTCCCTTTGATAACAACATCTAAGGTACAAACAGGTTAGGATATGGCATGGTAAACTTCATCTTCTTCTTCATCCTCCAACCACAAATGTAGATCATGTTCAATATACGGTTGGGCAGGAGGATATAAAACTAGTTGTTTTGACAAGGGCCCATTCTTGATAGTCATGCTTCTAGCCCTACAACTGATATAAGCATCAGAAATGGCCAACCAAGGTCTTACTAGAATTATAGGATTACCATTAAACTTGGTTTTTGGTTCGAGTAATAGTAATTCAGTTGGATATTCCCAGGATTCGATGGATACCATAACATCCTCAATAACTCCCTCAAGATCCATTGTGGATCTATCGGCAAGTTGCAGAACTATAGCGATCTTCCTCAAATCTCCCTGGAGGTTAAGTTTCAACATGGTTTCTCTGGTAATCATATTCATTAGGGGAATCTTAAGGTCTAAAATGGGCCTCCTAAGGTAATTATAAAATAATAGTGGAAATAATAAATTAAGATTTGATGACATCAACAAATTTTAGAGGGAAAAAAGAAAAAATTGTTTTTTCAACTCGTATTTTCAACTTATCTCCCAAATTTTTTTCTCAATTGAGTGTGAGTACTTGTTGGATGCAAATTTTAATTCCTCATCCAAGGATTATTCATGTTGCATACTTTCGATGGACCCTACTATAGGAAAAATTAGAAATACATGATAAACATGACTGCAATCACATTTTATCATGTATTTCTCATTTCTTGCATAGCAGGGTCCATCGAAAGTATGCAACATGGGTACTCCTTGGATGAGGAATTAAATTTTGCATCCAACGAGTACTCTCACTCGAAATTTGAGTAAAAACTTTGGGAGATAAGTTGAAAATACGAGTTGAAAAAGTAGTTTTATTATTTTATTATTTTTTAATATTTTTACCCTTTTACTTAAAAAATGGTGAATCATCCCCCAAGGTTGACATCATCATCTTGAATCCTATTATTTCTTATAAAGTTTATTTTGGTTGTAAAATTTTATTAGGAGGCCCATTTTAGACCTCAAAATTCCCCTAATGATGCCAACCCCGAGACCGATCAATGTATGGGGGACAATGATACCATCAATGTGTACATCCACTACTAGACTCCCAGGGTCCAGGTATTAGGAGAAAATCACTCTCCCCAGCACCAAATCATATAACTAACCTACAAAATTGATGGTGGGGGTGTCTCTCTTCTTTCTCCCAATATTTTTGAATAATTTTTATTTGATAATATTATTGTATATTAGGACATCCTTAATAGCCTAGAGAAGGGGTATCTTCACACATAGATTCTTCAATTATCCTAGAAGTTTAGTCTCTTCTGGGGTGTGATGGCTAGGGTGGATCAATTGCTCAGGAAAAGGAGGTGGATTATCTGAGGGGTGTTCTCTTCCTTTTCCTCTTCAACTTCTTTAGATGGATATGGTGGATGATTATCTGGGAGCACTCTCCCAAACATAATGTTAATATCATGGATATATACAGCATAGGCAGGGTAACATGTATCTCCATTATAGACTTTTTGTGCATGCTTGTTGTTCGGGTTCAAATTTGGTTCGGTAGGCATATTAGGAAGCTTAGGTGGGGCAAGATGAGTGAGTTGAGGTTGAATTTTTGGTGGAGGTAGTAAACTAGGATGTTGGTAGAGTTTAGGCCTCCACCCTTGTGATGGGTTGCTCCACTAAGGTGATTGAGAAGCATATTGCTGGAATGTTTGACTGACATGTTGAGGATGATATGGAGGAGCATAAGGACAATAAGGAGGTGTGGGCCATGATGTATGAGTGGAAGAATACCAAGGCTGCGTTGCATTATGGTTCAAATGGTAGTAAGAATAAAGCACATCTTGCATGCCCTGTTGGTATGACCGAGGTCCTTGAGGCCTTCTTTGATTTATGAAGCAAAGCTACTTAGGTCCAGCTTCCATCCCTTGTTATACATCTTTTAGGCCAGGAAAAGAAGGGAATTTTTTTGTTTCATAGTTCTCTTCACATACTAAGAAAACCTCTATGGCATTCATTGGGCATTGATTCCTAGGGTGCTTTCTAGTGCATCTACGGAAAAATATAGCTAGGGCTCTTTCTGCTTCCTATTGTTTCCTTTTGATCTACATTGTGTCCATTTTCAAAGAAAAGGTGTGCATCATATCACTTTTAAAATCCTCAAACATGTTTCCAATCTCATGCTTAACGGATGTTGAAGAGGAAAGGGTATTGGTCATGCCTTGACTAGCTCTACCTTTTTTCATGGCTGCCCTAGAGTGTTTTATGAACATAATATTGATGTTCTCATAAGGTAGCTAATAGATATATCCTCCAGTAAGCATATTAAGGGTTTCTATCACTTCTTTCCTGATTCTTCAGAGCATAACTAACTTGAATGATCGAGGATCAAGGGTGCAGATGGCCCTTTTGTAGTTTAGTTGAAATCTCTCCTCATAATCCTCTAGAGATTCATCAGGCCCTAGGGTCATCCTAAATATTTCTTCTTTGCTTTATTTAGACCTACAATATTCTCTATACTTTTTGTTGAAGGACTCTTTCATTTGGGCCCAGGTGGTCATGTTGTTCCCAAGCAAACCCATGAACTAGCGCAAGGTTTCATCCTTGAGGGTAGAGGGGAACAATTTCAACTTTTTTTCATTTGAGGCATGGTCATAAGTCATGTAGACAACATCAAACTCAAACATGCAAGTGACAGGGTCCTCAAAATTTAAGCCATGGAAGTGTGGAAGCGATGAAGGGTTGATTATTTTCATTCTAGTATCTCCATTGGTTTTTCTAATGGGAAAGACTCATTGGTGTATGTTCTCAGTAATACCTTTAATGGGTGAAGCATATTACTCTAGTGAAGTAAGTTCCTCTTCTTCCCCAATATTTTCCTCAAATTTTTCAGGTTGATCACCTAGAGGGTGTTCTACCTCACAGTCATTGAAGAAGAGTGAAGGGTGATTGTGTGGGGATGTGGGGGTATTTGGTAAAACTTTCCTTGGTTTTCCCTAATCCTACAAGCCATGAAAGACAAATTTTTATGTTTTTTCAATATTTTGAACTGAATGTAAAATAGAAAGCAGAAAAGAATGCTTAAGCAGAAACAAACATCTACTTAGACACGTCCTCGGCAACAACGCCAAAACGTGGTGATCCCTGGTATTGCACCAAGAGTGTTGCAACTCTCGAGAGGCTACTCAACATTAATTATCAACCCGGGGTTCATAAAAAATTGGAGGTGACAGTGTTATATGCACAGCAGATGAGCTCTACTCATGTCATCCTCATCTTAGTTATACAATTGAGGTGTTGGGAGTTATTGTTATTCTGAGGGAGAGTTCGTCACGCTTCTAATATCAACTCAATACTGAAATAAAATCATGAACATTATTATGTTTGCAAGAGAAAGAAGCTATATTGGATCGCACTCATTCATCTACTTAACCTCTACTTTTTCAATGAAAAAGACTAGCACTTACTCTAATTACAAGAAGGGAAATTACACTAGATTGCATTCATTATCAACTTGCAAGAAGGGAACTAGTTGATATTCAGACACACACACACACACACACACTACATCAATGATGAATTAGCTTCTACCTACTGCATGCTAGTTTTTGTGCTAATTGTTAGCATTGTGTAATTTGCTAGATATTGTGAGAACTAATCACATAGGCCAACATCAAACCAACTTTGGAAACTGGGATCTAGCCATGTCAGTTTCAGAGAGGGCTCTCTCTATAAGATTTAACTTTGTTTGGATAAGTTTTTAGGCTAGTTATGATTGTACTTAGGTTTTGGGTTTTGTTTTGGATTTTGGAAAATTGATTGTATTCAATTAATTAATGTATATTGGGAAATGGAGTCAAAATATAATAGGATAGTTGCATCAATTTTTCACAGAGTAAACACAGGGATAGCTAGGAGTATTTAATGTATCTTTCAAATTTATAAATGAATTATGACATAAATATGAAAATATTCAGCAGAAATAAAGAGAAATTAAGAACTATTTAGTTTGGCCTTCAGTGGAAAACATTATGATTGTAAATGCAGCCAGAATAATGTACTCATAAGTAAATCCTATTCATCACGCTTTCTACTTTACAATTGGAATTCAGATGATTACAATGAAAGATGATAATGAAATAAAATAACAAAAGAAAAACATCACCAGTATGCTCCAGTGCTTTGAAAAATCTTATAGTACTCCAAAAGACAGTAATGATTCTAATCTCAATCAATTGAAATTTGATACTTCCAAAACTGAAGTATTTATACAAAAGTTTACAAAAATAATTCCTACAATATAGTCTCTAACGGACATGGTATTTGCAGACTTAAACTTGAACTTAAAACTCTAACTTATTACAAAATTATAGTCTCTATGGAATGTGTTGTGCAAAGCAGGTGTTGATGTAGTGGGACAGTTAGGACATGGACCACATTTTACTGATGTGTAGGAAGACTGAGTGCTCTACTAGAGAAAATTATTGTATGAACACCCTTTTCCTATTTTGCAGTTACAACATGATCATTTTTCGCAAACGCCTTTGCCCAACTAGACCTTTCTGTCTTTTTGCTACACGAGTCCCTTCTGTCGTGCTTAACATTTTTTCAAAAAAAAAAATCATAAAAACTCATATACCTGGACCTGAAAATGTTTATATTTCATCTTGGAGCTGTATCGCATCTGCGCTAGCATCACACTTCTCATGTTTTACAGTTTAAGATATGAGAAAAGGAATCAATGACGCGATGCGAAGTACGTAAGTGATATGGCAGGGAAGGTGGGACCGACCGCATCGCAAATCGCAAACCTTAGGTTTTGTTATGAGTGGTGGAGGTAAACACTAAAATATGCGAAGTGTGAAGTGCGGGGAAAAAAAAGGTAACGTTGCAAGTAAGGTGGGCTCGACCGCATCGCAAATTGAAAATATTAGGTTTTTTTTATCAGTGCGAGGGTTAAATGCTAAAACATGTGAAGAGAGACATATGATTGGGACCCACCCACATCGCACATCGTAATTTTTATATTTTTACTGCGCGTCACAAAATTTAGAGTTTGGGAAATGAGGTAAATGCTAAAATATGCGAAGTGTGATTTGTGCTAGCAGAGGATGATGTGGCAGAATGGAGATGGAGCCCACTACATCGGCAGATTTTAAAAAGTGAAAAATGGTTTCTGTGGTAACGTAAATTTTATGAGGTTTCAAGCGGCCTTAAGTGGGGAACGGCGCTGTTATGGTAGGGCCAACCACATCGCAATTTAAACAAAATACCTCGCAAGCGTTTTAAAAGGTAAGTTATAAAATGTGTGATCTTGCGATGCGATGGATATTGCATATCGGAGATCGCAAAATTTAACGATTGGAAGAATGGAATAAGTTATAATTTTCGAAATGCAATGAGGTATATTTGAAATGTGCGATGGATGGTGGGGGAAAGGGTGATGTGCAAGGGAGGAATGGCCCCACTTTAATTGCAATCGGGGAATCAGAAAGGTGGAAAGTAAGTGAAAACAATCATATAGTGGTGAAAAAAGCTAAAGTAAAAAGGAGAAAAGGGTAAGGTTTTAATGATTTTTAAGGGAAATGAAATGAAAAGGAATTGTGGCAGGTGCATGGGTTGGGAATTTATTAAATAATGCGTCGAGAGAAATAAATGTAAATAAATGGAAATGAATGAAATGAAAGTATGGCGGGGATCTATTGATATGGTTTAAGACTTTAGGATATGAGTTAATAATCATGATTTAAACCATAAAAATAACCTTTTCCATAAGCGCATTTAGACTAGTAGCCAATCAAATCCTTTAAAACAGAATGAAGCTTTATTTTTCTTTCTTGATTCCCTAACATTTTATTTTGACTTCTTTATTTAGAGCATCTAACACCTACCTTTTTATCTTTCCTTCTTTATTTAGAGCATCTAACACCTAACCTTTTATTGACATGGATGCCTACAAAAATAATAATTTTCCTAACATTTTTTAATTTTCATTATTTTGCATCCATATCCTACCGTATCATTTTGAAAATTATTTAACTACTTATGATAACTTATCAAAAACAAATGATGTTACAACACCTCCCTTGGTTCAGATTAAACTATTGAACCAATTTTTATTTTCTACCTAACTAATTAATCTATCAAGCTTAAACAGTTTGACATATCATTTTTCACTACCTATTAACAAGAAATTTAAACCTAATTCAATCATGCTTAAACTATATGATTGAATTTTATTGAACTATTTGTGGAATTTTGAACAAGCTACACACAATTTATTTTCAGAAATAAGCTAAACTAAGAGTAGTGGCATTTTGAGGCACAACACTTTCAGAATTTATTGTTTTTCTTCTTTTTGATGGGGTTCACATCTTATATTTTTTAATTATAACATATACCCTCTTTTGATTTTGTATGTTATTTCCTTTTTTTTTGGAAAATTATTTGCAGATTGGAAAACATTTTACAAATTAAATTTGACACATAGGATAAACTCAGTCACCTTGAGATCCTATGAAATATAGGACCCTAACAGTGGCTCCAATTGGAGATGGCACTTCCATGTCAAGAACCTATGATTAGTAGCCTTATCCATCTGCACATCTGAACAATCTATAATCCGATTCCTTTTCTGCTTCAAATATTATGATGTTTTGTTGACCACGGCTTAGGGCCTTCTCTGCGGGCTTCAACCTTAATCAGAAAAACATCCAATCCAATCTATGTTGACTATGATATTTACAATGATGTAAAAGAATCTTTAAACTAGGAGAAATAGTTCTTCAACATCCTGCCATTTACAGGACCACTAGGTAATTCTGGTCCATCTATATCTGTGAGAAAAAATGCATGGTCACATCTAAAAGCATTTATAATATATGGTTCCATCCATAGATTATAAAACTTTTTATGCTTCCCTTTGTCTTCTCTCCTTGCATCCCATTTTAAAACTTTGTTACCAATAGAAAAATCAGCTTCCTTGGTCCTTTTGTCAAATATTTTCTTGATATTTTCTTGGATGAGTTGTGCTCTGTTATACACCTCTTCTCTTGTTTACTGCAACTGAATGGTTTGATGAATCCTTCTGAGTTCATCATTTGGTTCCACTTATAACTCTTGCATTATCTTCATCACTGGCAGTGCTAGAGAATATGGAAAAACACCATCCATTCCATAGACAAGTTGGTATGGTGACATACCAATGGACTTCTTGGTAGTAAGCCTATCAGCCCAAAGTGCACTGACTAACTTATTATGCTAATAATTTTTATTTTGTTCTAATAACTTCTTGATGATTTTTACCAGAATCTTATTGGATGATTCAGCCAGCCCATTACCTTGAGGGTAATAGGTTGTTGAATGTCCTAAAGAAATATGATATTTATCACAAAATTCAATCATCATTTTGGATTTAAAATTTTTTGCATTGTCAGTGATGATTTTCCTTGGGAAGCCAAATCTTGACAGGATATTGGTCTCAAGGAACTTTGTAATAACAGCATTAGTGGCATTTCTAGAAGGGATGGCCTTTATCTACTTAGTGAAGTTATTTGTAGTTGTTGAAATCCAGTTGTGTTGGGCAGAGGGAGGATGGATTTCACCTATGAAATCCAAACCCCATTGTTGGAATGGAATTTTAACAGAAATGGGTTTTAGTGGCAAGGGGAGAAGTTTATTTTTACCTTCAAAAATTTGACACTTACAGCAGGTTGTGATTTTCTTGTGAACATCAGAAAAAAAGGGTGGGCCAGTAAAAACCAGCCCTGAGAATTTTATTAGCATTATTCCTCCAATACAGGTGGCCACCACAGTATCCTTCATGAAAATCATTAATAATCTTGTCTGCATCATTCTTCAGAATATTTGTAATAAAGGACATTATCAATGATGCAAAAAAATTTGCCTTTAATTTCAGAAATATAGCTTTAGTTTTTGTAAGACCAGGAGGAGCATTTAAATTGAACAATACATAAATCAGGTTTGAATACTTTAGAAATTCTTCATTGATTTTTGGAGTTGCCTACTCCTCTTGATCATCCAAAGTTGCCACCAAATTTATGTCCAGAGCTTGAAAATTGGACTCAACCATAATTTGTGCAAGTCCTTTCCCTTTAATTAGTTTGGTAGATTTTATTTCCATATTATATTCCAAAATAAATGCTATCCATTTTCCTCTTTTTCCATCTAGTCCATTCTGCTTAAAATATCCCTTACCACAGAGTTAGGTACATAACCAATTACATGTGAATGCAGAATATAAACTCTAAAATCTTTAATTTCTTTGACTAGTGCAAAGGAATGTTTTTCCATGATTTTGTACTTGAGAGAAGAATCTCTTAAAGCTTTGTTGAAGAAAGCTATTGGCTGCTCAATTCCTTCGCTATTTCTCTGCAGTAAAATAGCTGCAACAGTGTGCTCAGAAGCAAAATAAAAGATTATAAAATATTTAGTAAAATTTGGACTGATAAACACTGGTGCCTTAGTTAATGGATGTTTTACCATGTCAAAAGGTTGCCTAGCCTCTATGCTCCATTTTATTTCAAAGACTTTCTTGAGCATATTGGTTATGTTTCTAAGGAGTTTAGCAAGATTAGGAATAAATCTTCTCATAAAATTTATTTTACCTATGAAGGATTGAAGTTATTTAATGTTTCTTGGGGGACTGATATTTAGGATTTCTTCAATTCTATTAGGGTCAATTATAACTCCATGTTTTGATATGATATGTCCTAACATTTTTCCTTCTTCCAGGCCAAATAGTGTTTTCTTAGGATATAATGATATGCCAAAAATTTTGCATTTCTCAAAGACTCGTTTCAAATATCTCAAGTGTTCTTCACAAATTTTGAATATAGAGTTATATCATCCAGATATATTACAATAAATAGGCCAATCTCTTCTAAAAAACAATTTCCATTTCTCTTTGGAACATGGCCCCTACATTCATCAGTCCAAAAGGCATTTTCACATACATAAAAGTGCCCCATGGAGTGGTAAAAGTTTTTTTATCCTGGTCTTTTGGATCAACCAAGACTTGATTATAGCCAGAGAAACCATCTAGTAATGATATCCTACTTGATCCTATCACCTTTTGTAAAATATGGTCCATTTTGGGTAAGGGGTAGTTATGTTACAGAGAAACCTTATTCAAATTTCTGAAATCAATGCACAACCTGATTCTCCAGTTTTCTTTCTGGTTGGTACTATATTTGACACCCATTTGGAATATCTGAGGGGGACAATTATTTTAGCATTGTACATTCATTTAACTTCTTTCTCAACTAAAGGTAACACAACTGGAATTATCCTACGAATTTTTTGTTTGAAAGGTTTTTGTTCTTCTTTAATTGGAATTTTTTGTTGTATGATGCTAGAATCATAAACTTTCAGGTCCTCATAATTCCAAGTGAAAACATCAATGTATTCTTTGAATAGGGATATATATCTCCATTTGGTGATAATGGTAATGTTTTTGACAATTTAATCATCTTTGGGTTTTGTTCAGTACCTTTGTTTCATTCCTCAACTTCTGGTCCTATGGGCTCAATTTTAGGCTTCTTTGCTACATCATTTAAGTCAAAAATATCTTTTAATGGAGCTAATCCCCGAGGAAAAATGTTATCTTTTAGTTGAATCATTTCAAAATCTTCTTTTTTCAAGATCTATTTCATGAATTTCTAATTTAGGAACACTTTCATCTAAATGATTATTGACATTTAAGCTATCACACTGGTTTACCAAAGGATTATATACAACTATTTGATTTTCTACATGATCTTCTGGTTCTATTTCATGTTATTCCTGATTATCCAAATCTAACTTAGTTTCCTCAAATTCATCTATTGATAGTAAGAAAATTTCAATCTATTTGTCATTTCTGAAAACCTGCTAGTATCGCATGTTATCTGGTATTGCAGGTCGATGTTTTATTTCAATTATGTGTGGTTTGTTTGGGTGAGGAATTTTACAAGTTCTTGCAGAAATAGCAAGACTATCAGCTACGAAATTTTGAGTTCTTGGAATTAATGGTAGGTCATATTCCACAAAAGTATCTAAGAAATGGTGCACTACATTTCTGTAGGCTCTTAATCTAGGGTGTTTATCAACATATTCTCCTTTTATTTGTTTGATGATTAATTCTGAATCTCCCTAAACAAAAATTATTTTGGCGCCCAATTTCTTAAGTAATTGTAGACCTAATATCAGAGCTTCATATTCAGCAATAGTGTTGGTACACTGAAATTTAAGTTTATAGGAATTCCCTTCACAATTATTATTAGATGGATTAGATAACCAAATTCCTAGTCGAGAGCCTTCTTTACCATAGGCTCCATCAAAGCTCATATTCCAGAAGAGTTCTGGAGGAGGGTCTAATTATTCGAGTTGAGCTGGGTTTTCAGGTGTATCAATGCTATTTCCAAATTGTGCTTCAATTTCTGCATCATTGAATAATATGAATGAATCCAAATCAGTGTGAACAAAATATAGAGGGTAATTATGAGTTTTTTCTTGAATTCTTACCATACATTTCATGAGGGTTTCCCTATACAACCTTCTATGCTAACCAAAAACTAATATTGTACCATAGGTCATATCTAGTTGAAGGGTTCTTTGTAACTTTTCTCCTCGAGAATGTGATAAAATCATGCCATAGTTAGGAGGAATGCCTGCTACGACAATTTCCATAACTAGGCTTTTGGCTGGGATTTGAGACAAAGTTACACACAGGTCCTTAATGACACCTAAACACTTCACTTTACTTGAATCAAATGAGTATAGATCTTTGTAGGGCCTAGTGATGTCAAGACCTAACTTTTCCATTATAGCTTTGGGCATTAAGTTGTGTGAAGCACCTAAATCCAACATAGCATTATGTAGGATTTTATCATGTATGTTTAAGTTGACATAGAAAGGAGGGATTGCTCCTTCTTGTAACTTACCATCTTCTAGTTCTGGACAAAACAAAAATTCAGGTTTATCATCATTTAGGTTGAGGGTGTTAGTCGTTTCCCCTATCTTCAACACTTCCATTACCTGAGTTCTGTATGTTTGTTTTTTCATTAGTTTTGTCAAAGGGATGGGAATTTTGACTTTGGCTAGTTCGTTTTCAAGATTAAATGATGATTGAATCTTTACAATATTGGGAATGTCAGGTATGTTATAGGTCAATTTTGGAACCATTCCCAATGACCTAGTTAACTGGACATCATCCCCAGGACCGATGAATAGGGTCTATTATTCCCTATCATTTCAGTTGCTACATGCCATAAGACAAAGAACAAGAACAAATCATCTATGACTTCCATATGCAAGGTTTCCAAGATTTTAAGTTTATAATATATCATGTGTGAGCTCACCAACTCTGCCTCTCAAGGGACTAAGTGTGTTGCATATGCAGGTAACCCCATTCAAGGGTGCTTTGCAAAGCACTTCCCGACACTTAAGGGTGTGTTGGTCATTTGGGAGTGAAATTCTCATTGTTTTGGAATCTCCACTTGGCCAGTGTCTTATAGAAGAGTGCATATGTGTCAAAATTTGAATCCATGTGTCCATTTGATACCTTTGAGACTGGGAACATGTATTTCCTATTATTAGAAAGTCATTGATTGTAAAACTACCTTCAGCTCCTCTATAAATTGAGCACAGATCTTAGTGCTTGGTAAGGAAGAAGTTAAGTAGAGAAATGATGGTGGAATTTCAATTGAGGATTTGATTTGTGTAACATGCTGCTGGAGAGATGTGCATTGTGATGAGGCTGGGATGTTGCTGGAGATGGTGACATCAAATCAATCACTGGGTTGTAACCTCCCCTTCTATCCATTAATAAATATTTTTGCTTACTTTCCCACATGTGTATCTGTATAAGCTTTTGTCTTTAATGTTATGAATTCTTATCTGATGTATATGGTTCATGTTTCATTGATTTAAATGAATAAATTGAATAGACAAATGTATTATTGCTATCTCTTTGTTGTTTAGTGTTCATTATTGCAGGAAATATGTTGGCGATCTAGCTCGGATTTGAAGCTACAGCAAGAGAGACAAAAGGAGAATTGGAAGTGCTTGGACTCCAACTAAGTTTCTTGATTTGTTCTGTGTGTCTATTTATTGTTAGGAAAAGTAGTTACAAAGTCTTTAACCTGTTGTTCTAGATGAGCACCACATCTAGGGAAGAATGTTTTATCCGTAATCCATAATTCTGCATAACAAATTGGTGACTCCGTTGGGGATTTTACCCTTCATCCTTGGTGCATTTTCCTCTGTTTATCTCTATTTATTTATCTAGTAGCATTTACTCTGAAATATTAGGCTTTTTGAAATCAAAATTTGCATTAGAAGTGTGTTAAGAAGTTGAGTTTTTGTTCTCTTTTGTGCCCAACGCACTGTTGAACAGGACATAGTGCTTTTCAGAGCATTGTCTCCCTTCTAGGGGTGCGTTGCAACGCTCTGTCTCCCCTTAGAGACTGCCTTGCCCCCTAGTCAGCCAAATTCCATTGATTTTTTCATTTAATTTGCTTTCAGTTTGATTTTTGTTGTGTTTTAAGGAGCCTAATACCTCATATTGACCAATCACTCTATCTTCCTCTTCCTCCTTTGAAAGAAATTTTTGTTCAATGTTTATTTAAAGTTTTTTTATTTATCATTGACAAATTATTTTCATTACTGAATTAGATCCATTTGCTTTTGAAAAAGTAAATTGTCGTTAAATTCTTCGTTTCCTGTAAGAGAAATTGTTGTTCTATTCTTCATTTTTCCTATTAAAGAGAAATTGATGTTCTATTCCTCATTTCTCAAAAGTAAAAGGCATTTGTTTCTATCGATTTGATGCACTTAGTTTCCTTTTCTGCATTCACATTAAAGGGATTGAAAAGAAAAATCTGCATTTGCATGTAGTGGATTGTGTGTTTTTCATAGGAACAATTAGGAAAGCTGCATTTTAGTTTGTGCTCTTTGATTGTTTGCTCTCAAATTGATTGCTCTTTCCCTCTAGTAGCTAGGATTTTCATTGAAAAACTAAAAGTGAAATATTGCTTATCATTTTAGTTTTCATTTTACGAAATTCCAATACACCATCGCGGTGAACCTTGAAAGGCAAATTTATAAATAAGATCAACTTAAAATTTATCTCAATTTACCTAACAAAGCATTGGAACCATAACGATAACATTTAGAAGGTATAGGCTAGAGACGTGTTCCAGCGTCGTAAAACATAGAAGTTGTCATTAATTGTATGTGATACATTCCGAGTGTGATACCTCACTCCATGTACATAAGTATATCGTAGCTCGTCCACGTACTTTCTGGTATATCGGATGATGTTACAGTACGAAAAGTATAAAGGGATGTTCTCACTGTGCAGTTTCACATTAGACAGCACTAATACAGACTTGGGCCAACACGTACCTTCGGGTATATTTGGGAGGAAAACTTTAGGTTGCTATCCATCCATAGTGAATCGAATCGGTTGCCTTGTAAATTGTGATACACCAAACACAGCATTCGAGAAGATTGCTTTCCCATACTTCTTGGTTTGCTAGGAGGTATTCTGCAGTTCATAGTTTCTTGGTAAACCTTTTGCCTCGTAATACGCTTTCATTTTGTTTATTTTTTTTTGGTTAAAAAAAATCAGTCATAGTAGAAGAATAAAATCCTTTTCCCTGTCGTTTTCATAGACTAGAATTGAAACCACCTTTACCACCAGAAGTTTCTTCTGGACAGCGAAGGCGACATCACTCTACTGAAACCAGTACTATCAGTTGCTCTGGTGAAGCATAATATTCCCATATACCAGAGTTGGCACAAGTTATTTCTACACATCTTGGTTCATCTAATGTTGTCAAGGAGGAGTCCTCACAGTTACCCGTGGTCATGATCCATCCAATCAGTGAGACCATACCTCCTAAACCTGACGTTGTTCAACCGGAAGTTGATCTAGATCCTATCTCTTTTTTTCTAGAAAATTTGAATCCCGAAGTCGAACAACCGGAATTTGTTAATCCAATGGTCATCCCACAATATTTTGTAGCCATTGAGTCTCCCATATCACACAGTCAACCTCCTTACATATATTTTGGGCCTGACAATGAAATACTTCCCCCTGGTTTGATTTCGATTGAAGAAATCCCAAAAGACGAGACACCTTTAACTCCAACCCATTTTGGGGAGGATCTTTACCTGTACGAGTCTTTTCCTCAATCACCACCCTCTGCTTTTTTTGATCCTATTCCTATTCATATTCCCGTTGATTCAAAAGGGTATACATTTGTTCAAGTAACCATGCATGTAACAACATCTTTGGTTGGGCCTTCTGTTCCAATTACATCAGTACCTAACCTCACTACCCTGTCGATGTTTACAACTTCACCATAATCATATTTTCATGGTGGCCCTATGGTCCCATCAGGTTATAAATATTTATCTGGAATTTTTTCTACTGCATCTTCACACCCATGAACTTCACCAATGTCATCGTCTGGTATTCTAACTAGTAAACCTATAGTGAGTACTGAACGGCTTGAACTTTATATACATCATCAGGGCAATATCAAGTCAGTCCTTCTGGGTCTATTCCATCTAGTACAATATCAATTGGACTCCCTGCATTTCGAGAGCAATATTTTCCGTCTTATTATCCTCCTCATGCAGGGGGGCAACCTTTGGTCACCCACTATGACAGTACTCCGTCACTTTTTGGTCAACCTAATGTCGAAATGAATGTTTGTCAATGGCAGCCCACTCTGCCTATCCAACCACAAACTGTTGTACACTCGTATCAACCAGTTCAACATGTTACGCCCACATCATTTTCACTTGTTAATACATATTTACCACTTTTACAGAATCAAAATGTTGTACAAAAACCTTTTCAGGCGGGTCCTTTAACTCAATACCCTCAAGTATTGGGCCCACAGACTCCAAATCCTTCAGTTAATTTACAACAACAACCTGTATCTAGAATAATTTATTCACAAGTTGGTTTACCATTTTATGGGATGTCACAGCCACAACCTGGTTAAACTTATCCTCAACCGAATCCAAATTATTCTAATTTGGTTTATAACATTGGTGGACGGACCCCTTGGCAGCCTCAGGTGCAAATACCTCAGACTTCATTTCAACAAGTACCATATCCAGGTTTGGTCAACAGAATCCTCAAGCATTTTCTTATCAAAACAACCCCTATCTGGGTTACCAGTAGCAGATTCCTTATGCTGGTGCTCAAAGTCTTGTTTCTCAATCAATTGCATCATACCCTAGCTATGTTCAACCTAACCTTAATAGACATTTTCCCTTTGTTGCAACTTTAGAGTTACCAGATTTAAATCAGCTAACCAATGATTCAATCAAATACGCTCCTTAGTGGCCGATGATACCTCACAAATTACCCTCGGATATTCCTAAGTTCATGGAAACCCTAGAGAAGACCTGTTGAGTCATGTTATGACTTATCATTTATGGTGTTCATCAAACTCCCTAAATGATGACTTTGTTCAACTATGTCTTTTTCAGTTTCCACTTACTGGTCCAGCTGCAAAATGGTATATTGAATTACCTAGAGCTTCTTTTGATAATTTCACTGCCCTAGCTACTGTCTTTTTTAATCACTTCCAGTTACCCATACGATATGAAACTAGAATGAAACTCTTGACCAATTTCAAACAGACTAATGCTACTCACATGTCTAATCATATTCATGAGTGGCGTCGTCATCGTAGAATGGTTAAGACATTTGTTCTTGATCAGCTCCTTGTTGATTGGTTCATTAAGTCCTTGTTACCATCTATAACTGAGGATGTGGCTAAGGGTGTCATCGTCACTGAAGAGAAAGTCATTGCTCATGCCCAATATTTAGATTTGATCTATACTCAATCTGGCACGCTCTATGAAAAAATTCCTAACGCGTCGCGATATAATTTTACTATTCCTCCTCAATTAAAGGACTCTCATGCTAGAGACTGCTTGATTGGTACTGAAAGCACACATCATATTACTGCATCTAATCCTACACCTTCTTCCGAAATTAATGCCATGTCATTTGACAAGGGAAAAAGTGACAAGCAACCTAGAAGTAAGAAAAAGGGGAAATCTAAGAAAAAACAAACTTCTAACACATAGAAAAGATCATCTGATCAATCATATGGACCTAGGAAACCTCGTTATCCATGTATAATCTGTAATGAGGAACATTTTTTTCGGGATTTTCCTCACTACACTGAAGTCTCAAAAATCATTAAGACTTCCCATGCATCAGCTGTGTTGATAGATCCATTTCAAATCCGGACACAAATTTGGTTGCTACAGATCCAGCTCCTATTTCCCAAGTACTTATGTTATCTATCACAAAACCTTCAACAGATATATTAGTGTCAACACGTAATAAATATTATGGTAGTCAGAAAAATGATCAACCTACTACCTCTACTACAAATCCGTCTACGGAATCGGTACCGCCTACTTGCATTCCTGAATTGACAATTAATCCACCTAAGGGAGTAATTCACAAATCGACATGTAATCATCAAGCAAGAGCTGCTCAAAATTATAATATAGTTTAATATTTGGCTCAATCCCCTTCAACTATGTCTGCTCTTGAGGTGTTAGAAAATTTTCTCTCCAAAAAACAGGCTTTATTGTCGGCTATTGGTGGAATTGATCCAACTGATTCTAATCTCGTCGTCTTTAATCATACGGGCTATGTGTCAAAACTACTGCCAGAATTGGCATTCTCCATACAACTAAATTTTCTCAATCACCTTGTTCATTGTACTATTATTGATGAGGGAGCATCTACCTGTATTATGTCTCTAAATTTTTGGAAGTCACTTGGCTCATCGTGTTTATCACAATCACCAACGACGTTGAAGGCTTTTGATGGGCGTACATATAAACCTTGTGGTATTATTAATAACCTGCATGTTGAGCTTGGAGGCAAAATAATGATTTTTGATGTCGAGGTTGTTGACGGACCCCTTGACTATAATATTCTACTTGGAAGGCCATGGGTATATGCTATGACTAAAATTTTTTCTACATATTTTAGAATGATCGCCTTTCTATATAAAGGTACAATTACAGTCATCAATCAGTTATCCTTCTTTGCCTCCCCTTCACAGGTAACTGAAAGTGTTATGTTCATTCACGCACCCCAACTAGCACTTCAGAACATTGGTGTAGGACTTTTAAAGGATTCCACTCTCATGAGAACCTTGGCATTACTGTCACCCTCGACGTCGCCAAAAATTGCAAGTATAGAGACCTGCTACATGATCTCTTCCACTCCATCTGGCTTAAGGGAGAGTACGGGTGATTATGAAATTGTTACGTTGGATAAGTTTCTCCTGCCCAACCCTATTGAGCTAGCATAGCAATCAATCTATCTGGCTTGGGTGAAAAATCCAAAATCATTGTTTCTGGTTGTTTGGGTTGATCGTTCCTTAGATTTTGGTACTCCATCTGATCCATTTTACTCAATTTTCTTGATAAATGAGAATATTTTAGAAACCATGATGTCGGAAGGAGAACCATGGGAAGATTATCATCATCGTTCCCATCTTCCTGATTATGAATAAAATTATCTTAGTGAACTATATCACCCATCAATCAAAAATTTATTTTCGAATTCCTTACCTACTAATGCAATCGATTCTAATCGAAATCTGTCAAATATTCAAGAAACCATTTCTATCAATATTTCGACCAAACCTGGAGTTGTAGAAAATATTCATGTTAGTGTGTCTTGTTCTCCATCAGAACTCGAAACATATCACTCTCTATTTCGTGAATTCCTTGATGTATTTGCTTGGTCTTACGAGGAAATGCCAGGCATAGATACTAGTATTGTTGAACACACTATTAATATGTATCCTGATGTCAAACTGGTGCATCAACGGCTTCATCCTATTCATCCAAAGAAATTCGTTGCCATCAAATCAGAAGTTGAAAAAATTTTGCGTGTTGGTTTCATTTACCCTGTTCCACTAACTGAGTGGGTTTCCAACATCGTTCCTGTCATGAAAAAAAATGAACCATTAGAGTATGTGTCGATTATTGGGACATCAACATTACTTGTCCAAAAGACAACTATCCTACTCCCTTTATCGACCATATTATTGGAAATTTTGCTGGATGTGAAATATTTTCGTTCATGGATGGATTTTCCAGCTACAATAAAATAAATATCTGCCTAGAGGATCAACATAAGACAGCATTCATCTGTCCCTGGGGTACATTCTCTTATAGGAAACTACATTTTGGTTTAAAGAACATTGGGGAAAATTTTCAAAGAGCAATGGATTATGCTTTCAATGACATCTAGCACATTGTTCAACCTTATCTAGATGATTTACCTACACATTCACGAAATTGTACTGATCACCCGATGCATTTGAGAGCTATCTTCTTACGCTGCTAACACTACAAAATACGCCTCAATCTACATAAATGTGTGTTTTGTGTTGGTTCTGTTCGTTTGCTTGGATTCGTAGTCTCAAAATAAGGAATTTGAATCGACCCATTGAAGGTCCAGGCCATTCTTGATTTACCTGCACCATCAAATTTACTTCAGATACAGAAACTTCAAGGAAAGGCTAACTTCCTAAAAAGGTTCATTCCAAACTATCCCGAAATGGCTAAAGGATTTACTCGACTCTTGAAAAAGGGGGTTCCCTTCCATCAGGACCAAGTTGTGCAAGCTTCTTTTGATGTTGTCAAGGATACTCTTGTCCAAGTGTCATTAATGTATCCCCCTAATTATCAAAATGATTATTTCCTATATATCACCACATCTGAAATGACCATTCCTATGGTTTTGGTCCAAGTAGAAAATAGAATTGAACATATGATCTATTATTTGAGTCGTAATCTCAATGATACAGAAGTTAAGTATTCATACGTAGAAAATATTTCCTTGGAAAATGTTCAAGCTGTCCAAATATTTTGCCACTATATCCTGCTCCGAAAAACCATTTTCGTTTCGGATTGCAACCCCGTGACTTATATCTTATCACATCAAGTGCTGGGGGAAAAATATTCAAAATGGATTCTCATTTTGCAGGAATTTGATTTGGAATTCATCAAATCCAAGTCAAAGAAGTCTTTAGTTTTTCTTGAGCTTCTCTGTGACCTTCCCTCTGATAGTATTGCTACTACGTCAAAACCATCAATTCCTAATGAGTCTCTGTTTCTTATCATATCATCCAATCCCTGGTATGGATATTTCATCATTTATCTCCAAACTCAAACTTTTCAACTTGATACCTCTCGCTCTAAACAGCGACATATTCGATACCAAGCCAAAGGTTATCTTATCGTCAGTGATACACTTTATCATCGTGGTGTCAATACCATTTTAAGGAGGTGCCTCATTCATGAGGAGGCCGAAAAGGTTTTAAATGATTGTCATGTTGGTGCTTGTGGTGGACATTTACCTGGATACGCTACTGCGCAGAAGATACTCTGCACTAGTTATTTTTGGCCTACAATATTTTGCGACTTCATCCTCATGGTTATAATTCGTCATGCATGCCAGGCTTTTTATCATAAAATCTGCAAACCACCAGTTCTAATGCATCATGTTGTCTCTATAGGACCATTTTTGAAATGGGGTATTGACTTCATGACCTGTAACCCTCATTCGTCCGGGGGGCATGGTTATATTATTATCGTAGTAGACTACTTTGTTTGAAGCCTCAAACCTACCCAGAAAGGGTTCACCCTAATATTGACTTCATAATTTGGCCCTCTTGGGCTTGGCTCACTGCGTTGTTGGGTAAATCGAACCTCTAAATGAATCTACTATAAAATTCCTTCGAAGAGCTACCAAAATCACTGGTAGGAGGTGGCTAACCTCCCCTCCAAATCTTTTGTTAAAACTCTACTACTCTCCACACTCCCGACACCCACACCGAACTGAACTACGCAATCATTGCGCAGTCTACTCTACCTCTATGCAGTCCTGAAGGGGAAATGCTCTTCCTTTTGCTGCTGCTATGTAATTCCCTCACAAAGATGTAGAACTCCTCTCTTGATCGGGCACTCAAAGTCCCCCAAGGTAGACGTTGATATCTTCACTTGAAGATCTTGTGTGCTAAACAACACTGCATACTTGGCTCTCCGGCTCAACCACTCTTCAGTCAAAATTACCAAGAGAAATAATATGAATGAATGAATGTTGAATGAGCCTCCCTTCATATTTTTATCCATTAAGACCCAACTTAGTCCTTGGGTCCCACCTAGACCTGCGCTGCCTTTCCTTATCCAATCATGTGCTGCCTTCCTCTAGCCAATCTCAAGTTTTCCTTTTCGTGCCTCTTCTACGCTGTCATCTAAGGCCAACTCGACCCCACCACTAGAGCCTTAATTTTCCCTTATAGACTTTAGGAAAATACCTTGTTTGGCCTAATTATTAATTATGGGTCCCCTACCCACTTTATTTCCACCCAAAATTAGGATTTTCCAAAATTAATCAAAATTAATATCCCAATTAGCTGACTGCTAATTTGGGGATATTACAATCCTCCCCACCAAAAATTTCTTGTCCTCAAACAATGGTTGAACAAGAATCCTCTATATTTGGCACTCCCCAATGTCACTGCGAAGTTGTGCCAGGGTCCCAGATGCACCACTAAATCATCCCTGACCTCTGCATCCCCCATATATTAAGGGATTCATCAATACCCAGATCCCAAGCCATCATGTCCAACATGAAGCCCCATGCTCCACTGATCATCCTTCCAGAAACAAGTAGCAGAAGCTCTATGAACATCATCAGTGAGTAGGGAATCATGATAATGTGGCACTATGCCCAAATCTCACGAATTTTCCCTGCCAAGTAGTCCATCCCACACACTCCAAGAGTAAACCCTCGAAGATACTGCCTAATCCTTGTAGAGATAGTGTCTCGCTCACATGAGCCACTCCTACTATCATTCTGCTGACCAACTTGCCATACTAATGAATTCCCCCACTCCATCAGTGACTCGCTAAATCCCAATGGAATATCTACATGATATCCCCATGTAGTATACAACTCACCCCTAGAGGTTATCGAGTTGTGTAGAGTTGTAATGGTTGGGTACCCTGCTAATCTCGTAGAGGTGCCACCATGTTTTCGCTACGTCACTCGAACTATCAGGTACCCCCCATCATGTGCAGACTATATCTCTTTCTCTTGGAGCCTTGTGGTGAAAAAACTGTGAAGGAAAAGCTCATCCTACCCGAGCATCTCCATGATGCTGACATCTACCCCTCCACTGTTGATCATGATCCTAAGAAACAGCATCATAAGTCTACCTCCCCATGCAATAGAGGTCTCAATGCTCCCCCACGTGTCAAACCTAAGGTGGACTGGATCACCATCTGCTCTATCCCTACTCATCACAAAGTGGAGTGATCCACCTGCCCAACACACCCCTTGATCCCTAACCATACTATGAGCTCACAATTCCCACTCCCTGCGGGATGTCGCTTTGTAGCGCTTCTACCTGCTATAACCCATCTGGCCCTTGTCTCTGACCCCTATATGTATCCCCTGGGTGGACCCCAAGTATCAGGATTTTTTCCCATGCATGCATACCTACCCTAATTCTGCAAAATTGTCTAGGCCTCTAACTATACCATAATTTTCTCCATCTGAATCATCACAAGTGACTTGTTATCCTAAATATCTCCCATAGAGTCCCCTAATACCACATGCACACAGAAATACGAAACCGACCTACTGTCATAAAATCTGAATGATTGCTCATGTTCCCCAGAAGCATCCTCATATGACCCCATAGACTCACCCAAAGAAGAGTCATCATCCTGACATATCGAAGGAATGTCCTCCTCCTCTACCTATGTATCTCTTAGTGCCTCATCAAATATGGATGCATCTCCTGGCAACTCACCCATATCTTGTGTGTGGTTTTCACCCAAAAACTCGGAAACGACTCCGGTCATCACCTCAATGGATGGCTTCACTGGGGTAGGATTTACTCTCTCCACTAAGATGCCAACCAACATGGTCAAGGATGTCTCCAAAAAGGGTGATTCCTACGTCACACTAGGTGTATCTACGAGCTCCCCACAATCCTGTGTGCTTCCCCCTCTGTTATTCGATCAGGCTGGAAAGAGGTATCCAAATTTTCCACCCAATCTCAAGTCGTGAAATCAGTGAACCCATCATATGTGGGGAAATGTGTCCTCCCAATAGTACGTTGCAACTTTGAACTCTGCATGCTACAGCCCCCACTGTTCCTTCCTTCTTCATCCTGCCTGAGCTGGAAGTAATCTCTGAAGGACAAAGTCGTTTTGAATTTTTCCCCCATGAACTGCTATTCTCGAAAATAATCTCCCATGGGTATATGATCATGACGCCTACCTTTCTCACTCA
The DNA here is from genome assembly GCA_034641835.2 of Pinus albicaulis. Classification (NCBI taxonomy): domain Eukaryota; kingdom Viridiplantae; phylum Streptophyta; class Pinopsida; order Pinales; family Pinaceae; genus Pinus; species Pinus albicaulis. The sequence continues at coordinate 680,578,255 of CM076572.1, read as the reverse complement.
CTACTGGATGTAAGAATGTAGGCACGGTGATCCTGGTTGGCATACTAAAGGCTGGTGAGTGAGTGGCTAGTAAAGGGTGGTCACACTGTTGTGGGACCCCTTAAGTCTCCCCAATTAGGAACTCATGACAAATTCTCTTATCCCTATTATGTGGCTTGAGTCCTTCGAAAATTCCCTTCTATTCTTTGGCTAAATCATTTAGGGCCTTTAATATGCTACAAAATGTTGATTCCCCTTTGCTCCTTGACTCTCCAATATTTTCCACCTCTACTACATACCCTCCTTGTTCATAGGAAAATATCCCCATGGCTGAGCCAAGAGCAAAGCTTTGATACCATTGTAATATCCCCAAATTGGAAATGACAGTAATACAAGAAATAATATACTAAAAATACATCAATAAGGAACACACCATTAAAACACAAAATTTGGATCCAAAATCATTGTTGATCCATTTTATTAATATGTTGGGAAAAATTAAAAATGAGATGTTGAAAATATTGCACCTGGGCCTGCTCAAGGCAGGCTAAAGAATAGCTCAAACCCAAGCAAAAAATCTAGTTGAAAGTTCCTCTGCGTGGCTCAGTCCCTATGATGCCTAGCCCCAAAATGTTTTTTTTGGCTAATTTTGGACCATTGGTTGGGTTGCTTCCTCTTCTCAAAAAATTTTTGGCTTTTAACCTAGCACTCTACCAATAAAACCCACAAACACCCGTGAAGGAATTGGCCGAATGTTGACCCCAGAATTTCAGCCCAATTTCCTCTATCTCCTCTAGCTGCTAGCTACGTTAGGATATTTGTTTGAAGCCGCAAACCTGCCCAAAAAATTATGTCAAATTAATCTTGGCTTCTCCTCAATAAACCCATAAAGGGTTCACCCAAAGCTTGACTTCAGAATTTGGCCCTCTTGGTCTTGCCTCATTTTGCTGCTAGGTAAATCGAACCTCTAGATGAATCTGCTGGAAAATGCCTATAGAGAGCTACCAAAATCCCTGGTAGGAGGTGGGGAACCTCCCCTCTAAATCTCCTATTGAAACTCCACTACTCTCCACAATCCTGACACCCACACCGAACTGAACTGTGTAATCACTACGCAGTCTACTCTACCTCTACGTAGTCCTGAAGGGGCAGTGATATTCATGTTGTTTTTTTTTTTTGTAATTCCCTCACCAAACTGTAGAAATCCTCTCCTAAGCAAGCACTCGAAGTCCCCTGAGGTATAGGTTGAGATCTCGGCTTGAAGATCTCATGTGCTAAACAACACTGCATGCTTAGCTCTCCAACTCAGGCGTGCTCCATTCAAAATGACCAAGAGATATAAGATGAATGAATGAATGTAGAATGAGCCTTCCCTTCTTAATTTTATCCATTAAGGCCCAACGTACGCCTTGGGTCCCACCTAGACCTACGTTGCCTCTCCTTGGCCAATCATGTGTTGCCTTCCTCTAGCCAATCTCACGTTGTCCTTTTCGTTGCTCTTCTACACTGCCACCTAAGGCCAACTCGAACCCACCACTAGAGCCTCAATTTTCCCTTAGAGACTTTAGGAAAAGAATTTATTTGTCCCAATTATTAATTGTGGGTCCCCTACCCACTTTATTTCCACCCAACATTAGGATTTTCCAAAATTAATCAAAATTAATATCCCAAAGAGCTGACTGCTAATTTGGGGATATTACACAAATTCCTTGCATAGATTGGAAAACTTACCTGCCCAAATTCATAGATGGAAACGAGGATGACGCTATTTTGCATCTAATAAAATTTCATTGGCATCTACATAAGCTTGGGATTAGGTTTCATGAGGATTGTTTGATGAAAACTTTTATGACTACTCTGGAAGAGAAAGCAAGACCATTGTATGAAGGGTTGAAGCCAGATATCTTATTCTCTCTTAAATATTTACACCCAACATTCTTTGAGTTTTATGGAAAGTCTCGCCATTAATTATTTTTGTTCAAATATTGTTGTGAATCCTATGAAGTTTTCATTCAATACCTTGAAGAGGCTTTTGGTGAGAAGAGTGTCTGGATTATGAGATCATAGAGGCCCTTCATGAATTTTCCTCTCAACTAGAAAATAACAGAGATTTTGTTGTTGTTCTATTGGTCCTTTCCCTTTTTTGATTGAATACCCTTTGTAATGGCGGAAATACCCAAAACTTTTGGATATAATTACGGAGCTTCATTTTATGAGAAGTTACAAAGAAAATCCTTTGAAATAGGTTTAATTGATAGAGGAGACATGAAGTGGAATAAATGATAAGTGAGGGGAGGTGGTGACATGGTGAAGAAGTGGGACCAATTGTAGATCGCACATCGAAAGTTTTATTGTGAAATGCGTGAGTTAAATATTGAAAATGACGAAGTGCGATATGCGATGGGAGTGGAGGTGAAGTGGTAGAGAAATGGAACCGATCGCAGATCCTGCATCGAAAGTTTTATAAAAATACATATGCATGAAATAAACATTGTTTATCGGAACTTTAAACAAAACCACAATTTCTCCCAAACAATACATATTCACGCGGAATTGTGGTTCTTGGGCCCCACAACTAGTTGACCAATAGGAAGCAATCACAAATCGGCAGCCTACAAATTTAACTTTACACTGATAACGGCTAAACCATAAACTCTACGATTTGTGAAATCGTGCTAGTGTGCTACGCCAACACGTGTCCTCACCTCATCACATCACAAATCGCTTAACTTACCATGCAAAGCCTTAACGATAAAATTTAAAAACTGCGATTTGCGAAATCGCCCCATCTGCACTTTAATCTCCACCATTGATCTACGCCCAGATATGATGGTATTCCTTGCTTTCCACTTGGCCTCATCACATTGCAAATCACTTAACATACCATGCGATTTGACTTAACGATAAAACTTAAAAACTGCGACGTGCGAAATCACTCCATCTGCACTTTAATCTCCATCGTTGATCTGTGCCAAGATCTTACGGTCTTCCTTGCTTTCCCCTTATCCTCATCGCATCGCAAATCACTTAACATACCATGCGATTTGACTTAACGATAAAACTTAAAAACCACGCTTTGTGAAGTTTCCCCATGTGCACTTTAATCTCAGTCGTTAGTTTTCTCCCCTTTGGATCTGCAATTAGATCATGTTCATCCATTATTTTTGCCCGCGGTTCTTCCCTGTTGCTTCATTCCTTAGTATATTTCCCAGCCAACTTCCTTTAAACATTTTCTTCTTATCTTCTCTAGATCTCCCACTTTGTTGGTTAAATTGTTTTCTTCCGGCTGCGCTTTGATTTTAAAGAACTCTGGTTGACACGAAGCCTTAATTTGCCTGCTTCGAAAATTGATTACCTATTTACCCGTAGCCTCTTTTCTGAGATATCCAAAATCTCATTGAAATAATTGTGCTTTTCACTGTGTGGAATATATGACTTCCATTTCTAAGAAATAGTTTCCTTTTACTAAATTATTGTTTCGAAAATGAATTTGCAACAAAGGTAGTTATTATTCTAGACTAGATGACTGCAATTTTATTACCCAGAAATAAACTGACCTTCAACACAGCATAAACCAAAACATAGATATTAACTTATTTTGGGACTCTAAAACACTATGACACCTATTCACTTAAAACCACCTTGATGTTGGGACTTTTTAACTTTTATTGGAAATGACTGAAACCTTGGACATGGACTAGGACATAATAAAAATTTGAAAACAGTAATACAATGGCGATTACACCATTAACATTTTCTGTGCTAACAGTGGCTCCTATTGGGGATGAAGTCCTCCCTGTGAGGCTTCAAGGACTGTAGACTCAGTGCCTAAAAAACTCTTGGAACTCATAAGACTTTTCGAAAATAATGACTAGGATTGACCATTGACATACTGGACTCAAGACTGGCCATATATACAGACATAAGTACCATCGGGCATGGAGTTTATTGACACATCACACCAGATATTTACAATGGAGTGACTCAAATGAATTTACTAAATAAAGAACCTTTTAAGAAAATTACCATTGACTGGGCCTCCAGTCAGTGATCGTCATCCAGATGTTTGAGAAGAAAATTATTATTCTCCAAAACCTCAGCAACTTTAAATGGCCCAAACCACAAATTGTCGAACTTACCACACTTTCCATGGTTTGCTCTCCTAGCATCCCAATGCAGCACCAAATCATTCTCCTGAAACAACTGCTGATTGTCTCTTTTATCAAAAACATATTTGACTTTACCCTGATACTTCTGAACTTTTTCCAGCAATGATTCTCTGATTTGGAGTGCCTCTATCAACTGTAGCATTCTCCTTTGGAATGGGTTTTCACGATCAACTTCATCTTGTAGGAACTTCATCATAGGAAGAGATAATTGCAAAGGAATAATAGCATATGTACCATATACACGCTGAAATGGAGACATTCCAATTGATTTTTTACCACTTACTCTATCTGCCCACAAAGCATGTATCAGCTGAGTGTACCAATTCCTCTTATTTCAGGCAGCATTTTCTTAATAATTCTTACTAAAATTTTATTGGATGACTCAGCCAAACCATTACCTTGAGGGTAATAAGGTGTGGAATGAGTCAATTCAATCCCATATTGCTGAAAAAAGTTGTACATCTTGGTGGACTTAAAGGCCATTGCATTATCAGTTACTAATTTCTATGGACAACCAAATATTGACATAATATTTTCCAACAGAAATTTGATAATTACCATATCAGTAGCATTCCTGGTTGGTACAGCTTCAATCCATTTAGTGAAATAGTATGTAGCTATGATAATCTATTTATGCTGCCTTGATGAAGGTGGATGAATTTCACCGATGAAATCTAGCCCCCACTGCTGGAAAGGAACATCTGCTGAAATAGGAATGAGAGGTAATGGTAGCAATTTCTATTTACCAAATAGAAATACATCAGAGAAAAGAGTTGGCCAAGAATATCCAGCTTTTAAGATTTTATTTGCAGTGGCTCTCCAATACAAATTCCCTCCATGCACTCTTGCATGTATCTCTGTCATAATGTCCTAGAATTCTGCTTCATCTACACATCTTAACAAGACTCCAACAGGATCTTTCCAGTAAAGATGGTCTTCCAAAATGAAATACTTCACATCTCTCAATTTAAAATCTCTCCTTTTAGACTTCTCCATTTCAGGTGGACAATTGAAATTTAACAAGAAGTAAACTATATCCTTGTACCAATATGGATTGAATATTTCAGGATAATTAGCAATACCTTCTCCATATTTTCCTTCAACTACATCTACATCCATATTTAAAGCTTTGCAGTTAGATTCAGCCATCAAGTGAGCCAAGCCCTGACCCTTTATCAATTTAGTTATTTTTATTTCAACATCAAATTCCAGAATCTTGGTCAGCCATCGTCCTCTCCTTCCATCTGTATCTAGCTGCAACAACACATCTTTAACACTGATATCAAGCACAAAAGAAATTATTTTTTAATGCAGCACATAAACTCGAAAAGACTTCAAAGCCTTAACTAGGGGATATGCTTGTTTTTTAGTCAAGTTGTACTTTAATTTAGCATCCCTTAAAGCACGACTGAAAAATGAAATTGGCTACTCCAAACCCTCCTTGTTCTTCTGTAGTAAGATAGCTACAATTGTTTCTTCTATAGCATATGAAAAAATCAGAAAATCCTTTTCAAAATCAGGACTAATCAAAATTGATGCTTCAGTCAAGGTGAACTTAATTTATAAAAAATAATTTTTTGCTTCATCTCGCCACTTAAATTCTGCATCTTTTTTCAACAAAACATTTATATGTTTGATCAGCTCTACAAAGTTAGGAACAAAATGCCTCAAAAAATTGATTTTCCCTAAAAATAACAATTCCTTCTTATTTCTAGGCAAACCAATATTCTGAATAGCTTCTACTCTTCCTGGATCAATACAGATGCCATTTTCTGTTACAATATGTCCCAATAACTTACCTTCTTGGATAGCAAAAGACGATTTTTTGGGGTTTAAGGACAAACCAAACTTTCTGCATTTGTCAAAAACTTGCTTCAGATGTTTCAAGTGGTCTTCATCAGAGTTTGAACATATTGTGATGTCATCAAAATTTATGACCAAAAATCTGTCCTTCTCTCCCACAAAGGAAATATCCATTTCCTTTTGAAAGGTTGCACCTGCGTTCATCAAACCAAATGGCATTTTTTTGTACATGAATGTGCCCCAGGGTGTAGTAAATGTTGTCTTTTCTATGTCTTACCTGTCGACTGAAATCTGATTATAGCCTGAAAAGCCATCAATCAGTGAAAGTATTTTGGATCCTACAACCTTCTGCAAGATATAAACCATCTTGGGCAGTGGATAGGTATCTTTCAAGGAGCACCGGTTTAGGTTGCGAAAATCAACACAAATCCTTATTTCTCCATTCTTTTCCCAGACTAGGACTATATTAGCTACCCAAATAGAAAATATCAAAGGTAGAATAATCTTTGCTTGCCATAACTTTTTGATTTCTTTCTCAATGATTGGAAGCAACATGGGATTGATGTGTCTGATTTTTTGTGCTACAGAATTTTCATCTGTTTTCAAAGGGACCTTGTGCTCCATTATGCTCTTGTCATAAGTTTTCAACTCACTATAAGACCATGCAAAAATATCAGCAAAATCCTTCAGCAGTTTGATATATTTTGTTGTGGTTTCCAGAGGAAGGAATTTGGACTTGACTAATTTTGGCTGATCTTCTGTACCAATATTAAATTTTATTGTACTCTCTCTATAAACCTTGCTTTCAGGCTTGAGAAAAACATCGTTATTATCAAACAGTGTTTCTAAATGAACCAAACCCTTAGGAATAAAGTTCATTTTCAGATCTATAATGTTTTTCCCAACCATAGTTTTCTTAAAAGGGCTGTTATTTTGGTTTTCAACAATTTCCTGCTCATCATCAATTTGTATGTCTGCAAACTCTTCTACACACTCTAAAAATTTCTGAATCTCCCTTTCATCCTCAAATACTTGCCAGTGCTTGATGTTATCAAGAATTGAAGGTCTATTTTTTATTTGAACATCATAGACTACCTTGAAATCTAGAGGAATTTTGAAATTACTAGCAACAATATCTATTGAATCAGCAATTTTATTTTCTTCTCTAGTGACAAAATTTATATTAAATGCTGAAAAGTAATGTTCAATCAAATCTCAGACCTCATTCCTATAATTCTTCAATTTGGAATTTTTTACTTGGTAATTATTTTTCACCTTCTTAATCACCAAAGGCAATTACTTATTCTGATCCCAAATATTTTGCTGCCTTCATACCCAGCACAAGTGCTTCATACTCAGCAGTGTTGTTAGTGGTAGAAAATTATAGTTTGTATGATATGGTTACCTTCTGCTAAGTAGGATAAATGAGGACTACACCAGCTCCCGGTCCTTCTCTTGAAGAAGCTTTGTTAAAGTACAATTTCCAGATCTGTCCTCCTTCTGAATGATGCGCATTTTCACCTTGAAAATGTTGTTTTTCACTTAATTCAGGCTAGAAATCATTATCATTGACAACAAGGTGCAAAATTGATGACCCCAATTCTTTTTCTTCAACATATATGGGATGGTTTTATGGATTGTGCTGATCACTAGTGATGTAATCCATTTGAGTTTCCATATACATCCTTCTAAATTCCCCTCCAAATGCTTGGATGGTAGCATGTGGCATGTCCATCTGAAGGTTACCTCCCAATTTCTTAGACCAAGATCTGGAAAGTAACGTCCCAAATCTAGAAGGAATGTTAGCAACCACAATGTCCATCACTAAGATCTTCATAGGCAACTGGGTAAGGGAAACAACCAAATCCTTAATCACTCCTAGACACTTGAATTTTTTGGAGTCAAAGGTGTAAAGGTCATGGTATTGCTTCGTCATCTCTAATCCCAATTCATCCATTACTTTCTTTGGCATGAAATTGTGGGAAGATCCAGAATCTAACAGACAATTATGTAGCAATTTGTCATGTATGTTGAGTGACAGGTAGAAAGGCAATGAGTTATCATCATTTTGGTCTTGGACATGACAGCCTAGATAAATATTAGGATGCTCATCCCCAAGGTTGACTGAATCAGGAGTGAGACGAGGTTGCAACAGACTCTTGAAAGACTCTTTATATGTTGTATTTTTCAATAATTCTAGGAGTGGAACTGGAATTTTGATTTTATTCAATTCATATTTGAAACTAAAATAAATTGGAACTAATTCCTTATTTTCTGTTGTAATTTTGACAATTGGAGTAGAATTTTGAGGTGGAGGAACCTCATTTACCTTGGCCTTCTATTTAGCAACTTTTTTATCTGAATCTAATTTTTTTTGAGGTTGTTGAACAGGACCTTTGGACCTCAAAGGGTAATTTCTGTTTTGAACTTCTTGTTGTTTTTTATCATTCTATGCATAAATTTGAGTCGAATGAATATAGATATTTATAGGGATGGGTTATCTCTAGGAATAGCTTCTCCATAACTACCTTAGGCATTAGGTTTTGTGATGCCCCAGAGTCATGCATCGCGTTGTGGAGGATTTTGTCATGAATATTGAGACTGATGTAAAAAGGAGGTACTACCCCTTCCTGAAACTTCCCTTCTATCTTTGGACCAAACAGAAGAGCTGGTTGATCATCGCTCAGATTGACAGTGTCGCTATTTTCCCCTAGATTTAAAGTTTTCAAAATTTGGCCTTTATATACATCCTGAGTGGCCAGCTCAGAGAGTGGGACAGAGATCTTAATTTTAGCAATCTCACTCTCCAAATTGAAGAGAGATTGACTCTTTGTGATACTCGAATTAGTTTTGTTAGCCACTACCTTAGTGGCATGTTCAGTGCGTTGATCTTCATTATGCACAGGATTAGGAACTTTTTTATCAGGAGCACTAGCTGCAGTGCTAGTGCTACTAGTTGGTTGACTTTTTTTATAAGTGTTTTGGTTGTCTTTTTCTTTTTTCTTCCCAGAACTTTCAGCTGTTGATTTGTTACCTTCAGCAGTTGCTTTAGAAGTTTTCTCAGGCCTTTTCTTGATAGAAATCTCAGAATCCTTTGGTTTGGGAGTGTCTACGCTATTTTTTCTCCTGAGTTCATACTGTTCTCTGACCTGCATGATGGCATCCTCAAATCGAAGTCTATAATCCTCAGATTCTAATCTTTCCTCATCCCAATACGAGGGAGAGGGTTGATCTTCTTCTGTGGAGCAATTATGGATTGAGTTTTCCACTTTCAACATCTTTATAGTGGTTCCCTCAGACTCTTCTATTATCCCCTCATCTTCATCAAGAAAGTTATCTTGGAATGGGGGTATGACTTGTTGATCTGATTCTCTTTGTCTGTTGGGAGTGGTATTGTTCCTTCTAAAGTTCTGGTTCTAGTTATGGTTTTGATTTATGTTCTGATTAATAACTGTGAAAACCATTTTTTCCATCATCTATTGTAGATTTTCCACGTTTTTAGATAGTTGGTCATAGTTGGGGTCAGATGTGGAAGCTCCGGTGTCATCTCTATATGTTACCCTTTTCTCAGCTCTCAATCTTGCTTTCTTCTCAATTAGGTTAGCCTCAACACTCACTGCTCCTTTTTGCATGTCTTCTAACATGTTGTAATCTCTCTCCCTAAGTTGGTAGGCCATGTCAGCATCAAAGCCTTCAGGATATTTCACAAAAGTTATACCTTGGGGAGTTTTCATATGTGGAGGAAGAGCATTATAGACGTTGTTAAACCTTTTAGAATAGTCATGGACACTCTCTCCTACGTTTTTCTTCAAGTTATTGTACTCTGCTAAGATTTGGAGAGGGTTGGCCTTAACTTCCCATTTATTTATGAAGGTCCGGTATAAAGCAGGAAGGTCTTGGATACTATTAGGAGGCAGGCCTTTAAACCATTTCTTCACATCACCTCCTAAGCTCTGGGAAAATATTCTCATTTTGACTGTATCATCATCTATCTCCATGTAGTCAAAAGAATCTTCCATCCTATCTACATGGTACTGAGCTGTGGTAGACTCTTTTGCAGTGAAGTGTGGGATCTTTGATTGGTAATCATTGGGTAAGGTCATTAGGGGCTGAGGTAACACCAGAGGTGCATACCAGGCTTCCATGATGATGTTCTGAGGAGGAAAGGGGGTGGCTTGAGCAGTTGGTATATGGATGACAGGGATACTAGAACCAGCAGAATTCTTTTGAGCTGATTTAGGATGACTGAGTCCCAAGTTTTGAATGAAGTGAATATCAGGAGGTGTAGATGGAGGGGTTTCTCTATCCCTAATGTTTCTACCACTTTGGAGTGGTGAACTAGGAGATTCAAGGTCTGGCTGGTCTAGAGCGTTGAATGACCTAGTTCTAGGCAAACTGTTTTGAGAGTGTAGGTCAGAAAGTGGGTCTGATAGAGCTGTAAAGTCTTTTGGTGCAGAGTTAGCTCTATAGATGTGACTGGAAATATTTGATCATTTAAGTGTAGGGAATTTCTTGAGGATGCTCTCAGGGTTGTAAACTATTTCAGGTGGGTTTGGGTTGGGATAAGCTCTTGTGTGAATGGCTCTTGAAGCCAGAATGTTGTCTTTAAGCAAAGGAGCTTAATCCTAACTATTACTTCTACTATGGTTGATGTTGTTGTGGACTCTGGTCTCCCAGTGGAGTCTTATGTGAACCAAGATAATCAGCAGGCCTACTGATCACCAGTGGAGTCTTTAGTCGTTAGGGAACTATGGAGTCGCCAGGTGGAAGGTTTAGAATGTTTCAAGAAGGTGCACTGTCCACCACAGTGCTTATGTAATGTCCCTTTTCAAGGATATCCTTAAACACAAAAAACTCTAAACAGAGATGGACTGGGAGGAATTTTACCAGGTATTTCACCTCTAAAGAGGGTGAAACCTGGAGGCTATTTGGCCCTTTCCAGACTCTGTCTAAGAGTGTGGGGAGAAACACAACAAGTGGTGCAGAAAGTGAATTGCAAGTGGAAATGTTTCACTGCCAACCTAACCAGAGATTTTGGGTTTTCTGAGGCTCTTGTGATGTGGTAAGATGGAAAATACTCAAAAAATCCCCAACGGAGTCGCCATTATGTTGGAGGTTCCCATGTTTTGGCAAGTTGGAAATACCAAAAGATGAGACAACATCAGAACCACTTTCATACCTCGAGATCTAGCCCTCCTAGGTCCAGAGAGGGATATCTCTATATAGACAAAGGTTTTATGTCCTTTAAGCTCTGTGTTAAGATATTAGGCTAGTTATAAGGCTTGGTTTTGTTTGATTGATTATTTGTTTGGTTGTTGGGAATAAGGAAAGAAGGGTTCAATGTGAGACAAGGATGTGCAAAGAGGGTTTTAGGCAAAGGAGAGATTATTTCAAAGAACACTCGAGACCATTGGGCAATGGATTCAGGAAAGGGTTTACTTGCTATTCAATATGCAGGCTTTCAGTTGGGCTAATCATCTAGAGCATTGGATCTTAAAGATGATAGTGTGGCATGAAATGGAAAGAGAGAAGGTGAAAGGCAAGGAAACCTCCAAGGTGGCCCTTCAGGAATCAAATCCAAGGATAGGACATGCCATTGGACAACCTGTGATCCTAAACCTAAAAGGTTAACTCTTCGGACAAGGAAACATTAAAGATTTAACACAAAGGTGAAAACCTAAGATCAGAGAGAGACTTTGAACTCTCAATGCTTTGGTATCCAGCTTAAGGGAACTTAGAAAGGTTCAATTAATGGAAAGGATCCTAGTGAGAGAGAGATAGAGTTCTAAACTCCCAGTATCCCAATTCATCATTTAAAACCTTAACAAGAACATCTAAGAACAGATTCATTAATTCATACATCAGCTAGCAGTATATATGAGCCACTACACTGGTTAAATTAGCTTGAAATCAATCCTAATATAACACATACAGCAGAAAACATTAAAGGCGGGGAGAGCAGAAACATAGGGTACCTAACAAGGGTAAATCCTATGCCAGATTTCTGATGCGTGCCAGAAGAAATGAAATGTGATGAACTACAAATGAAAACAAAGAAACAGTAAGAAAAACATCACTGCTGCTTTAAATCAAGATCCAAAGAAATGTGCTTTTCATATTAAAGAGCAACACCATTCATGTACAACATTTCCAACAGCCTGACATTCAGTCTGAAAACATCTTCCTCGTCCTATCTTACAACTTTGCACAGAGAACTGTGTCTCAAGAGAAACAGCTTACAGTTCACAGATATCCGATCAACAACCTTTACAATGTTTTCTCATGAGTTTTTATATCTGAAAGAGAGGAAGAGGAGGTATATGAAACACTAAATGAGACATTAAAACAGGGCAGGAAGAGGGGCTCGAGGCCCATTCTGTTTTAATTTTCATACATTAATCTTCGGTACTCTTTGGGTCAAAGAGTGGTCTTTGACAGGCTGAAATTTACTCTAGGTATGTTCGTGATGTACCCTCGACTGTAGTACTCTGCATCACTCTAGTGAATGAACAAAAAGGTGGATACAGATTATGAGGTCTGCCATACTGTGTAACAAATGCTCTGGCAGCATTAGGATTGTTGTCAGGTTATAGATCTTCTCTGGCACACGGTATAGGATGAAAACAGTATGGGCACTTCTTCCTTTCATGGGAAAGAAATTTATGCTGATGGTGATTGTTGGTATCTCTTTTTCTGAGCCCTAGGCCTTCTGTGTGATTCATGAGGTCTTCAGTCTGGAATTTTTCCCTTAAAACTCTGAATTAAGGCTTAGCCTCTTCGATAATGTGCATCGGAACTCCTTAACTCTGTATTGATACTCTTTGCCGCTTCATGACTGTCTCTGTCAGTGAAAACTGAGCTTTAATGGCTCTGGAAAGGTTTTATAGATTTTACCTTTGTTTCCTTTAATGAAAATCATGTCATAACGCCTTCCCAAGCTCTTTTCCATAATTTCAATCCCTGAAAATGGTCTTTACTGTGCTCTGTTTCCATTGCAATAGTGACTGTGAACAATGGCGACGTTCACCACCCGTACCCTACAAAACACACAAACTTGTTAAAGAAAACCATGCTGGATGGGGGACAGATGCAATGGAAGGCGGTGAGAATGGCAACGTAGCATGGTGGAAATAGTGGATGCGATCACAAAATGGTGGAGAAATGCAACGAAATGGTATAAATTTTCTCTGATGGGGGTCTGAGCGAGGAAATGCACGGGACCGTTCGATCATTGCATGGGGGGCAGTGATCGACGGCAGAAATCAAACGATGGAAGAGTTTTGGAAATTGGGCGGGATACAAAAGAAATGGGAAAAATGCCACGAAAGTGTGTGACGTGGAGCTCTGGTGATGGGACCCGGTTAATGGCGGGGGTGACTTAATCTGGACCGTCGGATCTCAGGAGGAGATAGACGGTTGAAAGCGCATCAGAGGGTGACCGATGGTGGGCCAGGGGTCATATTTTCTTTGGACTATCATCCGAGCATCTTGGGGGCGCGATCACCGTCGGATGGCCAACCTTAGATTGGACGGCGCATGCGCATATCGCGCCGGGCCCACAGTCGAACTTTAACGCCCAGGGAAAATGGTGTTGAAAACTGCCTGCAGCCACGTGTCAGTCGGTAACGATGATCGCTGTTGAACAAGATATACTGCCTTCCTTCCAAAGGCGGTGCAATAGAAACCACCGGTTTGTAGGAGGCGTGATTGCGGGGACCACCGAGGCTGATGAAAAGTAGGTCGTCGATCTGCGGATCAGATCGACGGTTGTGATGTGACCGGAGGGGTGAATGGAGAACGAAGGTGCTTACGAAGACCTTCGGAACTGTATAGATCGACAGCGGGTATCGCACCCGACCATTGATCTGATAAGCGCACTACTGGCTAGCGCCTGGTTTAGCGCTCGGGTCATGTGGAGAAATGGTGTACAGGGGATGGCTGAAAGGGGGGCTAAACCTGCATATGACAAAAGGGTGATTTTGGCCCAATTTTCATGTAATTTGAGATTAAAAAAAAGGACAACAGTAGAGGGGAAAGGGGTTAATTGGCCAAACAAAGGGTATCTGTGAGGCTTAGAAGGGAAAAGGATGATTTAGAGGATTTAGGGAGGAATAGAGAGAGGGGAAAAAGGTGAGGAGACAGAGGTTAAGTGGGGATGAAATAGGATGGAAAAGGGTCCTTTGCGCATTTTCTTCACAGCAGAAAGGATTTCTCATGTAAATAGCAGTGGGGATTTATCAAAGGACAAAGGCATAGGGAGGCTTCAAGGGTGATTTTTCTTCAGGGGGAAATGCATTCCTTGAAGGCTCAAAAACAATTTACCCCCCCTGTTTTCTTATCAAAAAATTCATAGGGGGATAACAGGACCTTAAAGGGTAATTTATGTTTTGAACTTCTTGTTGTTTTTTATCATTCTGTACATAAATTTGAGCAATCATATCATCAAAAAACAAACAAATTTTTGATCTATCTTCATATTCCTACAATGTCAAACATGTGGACTGTGAAGTTTCTCCCACGTGGTTTAGTTCTTCATTTTCTTCCTCATTTCCTTGTTGTTCTTCTTCAGCAAAATTATTCAAAGGACGCTGAACATTTTGATCATCAGCATTCCTCCTTGGGCGTTGTAGGGTTTGTTGAGGCTGAAAAGGCCTCCTAAAGGGAGCCTGATTTCTATTAGCTTCGTTTTGATTGGCTCTAGCAACTGGTTTATTTTCTACCTCTAATTTTGACATCTTAGAGGCAAGTTACTTGATCAAATTGGACATTTGATCAATATTTTCTTCTGCTAAAAGAAATTTAGAAGAAGTGGGATTTTCTTCTTTCATCTTCTTTTTGTCTTTTGTTGCCTTTTCTTCCTCCATTTTTAATTTATTAGAAGCCATAAGATTAGAATGCACTCCAATTGCAACCTATTTCATAGTTTTTAGTGTCAGTGCTTTCTCAACCCTCAACCATAATGCAAACTTAGAATCTAAAGCATTAGCAAAATTTATCATAGTTGTAGTTTCAGTGGGTTTAATATCTTCAGAAATTTTCTAATAAATCTTATTAAACCTCTTAGTAAAATCAACTAATGACTCATCTACTTCTTCTTCAGATTTCCAAATTATGTAAGATAATAGACATAGTCTTTCCTATCACTCCAATGCTTCACAAATATCTCTTCTAATTCATCAATTCCTATAATTGAATTTGGAGCCAAACTTCTAAACCATTTTCGAGCTTCACCATCCAAGATCTCAACAAAGAGTCTTGACCAGACATATTCATGTTCAATATTATGATTGTCAGCATACCTATAGAAAGCCACTAAATTTTCTTCAGCAGAAACTCCTTCTCCCTGCCTAGTGTATCTTGGAAAATATTTCAAGTAATTTCCTTGGGGAAGTGCATGCATGTGTTGAGGGAGAACAAGTGGCACATATCTCGCAGCCACTATCTATTGCATCCTTGTAAGGGCAGGCTAAGCCATAATTTGTTGATGTACAGTTGTTGTAACTGTTTCGGAAATAGGAATTACAATTGGTGAATTCTGATTCTGATTTTGGACAACAGAATATTGGGGGCCTTGAGCTAATTTTTCAGGCTTTGGAATTGAGAACAGTGGGTTTTCAAAAATATGAACAGAGGATGTCTTGACTTCTCCTTCAGTAGAAGAATCATAATCTAAAGTTATCTCTTGAGGGGATGGAGTTAATTCAGCCTTATTTTTTTGAGCAAGGAAATCAAATAAACTAAAAGTAATACCTTCAGGTATAGTCTCTTTAAGTGGATGAGAGGAAGATGACCCAACAACTAGGTTTGGAGAGAAAGGAAAATATTCTTGTTGAGGAGTGACAAGAGACTGGTATTCAGGATGTGTCTGAAGGAAATTTAAAATAGTCTTGAAGTCTTCTTCAGTTAGAATATCCCTATCAATAAAAGGTGCAATAGCTAATACTTGTTCTAATTCACCTTCAGTCAGCACAAATTCTTCTGACTTATTTTCAACACTTAGAAATTCAATTTCTCCTTCTATAACTAGAAAAATAATTATTTTAGATTTACTAGGTGATGAGAAGGAAAAACCTTCATCTGATCCTAGGTTAACAACGTCCACTTTATTTTCTAGAGGAGTAGCTTCAACTTGAAAATTTTCAACATAATCTTTTGAAACTAAAACCTCTTTAGATTCTAAAGTAGATAGAGGTACCTTTTGCTTTAGAACGTACTTTTTGTGTGCCTTCTCCACTGACTGAGATGTGGCTTCAACTGATCTCTATTTTACTTTAGCATCTTTGATGATTTTATCTGGGTCAGCAACTAGAGTCACAGTTGGAGATCTTTGATTCCTCCTTGTAGAAGGAGGTCTTGAAACACCTCTTCCTCTTTGTGGAGTCGCCAGGTGAAATAATTTTCAATCTTCTTCAAGTCACCAATTCTTTTTCACCATCAAGAATTGATTATCAACAATTCATAACAATAGACTCAGGAGAATACTTCGTTACAAGGCCTTCGTCTCCAGGCAGACGCACCAAAAGATGTTGATGCTGGAATCAACACTTAGACTGTGATAAGCGCCTGACCATACACATCTTAAACTCTAAGGAAATTTTAATGTTTTTTTTATGGGATTGGAAGATGGTATAAACTCTGATTTACTGAAGAGATATTTCTGTCAAATCCACAGTTGTACTAAAGAGGGTATTGTAACTTGATGTGGAAGCAAGGAGCAAGTTTTTAATTTATGATGAGAGGAAATTGTGTTGTGAAACCAGCTCCAAAAATAGAAGAAAAGATATATCAACGCCTTAGAAATAAGCCACTTCGAGGGGGAAACCTCCAATACATTACATGAATGAAAAATTCTTTGATGATAAAAATTACAAAACCTCCTTTCTATATATAGGAGTCCATGGGGCCACAATGTAATCCTAGCCAACCTAACAATAATAATTTAAGGGAACAATAATAACAATAATGGGGTTACACTAACAACAATAAGTTCTATACTAGTAATATAGGGACCTAACATGCCCCTCTCCTTCAAAAAAGTGTTGTCCTCAACGCTTGAGTAGCTTTGGGTGCTTCTGTATAAAATTCTCATCCTCCCATGTAGAATCTTCAGTGGGTAAGTTCTTCCACTTGATGAGATACTGCGAAATTGATCGATTCCATAGCTGCTCCCAGTTCTTGTTTCTATGGCCTTCGGAGTTCCAATATGATTTTTCCTTCCTCATCAAGTTACGGAAATATTGTTTGAACTAGAATATTTTCACCTATAACCTCATTCATAAGCATGAAACATGGAAAACTAGATGCACTCATGAAGAAGCGAGAACCAATTTGTATTCCATAGTACCAATCTTTTGCAACACCTTGTAAGGACCATAGTACTTTGGTGATAATTTATTATCCTTCTTAGATTGCTTGAGCGGCATTTGTTTGTATGGTTGTAGCCGTAAAAATACCCAGTCCCCTACATCTAAAATTCTCCCACTACAATGTTGATTTTCTTATTGTTTCATTCGATTTTATGCCAAATTTAGGTTATCCTTTAATAGTTGGAGAACTTCTTTTTGATGCTCGATGTGATCTTCCACTGCTTGAACCTTAGAATTTTCTCTTAAATATGATGTTATGGATGGTGAATGATATCCATAAAGTGCCCTAAATGGGGTCATTTTTGCTGAAGTTTGGAGGGAAGCGTTATACCACCATTCGGTGAGAGGTAACCACTTTACCCGTTATGTTTGTTTATCATATACAAAACAACAAAGATATCATTCCAAAAATTTATGCACTACCTCAGTTTGATCATCAGATTGAGGATGATAAGATGAGCTATGAGCTAATTGAGTACCCAAACAAGAAAATAAATCCATCCAAAAATTTCTAGTAAAAATGGGATCTCTGTCACTCACAATAACCTTTGGATTTTCCATGTAGATTTTGATTTGTGTCCATAAATGTAGTAGAAGTGTACTTGCTTTAAATGGATGAGATAATGCACAAAAGTGTGCATACTTGATAAGTCTATCAACTACATCATGAAGCAAACTTGCTCTTTCATCGAGACTTAGGTAAACTTGTGATAAAATCCATTGAAATCTCCTCCCAACGTTGACTTGGAATGGATAAAGGTTGTAGAAGACCCGGGGTCTTAATTGTCTCAACTTTATTCTGCTGGCAAACAAAACATTCCGCCACAAACTTTTGAATATCAGATTTAAGGCCATCCCAAAAAAATTATTTCTTCACCCTGTGGTAAGTTTTTAAAAATCCTTAGTGTCCTCCTAAAGGAGAAGTGTGCAATTCCAAAAGAATCTTTTGTTTTAGTTGGGAATTATTACAAAGATAAAAGCAATATTTGTACCATAAGGAATCATTTTTCCAATTAAATGTATCAGATGTACTAGGATCTTGCTACGAATTTTGAATGAGTGTCCAAAATTATTCGTCCTTCTTCCATTCATCTCTTGCTTCGGTTATCCAATCTGGTTGGATAATAGAAATGGAACAAAGCAATGCTTCCACCTCTTTATTCTTTCTTGAGAGTGCATCTGCAACAACATTTAGCTTCCCTCCAACATTAGAGTATATGAAATCACAATTAAAATTTATTTTGTTCTCATCATGAGTTTCCTCTACTATGTTTTCACCATTAGGAAACATTTCTTGTATCAAATTTTTCAAACCTTCCATGTTTGCTTTTAGATCATTCTTCATGTTTTCCATCTTAGCTTCCATTTCATCTATCTTATATTCCATGCCAACTTCCATGACATCCATCTTAGCTTCCATGCCATTCTTCAAACCATCCATCTTAGATTCCACGCCTTTCTTCAAACCATCCATCTTAGTTTCCACGCCTTTCTTCAAAACTTCCATGTCATTTTTTGTTGCTCTTTGCGAGAGCGAAATTTGTTGCACTTGCTCTTGTAATTTTGATATTTGATGTTTCCATTCTTCGTCTTCATGAGTCATAGTAGAGCTTTCTGAAGGCTTATTGGGTGTTGAATTTTTTTTAGGGGCCATTTGAGAATCCAATACTAATATCTATTCTACAATATTCCCTTGGAATCAATTCAACTTGATTCTTCAAACAAGACTTATGTAATACGGAAAAAAAAAACACACACACACACACCTTTTACTTGCTTTTGAGGAGCTCGATATTGAAATTGACTTATCTCTATACTTGTAGATCTTCAATATCTGAAATTCGGCCCTGTAGTAGTCCTCTGACGCTTCTTTCAAATGCCATGGGTCTGACTTGATTTGGATTCTCCAAGACAAATTTATGTCCAATCTCCCACAATGACCTAACCATGGACTACTCCAGTAGAGCAAACTTTTATGACTTGCCACGTGTCACTGTTTACTCTTTTGGCTCTAAAATTTATAGACAATAAACCATATTCCATGTAACTCCAGTCACTTTTTACATAATTCCAATTTGATGCTCATAGAGAGAGATGAATATTTTCCCACGATCACCTCTTTGAGATGAAATGTGGGAGCCTGAAAAGGACCTACCTTTTATAGATCATATCTCCAAAAATATTACGAACCAAGCTCTGAAATTTTGTGACATTGTTCCTCAGAATTTCGGCTTTTCTCTCTAAAAATTTTATCTTTTGAACCTTCATAGAAAAAATGTTATAGCGCAAATTCCGCGATGACCTTTTTAAGTGAAATTTAGGAGCCTGCAAAAAGCCCTAACTTCCAAAGATCATATCTCCGAAAATATTGTGAACCAAGCTCTGAAATTTTGCAACGATGTTCCTCAAGGTTTCGACTTTGCACTCTAACAATTTTAGCTTCTGAACCTTTGTAGAAAAAACTTTATAGCGAAAATTCCACGATGACCTGTTTGGAGCAACGAAACCCTAGAATCCAAAGCTCTGATAGCAAATGTTGTGAAACCAGCTCCAAAAATAGAAGAAAAGAAATATCAACACCTTATAAATAAGCCACTTCAATGGGGAAACCTCCAATGCATTACATGAATGAACAATTCTTCGATGATACAAATTAAAAAACCTCCTTTCTATATACAGGAGTCCATGGGGCCACAATGTAATCCTGGTGGGGCCACAATGCAATCCTAGCCGACCTAACAATAATAATTTAAGGGCATAATAATAACAATATGGGGGTTACAAGGGTACAATAATAACAATAAGGGGGTTACACTAACAACAATAAGGGACTATACTATTAATATAGGGACCTAACAAATTGAAATATGAGAGGAGAATCAATAGGTCTATAAAACAGAAATCTATTGATTTAGTAGAAATTGAAAAAAGTAGCAGTTTGACAATATTCCATTGAGAGAAAGTTATTTCTAGTCTAAAAATATTCTCACTGAAATATCATGAAGAATAATTATCATGAGTGATTCTCTTCCATTGTTATAACATATATTTTATCAGGAATGCTCACTATGTGAGACTAACAAAAACTGATAAAACACATAACATGCTTAGGAGACTAATAGAAACACATAACAGTATGATGATTTGCAAAATAGAACTGGAAGAAAAGAGATATGGAAACACAAATAAAGTAGACAATACACACAGCAAGTTGGTAATAAGTCCTTAGTAGTATTATTCCATTTCATTCACAAAACAAATTACGGTTCATATAAGTCAAAATTCAATAACGACCAACCAACCCTGACTTCATATCAGTTTTCCATATATATACAAAATATGAAACTATCATCTTCCACAGAAAAAGGTAAATTTGTTTCAAAAGTCATTACAACCTCGTGCAAGAGGTGAGGCTTATCCCTTAATCTTAATTACAAAGTGCTACATTAAAAACAATAACAACATTAAGGCTGACAATTTGAAGTGGTTTGTATGATGTGGCAGTTTTATAGGAAGACTCCTCTTCCGTTCTGGTGCAACCAACTCCATAAAAAGTGCAAACATTAGTAAAATGGTGTGTGGCTATTCCTTGAATGTTGCTCAGTGCCTGGTAAAAATGTACTGGTACTGAGAGTAGTGGTACAATATTTTGCGACTGCATCCTCGCGGTTAGAAGTTGTCATGCATGCCAGGTTTTTTATCGTAAAATCCGAAAACCACCAGTTCCAATGCATCATGTTGTCTTTGTAGGACCATTTTTGAAATGGGGTATTGACTTCATGACCTATAACCCTCATTCGTCTGGGGGGCATGGTTATATTATTGTCGTAGTAGACTACTTTACCAAATGGGCCGAAGCGATGCCTACATTCAACAACATGGGACAAATCGCTGCATTGTTTTTCTTTAATCATGTTATTGCACTGTTTGGGGTCCCGCAGGCTATAGTTACAGATCATGGGAAGCATTTTTGCAACCACATGATGGCTGAATTAACTACCAAGTTATAATTATCGCATGATAATTCTACTCCTTATTATCCAAAATCAAATGGTCAAGTTGAGGCTATCAAAAATATTCTTAAATGTATGCTTCAACGAATGATAGAAGTTCATAAAATAAATTGGCATTTGATCCTGTACTCGGCCTTGTTGACGTATCGAACCTCGGTGAGAAACACAACTAGATTTACTACCTTTCAATTGGTGTATGGTCTCGAATCTATCTTTCCAATCCAATGTGAAATATCGTCGTTAAAACTCGTAATCGACTTGTTACCTGACACCTCATAAGAAGAAGCGTGTCTTGTTAACCTCATCCATCTTGATGAAATGCATCGTGAAACCCAATTGGCCAATGAAGTGCATAAGAGACGTATAAAGGCGCAATACAACAAAATGTCCAGCCTCGCGTTTTCTCAGAGGGTGGCTTTGTCCTTTTTTATGATCAAGAAGCTGATGTAATAGGTACAGGAAAATTTGAGCCATTATGGAATGGCCCCTATATTGTCAAAAGAGTTCTTTCTAAGGGTGCCTATGAGTTAGTTGATTATGATGGAATTCTGTTGGCGCAGCCCAGAAATGGGTTGTATCTAAAACGTTACTATGCTTAATCATGAGCCTAGTGATTTTTTGTATTATATTGTATATATATGTTGCTGATTTGCATTCACTATCTTAGTTTTTTTTAGATTTTTATTGACGTTAGTAATCCACTTTACATTTCATCACAAATGTTTGAATGTTTGGAACCTTTTTTTGGATATGCTGATGATGCTAGTCATAGTAAACAGAATCTATCCTCTACAGCGTGGACCATTTTCGCTCCAAATAGTGAGTTAGTGAGTTTTCAAGGGATTTGTATCGGTAGATTGAAAAACAATATCGTTAAGTATAGCGCGTTGATCGAACTTCTCTCTGATGCCATTTCATTTGGTATTAACCACATCATCATAAGGTTAGACTCACAACTTGTGGTATTACAACTTACTAGTGTTTATACTGTTAGAAATCCAACACTGCATCGTTTTTTCCTAAGAGTTCGACTTTTGGAAAGACACTTTGATTTTATTCAATATCAACACATTTCCAGAAATTTGAACACATTAACTGATTCTTTAGCTAATCAAGTTTTAGACAGACATTTGCAACACATGTAAAGAAAACATTCACATCATTGAATAGGATTGCACAATAAACATAGGAAAACACCGAAATCAAATAGATAGATAGTTTTAGGTTTTTACAAAAATTTGTGCCCAAGACACATTGGTCATTTGACCTCAAAATGTATGCAACATGTCAAAATTAAACTAGTGGTGCTCGTGGTAACATGCTATAGATCTACCTACCCTGTGTAGTAACCTCATCCAGCGGTTAGGAACACCTATAGTGTGACGCTGCAGTCGCATGGTTAACCCTTCAATCTGGCAATCCGTAATTCCGAAGGTCAACCCCTCTATGTGCTACCGAAGCTCAGACAAATTCTCAGCCATGTCTAGATCTTGAAGGACTACTCTCCTGAAAGCCTTCTCTGCTGGCTCATCTACTACACGCTCTGATTCCTCCACCGGTTGAACTCGACCAACATCTGCATTACATCAAACATTTAGTTTAGTCTTGGGAAAACATCAAAAATACAAAAGCATTGTATAAACCTTAGGAAAATAAAAAAACATGGTCAAAACATTCTTATCTATTACACCCCATTGAGCGCCTTCTGGTAAATCTAAATCTAGATCTCCTCAGAAATCAACGCCTGCGTATGCATACTCATCAATGGTGACAACTTGTCGCCTGAACCAGGGGAAGAACGTAGTCAAGAACATAATAGTAGATTGGCCTGCATGCCTACCCATTAGTTCCACCCATCTCTGCATCCTCAGATCTCTAGGATTAGACACACCTAGTGTCACATGATGTGGCTGCATCAGTGGAATCTGCTCTAAGGCAAATGAGATAAGGATCGAACCATAACTGAAATTTTTCTTCCTTCCTCCCTTTGCCTTGTTCAATTTTTCTTTTATTTGAGAAACTACAGCTTTAGACCAGTTGAAGACTTTTGGCTCCATGCACTCTAGCATATACTGCATATACGATCTATTCGCTACATGTAGTGTAACGGTGCCAGCAAGTTTTGCGATCGTGAAAAGAATGGTTCTCAAAGGCAAATCTCTAACATCCCGGATGTGCATATTCCCATATTTTCTTGCCTCTTCCCCTGGATAACAATGTTGAAAAACATAATATTTCATAGTCTCTCCTCCAAGTGAAAACCCTGAAAGCGAAATAGGAAAGCCTCTCCTCGACAAACCTGTGAGAAAATATACATCCTCCACTATTATAGGAACCACTTGGTTCTTAATGTGAAAAGCCTCAATAGCTGGATCCCATGCTTGAACTAGGAACTCTAAAAGTTCTATTTTTTGCCTCATCCCTAACAAACAGAAGTACTTTAACAAGCCACAATCTTAATTATAAACCTTCCAGGCAACCACCTAAGAAATTTTGGAACCAACGCGTTTCAAACTACCAACTGTAGTTCATCATCAGGATCATTACCAACAATCTCTTAGGGCTCTGTACCCAGATCATTTAAGGCAATCATGTTTTGTTCTTCATGATCTCTTTCCCTCCATGTAATCTTCATTATAGTCCAATGAAAATCTGAAATAAAACCATAAGAACCATGAGACTCCATTCATTACAAAAAATTGGACAAATTTTGGGCATAGTGCAAAAATAAAAAATGAAGAATGTGCCCAACGTAGTCCTAGACAAGAGACAGTGCGTTGTATATGTAGCTAGCCTTCATTTTAGCTGCTATGCAATGCACCTTTCGATGTTCAAGGGTGTGTTGCCCTTCTTGGAAGAAAAATTTACCCTAAGGGGCTAAAAACCCTAAAAATTTGCAGTGAAAGGAAATGAAATGATTACTAAAATAAAGAGAAGGTTCATGGCACTAACCTGGAACAAACGGCGATGAAAACTGCCCACAGAATCGATCGCAATCAGCTACTGAAGTTTAGGGGAAAAAACAGGTTCAGAGCTCCAAAATGCAAATAGTAACTAGTGAATGGTAAAAATGAATAGTAAAACTCTTTTTATTTATTCATTTAATTGTTTGGAATGAATATTTATTGCTATGACTATGGTTTTATTATGTTTTTAATGGAACAGGTATTTTAATCCATTTGATGTTGTTCTGAACAGGTTTTACAACTAATGAACAAATTAGTCGTGCAGATTTATTTCAAGAATGATTTGACCACAAAGAATAGTTTTCATCCTTATTTTTCGAGCTTTTTTAAAAATGAAAAAAATATTTGAAGTGCACTTTTATCTCCTTTTCGAGCTTCTATAACAGTGAAAAAGGAACCTCTGGAGTCTTCTTTCAGCTCTTTTCAGACTCTGATAATGTGAAAAGATTGTCGAGCACTTGTCTTTTCGAGCTCGTAAAAGTAAATGAATTTATATCTACTTAGTATAAGTTTAACCATTTTCCGGACTGAGATATATTATTTACAAAAAAGGAATACCTTGGTCAAACATGACTAAAGAGGTTCTCTCAGATATTATTTTACACTTTTTCAGATCTAAGCGACAACTTTATGAAAAAAGTACTTATGGAGTTTTCTTTTGTCCTATTTTTCAAACTCTCTAAATATGAAAAATATGTAGAAATTATACAAGATGCATGTATATTACCAAACTCCCCTGATCTAAAAAATTAATCTTATGTTAAATAAAAAATCATTCCACTTAATTATTTGCGGATATTAAATCACCAATTGCAAAGCACATATGAAGAAAAATCAATCACACATAAACACAGTTGTTTAATGAGAAATATTAAAGCTAAAAAACCCCAACTATAATATATTATGTATATAAATGGGTCATGTAATAATATCATACAAGTATTATTACATCAAGCTCTCAGTACAATCACCAATCATTACACACTGTCATGCAGAAATTTGCATATTTATGCACCAATTTCTTACCTCTTGACAACCTACCTCCACTGCGTAATCCCTGTTGAAGAAGACCCCTGAATGAATTCGAATTGGCCTTGCCTTGACTACGCAGTCCTCATTGGCATATCCAATGTGTGTCATATGCATTGAATGCATCACTATAGTCACAACAGATATTCCATCTCACCCTTTCACCTATCTCTCCACTAGGTCTCCACTGGAACTGACATGCAAGTAGTTAAATGTTGTATTTGTTCAGTTGCAAGTGAGTCTCTAGTTATGAATTAATTAAATAATTAATTCACTAAACTCTCACTAGTGTATCTTCAGTTAGAACTAGATACAACTAGCACAACTGAGTTAAAATAAATAACAACTCCCATAACTACTCTTCCAACTCTGCCACTTCAGTTCTAACTGAGTCCTCCATGCATGAGTCACCAACCACCCTAGGAATTGCATAATTTCTTCATCCCACTGATTTTCCAAATTTGTTCATTGAAATAAAGTGCTCCAAGAGAATAAGTTGATATTTATTGTTGAATTATTATTAAAGGCTAATAATAATCGACATGCATCTATTTTTATATTAGCAATCTACTTCGCCCAATCTTCTAAAAATAGAATCTCATCTATTTTTCCAACTTGATCAACCATCTACAAATAGCATCCTGCAACTTATATAATATGCTCACCATGTCTAAAAATAGACATACACCTAAAAATAGCCTACGGGCCCCACTTAGTGAAGGTGCTTAATTTTCACTAAAATCAGCATCTTATTGAATCTCAACAAAAGGACCGGGTTGTCACTATCGTTAGGCTCGTTAAAACATAAAATAGCGACGGACTTCTCGATCATGGCAAGAATCGAGTTTCATTCATAGCTAGACTCGTTAAATTATTAAATAGAAATATATTGTTCACCCGAAGGGTTGAATTATAGATCAAGCAAATGTTATCCTCCTCAAGCTTGTTAAAAAATAAAGAGGTTTTGGTCGACAAATGACCGGGAAAATTTGGGAAAGCGAACAGAACTTTTTACGATAGCAGGTCACTCTTGAACATGACACTTCACTCCATCACCATGACTGTTTGGGTTGGGTAATCTTCTTGATGGTTCATTCATACCTATGGTTCATCATACCTTCACTTCAGTTTTGGGTCAATGTTGCCAACTCATCTCAATGTCATCGATATGTTCAAGAGAAGTCATCTAGTGAATACTCGTCTTTCTGCAATACTCATAAACTTTCATTCTCATGACAGAAATCCCTGAACATTGCTATATCAAGTCATACCTTTGTCTCTGAAATCAGTAACTCCTGTTTCAAAATAAGGTGGCTTCCTGTCGACGACAAATAATTATCCAGGAAGTTCACTTAGAAACATCATATTCCATTACCATGAGGCTTGTTACAAAATCGACAAAATCCTGGCTTCCAGACTTTTGACCAAAAGATTTTATTTAGGGTTCGACATCAAATCTTGTATTCACGCCTTATGAAATGTATTGCATTACCTTGAGGGCCATTGAGATCAATGGTGGTTCTCTCACATTTGTTAACAGCTCACATCATTGGTTGATAATCAAACGATGTCTTTCCATTTTCGACTACAAATCATATATTCGCATGGCTAGACTTGTACCCGAATGATCGAGTGAACGAGATAAGAAGACCCCAGATCTAGTTTCAGCCATCCAAGCTGCGATTTCAAGATTGTTGTACACATCATATGTACGGTGACCTTACATACAAATCGTCATCCGAACATGGACCTATATCTGTAGGCATGTCTGTATTGGGCAACATTCCAATGTAGACGACTTTATGAATTATGTACATGTTATTAGAAAGTGTATGTCCTGAGTATGGGAATGCCTTCCCTCAAAAATTTATGATCAAGAGGATATATCATGATGTAATGTATTGTAAGATTGATGCAGGTCACCACTCTGCTTCATCTCCAACCCATCACAGTGTAAAGCATCTCAATCAAAATATTGTTATTATTATTTTGATTTCATGCTTTAGGGGGCAATTTTTATAGGTCAATTTGGGCACCATTCCCAATGACTTGGTTAACTGGACATCATCCCTAGGACCGATGAATAGGGTCTATCATTCCCTATCATTTTAGTTGCTGCATGCCCTAGGAAAAATAACATGAACAAATCATCTATGACTTCCATCTACAAGGTTTCCAAGATTTTAAGTTTATAATATATCATGTGTGAGCTCACCAACACTACCTCTCAAGGGACTAAGTACATTGCATATGCAAGTAACCCCATTCAATGGTTCTTTGCAAAGAACTTCCTGACACTCAATGGTACGTTGGTCATTTGGGAGCGAAATTCTCATTGTTCTGGAATCTCCACTTGGCCAATGTCTTCTAGAAGAGTGCATATGTGTCAAAATTTGAATCCATGTGTCCATTTGATACCTCTGAGACTGGGAACATGTCTTGCCTATTATTAGAAAGTCATTGATTGTAAAACTACCTTCAACTCCTCTATAAATTGAGCACAGATCCTAGTGCTTGGTAACGAAGAATTTGAGTAGATAAATGCTGGTGGAATTTCGATTGAGGAGTTGATTTGTGTAACATTCTATTGGAGAGATGTGCATTGTGATGAGGCTGGTATGTTTCTGGATATGGTGACATCAAATAAATCACTGGGTTGTAACATGCCCTTCTATCCATTAATAAATATTGCCTCTTACTTTCCCACATATGTATCTGTATAAGATTTTGTCTTTCATATTATGAATTCTTATCTGATGTATATGGTTCATGTTTCATTGATTTAACTAAATAACTTGAATACACATCTGTATTATTGTTATCTATTTTTTGTTTAGTGTTCATTCTTGCAAGAAATATTTTTTGTTTAGTGTTCATTCTAGCTCGGATTTGAAGCTACAGCAAGAGCGACAGAAGGAGAATTGGAAGTGCTTGGACTCCAAGTAAGTTTCTTGATCTATTATGGGTGTCCATTTATTGTTAAGAAAATTATTTGCAAATTCTTTAACCTGTTGTTCTAGATGAGCACCACATATAGGGAAGAATGTTTTATACGTAATCCATAATTCAGCATAACAAGGTACATCGACAATTTCTTTAGATTTAGGTAGGATTTGCTGACTGGTGGTTGGGACATCAGTTTGAGTTGGTTTAGAAACAAAATCAACTATATTTTTAGTAGAAACCTATGAAGGTTTCTTCCCAAGAGTTTCACCATATTTCTTGGAAGAATTTTCTACTATTTTCTTAGGGTGTGAATCCGAGGTAATTTTGGCAGGATGATCAGTTTTCTTCTTAGCAGTATTGTCGGAATTTTTTATACTCCTAACATTATATTGTTTGTGAACCTCCAAAATGGCATTCTCAAATCCTTGTTTGTATTCTTCATATTATTCTGACTCAAGCTCTGTTAGGGAAAATGAAAATAGTTAATATTCTTCTTTTGTGAGAAAAATAGTGTCATTATCATGTAAACCCAACAAATTTATTTGGTTTTATTATTCCTCTTGAGGGATCTATCCATTTTCATCAACATAATTATCCTGGAAAGGGGGTCTAATTTTTTGGTCAAGTCCACTTTGTTTAATCTGTGGTTTATTTCTTCTATTGTTTTGATTGCGATTTTGGGGAGGTTTTTTATTTTCCCTAGGGATTTTTATATCAATCGCCATTCTTTCCATTTCCCTCATTAAAGAATCTATCTTTGCATCAGTGCTAGAGGTTGATACTTCTTCTTTTATGGTAACTCTCTTCTCAGCCTTCATTCTAGCTCTTTTGGCCAACAAATTGGCCTCTACACTAACTGCTATGCTCTAAATTTCCACTAAGGTGCCAGGATTCCTCTCTCTTAACTGATAAGCTATGTCTGTTTCAAAACCATCTAGAAACTTAATCATCATTATTCCTTCAAGTGGCTTTATGCGAGCAAGAATATCATTATAAATAGAGTAGAATCTAGCACAATAATCCTGCACACTTTCTCCATTTTCTCTTTTAATATCTTCATATTCTGATAGAATTTGGCGGAGGTTCCTTTTAAATTTCCATCTATCTAGAAACTGACGTTGTAGGATTTTTAGATCATTGATGGTAGCAGCTAGTAAAGCTCTAAACCATTTCCTAATTTCACCTCCAAGGGTTTGAACAAATAACCTCGTCATAACATCATCAACATTGATCTCATGGAGATCAAAGAAATCATTCATTTTTTCTACATGTTGCTGAGCAGTAATGGGTTGGGTGTTATCGAACTGGGGTATTTTGGCTTTATAATCTTAGGGGCATAGCCCCTAGATTTTGAGGAAGAATCAAGGGAGCATAACGTGCAGCCATGATTGAAGGTGCAGGGTTGAAAATAATAAGCAGTGGATTAATAGGTGGTGGAGGAGGTGGCAAAGGATGAACTATATGTGAATGAGAGGATGGATGAAGTGATGGATATGAAGGTATTTGAGTTTTTATGAGAGGATAAGTAATAGAATTCTCAGAAGAGTTTGGACTCACAGATATTTGTTGAATTGTTTGGGATGCAATGGATGAAGCAGCAATGTTTAATGCAGACAATTCTACTTATTGTTGGAGATAAGCATTTGTAACTGTTGAAGTGAAGTCTGATACCAAACCCTTGAGGATCTCAAAATCCTGGACAATATCTTGATCAGATTTTGTCAAAGAAGGCAGAATTTTAAGTGAATTTGGATGTAGAATAGATTGGTCAATGACTAATGTATCTGCCCAATTTTGGGATTTAATTCTAAATAGGCTTTGCTCAAAATTTAAGTCAAAGTCGATATCTTGTAAGGTTTAAAGTTATTAGGACAGGATTATGCTCTAGGGAGAGGACTATTTCTTCCCTGGATTTCGAATGAACTGATCTATTTGACTGGTTTCTGTGATGTATCCTTAGTTCTTTTTCCAATCCTTTAAGGATCATCCACTATTTCAGGAGGTTTGGGATCAGTATGAGATCTTGTATAAGGTCTCTTAGAAACCAGTTTTGAAAATCAAAACACACACTATTTTGAAATATTTATACAAGATATCAATCTTTTGAAATTTAAATTACACACTTCATTTTACAAAAATAAAAAAGATATCAATCTCTATGAAATATTTATATAGTGATTATTTAACCAGAGATTGAATTTAAAAGAAATTATGATTGATTTCAATCTGTTCCCCAGTATGGTCACCACTATGTTAGCGTTATGTAATTTGCTAGAGATTGTGAGAACTATCACATAGGCCAACATCAAACCAACTTTGGAAACTGGGATCTAGCCATGCTAGTTTCAAAGAGGGCTCTCTCTATAAGATTTAACTTTGTTTGGATAAGTTTTTAGGCTACTTATGATTGTACTTGGGTTTTGATTTTTTTTTTCTGGATTTTGGAAAATTGATTGTATTCAATTGATTAATGTCTATTTGGAAATGGAGTCAAAATATAACTGATAGTTGGATCAATTTTTCATAGAGTAAACACGGGGAAAGCTAGGAGTATTTACTGGATCTTTCAAATTTATAAATGGATAATGATATAAATATGAAATGATTCAGCAGAACTAAAGAGAAATTAAGAATTCTTTAAATTGGCCTTCAGTGGAAAACATTATGATTGTAAATGCAGCCAGAATAAGGTACTTAGAAGTAAATCCTATTCATCATGCTTTTTTCTTTACAATTGGAATTCATATGATTACAATTAAAGATGAAAATGAAACAAAATAACAGAAGAAAAACATCACCAGTATTTAAGCCACAAGAATCTTGTGAATGGTCTGATTATTATTGATGCTCCAGTGCTTTGAAAAAGCTTACAATACTCCAAAAGACAGTAATGATTCTGGTCTCAATCAATTGATATTTGATATTTCCAAAACTGAAGTATTTATACAAAAGTTTACAAAAAAATTCCTACAATGCAGTCTCTAACAAACATGGTATTTTTAGACTTAAACTTGAACTTAAAACTCTAACTTAGTACAAAATTATACTCTCGGTGGAATGTGCTATGCAAATCAGGTGTTGATGTAGTGGGACACTTAGGACGTGGACCACATTTTACTGATGTGCTAGCAGACTGAGAGTTGTGTTGGTGAAAACTATTGTATGAACGCCCTTTTCCTGTTTTGAAGTTACAACATGATCATTTTGCGCAAACACCTTTGCCCGACTTAACCTTTCTGTCTTTTTGCTACCCGGGTCCCTTCTGTCGTGCTTAACCTTTTTTCAAACAAAACAGCATAAAAAACTATATACCCGGACCTGAAAATGTTTAGATTTCATCTTGGAGCCGCATCGCATCCACACCAGCATCGCACTTCGCATGTTTTACAATTTAAGATATGAGAAAAGGAACCAGCAATGCGATGCGAAGTACGAAAGTGATGTGGCAAGGAAGGTGGGACCAACCACATTGCAAATCGCAAATCTAAGGTTTTTTAATGAGCAATGGAGGTAAACACTAAAAGATGCGAAGTGTGAAGTGCGGGGAGAAAGGAGGTGACGTGGCAAGTAAGGTGGGACCGACTGCATCACAAATCCAAAATCTTAGGTTTCGTTATGAGCATGGGATTTAAATGCTAAAACATGCAAAGAGTGACATGCGATTGGGACCTACCCACATCGCACATCGCAATTTTTATATTTTACCACACGTTGCATAATTTAGAGTCTGGGAAATGGGGTAAACGCTAAAATCCGCAAAGTGCAATTTGCGCTAGCGGAGGATGATGTGGCAGAATGGAGATGTAGCCCATTGCATTGGCGGAGTTTATAAAGTGGCGAATGGTTTTCTCGGTAAGGTAAATTTTATGAGGTTTAAAGTGGCCTAAAGTGGGGAACGGAGCTGCTATGGTGGCGCCAACCACATCACAATTTAAAAAAAAATACCTTGCGGGCGTTTTAAACGGTAAGTTATAAAATGTGCGATCTTGCGATGCAATGGATATCGCACATCGACGATTGCAAGATTTAACGTTTGGCAGAATGGAATAAGTTATAATTTGTGAAATGCGATGAGGTATATTTGCGATGTGCGATGGATGGTGGGGGAAAGGGTGACGTGGAAGGGAAGGAATGGCCCCACTTTAATCGCAATCGGGAAGGTGGAAAGTAAGTGAAAACAATGATATAATGGTGAAAAAAGGTAAAGTAGAAAGATAAAGTGGAAAGGTAGAAAAAGGGTAAGGTTTTAATGATTTTTAAGGGAAATGAAATGAAAAGGAAGTATGGCGAGTGTATGGGTCGAGAATTTATTAAATAATGCATCATGAGAAAGAAATGTAAATAAAGGGAAATGAATGAAATGAAAGTATGGCAGGGATATATTTCTATAGTTTAAGACTTTAGGATATGAGTTAATAATCATGGTTTCGTAATCTTCCTTTTTCAGGAATATCAACAATCAACAATCTATTCCAAATATTGACTGAAGGGGAATTTACCGGATATGTCACCTTCTCAAGGAAGTGTGAGATCCAGAGGCTATCTGGCCCTTTTCAGACTCTGTCTATAGAGCTTCTTGAAGAATCCCACTCAAAGTGAGCTACAGCAATATGCAAACAAATATATGAAGAGCAACGTGCTTCAATCTCAGAAAATAATAGAAGAACTCATAGCCATTGTATTAGCTCATAGAAGAAAAATAAGTGTACAATATCTTGAGGGAAAGAGCACTCAAGAGAGGGAATGATCAACCTCAAAGAACAAGTACATGAAAGCATGAAATATACTGCTGCATAAACTGCCCTAGCTATGATTGCGCAGTCTTATGGAGACACTGCTACATACAAATGTAAAATATGATGATATTGCAATATAGCTCAATAAATGAGGGGGAGTGTGCTCTCAACCCCTAAAAACAATAATGCAATGATGATACAACAATCCTCAAGAGGATTGGCTACACTAGATGCATAGAATGGAAAAATACCAAAATGCTGGAGTTGCTGGGTAGCAGCAACAACTCATAATCAAAATGGAAGGAGATGGTAGAATCTGCTCTACAATCTGAATCAATCTCCTCCAAAGGATTTCCGGAGTGCAAGGTTGATCCCAACACTGGAAATATATCCCTCCAATGTGATGGTGCAAACCCCCACTGCAGACTAACTCTGAAATAACGCAGTCTATGGAAGGGACTGCGCTGATGAAGATGGGAGAAAGCTTGGCCTGCTGCCAAAATCTGCAAATGAGATCAATAACACTCCTCAATGATATCTCCACTAAATGGAGACTCCTTTCTCTACAAATCAAGTCCCAGAGTGATGTGGTGGAAGCCTCCACTGCAACCCCAGCAACACAATGTCTTCTTGCTGCAAGAATAACGCTGTGATGGAAGAGAATGCTTTGGCCTTGAGCCAAGATGTGGAGAAAGCTGAAGATCAATTCCTCAAGAGGCCTCTCATGAGGAGGAAGGAATCCTAAGCAGGAATTCCCCCAGCAACTCTACTGCACAGCAGGAGTATGCTCCTTGTCTCTCAAGATAACGAATTCAATAATCCATTCATGAACAAAAATGGTTGTCTTGACCTCCTCTTATACAATTGTGAGCTCCTTCACCATGGGCCCCACTTCATTAGGGTTTTCCTTCTCAAGGAATCTTCCCTTCCTCTCTATTGCGTTGTACCACAATGTGCTTTCCACCTCATAGCCTGCGTAGTTTGACTTTAGTCAACTTGACCTAGCCACTTTGCAAAATAACCCCTTTTCACCCATGGAGGTGTGAAATCAAATTCAAAAATGATCCCTTCTCATAATATGAGGGATTTTATTGTGCTTTTAATTATTAATGGGTCTCCTTACCCATTTATTCTCCTCCTATGTGAAATTAGCAAAAATTAATGTTCCAATTATCTGCATGAAAATTTTGGAACATTACATGTTTAAACCATACAAATAACCTTTTCCATATGCGCATTTAGACTAGAAGCCAATCAAATCCTTTAAAACAAAATGAAGCTTTCTTTTTCTTTCTTGCTTCCCTAACATTTTATTTTTCCTTCTTTATTTAGAGCATCTAACACCTAACCTTTTATTTTTCCTTCTTTATTTAGAGCATCTAACACCCAACCTTTTATTGACATGGATGCCTAGAAAATTAATAATTTTCCTAACATTTTTTTTAATTTTTCATTCTTTTGCATCCATATCCTACCTTATCATTTTGAAAATTATTTAACTACTTAAGCTAACTTATCAAAAACAAATGATGTTACAACACCTCCCTTGGTTCAGATTAACTAATTTTTATTTTCTACCTAACTAATTAATCTGTCAAGATTAAACAGTTTGACAAATCATTTTTCACTACCTATTAACAAACAATTTAAACCTAATTCAATCATGCTTAAAATATATGAATGAATTTTATTGAACTATTTGTGGCATTTTGAACAAGCTGCACACAATTTATTTTCATAAATAAGCTAAACTAAGAGTAGTGGCATTTGGAAGCGCAACACTTTCAGAATTTATTGTTTTTCTTGTTTTTTATGGGGTTCACATCTCATATTTTTTATTTATAACATATACCCTCTTTTGATTTTTTATGTTATTTCCTTCTTTTTTCTTTTTTTTGAAAATTATTTGTAGATTGGAAATCATTTTACAAAATAAATTTGATAGATAAGATAAACTCAGTCACCTTTAGATCCTATGAAATATAGGACCCTAACAGTGGCTCCAATTAGGGATGGCACTTCCATGCATTGAAGTGTCAAGAACCTGTGATTAGTAGCCTTATCCATCTACACATCTGAGCAATCTGTAATCTGATTCCTTTTATGCTTCAAATATTATGATGGTATGTTGACCATAGCTTAGGGCCTTCTCTGTGGGCTTCAACCTTAATCAGCAAAACATCCAATCCAATCTATGTTGACTATGATATTTACAATGATGTAAAATAATCATTACACTAGGAGAAATAATGCTTTAACATCCTGCCATTTACAAAACCACCAGGTAACTTTGTTCCATCTATATCTGTGAGAAAAAATGCATGGTCACCTCTAAAATCATTTATAATATATGGTCCCATCCATATATTATCAAAAAAATTAAGCTTCCCTTTGTCTTCTCTCCTTGCATCCAATTTTAAAACTTTGTTACCGATAGAAAAATCAGTTGCCTTGGTCCTTTTGTCAAAGATTTTCTTGATATTTTCTTGGATGAGTTGTGTTCTGTTATACACCTCTTCTCTTGTTTGCTGCAACTGAATGGTTTGATGAATCCTTTTGAGTGCACCATTTGGTTCCACTTGTAACTCTTACATCATTTGGTTCCACTTGTAACTCTTGCATTATCTTCATCACTGGAAGTGCTAGAGAAGATGAAAAAATAGCCTCCATTCCATAGACAATTTGGTATGGTGACATACCAATGGAATTCTTGGTAGTAAGCCTATCAACCCAAAGTGCACTAACTGACTTATTATGCCAAGACTTTTTATTCTGTTCTAATAACTTCTTGATGATGTTTACCAGACTCTTATTGGATGATTCAGCCAGTCCATTACCTTGTGGGTAATAGGTTGTTGAATGTCCTAAAGAAATATGATACTTATGAAAGAACTCATTCATATGTTTGGATTTAAAAGCTGATGCATTGTTAGTGATGATTTTCCTTGGGCAGCCAAATCTGGACAGGATATTGGTCTCAAGGAACTTTGTAATAACAGCATCATTGGCATTTCTGGAAGGGATGGCCTCTATCCACTTAGTGAAGTAATTTGTCGCTGCTAAAATCCACTTGTGTTGGTCAGAGGAAGGACGATGGATTTCACCTATGAAATCCAAACCCCATTCCTGGAATGGGCTTTCAACGGAAATGGGTTTTAGTGGCAAGGGTAGAAGTTTCTTTGTACCTTCAAAAATTTGACACTTATGGTAGGTTGTGATTTTTTTATGAACATCAGAAAAAAAGGGTGGGCCAATAAAAACCAGCCCTTAGAATTGTATTAGGAGTAGTCCTCCAATATAGGTGGCCATCATAGTCTCCTTCATGAAAATCATGCATAATCTTGTCTGCATCATTCTTCAACAAACATTTTGGTAATAGACCACCAGAATCTTTCCAATAAAGGACATTATCAATGATGCAAAATTTTACTACCTTTAATTTCAGAAATCTAGCTTTAGTTTTTGTAAGACCAGGAGGAGCATTTAAATTGAACAATACATAAAGAAGGTCTGCATACCAGGGAGAATTTAAAAATTCTTCATTTATTTGTGGAGTTGCCCGCTCCTCTTGATCATCCAAGGTTGCCACCAAATTTATGTCCAGAGCTTGAAAATTGGACTCATCCATAAGTTGCGCAAGTCCTTTCCCTTTAATTAGTTTGGTAGGTTTTATTTCCAGATCATATTTCAAAATAACTACTATCCATTTTCCTCTTTTTCCATCTGGTACATTCTGCGTTAAAATATCCTTTACCACAGAGTTAGGTACATAAGCAATTACATGTGAATGCAGAATATAAACTCTAAAATATTTAATTGCTTTGACTAGTGAAAAGACATGTTTTTCCATGATGGTGTACTTGAGAGAAGCATCTCTTAAATATTTGTTGAAGAAAGCTATTGGCTTCTCAAATCCTTTGATATTTTTCTACAGTAAAACAGTTGCAATAGTGTGCTCAGAAGCAAAATAAAAGATTATAAAATCTTTAATAAAATCTGGACTGACTGACATTAGTGCTTTAGTTAATGAATGTTTTACCATATCAAAAGATTGCCTAGCCTCTATGCTCCATTTTATTTCAGAGTCTTTCTTGAGCATATTGGTTATGTTTCTAAGGAGTTTAGCAAGATTAGGAATAAATATTCTCAGAAAAATTATTTTACCTATGAAGGATTGAAGTTCTTTAATGTTTCTTTGGGGACTCATCTTTAGGATTGCTTCAATTCTCTTATGGTCAATTCTAACTCCATATTTTGATATGATATGTCCTAACAGTTTTCCTTCTTCTGGGACAAATAGTGTTTTCTTAGGATTTAATGATATGCCAAATTTTCTGCATTTCTCAAAGACTCGTTTCAAATTTCTCAAGTGTTCTTCGTCAGATTTTGAATACATAGTTATATCATCCAGATAGATTACAATAAAGAGGCCAGTCTCTTCTGAAAAAAGCAATGTCCATTGCTCTTTGGAACGTGGCCCCTACATTCATCAGTCCAAAAGGAATTTTCACATACATGAAAGTGCCCCATGGATTGATAAAATTTGTTTCATCCTGATCTTTTGGATCAACCAAGACTTGGTTATAGCCAGAGAAACCATATAGTAATGATATCCTACTTGATCCTATCACCTTTTGTAAAATATGGTCCATTTTTGGTAAGGGATAGTTATCTTTCAGAGAAACCTTATTCAGATTTCTAAAATCAATGCACAACCTCATTTCTCCAGTTTTCTTTCTGGTTGGTACTATATTTGACACCCATTTGGAATATCTGAGGGGGACAATTATTTTAGCATCATACATTCATTTAACTTCTTTCTCAACTAAAGGTAACAAAACTGGATTTATCCTCCGAAGTTTTTGTTTGAAAGGTTTTTGTTCTTCTTTAATTGGAATTTTATGATGTATGATGTTGGAATCATAAACTTTCAGGTCCTCGTAATTCCAATCGAAAACATCAATGTATTCTTTGAATAGGGATATATATCTCCAATGTTGCTACAGGATCCCTGTTTTTCTATAAGAAACAAATTGAGAGGGTTTTGAGGCTAGGAATGGTGGAATGGAGGTTAGGAAAAGTGAGGGAAACTTGGATCTAAGTGGATGGGGGATTACCAACTCCCTTGGCCAAGCTCAAAACCTTTGGAAGGCCTATCTTGCATCAAGAGGGCTGCTCTCGGTGGTTGTAAAGATGGTCTTCAAAACAGGTTCGTGGGTAGAAGAATGGAAGGGAAACTGAAGGAGGGTTGAATTCCAAAGTGACAGTGCAAAAAGGGGGTCCTTCTCTGATGTTTTAGCTAGTCCCGCAACCAGTACATTCACTCATGAATTGATCATTAACAAATTATCATGTAAAATATTGGAAAATATGAGTTGATTTTAACTTAAGCTAACATGCACCTAAAACATAAATCTAACCTCTAATCTAGAGTAGATTCATGATAAACAGAGTGAAAAATACTTTATTATTTCCAATAAATCATAAACTGAATCTTTTTGGTATGTGGTTTGAGACCTTTCTCCTCCAGCTCCAATGGAAGAGGTGAGAGAGAGAGACTGCCAACACAGTGTCAATAATTTTCATATGCTACTAAAATGCAAAGACATCAACTTAAATATTGAAGCATAAAAGAAACATAAATGTACACAAGAGAGACAACAACCCATGGATTGGGCCCTGAACCACAAGCTTCAGTCCTCTGGAGTCAAATCAGTGAGAGGAATACCAACTTCTCATTCTCGATGCATAACAAGTCTCTTACATCAAAATAACAGTCAAAATATCTCTAATAAAGAGTCAAGATTTCTCTAGCTGCCTATGAAAATCAAATCCTAATGTGCTATTACTCATATCTATTTATACTAATTGGAAACTACCAACAACTCCCTAAAAAGTAGGAATTTGTCTCCTTAATCTTCGAGAGGTGTGGATCTTGGCTCCCTCTTAACATTTACTTGCTTGATTTCCTTTGACTTCGAACTGTTGGAGGAGGATCTTAGGTGATATTGGGTTGATTTTGGAAGCTAAGAAGGTGGAAAACCTTCCTATAATCACTCCTTGTTTTCTACTTCAAGCCCTCACCTAGAATCTAACTAAAAAATAGCTTTATTTCCTTTATTTCCTGTAATTAAACCATGTTAGGCTTCAATTCATGACAAACCTCTTCACCTTTCTCACTAAGAAAAATTTGACAAAATATAACCAAATGTGAGAGAGAGTGTGTGTGTGTGTTTGTGTAAATAAGCTAAAGTGTGACACTAACCCCTTAAAATATACCTAATGATGGGCTTCATCACCAGGAAGTATCTAGGTATATCATCAGGAGACATGGTAGCAGGTTTCACTTTGTGACCTTGCTAGAGAAATACGGTTTAACATGCACCAGGTTGATTCTTGAAGCCTGGTGCCCATCTATTGATTGCATATAGGATTAGAAATTAGGCACAGATGGGTTCCAGCAATTATCTATACTTCACAGTAGTAGTCAGTAGGGATTGACAGTTGTGAGCTTATGATTTGGCTATAGGATCTAGGGATCTAGTTGACTAATGGATCACTCCACTTCTTTATGAGCATGGTTATGACAATGAGTGATCTCATTCATTCTTGGGTTAACACCATATGGTGAGGTAGATTTTCCATGTTGTTTCTCAAGATCGAGGCTCGCCATGGATTGGCAAGCTCTAACATCGTTGAGATGCTTTGGAAGGATAGAATCCATAGGCATGGCTTCGGCCCTTACCATTATAATGGTTAGGAGTGACTGGAGAGGCTGATTTGATATGGACACAATAGATAAGCATTCATGATCAGAGTAGCACAGTGTTCGCATGGTAGTTTCTCTTGGAGACTTTTGTGAGACCCTCGGGTTACAAGGCTTAGTAGTTCATCTACAATTAGTGATGAGATGGTCTTTAAAAGGGAATATCACTCAGGTCTTCCATTGGACTTCAGTTTTAAATTTCACTCCTCAGTGGCTCATTGATGATATGGGATGCCTCACTAGTATGGCAATATGATTAGTAGGAGGAGGTTGTGGTTAACTCATGTGAATGAGGATTCTTTTCTATAGGGTTTGGAATGTACCTTCAGGAGTTCAGGCTTTGAGGTAAACGATATTGGTTTCACTATAGGGCAGCTTCTCAAGGAGTTGATAAGGGTTTTCCATTATCGAGATGTGCTACTTATTGGTGGTGTGCAGAGGACCTCTGGTGCATATACCTTGTTGGAAAAAGGAGCGAGGGACGATTCACATTGATTAAGATGGTTTGGGACCCTGGTATTGAGGTATTCATTCATGTTTGGGTAGTACATTTGCACGGAGTGACTTAATGGCATATTTGGGATCCTAGTATTAGCTCAATACTAGGTCATCATATGATGGCATTGCTTGAGGACAATCAACTTTGGGGAGAGAGGAATGTAATGTCTCCAATTTTTGGATTGCCTTGTGATGTGGTTGGAGGGGATTCCCACAACTTGTTTCAGCTAGGTTGCAGGAGTAGCATTACACCACTAGTGGACCTGGAGAGTTTTGGAGGATTTTTATGGGTCTTACTATGATCGCTTGCCATATTTCATCATCAGGGTTAGTTCCATCTTGGTTTTGTTGCATTCCCATGATTTTTGTAAAACATAGTTATTATCTCGCATATTTAAAATATTTTCACTTAATGCGTGATTTTTTTTTTTATTATATGGAGGAAAACCTTAGTGCAATAGCTCGTTACAAACATACTGAAAATATATACGAGATAGGATGATAAAAAGGGGCTTTTGGTGGCTGGTGTGGTCATGTCGGAGAATTAAGAATTTTCTAGAAGATAAAAGCGACTTTAATTAGTTAATAAAAAGTCACTTTATTAAATAAAAGAGGTGAAAAATGTTTTTAAATATTTAATTGGAGAAAAATCTAAAAAAGTGGAAAAAGGGTCAAGTGAGTTATAAAAAGGGAAAATGAGGAGTCTCTCCTCAATCTTGCATTCACTCACTTGGAAAATAAAATTTTGGAGAGCTCTTGTGGAAGAGTCCAGGGTTTATGGAAACTCCCATTCTGGTTGTTGGTTTCGGTGTTGAAACTATACACCCTAGCTAGTGTTGGAGTGGGATCACTCATATTTTGTCATTGAGCTTTAATAAAGAAAAAGATTATCGGCACAACGGAGTAAGTCAATAATGTTCTCAGTTGATTTAATTATCTGATGGAATTCTAGAATATTTTTACTGACTAGTCACTGAGATAAACTTAGGGGTTGAGTTACCGTTATTTGTTGGAGTTTAGGGCCAATTTCCCTTTCTCACATCAGGACAAGGATTTCCCCTTCTTGCAGGCTCAGTTCCTCTCCTTGTTGGTCCATTTTACCCTTTTATGTTGTTGGTCGAGTTAACTATTTTATGGAGTTGAGTTTGGTCTTTGTAGGTGTCGAATCTACTCAAGGGGGTGAAGTTTTGTTCAATGGGAACGAGTTGTTTAAAGGAGGTTTGTTCTCCATAATTTAATAGGCCCAATATTTTCCTTTATTGGCTAAATTGTTGTTAGTGTAGCCATTTCTTATCAAGCCACTTTTGTCACTAGATTAAGGACAATTCCCATTGCTTCTTGTGCTGAGTTGATTGTTGGGTGGGTGGTGGTATTTCCTAAGCTATTTGGACTACATTTTAAGGTTTAATATGCATTGTAAACATTGTTGAATCTTTTACCATCTTCCTCCTTAATATTGAACATTGTAACCTCTGTTTTCAAACTAGAAAATTATTGTGTCCTTAGAAATGTTGTTGTTATAATTCTGGCTTATTTTCAATAAATGAGAAGTGATGCCATCATTGTGGCAAGCATATATCAGTAGTATTTTTTTTTCTAGGCATATTATAAATAATGTGTCACTTATTTGAAGTGTTATTAGTCACTTTTTTGGCATTATACATCTTTGTGTGATATAAAAAATATAGAAAGTGCACCTATAGTCATACACATGAAAATTGTTTAATGAAATGACACGGTGACACACTCAAACAAAAATCAGAAACTCAAAAGGAAATTCTAAAGCTTACAGTGTTATTTTAGTTCATAAATAACTCCTTTCAAATCAATAAGCAAACAACACCATTTTTTTTACTTATGTTGTAGACTCATTTTTATTAGATGATATAATTATATATTTAACGTTTCCAAGTGATTCATTGGGACGATGGAGGAACTTTCGAAAATTTTGGAAAAAACATAAATTATATATAATGTTAAAGTTTAATGATTGAGATGATAATTATGTTACTCAATATAGAGACATTTTAACTATGGATTTACCAAGCATTTTTTATATGCAAACTTGTTTTAGAGTGCAAATTTTGGAAAAAATAATTTACACCCCAAGAGTTTTATTTCCTCAATAGCACTTGATAAATCCTTAGTTAAGATGGTTCTATACACATACACCCCATGGGAAATTTCTCATTGTTTAAATTGCATTTTGAATACGCAAATTGATATAATGCATTGAAAATCACTTTACACATGGATTGTAGAGACTACACAACTTAAATTTGAAATTCAAACAAATCTTTGCTATATTTTAAACAAAAATGACTAAAAATTATTTTCGAAAAATGGCCAAAATATAAAATAGTGAAACTACTTCAAATGTTTTAACAATAAGAATTTATTCTTTTTAAATGTTTTATCTAATATATACATATATAACAAATATTTTACTTAATTATGGATATTGAAATATTTTATTTATGGACATATTAAAATATTAAAATATTTTTCTAATATTAATATCTTCTTAAATACACATCAATATTATTAGTGAAATATTTATTTATATCCCACCTTCAATATTTTTGTTATTATTAATATTTTTTTTGATGTCATATGTCAATTTTGATATTAAGAAACATATCTCCTTATTAGGAAAAAAGTGAATTATTTTACCTTTAATTCCTTCTTCCTTTTGAGCATATATATATATATATATATATATATATATATATATATATATATATCTTATCTTATCTTATCTTGAAATATGTATAAAGAAAATAAAATTATCCTTTTTCTTTTCTTTTATGTTCCTTTAATTATTACTTTATATCTTAAAGCTAATATACAATTATGTTACTTAATATAGATATCCAAATGTTTTATTTATGGCTCTGAAAGTGTAAGGGAAATATTTTTACCACATTTCATTCATATTGAGATTGTTGATGTTTTATAATGTTTTTAATTAACATTAACCAAATATGTATATGCTCTATTTTTATTTTAAATGAGACACCTCTCCAATTGATATTGAGCACAAAAAGAATTACATCTCCCTCATAGTGGGTTGTAGAATGCACCTTTCAGTGCAATAAACATAGTTTAAACCTTAATAAATATAATTTCCTAAAATAATGGATGCGTACCAATTTTTATCCAAACTTACATGGGATTGGATTATGATAAGAGAATATCCACTTAGACCCTTTCCTCTTTGATAATAAAAAGAAATTGATTTTAATAAGTCACAAAAAAATTAAATCCATTATAATTTGACAATAGGTTCTATTCATGGTGGTTTCTTATCCCAACCACTCAACCATAATTTGACAAAATCATATTCATTATTTTAAACAAACATATATATATATATATATATCACCCTATCTTAACCACTAAACCATATCTCGACTATATATATGAGAAAGATAATGCAATGTTTTTTTACTAATGGATAAGTTCCAATTCTCATGCAATCATAAATCCATGAGACATCTAGAGCTAATGGTTGAATGTATGATTGCATTTAAGGAGATTATTGTGTTGAGAAGTGCATTCTATGGCCCAATACGAGGGAGATGTGTATAAGATGTGTATTGTTTCCATGCTTAAAACCTCAAGTCAACACATATCCCTTTTAAAATAAGATAAAACATATATATATATGCTTAGTTTTAATGAAAAGTATTATAAAACATCAATAATCCCAATATGAATGGAATAAGGTAAAAATATCACTTTTAAAATAAAAATAAAACATACACATATTTGCTTAATTTTAATTAAAATTATTATTAAACATCAATAATCCCAATATGAATGAAATGAGGTAAAAATATCACTTTCACTCCCCAAGCCATAATGGTCAAACAACTATATATTGGCAGTTGTGCTCCACATTTTTGCAATCACTTCAATTTTTGTGCAAGGTGAAGGAGAATTTCAACGAAAGTTAAAGGAGAGAGAAACGAGCTAATTTGTACCCTAATTTTATTCACACTTGCAATTTTTCTAAGACAAATTTTGTGATGTTGCAAACCCAAAATTTCAGGAGATGACCAGATTTCTAGGATTTGACCAGCATTGACTTCTATTGACTATGATTTGTTGGAGATGGATTAAAGGAGGGTTGACTTGGGCCTTTGTCACAGTATTGGTATTGGATCTTGGATATCTCATTTTGATTTGATTTTATAAGAGGAGGATTTTCTTGGGTTTTCCTCTTGTGGGGTTTTTGCCCCAACTTGGAGCTTACATCTTTGTGTTTTGTCTCTTGTGATCTTCATGTTTTGAATTTTGGTAATTGCTTAACAAAGAACATAACACCAAATTTAATAAGAAGCCAACCAGCATTCACAAGTAATTATCAAGTAAGAGAATCTACCTTAAATAATAACACCCTGATTTCTCAA
Organism: Pinus albicaulis; assembly: GCA_034641835.2. Classification (NCBI taxonomy): domain Eukaryota; kingdom Viridiplantae; phylum Streptophyta; class Pinopsida; order Pinales; family Pinaceae; genus Pinus; species Pinus albicaulis. The sequence continues at coordinate 680,533,569 of CM076572.1, read as the reverse complement.
CACTTCTTATATTTTTTAGTTAATTTTGTTTAAAATATACCAAAGATTTGTTGGAATTGCAAATTTAAGTTGTGTGCTCTGCACAATCCATGTCCAAAGTGACTTTCAAAGCATTGCATCCATTTATGCATCTGAAAATGAAATTTAAACAATGAGAAATTATACATGGTGTGTATGTATGTAACAAGTACAAAACATCTTAACCACAGATTTATCAAGTGCCAATGAGTAAATAAATCTCTTGAGGTGCAAACCTTTTTCCAAGTTTTTCACTCTAAAATAGGTTTACATATCAAGAGATTTGATCACATGATCCATATACATATAAATGGATCAAAGCCCACTCCTATATCCTTCAAATTTTAACCTAAAAGGTGAGTAGTGCAAATTTTTTCACCAATTGACTTGTACATCGTCAAGAATTCTCCACAAATACAATTCGTCACAATAAATCTTTATAATATTCTGAAATTTTAGATTAATTATTTCTAACGTATTTCCCTTATTTACCAAAAAAGATCAAAAACAAAATTGAAAGACCTAGCAAATGAACACGCCATCCACACAATGAGCACAAGATGTATCTTAGGAAACCCAAAATTGAGAGAAAACTCGGCTAGAAGGCGAGGCCTATGCTCTATTCTCTTTTCTTCATTGATGAAAATGCAAATACAAAGAAAGGGGCACCCAAAATGGAATTGCTTATAGATATCGTGGTCTGAATGGTCACTATGAAATATTCTTCCTTTTCTGATATGCTCCCATATCCCACTTCTAGAGTGCTCTACTCAACTATAGAACAAGTACAATACTAAATAATTGAATCCTCATCTCTTCCTAATAGTCTGATATTTAACATACCCTGATAGATGCTTAGGGTTAGGGACTTTGCATCCTCAAAACTCAATTAGTAATAGGTTTTGTACCTTCTACGATCTTCTTGAACATCCACATGTTACTAACCCCACGTGTGAGTGATGGTAGTTGATATGACATCTACTCATAACATGGTGGTCAACAAGGTAGGTCAACTTGTGAGAGGCATGACCTCCACATACAAGCTCCAATTAAGGTAATTTTTCACCATTGGAAAGTTCTTAATATGTAAGACAACATCGAGTAGGTAGGAGTTATGCCTGCAAATTTTTTACCCCAAAAAGTGTCATTTGATGCCTCAAAATGGCTTGGGAAGGTTCTAGACCCCAAATCTCCAAAATGGACCTTGCAAACTAATTCCTGGAATTTTTCCACCCAAAAAGCACCAAGATAGATGACAAATTATATAATGATCCATTCTAGATCACCAGTGAAGAAGGTTTGATTCTCGTAGTCAAATGTGTCATTGCATGCATGTGTACATATAAGTGCATTAAATTCCACCCAAACATCCTTCAAATTTTAAGTTTTGAAAATTAATTTAAATGGTCATAAACCGAAGGTAGAATGTTTCATCCATATTGGACAGGGCAAGTTCAACTCTCTTAATCTCTTTCAAATTATATAATCCTACTCATTAATAATTATAAAATTTATAAAAAATTCCTATGCATAATTATATGGAAATAATTAATAATAATAATAATAATATATTAGAATTCACAAGTTGAATTAAGTAAAAAAAAAAACAAATAAACCCCAACCCTATATATATTAAATTCTTACATATAAAATACAACCCATCGTTAGTTGTTACATTATTTGATCAAGATAACAGACAACTATCCACATGTCCCTTACAAGCAATAAATTTATTTACCTTACCTTAAGGTAATGATCACATATACTTCGATGACATTTCATATGTAAACACTTACATTATGGTTCTACAAATAATCAAAACAATTAATATAAAACTATTTATTAAAACAATTGTTTATATGGTTATGGATCATAGCATAAAACTATGGTTTATCCGATTGATGTAACGACATTACAATGCATTTACACCACCACCGTAACTCTTCCAACATCTGTAACACTTGTTCATTCGTTTTAATAGGTTTACAGTTGGATGGTACTGGTGTATTTATGTTTGATTCTAAACTCGGATTTGCTCAATGACAGCTGTAATGCTTTTATGATTGACGGAGATCTCATGGTACCTCCATTTGGTTCTAAGCCGTTGATTTGGCTTTTCGGGAAATCGACGGAGGAGGCTTTGGTGGGAGCCTTGCCTAGGCAACCCCGCCAAGCCCTAAATCTGCTCTACCGCATTACTTGCAAACTGTTGTTTCTCTGCACGCTAGACTGTTTCTCCACAGCTTGTTTCCACTGCCACCGGGGTTCGAAATTCCTTGTTGCTGCATCGACCATGATTGTCCCAGAAGACGTCGAGCCAGTTCCAAAGGTAAATTTTGTGGTTAAAACCCGCTTTGCCATCGAACTTTTAAATTTCTGATCTTTTAATTTACACAACTCTACCATCCTGGGACTAATATAGCTCAGACTTGCGTCTGGATCTACTTAAATAGAAACAGACTGAGTTAGTATTTTACCTTCCAGCTCAATCATCGTGGGTTGATAATCCGCTTTCTAGTCCTCTAATGCCGCATTAATACGGGGAATGTTTCGTGCTACATCACCCACAGTAGAAGCTTCCTACAAGTTTGCTACAGTGTCATTTCTTGTTCGTTGTGGGCAGTTTTTGTAGTAATGTGCTTCACCACAACCCCAACATTGTAAGGGTGGCTTGGTCGGATGCCCTTGCTCAGGCTTGTTGGATGCTTCTGTAGGCTTTTTGTCTGCTGGCCATTTGGTCCTCTGATGATTTCTGCCAAACTGCTTGCTACCAGGATTTCGTGCAGAGTTCTTAAAGTTGCCACCTTTGGCACCCTTGAAACTCGAATTACTTTTTTGTCCTTTCTTTGGCTGCCAAGTCTTGCCAACCTCCCCTTTTGCCTTGTATTGATGATAGCACATTCGAGCTTTACGAATGGCTTCATCCATAGTCCGGGGATTTACAAATTCTATTCTTTCTTTCATGTGGGTTGGCAAGCTGCTCAGAAACCTCTGCACCTTAGCCTTCTCCTCTCGAAGATATGGGACATAACGTAACAGGGAGGTAAACTTAGTAATATAATCATCCATGGTCATCTGTCCCAGCTTTAGATCATGGAACTCTTTAGCTTTTTCATCATAAAATATTTCAGTCAGATACTTGTCCTTGAAGTATTGTTGGAATGATTCTCAGGTGACGTCTTGTTCTTCAATACTACGCACATTCTTCACCTCCTCCCACCACAGAGTGGCTTTCTCTCTTAGTTGATATATTGCTTGTCTGGCCTTTAGGTTGTTGTTATATTCATACACCTAAAAATACTTATTCATATTTATTAACCATGCCTCTCCCACCTCCTCAGCCTCACCATCAAATGTTGGTGGTTTTATTTTACGAAATTCTCCTTGAAGTTCTACTTTCTGCCTCTTGACTTCTTGCGGATCTGACAAGTTGCGAGATTCTACCTCATTAAAAAATTTATTCTTACTTCGCTGGGAAGGGCTCTTTTCCACCCTTTCTGTAGTGTTATTTCCTATTTGCTGCTCATTTTCTTCTTGCACACCTCTATCGGTACCGGGATGTTCCACCTCCTAATTTTGTTTATCTGAAAGACTTTTCAATATATTTTCCTAATCTTGCAGTAATCGCTCATTATCTTTTCGAACGCGCACCATTTCCTCCTGCAGTTGCTGAACAGTATTTAACAGGAAACTGGTTTGGTGTTGTTGTTCTTCTAACAACCTACTAGTTTTCTGTTGTTGTTTGACACTTAGTTGGACCCACATCTCTGGATTCATCACTGGTTGTACTTAGGGCTCCCCAGTGTCTTGAGGGGGCTGCAGCGGGGTTCCTCTTCTCATTATGTCCCTACTAAAATGCTAAATTCGTTCTTTGTGCATCATTTACACACTTCTTCATCGTTAGTTGACCCTTAGGGTCCCAGTGTATAAACGTTGCTCTAATACCACTGTACTTTCCATTCAGATAACAGTATATAGAAAAGTTTAAATAGCATAAACTAACAGAAGTAGAATTGCATGTATACTTATCTGATATAAAAATAATTCAGCTATGGTCCTCCCAACCATCAAGTGAGGCTATTACGTCCTCCTTGTCCCCGTGCTCCAAACTTAACAGTACGGGTTAACAGTGGAATCTCTTTCTGCTGTGACCTCAGGACAACCAGTCCAATCAGTACCAGAAACTTCAAGAAATTTCTGAGTGCAATTCCACTAGGTACAACCAGCTCAAGAATCATCACTCTTTCCTTCTTCCAAAAACTGAACCCCTACTCCTCTCTGGAATCAGACCTTTATCCTAGAGGAGTAGGTAATTGTTTTTAACTGTTTCCCCAACCTCTTTTCAGTTCTTGAAAACATTTACCATCAGCTTTTTACTTTTCTTATCCAGTGATTTTTATAACAGTTTTTTTTTTTAAATAACATTAATTGTCTCAGTTTTGTCATTAACAAAACAATAAAATTACTTAACTAGTAATTCAGCTAGTTAGCAATAATGTAGCTGTCACAACTTCCCCCCCCCCCTGGAAGTAACACCATCCCCAGCGTTTCACTTTAGCTCTGAAAAGAGTTCTGGGTAAGAATTCCATATGAACCCTTCATCCTCCCAAGTAGCTTCATCCGGGCTGAAGTGCTTCCATTTCACTTCGGCTATTAATATGAATTGACTATTCTGAATACTTTCATGTATCGATTTACTGTGTGAAATTTCTACTTCTAAATCTGTGGGTGACTAGACCACCGCTTATTCCACTGTTCGAGTGAATAAAATCTGTACCTGAAAGACAACTAGGCCTGGGTCTGGGTCTTTGCCCTAACCCTCACCTGACAGTCTACTAGGTGTTATTATTGTATGTTTTTGCACTTATACAGTTCTAAATGATATTCTTACAACTTTGAAAGGATAAAAATCATTACTCTTTAGTTTTCAAGTCGTGAATATGTATTATCTATCTTGTATAAATATCTGTAAACAAAAGAAAATGGCTATACAGATTATAGTTCGTTGAGTTATGCAAAACCCCTTTTCCTTAAAATTAATTGGATTCTACTGTTTTGTCGTATTTCTTTAATAAGTAAATGTAGACTAAACTTTGCTCTAATACATTTTCTTTGTTTTCTAGATTGTGTTTTTCCATGAAATGGTGCTAGATATTTTCCAAAATTCCATCATTCTTTCATGCTAATATTTTAGAGAATATTTATAGTATATAGCTCTGAAAGAAATTCGTTTCTAACAGTAATTTGTAAAATCCTTAATAGAAACCAGTTAAAACACAGCACATATAATACCACTGGCGCCTTTGGGATTTGTTAAGCGAAAAGAAGTTGAGGTATGCTACTAATGAACATCAGTTAAGGTATGATTCTAGAAATCTACATATTGATTGATATATGATTCTAGCAATCTACATATTGAATGATATCTGCAGTAGTCTACTATTGACATGAGATGTGTGATTCATGTTTATAACTACATTAAAGAGTAATGAGTAATAAATGTTGTTGCAAAATGGTTTTCATAACATTGGAATCCTGTTGAGGATGAAAGACAATAAAACCTTCTTTGTATTTATGAACAACCTAAGTACTCACTAGTGAAAGCGAGATTTGTTTATTAACATTGGTTATATGACATATTACTCATACATTTAGTGAACATAACTAAAGTTACCAAGCACTACTTGAAAAAGATGAATGTATATAGTGGTGGTGTGTGAAACTAACGCATGAATGCAAAAGATGAGGAAAGTCCTTGTATAAGATGATAGTGTGTTTTAAAATTAAATTTAATGAAGCTTTTTAAATGTTAAAAATACTTAATGGGTGAAGTAGTGAGACTTAACTATAATGACTAGTTGATTGACTCGTTTTTGAATGAGTCGTCATGGATGCATTAATATTATTAGTGGCATTGAATGGCTAGTTTTTGGATGAGTCGTGTCCTGAATGCATTAAGATTATTAATAGCATTGATTAGTTATGAATGACTAACTAATGAAAGTTATATGCACGAATCGATTTTGACTAAAGCCATTTGAAAGTTGTAAACAAGTGATTATGGTAATTACTTCATGTGTAAGTCTGTTGGTAACAGAACATTGTGGGAATTAGAAATATTTGCACTCATACCCTAATCGTTATTGACACATACACATTAATGAATATTTGTATATAATTATATGCATGACAACATTGTATTCAGGAAATTAAATGATTGCGTAAGATAATATGTGCTTAAGAAATGCATATTTACGATTAGCATTGTTGTTTATAGTAAGCATGGATAGCTTAATGGCAATAGAAAACCTGTGAAAATAAAACATCGCAAACATTGTAATGCGAATTGCAACAGTAAATGTTAAAGTATCATGTTATAATGTGCATGATTTTGTTATTTTGGAAATAATAATGTACAACACTTCCTGTTAATCTAGATATCATCAGACCTTTTTGAAGGGCCAAGTATGATGTATGATGTATGATGTACATAAAGTTTATTTTTCTTTATGTATAATGTGTACATAGTTCATTATGTAATTTACTATGGGAAACAATGCTTAAAGATAAATTTAACATACGAGACAGTTGTGAACAATTGTGAAAGGCTAGAAGGCCTGGGTTGATGGTAGTTGTCTGCCCAGAGGGGTTGATGGCGCTTACCTATTAGGATTTCCTCTTCCTAGAGATATATGATCTTAATAGGGAAGAGAGTTGGCCAAGATGGTGAAGGGGAAAAACCTGAGGCAACTATATTGATTTTGGAGCCTATTGGAGGTGGACCAAAATTCCTCATAGACGGGACACTGTCAGAGGAATAGGCATGATGTTGCCAAGAGGAATCCATACTGGACCTGAAATGATCTTTTGTCAAATAACTGTCTGGATGTGACAATGACTCGATTTGGTTGTGGAAACCAACTCCCATGGGTTGGGAGGAGAATTTTGTTTACCATTGTGGTTCTCATAGCAAAACAAATTAAGTAATAAGTTATGTGTTATATTAAAATGAATTTTTATATGATTATGTAAATATCTTATGTAGATATTAACAGGAAAGGAGCTTAGCGCTCGGAAAATGAATTACTGAATGTATAAGTTTATTTATTTTATTACTAATTTGTTTGAATGTCTTAGCAGAAGCTAGGATATGCCCATAGTGCATTGATTGACCATTGGTACAATTAGAGAGCTAGGTGCTCTCTGAGTACTTGTGGAAGTACTCTGATTAAAACATCTCTTGATATTGGATGAATGTTTGATAGTTGTAAGTATTTCATTTCATTGAAATTATGTGACTAATGTGATTGCAATTGTTAGTCATACATTCCTGGCTCTTTCCATGGAATGTTGATGGGTTGTTCAACCATTCTCAGGGAGCTTGTGCAAAATCCATCATTACTTCCAATAGTAATTGGTAAGTAATGGTAAGTTGCTATAAAGATTTTTCTATATTTTTATGAATTGAACAAGAGATAAGTAGTTAAAAATGGAAATGGATTATTCTTTGAGCTATACATGCTTATGACTATGGATAAAAACATTCTTGTTTCAATTAATAACATTTAAGGAAAATAAAATGTTTCATTGTGAAAGGAAAGGACCCCCTTTGAGTTGTTTATATTATTATATCATGAGTATAAGTTTAAGTTTCAGCGAGAGAAGCACACCGAGGACGGTATTCTCTTCAAGGGGGGGAGTATGTAACAGTCCTAATTAAACACAGTGAATAAATCTTACTTTAACTGTTTAATCAAGAAACAGTGGAAACCGAATTCTTGATAATGACCTGGGTATTTGTTATTTACTTGGGATGGCTAGAGAGGAAAAAGAAAAGGGTTTGATTCTTTGCTGCAAATTGTGGATTTAAAGAATGATAACACCCTTGATCACCGAGTTTTGAGCGTAGCTTTGAGGATTGAAGTTTTTTTTTTTTTTTTCGAATTTCTTCATCATAACTTCGAACGTTGACGCTAGTTTCACTAGTTAGAAATTTTCGAGAGATTACATGATTTTCATTGGGAAGAGACTTGAGCAATAAGTCTAATGCGAGGAATTATATTACCCTTTGTCATTTGAGGACCGAATATAAGAAATAATGGTCTACCTTGCAGTGACAGTGCGGATGAAAATTGTGGCTGTGAGTTCTCCTTGTAACCGGCAACATTTATGTGAACAACTCTGTAAATGGATGCCATGATATAAACATGGAATACCTCCAAGTTCGAATACTTGGCAACTTGTGAACAACAACATTTTGACTGTTCGTCTATCAATATGCTTAGGAATTAACCTTAAGCATTTTCCCTGAGTGAGAATGTGTAGATGAACGAGCTGGTGATAGTTGTAAGAGAAATGGGTTGTGTATATAGGCTTCTAAAAGGTCCTCCAAATTTTCATGAAAGAAGATAGCAACATTATATCAAGCGAAGAGAGCATAGCAATGCAAATTGAAGTGGCATGGCCAGATAAGTATCTCTGTTTATTTTGCTAGTCTTTTGAAAGAGTTCTTGAAAAAGAATACATGGAAACCTTGCACATAAGAAGACAAAGAAAACAAGAAAAGATTAGATATTGGATAGATTCCTTGGAAAGTACATGTATTTAAATGGTTATTATGCTTAGTTTTTCTTTTGAGAACCAAGAACATGTCTTTGCACGAATGAAAACAATAGTTAATAGTTAATATTTTCATGTGTGGTAAAGAAGAAAAGATAAAAGTTTTCCCATATTGATATTCTTGGAAGAGTATTTTTTTTTTTTTGAATATGTATGCATACAGTAACCATGTTGTAAATTTTATTTATTTAATAAATCCATGGATAGTAATTATTTAATAAATCCATGGATAGTTAATTATTTCATAAATCCATGTGTAGATTACCATGGTGTTGGTAAAGATTAGTTATTTAATAAGTTCATGAATAGATTACCATGGTATTTCTAAATATTAGTTATTTAATAAATCCATGGATAGATTACCATGGTGTTTGTAAAGATTGGTTATTTAATAAATCCATGGATAAAGAAACTATTCACTTATATTTCTTTAGATGAAGAAATTGTGTGATTATGATGATGTTAATTCCTTTTGGAAGAAGATCATGCATAGGCATGCAATATATGTATTAACTTTCATTGGAAAGAATATACATTGGAAATTATTGTTAGTATAATTTTTTGAAAAAATACACATGTACTTGTATGCTTATTTACATTAGTGTACAAAAAGAAAACTTGCGGTTGCATGCTCTTTTGTGTTAAGCATTCCTTTGGGAAGAATCTTTTGGAAGCTATGTGCTCTGTTGACAATCTTTTAAATTATTATATATAAATACAATCCATTTATTTGTTGTTCAAATACTCAAGATAGAAAAATGTCTGCATAAACTCCATATGTGCCACATGTGGTTTTGTTTAAATTATTATTGTGTCAAGAGATGTTTTCTAGCCTAGTATGGAAGAGATATTTTTACATATCCAAATTATATAAAAATGAAATTAAATAATAATAATAAATATTATTAAACCTATATCCATCTTAACTTTTGATTAATCAAACATCGAGAGGGATAAAGTCTCTCAAGCTGTAAACCTTTCCTCAAGTTTTATATTCAAAAGAGAAGTTTACACCTTGTAAGATTTAATCCCTCTCATCACTTAATAGATTACGAGTTAAGATAAATTTAAGCTGATATATAAATAAAACTCATTTGTTTACTGTCTGAATAAACAATATTAAAAAGACGTGAAAAATATTTATTCATAAATTACATTTTCATACACTGAAAATCACAAACACCGCAACAACAGAGTTAAGAATTTCACTGAAAATCATTGTGACCATGCATTCTCACATCTTATCATCGATTATTAAAACCTTAATCTAAACTGCGTATCCAATTATAGAATATTTTAATATGAAATTTCCCTTCACAGTGAAATTACTTTTGCCACAAATAAAACCGAAAACAAAATTTTGCCCAAGGCTAGGATAATGCACTTAGCTCCTTCATATAATGCCAGGCACAATGGAAAGCGAGACTAAATGACTTGATTATTTTTTGCAATTGAAAAGATGGAAAGCAAAGGAATAATCATAATGACCTAATGACCTCTTTTAAAAAGGAGTGCTGCACTCCCATAATCAACTAAATTTATTTAAAACAAAATAATTGTATGCAATTTTACAACGAAGTATGTTAAACAAAATTGGAACTGCTCTAAAATTCCCTAGCAATTTTACAGACATTAGTTCTCTGCCGCAGGAATGCAATCTATCCATTCATTTAAAACATAAAGGCCTCCCACGCATGAGTCCATCAACCCAGTTTTATTAACATAATAAATGTATAATTTGAACAAGATTAAATATCCATTTCGTGGTCTATTATGTAGCGGTTTTGAGGGGGCGTCATCACCATAATGACCCCAGGTCAAACCCCAGCAAGCAGAAAGCCTTGATCATGTATGAGTTTTAATGGATTTAATGGCTTCCATGACCCATAGCTTTATAGCGAAAAAGACCATTAAACATTATCATAAAAACGTTAAATATCCATTATCATAAGAGAAAAGGTTACTCTAGCTATTATATCTGTATATGGAGTAGTGAATTAATAACAATATCTTAACAAAAATGTCTTAACTTAGGCAAATCGTATTTTCAGACCTTAAGCATATGAGGTACATCGAGGATAAAATCGCCCCAAGATCTCAAATTCAATTTGCCATCTAAAATTAGGCCAAAGAAAACACTCATGAAACCTGAATATATATCTTCACGTCACATGACCTGTAGATCAATCATTTGTCAAGTTTTGACCATCTTAAGCCTCTATTGAAAAGCTTTATAGCCACAACCCAGCTTACGTACATAAACAAATTACTTCGGCGTATTTATCATCTAAAAGAGAATTTACAACTTTATACTGTATCTCCGCTTTAGAATTAGGCCATAACTAGTCTCACAGGCAGCCCTGCAAATCCCAAACCACCACAATTTTCTGCCAGTCCCAATATTAATGAATTGGCTTAACAAAAATTAACATTTTTTTCAATGGAAACTCAAAAACTTACCTTGCTAGTTGTTATTTTATTTACAATATATGAATGCATTTACATGCTCGCAATTCAGCCAGACCTTTCACACAGAAATTTGTATCGGTGGCCTCTCCTGAAAGTGATCGATATCTGCATCTAATTCCATCCTTTGAAGAGCTCTCCTTATGCTACGTTCATGCCAACACTCCACAACGAGACGCACAGCAGTTCCTAGTCCTAGTATTACCAACACACCTGTGCATATGACAAATACTATAAGGCTTCTTAATGTAGACAAATCCTAGTGAACAGATTAACTGAAACCTGATCATTTTTATAGAAACTTGCTCAAAAAAAATTAAATTCCTTTAAAAGAAAAAAACGTTTGAGACTCCCAAACTGTTCCTGTTTACCAATAATTATATTAACAGGAAGAGCAGAAGCGCCAAGAAAAATGGATATAAGTACATCGAACAAAAGCCCGCCAATAAGGATCAATAGGGCTGCCCAAAGTGGGTGAAAACGCAACTGAAAAGAAAATCAGCCACTCAGCGTTGTTCATGCATTGTTAACGAATAATCAATGCATTGAGCCAAACCAACATTAGACTGACTCAATGAAATCAGCAAACCATGAGAATAAATACTGAAAAATGAGTCAGTTATCAACAAAATGAGTTTTAAAAATTCCATACTCCTGCTTGTCTTCTCTGCGACCTGTCAGAGCCTTCATAGGAACCATTCATTCTCCAAACCCAAAAGTGTTGCTGTCACGCGATGCATTACATCATAAAAAACAGAGTGAAGTTGCATACTCCTAATGCGATACAATTAGGCCCCCAAATCAAACAACACAAAATGCTCAAGTATATTTCACTATGTTTTCCACAATACTGGTAAAATGTTCTCTAATGCCCAAATTTGTGAAGTCAGTACAATTAATTTTCATAAGTAAAGCAAACACTTACAATAGGTTGGGACACTGGAGCTGGAACATTTGAAGCTACATGCCTGCAGCAAGGATGAGGATAATATACCTAATATTTCAAAATTGTGGTTTTAAAGAAAGCAGGAATTGCAAGTACTTTTAAAACACAGACTTACTGGCATATTTCACATTTATTAGAACCTTTGGTGTTAAACCACAATCCTATACATGAACGGTGTGCTTTTGCAAGCTCTCCACGACATTCACATCCAAGTTCCAGCAGAGATTCTTCAGTTTGCTGTAGACAAATTCTGCAAGATAACTGATCATCAGGACCTACAAAATAACTTACAATTTATGTCGCACGCTATGGCAAGTTCAAGGACTCCTGTTATGCATTTTAAGTTCAGCCATCTATCTAACTCAACTCCAAGTGCACGTTTAAGACTATCAAAATAGAAAGAAATAACAAAGATTAAAAAATTAACATTGAACCTGCCATCAACAGTGGTTTTCCAGGTCAATGAAAGCAGGGTGCTGTTAAAGCCCCTGCAGGGTTCAAGTTTCGCTTGTGCTTCTGCTCATATACACCATTAACGCTTGTGCTTGTGTTGTGCTCATATTCGTTGTACACTAGTACTTGCGACAGCAGGTGGGGCCAGGTACCAGTCCGAAGCGAATTTGATGGAACAGATACCCCGTCTGCAGCAGCTTAACCAAAGGCTTGCTTTAACAAGTCCGTGTGTTTGTGCTTGTGTTATGTTAGCAGGAAGCATCCACCCAAAGAGAAAAGATTGAATCCGACTACACTTTGTAGAACTTGCAAATCAAAAAAGCAATTTAGAATCTACTCCGGCAAAGAGGCTCAACCAGACACATTTTTTATTGATTGTACACGGTCAGTGTTACCGTCCAGTAATATAGTTGATGCCTTCTTATACCCCCCTCTGATTCCACCATATAACGTTCTTTTACTTTCTTACCTTTTTCCCTCGATCTTATGTTTTATTTCCTATTATGTTCATTCCATGGATATTATGATAGCATTTTTCAGTTCCATCCTCTTCCTTGGTATGTTTCACTTCCAAATAAAAGTTGAACAAATCGCCATATTAAACGTTATTTTCAATGTTCGCTAGGATACGCATAGGGAATGTGGGGGGTAACTCTCAAATTTTTAGGAAATTTGAGGGCATGGGAGACATTGAATAATAATATAATATAATATAATTCAAATTCAATAATGAAATACATTGGTTTATACATAAATGAGTCAATGAAATAGAAATAGCAAAATATTGCGTATATTAATTTCAATTCATCATTCATTATTCTAAATTTTGATTAGTACTAAACAAAATAGTAGATACTAAAGTCTAAACACTGGAATAATAAATTGAAATTAGTCTTGGAATAATAAATTGAAATTAGTCAAAATTGACGAGTCAAAGACTTGGTTTAACATTATCAGTATCTAGAATCAAAACTCAAAAGTTAAAACTAAAAATGAATAACGTAGAATGAACCAAAGTTATCAAAACTGGATTGGTGATCGATCCAGTCGACCCCAAAACTAGGAACTGATTAAAAACAAAAAAAATTGGACCAAAAGATCAGTGGACCAAAAAATACATAAATATTCAATTTTTGAATAAATAAAATAAAATAATTCATGTGCATCCATAAGAATCCAAACCATTATACACAAATATGCAAAGTTTTTCATATATATAGCAACGGTGCATGTAACCAAAATAGCACCAAGTGCAATCTATATTTGAACCAAAAAATACATCAACAAATAGGCTCTAGATAGTCTCTATAGTCCACAAAATAAAATCATACTACAACAAATGCCTAGATATCATCAAATTCATTGATTAATGGGTATCCTTATCATCAATATCGCCCTCTAAGCATTAAAATAAGATAGAAAAAGCTTAAGATGTCCACTCGATATTTTCTTTTTTTGATCAGTACAATTTTACAAGGGCCATGACGGAGGAGTTCAATAATCACTACCAAAAACATCGAGGTATATAGAGGGTTTGGTGCTCTTGATTAAATGTGAGTTCCATACCCTCGTACATGATAGTATCCAATGGAAAGATGGCAATCCCCTCAATCCTGAAATCCTGAAAACTATTAAATCTGCTGGATATTTTAGTGGGATCTAAAATTCTACTTTCTCCATATAAGGTCAAAACCACTCTCAGAGAGGACATATGAGCGTCCCACACACCCTTCCAAAAAGAAATTACTATGAATTAGAAATGCCAAAAGAATAAATACATTGTTCCAAGGGGACGCGCCCCCCAAGGTGGGGGACGCGCTTCCCCATTCCCCCACGCTCCTGAAACGGGGAAACTCCTGAGGAAACGTTTCCCCATGTCCCCTTTTTTGGGAAACTTGGGGAAAGTCCGGGGGGGACTTTCTCTTGGTGACAAAAAGCGTCCCCGCGTCCTCCCAATATTTTTTTGCTAATAACAATTAAAAACATAAAATATTACAAACATTAATATAATTTTTTTTAAAAATGAAAATAAAAACTAAAGGATAAATTAAAACTTTAAAACATAATCATTCACATTTCTCATTCATTTCTCATTAACCCTACGATTTTACCTTACTGCCCGACATTTTCCTTCTATTGTCGCTCAACATTTTACCTTGTCGCTCGACATTTTCCTACTGTCATTGCTCGACATTTTCCTACTGCAATTTGTTGTGATTCGGATTTACCATCGACTAGGGGCCTGAGACATTTGGAGTTGCGATTTTCATTTTGTGACTTGGAGTTGTCAGATTGGAGCTGCAATTTTCACTTTCTGACTTGGAGCCACCAGATTGGTGCTGCAATTTATTATTTAGTACTTCTTGGGAAATTTACTAGTATTTCACTGTTTTCTATGTTTACTTTTAGTTTAGTATTCTAAGGTTATTTTAGACTTCAGCATAATGTCATTGTCATATGATGAATTTATTTTCGATGTGCATTGTGTAATTTCAATTGTCAAATGATTAATTTAATTTAGATGTACCTTGCATAATATTAATTCCCGTTGCCAAATGATGAATTTAGATGGAACATTGCATAATGTCAAATGATGGATTCAATTTAGTAATTTACTTTCAGATTTACAATTTTGCATTGACGATTGCTAAAATGTTAAATGATAATTATGATTCATAATATTCTAATATTAAATGATGATCATATTTAGATGTACATTTCATAATTATTAAGATTTACTATTTACTAACTTAGTTATTTACATATTTTTGGGATTTTATTTTTTATTTTTATATATTAAATTTTTAATAATTTTATAATTTTTATGAATCTGACGTCCCTCGTTTGCCCGAAATTTCCCTAAATTTTGTGGTTGCTTATATGCGTCCCCCTTGTGCGTATACCCACTCCCGCATTTCCCCGTCCCAGAAAATCGGTGGAACATTGAATAATTATACCGAGTTGGCAATGATGGAAGAAGAATTATGAAAAATAATTGAAGATAAATAATGACAGCTGAAAAGAGGAGAACCAAGCCAGCACATAAAACCACCAATCAAAAGTTTGATTATCCATGTGCAGGTGAAGATCCCAATTCCTAGCCCTGGAGCAGGACAATAAGGTTCAAGATTCTATTAAGTGTTTGTGACCATGACCAAGTCACTGCTAAAACTGTAACAAAACAATAGCAACCATCCAACATTGCTACTGCAACAAGGCAAGGTTTGCAACAGCAACTACCATGGTTTGCTCCAGTGACAAGCAGGAAGATTCTCAGTACAAGCTTGACTCAGCCAGCAACAGTCCCTCCCCTGCATCACATCAAGCACCAATACCAAGCTGACATATAGCACCACTATGGACTGTCTTACATGTTTTTTTGAACACTACTGATCTGCCAATGGGACTTGTCTTTATTATAGTAACTAAATTTAGAAATCTGTAACTGTATTTGTATGAATATGGGTACATGGGTCACTATGTCCAATCTTACGTTGTTAGACACTCCTAGATTCCAGATTGGTTAGCAGAGTTTTCTGATGTATGCAGTTTGCTATACAGTCTTCACTCTTCTATTACACAAGGTGTCCTCACTCTGCAGTCACATATGCTCATGTACATTGTAATGCATTCTAATGGAAAATGCAATTGTACAGGTATGGTAGAACACCTAATTTCTATGGTGTTCTCCATTTTTGTGGTTTGCAATTAATCTATTATGTGCACCCCTTCTATAAATAAATGGTTTTGTCATAACCTCAAGCCTACTCAGGTTTGCGGTTGTCCCTTGTTGACATGGGAGAATAAGAATATCAAAGCAAGAAGTGAAGCCCTATGATCCTGTCGAATCATATCAAGGGATAGATGACAACTCACTCTAGCAAGTGATATCAGAACACAAACAAGTTGTGTCAGATTTGCAGTTCAACAAATGTGGTGCATACCTGTTTGGAAAAGATCTGATTACAAAGAGTACAGGGTTAAACCCTATGTTACCAGGAGCACTCTCTCAGCAGCTGCTCCCCCCACAGAAATGCACTCCAAGAAGGAGTGCACTTTGTGGCTCCCTGGGATGCTCCCTGCCACTGGGGAGCGTGGCACTCCCTAGGCAACTCCAGAAGCTGGAAGCATGCTTCCTGAGCACTCCCTAGTTTCCCCATGCATGCTCCCTAGGCACTCCTTGGACATGCTGAACCATTACTGTGGCTTTTTGTTAAAATTGGACAACTAAGTCCAAACTCTGGGTTGTGCTGCTCAGATGACGATCCCAATATTTTTATTGGATTCATCTTTCGGAGAGGTGTAAGATTGATCTAAAGATCATCTCGATCGGATGAGCAAACATGTACTTTGAATTTATTCCACTTATGGGCTAGGTCGGCCTGGAATATAATATAGACTTAAATGTCTTAAAGAGTGTGTCACACACCCCCAAAGATACCTATATATTGGAGAGACTTCGAGTTCATTATACACACAATGTGTGGAGGATTTTCTTCTCTCTTGATGGCGTTGGAGCTGCGTTCTTGGTGCTGCGTATTTGTGGAGTATTCTCTGTTTGGGTTGCACTGCGGTTATGTGTGACACGCTTGGCTGAATGACCTATTAGAGACTTTGCTGGGAGAAGCATCCTGCTGATCGCCGTAACGCCACCATTCATCATCTCTGTTTTGGCTTGTCTTCTATCGATCTATTAGTATGTTCTATCTGCTTCAGTATTGTGCCCTAATCTGAAATGGCATAGAACATGTTCAGAAATCAACATGGTATCAGAGCTGGAGCAGAGACAAAGCCCAATTTATGTTGAAAAGCAATCTCCGATCTATTAATCCATTGGTGCAACAATGGCAGCAAAGAAGGAGTGGATTAACTCGTTCAAGGAAGAGAGAGACCTCTGTTTTTGAGCAGCAGGTAGTAGAAGGGTATCTCAGCAAGGAGAAGAGGCCGTGTAGGAGGCTTCTTGTGACTGTTGATGGACTGTTTTATGCTTGCTAGAGGGCAGAGTATGAGGAAAAGAGACGCAGGTCTGTATTGAAGATATTTGTGGCTGGAGAACACTTGGAAGAGGCAGCCACAGCCTTGGAGTCTACTATGGGTAGGTCACAGCGCTTACCAGCCTGTAACAGAGAAGCGTAGGGAAGGTTGAGGTTTGTTCTATGCCCAGAACAACAGCAAAGAAGGTGAGGAGTCCTCCAAAGGAAGTCCGCAGCAAATGAAGGGAAGACCGCAGTCATTGGAGTTGTTTTAAGATGGGTAGATAACCCTCATAAGAGGCTATTGCAGGACTGGTTATATACCTATAGGTTGCCACTGTGTATAAGGGCTTGTCTCTTCCCTAAAAGAGCAGCGTGGAGGGGCAGCCTTCCATTGAAAGGCAGCCGCAGTCAAAGGCAGGTCTGGAAGGCATGCAAGGTGGGTTGTAGCAGCTTGCTAACAAGCCCTAATCAAACTTCAGATCTTCAGCATTTTACACCAGTTTTTTTTGTAATGCAAAGTATGTATGTTTGGCAGTGTTTTTTAAGTTGATTTGATGCAGATGGAGAATGTCATAGTTTGGAGAGGTGTTTAAGGGTTGTTTTATGGGTGCTCTGTCCCTAAAAGAAAATAACGTAGGCCTTTGAAGCCTCACTAAAGCTTGCCGCAGAGAATAAAGGAAGGCTAGTTAAAGTCTGTTTTGGTGGGCCGAGTCCCTTGGACAAGAGGCCGGGCATTTTAGGAGAAATTATGGGCCTATTTCTCTTTCGGTTGTAGGTCCGAAGCTGACCGCAGGCATCATGAATGTTTGGGTGTAAGAATGTTTGGGTCTTGTAAATAGATAAAGGGTTGACTACTTGGAAAACAGCGGCAGCAAAAGGAAGCATAATGGGCCAGATTTGAGGACTACGATGTGTGCCCTAACCAGTCAGAAATCAACAGCAGAGGAGCCAACCAAACAGCGAGCAATCAAGGTATGTCCTCTGTGCAATTTTTTTTGCATGAAAAAATCTCTGTAACGGGTTGCAAAAAGAAGGTTGCTACAACAGCAGTATGGGATATCAGTTTGAAGACGTAAGGCCTTGAAGAAACCTTTCTCTCTAGGACGAATATCTGTTTGGGTATACCATAAAGTCTAAAAGGACGCTCAAGTTTGGCCACAATTAATTAACACTCTTCAACATAGACAAGAGTATAACGCAGTAATAAAGGTTCTCTGTTTTGGGCCTGGCATCTCTGAAGTAGGCAGGAGATAGTTCATGAAAAGAACAGTCACATAAAGGATCTACTATCTAGTGTTGAAAAGACCATACTGCAGAAGTAAGAAATTGCCAAGTGTGCAAAAGAGAGACTAAACTAGTCTTTGTCTTGATCTCAGATATTTTTAGAAAGAGACCAAAAATAAACAGTGTGAAGGAAGGTTTCTGCAATAAGAAAGAAACCTTGAAATTGTGCTTCAAGTGTGTACAAAGAAGGGCCGAGAAGGGATCTCTAAGAGGCAGAGGTCAATTCAAGAAAAAGTTACAAGGCAGATCACTAGGAACCAAGCTTTCCTAGTCCTGTTGCAATTCAGTGATTTTTAGAAGACGACACACTATGGCATTTAAGACCACATGTTTAGGAGTTGTGTACTGAAATCAGAGGGGCCAAGAGGGCGGATATGTACAGGTCACCTTTAAGAGGAGAAATCAAAACAAGGTATGTTCATAGGTGATGAACAACAATGATTGATATGCACTTGTGACTGTGCTAGATTTGCAAACAAAAAGGTGCCACATAAGGTATGGACTGACATGTAGAAAGGTCAATTCAGTGCTTGCAACATCTGAATGATTAGTTCCTAGATCTGTGCAAATTTGGAATTGGAAGGATTTTTTAGAAGGTTGACTGTAGAAGCCTTTGGTGCAAGATTATGAAACGGTCAGACTGTTGTCAAGATGGGCCAATCTGTGAGCCCTAGGGAGAGTGACAAGAGAAGTAGATTTGTCATTGAGTTAGGCAAAAAAAAATTGGTAGCCTTGGGAGCAGTGTTCTAAAATGACCAAAAGAAAGACAAATGGACAGATCTGGAAATAAGAAGCAGTGCAGGATCATGAGAGGAGGAATCATGATATATTCTCCCTGTTTGACAGTGACATATGGCAGAATATGTATGACCATGAAATTTGAAATCTTCAATATTATATCGCAGTATGACCATGATGAAGAAGATAGTGATGGGTACGATAAAATTATGGCAACATCGTAATGACAGTGATGACGGTTCTGTAGCCGCAATCTTGAGGAGTTAAATTTGTCATTCTATGTCACTGTCATCATGACAGTGACATAGACAGTCACCCATGTTTACGAAATGCATAATAGCAGTAAGCTTGTGGCAATATCAGTCTTACATTACAGCGTAATGATAAACTTGAAGTGTGAACTGAGAAGTCTTTGCAGCCTTCAGTCACGTCGTTGGAGTCTTGAACCATGATCAGCAAAGCCTGTTTGGATGGCTTTGACTGTGGGAGAATAAGACCCTTTTTCCAAGTTGGTGTTTGGGATGCCCTCATTTAAAATAGATGTCTTCTCTCAGAGAGAAGTTGGCATTAAGAGGGAAAATACATCTGTATATGCTCCTGAGCTAATATCATTGTTGAACGAAAGAAGATCCTCATGGCTCAAAGACATATGGCTTCGGAGGGGGAAATTCTGGAAGAAAACCAAGAAGCCATATAAATACCAAGGGTATCTAGCTGCCAAAAGTACAATATGAGCCTGGATCATTTGAAGAAGCTGTAAAGCATCAAATCTGCAAGGATGCGAGGGTGATGTTTGGGATATGGTTCCTAGACCATAGAACATAGCTGTTGTCACCTCGATATAAGTTCAAGCATGGATCTGATGGGAAAATGTGATGCCTAAGACTTCTCTAGGAAGGCACTGATTATTATAGCACCTATAATGTATTATTTCCCTTGCTGATACGCAAGGACGGAAGCTTCATCAGATCGATGGAAAGACCACTTTTTGACATGGTGCGGTAAAGGAAGAGGTGTATGTAGAGCAACCTCTAGGGATCAAAGTCCAGGATCGGGACACCCATGTCTGTAGGTTGAAGAAAGCCCTCTATGGGCTGAAGCAAGCACCCAGAGATTGGTACGAGAGGATAGATAGCTACCTAATGAAGCTAGTCTTCACTCGTAGTAATGTTGAACCGAACCTTTACTTCAAGGTTGATAGAGAGAAGCCTCTCATTTTGGTGATGTATGTGGACGACCTCTTCCTGACAGGTGCTGACCCTCTCATTCATCAGTATAAGGGGAAGCTCGTTGCTGAGTTCGAGATGAAAGACCTAGCACTGATGCCTAGGCCCGAAGGTCTGGCAGAGAATTGGCGAGATTTTCCTTTCTCAAAGAAAATACATTATGAAGCTTCTGGTATGGTGGACTGTAAGTCCGTGTTGACACCGATGGAACTCAACTTTAAGAAGTTGAGTGGCAGCGTTGCTGGGCCCGTGTTAGCTAATCCTACTGAGTATCATCAACTCGTAGGGGCTCTGGCGTTCTTAGTGAACACCCGTCCAGACGTATGTTGTGCAGTGAACACTTTCAGTCAACACATGGTTGATCATAACATTCACTAGGTTGGTGCCAAGAAACTCTTGAGAAATCTCAGTGGCACGATAAACCATGGGCTGAGTTACACTGTCGGGAGCATGACACTCCTTGGATATACTGATGCCGACTGGGTTGGCAATGTGGTGGATCGTAAGAGCACATCTGGATGCTACTTCACAAGTAGATCTACTTCAGGCAGGAAAAGGAAGTCAGTAGCCTTGAGCACCGTTGAGGTCGAATACATTGCAGCATGTATGACCCGTTGTGAAGTCACTTGGTTGCGAAAGCTCTTCAATGAGTTGTTCGAGCATGTGCTAGATGCCACCGTTATCCTTTGTGATAACCAGAGGGGGATTCATTTGTCATAGAATCCTGGGTTCCACGATTGATCCAAGCATGTTGATGGTTGGTACCACTTTATCCGGGATATGGTACAGCGAGGCACCATAAGGCTCGATCATATAGGAACTGATGAGCAGGTCGCGAATATTCTCACAATGCCCTTGGGGAAGGTCATGTTCCTAACCTTCCGTGAGAATCTTGGAATCATGGAATGACCCTATTCTGAGGGTCCTGTTAGACGATGAGCTCTGGGAGCTCCAAGGGGGCTTTGGGGATAGCTTTGGTGCGATAAGCAACCACAGGGCTAGGCTTGCCAAATCTAGTTGGTGTGCTCCTACCCCACCAAGATGATATTGAGATGGTTTACCTCTCTCTGATCTGTGCCTCGTATGCATTATACCCATGGAGTTTCGGACTCATGGGAAGTACCTCTCATTTGGCCAATGAGGTGGAAAATGTGAATAGAGACCATAGCAAGACCGATGGACACATCGGAGATTGCCGTACTCTCTATGTCTAGGATGGCACGTGTCCAACCACTTGATCTAGGATCAAGTTTAGCAAGGTTTCGAACCTCCAACTGACTTCAGGTCAGGTAAACCAACTTCGGGTTGGTATGAGACTCTTTATGAGTCCTATAGAGGTTTCGGACCTCTGGGCTAAATCTGTTAGTCGGGTATGATGTCTTTGTGACTGACCCACTTTTGTTCTAAAACAAAG
Source organism: Pinus albicaulis (assembly GCA_034641835.2). NCBI lineage: Eukaryota > Viridiplantae > Streptophyta > Pinopsida > Pinales > Pinaceae > Pinus > Pinus albicaulis. Next base: position 680,511,429 of record CM076572.1, on the reverse strand, counting down.
AGGCCAGCAAAGCAAGTTACGGCGAGATGATGCACGATGTTTGGATTGCACTAGTGGACGGAGTTCTCCCTAGTTAAGAGGGAGTGTTAAAATTGGACAACTAGGTCCAAACTCTGAGTTGTGCTGCTCAGATGACGATCCCAATATTTTTATTGGATTCCTCTTTCGGAGAGGTGTAAGATTGATCTAAAGATCATCTCGATAGAATGAGCAAAACATGTACTTTGAATTTATTCCACTTATGTACTAGGTCGGCCTGGAATATAATATAGACTTAAATGTCTTAAAAAGCGTGTCACACACCCCCAAAGATACTTATATATTGGAGAGACCTGGAGTTCATTATACACACAATGTGTGTAGGATTTTCTTCTCTCTTGATGATGTTGGAGCTACGTTCTTGGTGTTGCGTATTTGTGGAGTATTCTCTGCTTGGGTTGTACTGGGGTTATGTGTGGCACGCTTGGCTGAATGACCTATTGGAGACTTTGCTGGTAGAAGCATCCTGCTGATTGCCGTAACGCCACTATTCATCATCTCTGTTTTGGCTTGTCTTCTATCGATCTATTAGTATGTTCTATCTGCTTCAGTATTGTGCCCTAATCTGAAATGGCATAGAACATGTTCAGAAATCAACACTTTTGAGCAAGTTTGACCAAAAATGCCAGCCATTAATAGTAATGTAAAATTCTTAAAGTAAAAACGAAAGAATCACCATGAATTGTTTCAAGATATGAGAGTAATTCCAACCTCACTGGACTTCATATTGAGAAAGCAGAGTTTCTTATCCCATTCAAAAGTCAGCAAACTGAATAATATTAGGGGATTGGTTGGATTGCAGAATTTTCATTGGATTCTATCACATATGAGGGTATGTAATTGTCATTTAATCAAAAACACCAAACCTTTTAGGTATCCTGACATTGGTGGTGTTGATTGTTGAACCCTTTTGTCATGGCATAGCAAAAATGTACCCTTCACTCAAACCAAAATCGTTGATCAGGCATGTTAAGTTTTCTTTACCATATTTTAAGGTTTGAATTAATCAGTTTTATCAAAATTGGATGGTGTTAACTAATGAACCTAGAGGATTAAGGTAGAGGCAAAAGCTAGACAAGGGGCAAAAGATAGAGGATGATACAAATGATGAGGATCCCAATATAAGTGATGGTGGAACATTTCTTGTCATTTATATTTGTCAATTAAATGTTCTTGCTAGTTTATTCATAATGCTTTTCTTCAAATTTTCAATATAATAATTAATGAAAAATGTACTACGGATGGAATTTCTAACTTCATAATAATGTAGTATTCTTCTACAAGTAGTACAAGTATGCATGTTTTCATATATTACGCAACTAATTTGGCATTCTGCGTGTTCTTTTTTAATATAAATGCATTATAATTTGTGTGTGTCTATAAACACTCCTAGGATGCCTCCACCCCCAAGGTATTTTGGGAAATGGTGCTCCTAGAGCCAGGAGCTCCTGCTCCCATTCCCACTCCACTCCCACTCTCCGGCAACCTTGGTTAGACCAACAACTCTACAACCCAACATGCCTTCACACTCGGCACAATTTCCTATGATGGAGAAGACCAACACCAACACCTCTATTGGCACCAATCAGCTCAATACGATTTGATTCATCATCAAGGATGCTTTGCAGAAGTAGCATAGGAGATATATGATTAGTTTTCATAGTTACTAAAGAGATGTACACCCCAGACTAACCTACAATGTTTAGATCCTTTGGAACCTGTTTAGCGATCAATTCCATTCAAATCTAAATGAATATAAACATAATGCAATTCAAAGTGACGAGTCAAAGACTAAATTTGTGGTCACCAGTATATAGAGTCAAGACTCAAAAGTTAAAATTGAAAATGAATAATGGACAATGAACGAATGTTACTAGAATTGCACTAATCATCAAACTAGTTGACCCCAAAACAAAAGGAGCAAAAAATACATCAATATTCAAATTTGAAAAAAATACATAAATATTCATGTGCACTCATAAGAATCCAAACCATCATACACAAATATGCAAAGTTTCACCCTTGTTGTATATATATATATATATATATATATATAGAAATTGTGTATATAACCAAAATAGCACTGAGTGAAATCCATCTTTGAACCAAGAACGCAACAAAAATGAGGCTCTAGGTGGCCTCTATAGTCCAAAAGAAATCATGCTACAACAAATACCTACATATCATCAAAAATCATTTCCTATATTGGGATATGCATCATTGATATCACCCTCTAAGAATTAAAAAAGATAGAAAAAGCTTAACATGTTAATCAAGATTTTGTTTCAGTAATGGGTACATTTTTACTAAGGTCATGACAAAGGAGTTCAATAATCAATGCCACTAACATCAAGGTACATAGAGGACTTGTTGCTCTTGATTAAATGCTAGTTCTTGGAGTGAAATAGGGTAATTTCTCCCAAGGGTTTTCCTGTCACAACTAGGTTTTCTCCTCTAGTGCAGTGGCTAAATTTAATTATGATCTTCAATTCATGAATTTCACTTTTTCAATGATACAACAAACAAGCAGATTGACTTGGCAAGGAAACAACATTCCAATTAAACCATATATTATTCACAACATAGTGATCCATAATTGAAATGTCATCAGTGCATAAATACAATTCAAACAGTTACAGTCCACAATTGATAAAGCCTATAAACCACACTTATTAACTACAGATCCTAAATCCCACAAGAATTTAGTGCAAGTTTCCCAGACTTCAAACAAATTCTCGATCTAGAACAATTTTGTAATATTTCTAATCAGCAATTTTGCTAATCGGAATATTAATTGTGGCCAATTTTGATATTAATACAGTTTTGGCTTAGGAGATGTAGATTTGGGGGCCCACAATTAGACTTAGGCAATTATAGACCTCTAGACATTAGGCTGAGTCGAAATATTGCGGCAATAGTGGAGGACAGGGCCCAATGAGGAGAAATTGCGACCCACATGGAAGCAGCGCAGTCATTGGTGGATATTGGACGCTATAGACACGAGGTGGGGCCCAAGAGAACGTTGGGCAACGTTGGATAAATAGGAAGTTTTGACCACTGGAGTGGCACCTGATGATAATGAGAAGACTCCATGCCCAACGATGAACCAAAAGACATTTGTACCATCAGATATCATCAGTTCAACAGAGTTTTTGAACTCTACTTCTATTTCTCATCATCCTTCTCTTGTACCCAGATTCAACGCCCTACGGGGAATTGTAATAAGTGACGCTAGTAATGATGAATTTGAGTCAGTATTGAGTCTGTAACTGACCTAGGATGTTCGGACTCGATTAGCAAGCGAGTACACCTTAGAGTGTTTTTTATACTTGGTTAATTATTCCTTCTTTTTAGCGGCGAATAATTTTCTAGGTTTTTTCACTCATTGCATTACCCCAAAGCTGGGGTGACGGCTTGAAGGTTGAGCCCCTAATGCATCTTAGTGTCTAGATTCAATGTATATTACCATACTAGATCACATAAAAAAAATCGTGGAATTTGGTTAGGTCTAGATAGTGATTATTTAATTTTTTAGATTTCCCGCAGGTCAAAAATTGCAATAAAAAATGTGATTGGATTGTAATAAGTGTTGTCTAGAGAAGTTGTATGGGGTATGACTAATCAAAATTACACCTCTCACCCTCAACTTTCTACTATGACACATTTTGAGGGGTTAATAATGAGTTTTGGACCCTCAAAACCCACATTTCCTAAGTTTAGTGGAAATTGTGGCATTTAATTAGGCTAGAATTAAATAAAATAGAGAGAAATAAATTATTCCATGTGACAAAATGACATGGAAATGACTTGGAAATTATTCTAAGTCAAAGATTTGAGTCAATGGACATGTGGAGGATGATTGAGCACTCCGCATCATTAATTCATCATTTATTTATTTAAAATTGAATTTTTCAGAGATAAAGCAGTAGTTACACTCAAGGAAAATTGAATTTATTAAAGGCAGTTGAGCATAAAAGGAATATTCTACAGAATCAGTTGACTAAAGACCAAGTGGGGACCTCTTCTCACGAGCTATCTGGAGTGCAGCAACACTCAACACTTCACTCAGAGGATTTACGCTATTTCTTGAGCTTAGACTGCTTAGTCACTCAGAGGAAACACGCAATTTTCAAAGACCTACGCAGAAGATCACTGGTGTCATCTACAGGTACGGTTTCAGCTGGTTCGAGTTTGCAGTGGTGGACTTGGTGTAGCACGGGACTTCATTTGGCTTATGGATGAGTTCACTGGATCATATGGGAATTCGATTTCTCTTGGTGTGCACAAAGAAATTCGATTTTTCTTTGGGTGTCTCAGTCTTCTCCATATGGAACTTGGCTTACCTTTACTTGGGATTTGCTCCAAGTTCACTTCTCACATGCAATCATCCTTGGGAATTGCTCCCGAATCTCAATATAACAAAGTCGTGGGCTATTGTATTGTATCATGTTATGAGCTATTGGGCTTGAGGAAACTCTGCCATTTTTGCATATCAATAAAATCAAGACTTTGGGGCTATTTAGCGGATGTTCTCTTGGCGTTAAGAGGTGATTTCTTTCCATACTATTGCTATTGTGTTTGAATTCGTTTACATGTTTGATAAGTATTAGTTTATATTTTCCATCTAGCTTGGATTAATACATGCAAGCTATCTTGCATGCATCATTGATTTAGAGTAGTATTCTAGAAAAAAGCTTGCCAAGTCATTTTTGGAGGAATATTTGGTTTAGCTTATTCATTATGATGCTCTAATCCTTTTGCAAATTGATATTTGTTCAAGTGTATAGAGAAGATTTATTTGTATTGTGTGCAGGAAATCCATCTGGACGTGGGAGAAGTCTCACATAGACCAATTCACTCCTAGATTCAAAGCGATCCAAGACTCAGCTATTTTCAACCCCAAGCCTTTCATCAAAGGAAGACCAAGAAGGAGTTTTCTCGTTCTCTAGCTGCTTGATCTTCTACTTCAAATTTTAAAATCTAAAAATTTCCCTTTGTAGAGCGTTTTAAAGTCATATTTGCTACTTCAAGAGTGTTTTCTAGACTAAGCAAGAATAGGGGTTCGCTCCCATTTCTTAGGCTAGTGTCTTTGTATATTAATTTGTATTTTAGATCTTGTTTATTTCCATCTAACGTTTGATTTTATTTCATAGCCCATAAGCTTCAGCGTGAACAACGAGGAGCTTGAGGAAAAGATGGCGAAAAGCTATTGATCCTCCTTGCATGCAAAGCCTTTCGTTACCTCAAAATCGAATTTTAGGGAGGCCGTAAGCACCTTTAGGACAGCAGCAACATGATCTTTACCGTGGGCCTTGGAGCCTTGTAAAATTTATGTTTTTGAAGGTTTTCCCCATGAGTTTTTGTTGTCATCTTGGAGGAGGAGATCTAGCTTTTTTCAAGCTCTATCTTCGTAAAAGGACCTCCTTTTGAGCAGCCTTCTTAGAGGCTCTTTTCCTTGTTTGTAATCTCTAATAAAATAACATTTTTGCTTGAGGGAGCTTGGGATATTTTTCCCATGGTATCCCCCTTCCTTGGTTGAAGAGGAAGGAACTTCTTGGGTGGATTGACTCATTTTCTGATTTTCATTTCATGCATGCTAAAGAATTAAAAACTAATGCATTCTACATCCATCTCACTAAATTTTGGGTTTAATTAAACTTACATGCATGAGCTCCATAGGCTACAAACTTGAGCAAATCTCTTTTCATCTGTGAGCAATTCACATGGTTGGCAAGTTTCCATTAAGTTAATGTTTATGCTTCACTATTTAGTCCATGCATGTTATACATTTTGAGGAAACCATTGAAGCACTTTTTAATGAGAACTTATTTCATTCCACTTGCCATTTAATGCTACAACACACAAGTCTATTTTTCTCTCAAAGTTTGGTTCATTATTGCAAGCGGTATCTCATCTCTTGTGGAACATTGCATGTATCATTTAATTGAGATTAATCAACATCGATTTCATACAAACACTTATTAAAACTTTACCTCCAACATAAGTTGTTTGTATAGACCTCTAGGGACCCTCTACTCCCCTATTGACTCCTTACTGTGAGATCCACATAATTTGGGCGAGGGTGAGGTCTGGGGATTGAGGAGTTGACTTGAAATATTTGTTGTAGAGATAGTTTAATTAAAATTAACCAAGAGCACTCTTCATCACATTTCTTTTTTACTTGTCTTTTGATGGTTGTTAATCTCATGCAAGTATTGTGATGCTTACTTTCCATATTCGCAAAGTTTAATTTCATATTTAGCATCTAATTTTTAGTTGTTTCTAACTATGACAAGATATGTTTAATGTTGTGATTTGGTTATCCCATAATCATTTTTATTTTGCAAATATCTTGTGCTAACATCTTTTGTTTCAATTTTAAGATTATTGTGTTCTCATCTCCTTGAGCATTATTTCACTTTTGAACACGTTATCTGTAAAGGCACTAGTTGAATGGTTTGTCATTATTATTTCAAAAGTTGCTCATAAATGCTCATGAATCTTTAAAAGTAATCCAATTTCACTCTAACAACTCTCCTAGAAAACTCACATCTTTAACTTAGTTTTTTTTAAGGACCACCCCTCCATAGCTAACCTAGGAGATAGCTTAAATGAAGAGAGTCGGGAATAGGTGACAGCCCCTTCTCTAAATTCCTTGCCACCAAACACACCTTGTGGGGTTAGAGGCTTTTCTCACTAACTATTAGGTAGGTGTATGCGGCAAGGCGACAACAAGAAGCATGAGACTCACTCTTGGCATTCATTCATCTATTTCGAATTTATCTTTTACAAGAGCACGCTTGAGCAGTGAGCCAAGTCCACATGTGTTGTTCAGCACACGGGAGTCTCCAAGCAGAGATCCCAACCTTTGCTTCGGTGGACTTCAAGTGCCAACCCAAGGAAGGTGTCTTACCATAGCTTGATCATTTCCAACAGTAGGAGCTTCATCCATAGCGCAGTCATCACTTCAGCAGCGTAGAGGCTACGCAGTCAGTGAGGACCATCACTCCGGAAGCTTAAGGAGTGAAGGAGATTTCGGAGGAGATTTGGTGGGGAGGCTTAGAGCTTCCTAACAGGGATTTTCGTGGCATTTTGGAGACTTCCAGCAGTAGGATTTACAGGAGGGTCGATTTACCCAGCAGCGCAGAGAGCCAAGCCCAAGTGGGCCAATTTCCAGGATCAAACTTTGGGTGAACCCTTTCTGGGTATTTTTGGGTTTATTGAGGAGAAGCCAAGATTAATTTGGCAGAATTTTCTGGGCAGGTTTGAGGAGTCAAAAAGAGATCCTAACTCCGCCAGTCGCTAGAGGAACTAGGGGAAATTGGGCCGAAATTCCAGGGTCAACATTTGGCCAATTCCTTCGTTGGTTTTTGTGGGTTTCTTGAGTAATGTCTGGGGTTAAAGTCCCAAAATTTTCTAAGCAATATAGCACGCCCTAGCAGCATTTCTTCGAGAGCAGCAACAACATTTCTGGAAGATTGCAACGTAGAGCTACAGCCTTACATCGTACCATCAATGGGGGATTTCAGCATTGATTCAAAGGGCTTCTCTAGCCCCACATGCCTTCATTCCAGCAAATTAATAAAATGGCTCAGCTCAATTTCAGGGTTCAATTTGTGTTCTAATGGCGTGACTTTTATTTTTTGTTGTTTAATGTCTCTTGATGCCTGTTATTACTATAATTTACTATTAGGAATATTACAATGGTATCAGAGCCATGATCTTGGCCAGCTATGGGGTAGCGAATTAGATCAAGGAAGATTTTTGCATGTATACACAGTGACGGGTTAAACCATAGACAACCCATGGCACAAGGAGGATTTAACTACCATGAATTCTTTACCCAATTGATGAAGGTGTCAGACCAAATCTATCCTCTTCCTTATAGAAGAGACACTAAACTCTCAGAGGCCGTGGGGGTGCAACCATCTACACAGGTACGTGGGGAGCAAGTAGATACACCCAGTGTGATGCAAGGGTCACCCATGTTGGAGACTCCCTTGACTATACCAGTTGACATTTTAGTGGAGAGAGTGGAGCATACCCCAGTAGTCCCATCTGTTGAGGTGGTGACCGAGGTTGTGTCCGAGTTTTTTGGTGATAGCAACACACAGCAGATGGATGAGATGCCAAGAGACGTATCCACCCTTGATGAGGCGCCAAGAGGTACAGAGGTATTGTACAATGGTCGTACACAGCAGTGTCGTCAGTTTCAGACTGACCTTCTAGCACTAAAAAGGAAGGCCACATCAATACGAGAGGCTATTCTGCAGCATAACGAGGAGCTGGAGGGCATGAGAGTGGGTTGTAAAGAGTCAGTGGCCAAGTTGGCTCACATTGGGGAAAGGTTGGATTCCCTAATGGTATAGTTAGAGGGCACATTGGAGAGTCAGAGCGACCCTCTTCAAGCATACATAGACAGGGCTAGCAGCAATGTTGGGTCACCTTTGGCCATTGGAGAGAGAGAGACAGAGCTACCTAGTCAGACCTCATGCGTTGACCTGGATAGCGGTATGAGACGACTTGAATTGCACAGGGTGCAGCATCCGCGTGTTGCGGTTGTTCTATGTGCGGGAGTTCGTGTATTCGATCCCCCTCTTGGGGTTGGATGGCGAGAGATTCTGAGTTGGTACCCGGTGGAGTGGGCTATGGAGATGGTGGTGGACCCGAGTGTAGCTCAGTAGGAGCTTCCAGGCACGAGGGATACCAGAAGCCCAGAGTGGCATTGGGATCCGAGCGGGACTACCTATCACTTTCCATGTATGTCGCTTGACTACGACCTAGATGGTACAGTTGACCTAGCAATTGAGCGTGCACATTCACTAGGGGAGTTTCAGTCAGCACCAGTGGCCAACCAGTTTATGAATAGACTTCTTGAGATATCTTGATATAGCGTTTGTACACAAGGTCACGGGGTGATCCACGTACTCTGGCAGGAGTTTGTCATGACATTGGCAGGCCACAAGAAGGTGCCTTGTATGGGGTTGGGGATTCTTCACCTTTGTATGGGGCACGGAGGTTGCAGAGGAGTAGAGCAGTGGTGGCTTCACTACTGACACCTAGGGAGATTCACTTCTTGGGTTCCTCGGGGAGGATTTGGAGGGGAGATCCATTCATTGGAGAGTATGGTGATGTGATGGTGGAGGTGATGGTACAGGTCGGGTGTGGGCCGACGCATATGGACACAGCTTTCGGCCATCACATCCAGGGACGTGTAGGAGCATCTAGTGTTGAGCAGTGGTTTGCAAATGGGCATGGAAATTCATGGGGGTGTGTCGTAGTATGTCGTATTGCATTGTGGAGTAGGAGTAGCCAACATCGCATTGAGTACCTGTGGGGAGTGTCAAGTACGGTGACTCAGGCAAGACACGAAGTGATACAGGATGGAACAACAATAACAGGAGGTATCCAACGGTGTACAGCAGTAGGTCCCGGTGTATAGTGGCAGGTCCAAGTACAGGGATGATCGGTGGTATGCGAGAGTGTATGGTGTTGCACAGGTGGGTCTTGGAATGTCACCTTCAGGGAGACTCATGGACAGAGACATCGGGCATACCTTTCAGCATAGTTATCCTAGGATCGACAGAGATACAAATGAGCAATACTTGATGGTATTCGTGGGGACTCACACACCTAACCCTCTTCTACATCACTTACGGGGCGCAGTTGTTTTGGTTGTTGTCCTTTGGCACTCAGGGCATGAGCAGCGAGGGACGAGGAGCTCACCCAAGATATTTGGATGACACTCAACACACTAGGGGAAAGACTTCTCAGCAGTGGCATTGGGTCAGTGCGCTTGTTGACAGCCACAGGTTGGGGGATGAGATAATCATCTGCAGGGCTGACATATCATTCATCACTTAGCCTACGCCTGGGGAGCGTTCACGCGGCAGACATGTATCACTCTTTTCTCAGGGCGTGTCGGGACCATGCATGAGCAGAGGACACTGGGTATGACCGAGGTAGCATCCCAGTATGTATATGGGCTCCAGACATTGTATTGGCACATTATCGAGAGGGTGGATGGCAAACCCAGTGGAGATGGTTGGCTAGAACAGGGGGAATCCACATACCTTGAGTCGATTGCAAGTATCAGATACCCATCTATTGGTTGCATTCAGGGGGTAGCTATTCGGCACATGTGACTTCCAGCAGTCATTGATACTACACGGTGGCAGGCATAGGGCAGATTAGCATGCATTAGATTAGCCCATGTTATATGGACCCTCTATATTGATCACATGCAGAGACTAGAGATGAGGCACGGAGGGATTCATGCAGTTGTCAGAGCTATGTTGCAACAGATCCGACTATGGGATGCAGAGATTCAGTTGATTGATAGATCATTTTGTCTCGTGATGGTTGGATTCGTGACACAGAGTGATCTAGTTCACTATTAGGTTAGCACATGGGGGTACACAGAGGCCTTCACCGGATGGCGAGGCAGGGTTTCTTTGTTGTTGCATAGGTTCGGAGTTAGATTTGGAAGGGTAGATATTGGCATCATGGCGATGCCCGGGCAAGATGAGCTTGCCTCTCACAGACCTTCTGCCAATAGGCCTCAAGAGAGGAGGATATAGTCTACACACTGTGGGGAGTGTGTCATAATCAAAGTAGCGCAGCATCAGCATGGTGGCACCACTCTGAGTTTAGCAGGGGACATGATCATCACCGCTCTTTACAGCTCAATAACCCTTAGGGATGAGCTGGCTACCATAGGGGGAGATCATGCAGATCTTCCATTGGGATTTAGCGAGTCCCTGATAGCGTGGGGAACTTCAGTAGCATGGCAGATGGGCTAGCAACATGATATCTGAAGAAGCTCACATGAGCAAGACACTATCTCCGCAAGGATTAGGTGGTATATTCGAGGGTTTACTCTTGGAGTGCATGGGATGGACTACTTGGTAGGGAAACTTCTGAGGAGTTGAGCATAGTGCCATATTATCATGATTCCCTACTCATTGATGGTGTGCAGAGGGCTTCTGCTACTTATGCCTGGCAGGTTGTTGAGTGGAGCAGGGAAAGTTTCATGTTGGACAGCATGGCTTGGGATCCTAGTATTGAGGGATCCTTTCATATCAGGGTGATGCAGAGGCCAGGGATGATTCAGTGGCGCATCTGGGACCCTGGCACATTTTTGCAGTGGCAGTGGAGAGCGTCAGCTAGAGAGGATGCTTGTTCAGGAATTGCTTGAGGACAAGCAATTTTTGGCGGGGAGGACTGTAATATTCCTAATTAGCAATTTTGATAATCGAAATATCAATTTTGGCCAATTTTGAGATTATTACAGTTTTGGCTTAGGAAATGTAGATTTGGGGGCCCACAATTAGACTTACGCAACTATAGGCCTCTAGGCATTAGGCTGAGTCGAAATATTGCGGCAATAGTGGAGGATGGTGCCCAACGAGGAGCAACTGCGACCCACATGGAAGCAACACAGTCATTGGTGCATATTGGAGGGTAGAGGCAAGAGGTGGGGCAAGAGGTGGGGCCCAAGAGAATGTTGGGTAGCATTGGATAAATAGGAAGCATGAGGCTCATTCTTGGCATTCATTCATCTATTTCGTGACAAGAGCACACTTGAGCAGTGAACCAACTTTGCATGTGTTGTTCGGCACACAGGTGTCTCCGAGTGGAGATCCCAGCCTTTGCTTTGGTGGACTTCGAGTGCCAGCCCAAGAAAGGTGTCTTACCATAGATTGATAATTTCCCGCAGCAGGTGCTTCATCCACAGCACATTCATCACTTTAGCATCGTAGTGGCATACATAGCAGCGCAGAGGCTGCATAGTGAGTGAGGAGTATCACTCCGAGAGCTTGAGTGAAGGAGATTTTGGAGGAGAATTGGTGGGGAGGCTTGGAGCTTCCTAAGAGGGATTTTCGTGGCATTTTGGAGACTTCTAGTAGCAATATTTATAGGAGGATCGCTTTACCCAACAGTGCGAGAGCCAAGCCCAAGTGGGCCAATTTCCGGGGTCAAGCTTTAGGCGAACCCTTTCTGGGTTTTTCTAAGTTTATTGAGGAGAAGCCAATATTAATTTAGCAGAATTTTTTGGACAGGTTTGAGGAGTCAAACAGAGATCCTAACTCCGCCAGCAGCTAAAGGAGCTAGGGGAAATTGGGCCGAAATTTCGGGTTCAACATTTGGCCAATTCCTTCGTGGGTTTTTGTGGGTTTCTTGAATAGAGTCGGGGTTAAAGTTCCGGAATTTTCTGAGCAGTGTAGCAGGCCCTAGCAGCATTTCTTCGAGAGCAGTAGCAGCGTATCTGGCAGATTGCAGCACAAAGCTACAGCCATACATATTACAGCGTACCATCAATGGGGGATTTCAACATTGATTCATAGGGCTTCTCTAGCTTGCCTTGAGCAAACTCAAGCGCCTTGATTCCAGCACCTCCATTGTACTCATTTCCAGCAAATTAATAAAATGGCTTAGCCCAATTTCATGGCTCAATTTGTGTTCTAATGGCGTGATTTTTATTTGTTGTTGTTTAATGTCTCTTGATGCATGTTATTACTATAATTTACCATTAGGAATATTACAAATTTCTATAACTCTGGACTTCCTATTGTTGACAAATTCGAGCCAGGTGATGAATCTCCTCTTCCGTCAACCTCGAGTGTCTTCTGTTGTGGGGCTTGATACTATGGAACACCACCGTCAAAACCCACACTGGTCTATACACTGTGTCTACTAATTGTGGACAACTTCGGTGCTCACAAAACTAAGTTCATGCTACTACAAGTCTCTGACTTCACACCGAGGGTTTCACTGGTTTCAGAACAGAGTCCTGGCATTGGTCTGCACATTGCGTCCACCAAGAGCGGGCAGCTCCGGGGCACACTTTTCCTTAAATATATGATTGTCAATCATAGTCTCTGTATTCTTTATATGGTTAGTATCCCTTTTACGCTTCAAACTTGTATCTTGCACTAAAGCTTGTTGAGTATCTTCTTCCTTAGCAGCCCCTTCCTCTTTGTCATCGCTTGTATTAAAAGAGACCTGTTGTCCCTTCCAATGGATACCTACAATTTTATTGGGCTTGTCATGAATTCCCAGCCCCTGTTTACCTGTTGTAGATTTATGCTGTACAAGATTACAAAGATTTTCTTGGTCATCCTCACAAAATCCACTTTTGATGGTTAAAACTGGACCATTTCCCACATCACTATACTGGCATTCTCATAATGCTGCAGGTTTCTTCACTTCAGACTTTGCTCTAAGAATATCCATCATCATCATCATCATCATCATATGCAACAAAGATCTGATTCCACCATCATCGTCATATGCAGCACAGATCTGATTTTCCTGAAAACATTCACCAGTTTGATCGCATTCATTTATAGTTGGAAGAGGGTGTTCGCTTATGTAAACACAGACAGTATCACCCTTTGAGAGTTGTTTCCATCTCTTACCCTCAAACGATACCCATGAATTACTTCGAGCATCACCAGAAATCTGTAATTCAAGCTGGGTTGAATCCGGAAGTATGACAGGTTGAAATGACAGTGAGTGGGGACATATTGGGGTAAACCGTAAAAAGCATACATGGAACATTAGGATGGACCATGAGCCCCCAGCTGATGTAGAATAGGTTGTGCTTCCAGTCGGAGTGGCTACTATGACTCAATAAGCTTGAACTTTAGTTACATTGCGCTCATAACATTCAATCTTACAAAGGTAAGGATTGGAACCATAATCAAGCACAACTTCATTAAGGACATCAAACACTTTTCCTGGTACAGCTTTCCCATAGCGGAATATCTGATTACCTAGTGGCCTAGTCGCATTCTGAGTGTTATGTAAACAAACTCCATCTGTTTTCATATTGCAATGAATAATAGACTTCAAATCTCTTTAAAAATCTGCAAAATGATGTGCAGTGAGAAATCCCAGAGAGCCAAGATTGAAGGAAACCACGAACAGAACTGCTCCACAAACTAAGTTTGAAGCATGAAGTATCACATCATCCCCACCCAAGCATGCAATAAAATCCTCTCTTTCATGGAGATCACTGGCATACTGAATATGACAGGTTTGAATGAAGCCGAATCCAAGGAGGATTGCAAATATGTCCTACACCACAGGCTCCACTAAAACATTCATTTTTTCTGAAGTTCCCTGGCTGGTAACATCAACAAAACTCCTGGGCACATTTCTTGCATTTTTGTCTGCGGTAGGCTTCTTATACTGACTGCTTCTCTTCCTTGTTTTTGCCTTTGATTCATCATCTTCTTCATCTACATTATCTGCCCTGCTGGCTTGATCATCATTAGCACTTGAACCAGATGAATGTTCAGCACTCCTTTGTCCAACATCATATTCCTTCACAGATGTTGAGGTATCTGAAATATTTGTATTTATTCCACGTCTTCCCTTTGGATCTCTGGAAAAAAATTGAATATATCCATCAGTTTTACCATCCATATTTTCATTCTTTTCATCAGACCCACGTCTTACACATCTCCCATCTTGATCATAGAGATATGGCTGCACAACATTAGACTTGTCTACTAGAATGGTGTTTTGGATTATGATTTTGATCACTTTGGAAACAAATTCAGTCACCTTCCCATCATGGGATTGTTCAACCATTTTCTTTACAGGGTACTTAGGATGGGCACATTTATAATAGCTGCAAGCGTATTCATTACCCTTAACCTGTTTATGTCCGTAATTACGCCAATTATAGCCATTTATAGCCATCATCACAAGGCCTTTCTAAAATAGTGTATATTCCAAACAGAAAATTTACAGTAATAACAAAGACATGCAATAAATTTTAACACAGAAATTTGATTCAGCAACACAAGTACAAGAAATATGCCCAGAACACCAAATTTTATTAATATAATCAGCTGAAGTACAATATGAGATGGAATGTGTGCACCTGGGCTTGCACAAGACAAGCTACAAGCCTCAGGTAAACAATAGCAAAATAGTACAGCTCCTGTAATAAGCTGCTCCTCTGAATACTGCATTGTCCCTAGCTTCTGCAACTACTGGCTGACTTTGGCACTAGATTTGCCCACTGAAAAGTGCTCAGAAAATTCTAGGAATTGGAAAGGTGATCCTTGCCCAAAACCCAGAAAAATCCTGAAAGTTTTTCCCCAACTTCCAATCTTCAAAATTGGACCCTTCTCTGCTTGGCCCTTCTTCAAATTCGAAATCTGCTGCTGTAGCTGCTCCTGAAGATTTATGCACTCCAAAACACCAGCAAGCCTCCTAAAACATATCGCCAATCAATCCTCCAACTCTTCAACACAAATATCCTCCAATAAATACTGCACCCAAATGCTGCCCCCTAATGACTGCGCAATCACTGGGTGAATGAATCAGTTTCTAATAAACAAAATGGAAGGGGATGCATATAGCTGAACCCTCTGGGTGCTGGAGTTGCTCCAGCACTCCTGAAACTCCTCAATAACTCCTCTAATGGCTGCTCCGAAAGATTTCCTTCACAACCCAGCTCACCCACAACAATTACCTCCATCCACTGCGTAGTCTCAGCTCCTCACTGCATCCCAGCTACTCCAGAAATGCGTGGGATCTACAATGCTGCCTCTCCGGATAACAAAATACTGAAGAAACCCTTCTTGAGTTGCACTGGAAGTCCACCGGAGAAGGGGTGAGCTTCTCTCCTTGGGAAGCTCCTGTGCTAAGCAGCACAGCATTTGGCTCAGCTAAACAGCTAAGGCAATTCGAAAATCTGAATATGCAAAATGATGCCAATGCATCCTCCAAACCTTCCTTTTATAAGTGCTATCCATGCAAAATCGTGGGTCCCTCCATCAATTCGAATTTCCCAAGGGAATTCGAATTGCTTTCTTCCCCAATACGCTATCCTTGTGGGTCCCATCTTCCACTAGCAACTTAATTTATTTTTTTCTTCTTTATTTCCTATATTAGCTGCAAAAAGGTACTTTATATTATTTAATTCAAAATTGGCAAAATGTATTCTCCAAAAATTATGAAAATTTAGGAAGGGACGTTACAATCCTCCCCTCCCGAATGTTTCTTGACCCCAAGAAACTGCAAAATTGGAGGCTATAAATTCTGCTCATTCTACCATGTGGCATCCTCCTCCCGCAAATCCTTCCACTCGACCAAATGCTCCCGAACCACCTTGTTCCTCAATCTCCTCTCTCGGGTATCCAATATCAGCTCCGGTGTCAAAATCAAATGCCCCTCATCATCCAATGGAGGCAACTCTGTTGCTGCTACTACATGTTACCCCAATGCCTTCTTCAAATATGAGACGTGAAAAAACATTATGAATTCGACTCTCAAAAGGCAGTTCCAGCTCATAAGCCACCTCACCAACTCGCCTTACCACCCGGTAAGGTCCATAAAATCGGGGACGCATTTTTTCTGCACCCTTCTGCTTGAGTGAAGATATTTGTACGGCTGCAGGCGCAAGTAAACCATGTCTCCAACCTCGAACTGTCTCTTCACCTTGTGCTTATCAGCATATATCTTTTGTTGATTTTGGGCTACTTGCAAATTCTTTTTGAGAGCTTGTATAATCTCTTGGCTCTCTTGAACCCAATCCTTGGCCCCTGGGGCCCTGTTATCTCCAAAAATCATGTCAGAAAAAGTGATTTCATCATATCCATAAAGAGCTAAAAAAGGAGACATACCAATAGACATATGATACGTCGTGTTGTAGTAGAACTCCCCCAGATGCAACCATTTGACCCACGCTCTCTGTTGTCCTGTCACATAATTGCGTAGCTACCCCTCCAACCACTTGTTCACAATCTTTGTCTTCCCATTGACTTGGGGATGATAGCTAGTATTGGTTGTGAGCTCAGTCCACACTAAGAGGAACAACTCCTGCCAAAAAGCTCCCATGAATCTGTTGTCCCTGTCACTCACAATGGTCTTGGGAAGACCATGCAATCGAAAGACCTCCAGAAAGAATAACTCAGCCTCCTGGGAGGCTGAAGATCTAGAAGAGATAGCGAAGAAATGGGCAAACTTGGTTAGTATGTTCACTACCAAATAAATACATTCTCTTGAGAAAATTTATGAATCTAACAAACAGAAATCCTACTGCAGTTAACTAATTTTCATTTCCAACTTGTATTCTTTAATTAGCAATTTATTTACAAAATTCTTCAGTAAACATTAATGCAAATACACTGCAGCCTACACCAATATACAGATCAAGTACTGAAAAATAAGATGAGACAATCACACAAAGGACACACCTATTTTTGGACTAAACGGCCCCAGAAAAACCCAATGCGGGAAAACCGATGCAGCAGATATGAGACTTTTATTATTAAGGAGGTTTCTGAATACAACTAGGGTGCCAAATCCAGCTCACCCAACAGAGAAAAATCCCGGCAAAAGTACCTCTATCCGGAAATAGATATTTTAGTTGATCCAGCAACAGAATGATCAAACCCCACAGGTGACTGTGTTGTCCCCAGTGTTGCGCAGCAGCAGCTGCTCCCACCTCTGCGCTGAGACTGCGCCACCCCCTCTAGGAGCTGTATCACCCTCCTCGCGAGCCTTCCTAGCTCAGAAATCGATCTGCTGAATTGATGCTCGATCTGCCTCACAGAAACCCCAGCGCTGCCTCTTTAGTGACTGCATCACCTCTCCAGGCTCTTTGTCACCCTCCTTGGTGTTGCGTTGCCTCTCTGCAATGTATTCTCAACCTTGGACTGAAGTCCCACTGCCTAACTGCCCCTCTCTGCACTAGAACTCACTCTGAAATTCTCAACAAACCGCGCCCCAAAATTTCGATTTAGCTCAAGTGTTGCTCTGTGTGTGTGTTCTCCAACTGACCCTCAAGCCTTCCTTTATACTTTTCCTGTTGAAAGATCAATGGTCGTGATCAAATCTTTAATCAACGACTTAGATTAAAACATACTTGATCCTCGTCACTTAGAAGCTTCTCACCCACATTTACATTAATTCACTATTAAAAATAATTAATTATTTGAATAAAATGCACTCTGGGCGGAATTTCTCCAAATGATTTCTGGGTCTTGGAGATCTCCTGTGTTCTAGCCACTTCACAAAATTTCGGAGCTAGAGCACATCCGATGCTACCCAAAAATCAACATCTCTCCCCTGCGTTGTTGGTAGGCCTATGATGAAATCCATAGACACATTCTCCCACTTCCTCTCTGGAACGGGAAGTGGTTGCAACAAACTGGCTGGATGTGAGAGCTCCACCTTGTTTCTCTGACACTCTACACACTCTCTCGTGTGCCTCAAAATATCTCCCTTGAGACCGCTCCAAGAGAATCTCTCCCTTACTACACGGTAGGTCTTGAGGAAACCTGGGTGCCCCGCTAGTGGAGAATCATGCACTGCCTGCATGACCCTCTCCTTCAACTGAGATACTGGAACCAAATAGATTTGATCCTTGTAATAGATCGCATCATCCATCACTCGGAATCGGTCATCCCTGCATGCACCATCCAAAATCTCACATCCATGTTTGTCTTTGGAATACTCAACCAATAGCTAAGCCTTCCAATTCTATGTGACATCCATCAGTGACAGTGTTGTTGGTCTGCGTGAGAGGGCATCAGCTACCATGTTGCGTTTTCCCTTAACGTACTCAATCTCAAAATCGTAAGCTTGAAGCTTACTCACTCAAGTGACTACTGCTCAAGGAATAATTGAAGACTGTTGTGATCCATCTTCACCTTTAACCAGTTTCCCACAAGATACTGTCTGAACTTTGCCAACGCATGCATCACTGTTAGCATCTCCTTATCATATACCGTGTACAACCACTCATGAGCCAACAACTTCCTGCTCTCAAACGTAATGGGGTAGCCTCCCTGCATCAATACTGCTCCAACACCTTCGCCTGAAGCTTCACACTCCAGCACAGAGGGTCGTGTGAAATTCGGCAACGCCAAAACCGAATAGTTGCTCATGACCCTCTTGAGCCTCTCAAATGTCTCCTTTGTTGTCTGCGTCCACTCAAAAGCACCTTTCTTCGTCAATTCCATAAGGGGTGCTGCCAGCTATGAAAATCCCCTCACAAGCCTCATGTAATATGTGCAAATACCCAGGAATCCCCTCAGCTCCGTCACATTCCTGGGTGTTGGCCAATCCAATATAGCCCGAATCTTCTCCTGATGTACTTTCACCCCCATCTTCTACTATCACATGCCCAAGGTACAGCATCTTCATTAGCCCAAATTCACATTTGGACATCTTTGCATACAACTACTGCTCCTCAAGTATGCGTAGCACTTCCTCCAAGTGTTGAAGGTGTTCCTCCCATGTCCGGCAGTAAATGAGTATATCATCAAAGAATACCAAGATAAAGCGCCTCAACTAACCACGGAACACCTAGTTCATACAAGACTAGAAAGTAGTAGGAGCATTGGTTAGCCCAAAGGGCACCACCAAGAACTCGAAATGTCCATAGTGGCAGCGGAAAGTAGTCTTGGGAATATCTTGCTCCCTCACACGTATTTTGTGGTATCCCGAGCGTAAGTCTATCTTAGAGAAGTATTTGGCTCCTCTAAACTCATCCATCAGCTCTTTTATGAGGGGAATGGGATACCTATTCTTCAGAGTCTTCTTATTCAGAGCCTGGTAGTCAATGCACATACGCAGTGTCCCATCTTTCTTCTTCACCAACACTACAGAAGAAGCAAATGGACTAGAGCTAGGCCTGATATGTTCCAATCTCAATAACTCCTGTATGGCCTCCTCTATCTCATCCTTATTGGCCTTGGGATGCCTATAAGGGGTGTTGATGACTGCATTCACACCCTCCAACTCAATGGTGTGCTCGAATCCCCGGTCTGGGGGTCTCCTTAATGGGACATCTACAAAAACCCCGTGATGTCGCTCCAACAAAGCTAATATGTCTGGGTGCGTAGCCTTGGCCCGTGACCCAGCCTCAGAAATGCATAGCCCTATTTCCCACTCTATATCCCCACGTCGTAAGTTTGCCTCCATTCGGTGAGTTGAAACAGTCTGAGGTGGATAGGAGTGTATCCTTCTCAATAATAAGGGTCTGCCATCTGGTCCCTTGAACTCCATCTCCAATTTCTTCTAGTCTGTGGTGACCTTCCCCAGCGTGTACAGCCACTGAACTCCTAGCACCATATTGGTGTCTGGAATGTCTACCACGAAGAAATGATCGATGAGAGTATAGTTCCCCATCTATAAAGTTAGTCCAGGGACATATCTCGTGCACTGCATGGTCTGATCTCTCGGTAACAAGACTGAAAATCCATCAAATGTAACCGTCTGGATTCCCCTGCGCTCCACCATATGGACATCAATGAAATTGTGGGTGGCCCCACTGTGAACCAAAACTGACACCCGCTGACCCTGAATGGTCCTCCTGATCCAAAGTGTAAGATCCTTCGACACACCCCGAAGTGAAGCAAGAATTCCACCTGTTGGGGCAAATGGTCCTCCTCCATGTGGAGGTAGTGGTGTCATGCCTGCTCCTGATGGGGTTCCCTCATCCCTCGGCTCCTCTACAATCTTGGTCTCCTCCTCCTCCAGCTCACTGTCCGAGAACACCTCAATGAAATGGGCATTGCCCTTGGTGCACCGATGCCCAGGAGTCCATGGCTTCTTGCATGTAAAACACAATCTCCTCCTCCTGAGGCCCCTTCGAGTCTCATCATCTATTTTCCCACCACTCCATCTCTCTGTGGTGGCCTAACCTCCCTGTTCCGTTGTTGGGCTTGTGGGTCTAGTAGGCACAAATGCTTGGTTCTTGGGCACTGCATCAATCATATCCCGAGCTCGGAAAATGGCATCTTGTAATGATGTGGGCCTGTAGCCTCTCACCCATCCACACAGTGCCTCAGCAAGCCTCTCCAGAAACAACATGATCAACCAGCTCTCAGAAATATCAATCACCATTGCTGCTAGCCTCTGAAACTCAGCGATGTAGGCCTCTACACTGCATGTCTGCCTCAAATGGGCCAACTCTCTGAAACAGGGTTGCAAGGAAGCTTCACCCCCCCCCCCTCGTTCCCGTTCCTGAAACGCGCTCCGTTCGGGAGCGTTTTGGGAGCGCTCGGAAACGCGCTCCCGAAAACGCTTCCTGAGGGGAGCGTTTTCGGGAGCGCGCTCCCTAAACAGGAAAAACGCTCCCTGTTTTCAGGAAGCGTTTTAGGGAGCGTTTTAGGAAGCGTTTAGGGAGCGCTTGAGGGAGCGTTTTAGGGAGCATTTTTTTAGGGAGGGAGCGTTTTTTTTTTAGGGATGGAGCGTTTTAGGGAGCGTTTCTTTTTAGAAAGGGAGCGTTTCTTTTTAGAAAGGGAGCGTTTTCGGGAGCGTTTTTTTAGGGAGGGAGCATTTTCGGGAGCGTTTTTTTTTTGCTTAAAGACTTGGCCCTAAATGAAATTACTTGCTCTCCATTTGCTTAAATCATCCATTTGCCAACCTAACTATACTGTCAATATAATTTGTGTATCAACTATTTTTTAACATATTATGATACAATTCCATTTGGTAATGGCCATTATTTTATTGTAAACCCAGGAAAGGTACATCCTTTAACAATCTTGAGACAAAATTTCCTGCCATAAAGTGGAATGGATTTTGTTCAAACTAGTTGAAAAGCATACATCATATTCCTTTTATGCAAGGATCAACTGCCAAGATATGAGTAAAGGCTAATTTTCATTAAGGAATAAAAACAAAAGCTTATCTTTAAGATTCATTGTGTTGTAGTTATTATAAGCAGAATACACGACCCTTTGAAACTCAGTATTTAATTCAACAACAATTTCTCTCCACTGTAAAAAGGGCCTAAATATTATGAAATCATTCTTTGTACTATTGTTAATGCCTTACACCTACTCATTTCTTACATTGAAACCAAGTTGACAGTCCTTTGCAATCAAGATATGCCATCTTATTGGAGACAGTAATGGATGACCGAAATATTTGTTGATGTTTCAGGAATGCCTCTACCCTTTTAGGTCATGGCCATATTGCTTGCATGAGATGGGGGCTTGTGTATTTTCCCATCTACTGTTTCTTAGAGATTTTTTGACCTTAATGGCAAAGTGGGTAACAAGTTGATGAAAATGCAATTGCTAAACTTTGGATAATTAATGATATGCCTTCTAGGTTGAATTTCCCATTTCCTTAAAAGAAATTAATTTATTCCTTAGCAACACATTATACGTGTTCTCCACCTGTTGGACATGACGAATACCTAAGCATTCAGCTAAAGTGTAGATCCCATTCTCCCCCTGGGGACTCACTTACGGCTTTAAGATTTTAACTCTATTATATTTTATTAGGCAAGATCCCATTTTTTTTCTTAAGCGGCCATCACATAAAAAAGCATGTGGCTTTTTGCACAATGATATCAAAATCAAAGCCCTAGTTTAAGCTGCCTAATGTGACCTCTACATTACAATATCTTACTGTATCTTTTAAGATGATATTCTGCTAGATGTGTTCCAAAAACTAGATGTATCATGTGATTTTCTCAATATGTGTTCATTGTTTATTAATACCATCGTTTTTAAGATTTTTAAATCTTTACAACCATCTAGATTTCTATGGTTGACAATTTTCACATTATTTCATCTAAGACACTACAGGTTAGGGCTTTTTCATTTTCTTCTAGGTTACATCTTGGGAATTTGTGTAAATATTTTTTGGATCATTATCTTTAAGTGGTTGTCTGACATAAAGTATCTTCTCTTCATTCTTACATCTTTACAAATACCCTTTAATGTTTCTAGAGAAATTATTCTTCATTCTTACATCTTTACAAATACCCTTCAACATTTCTAGAGAAATTATTCACATTTTTTAATTATATTTTTTGAGGGAAGACAATGTCAAAAAGCATTAAGGCCAAGCCTTAGAAGACTACCATTACCACGATTTGCTCAAATTTCAAAAAATTAGACATTTCTCGTGGCAAGAGGGCAAACAATAGATAAAATAGATTTACAAGTCTTTTCTAGTTTCTAGTAGTTTTTAACTTTTTATAACTGTTGAAACTTGACTATTTCATATTTAATTTGATATTTTTTGTAGACAATATATGAAAATTTAAGTTTGAAGTTGGCAGTTATAAGTTTATAACTCATTATGAATTATGAATATGATGCTTCATGAAATTTGTAAGTTGTTTCATTTCATTTCATTTTATAACATTCATTTCATGTTAAATATTCTTTTTTGTAAATGTTACACTTAGCTTACAAGTACAACTATGTTGATCAATGAATCGATGATGATAAATGTTATATATTGAAGTTTGAAAGCTTGAAACTTTAAGATTGATGAATCATGAGACTCAAGAGTCAATATGCTGAATGTTTCTAACTTCTAGATTAGAAACATAATCTTCTAGATTAGAAGATTATAACTTCTAGATGATTGATGTTATATGGTTCAATCTATGTTTTTATGTTTTTTATGTCTAATTCATCATTCTACATGCTTTTGTTGACACATATGCATCAAAATATAAAAATATATATATTATAAAAAAACGCTCCCCGAAACGCTCCCAAACCGGGAGCTTCTGAAAATGGTGCTCCCGCTCCCCACTCCTAAGTAACCTTGCTCTGAAATGCAATTTCAGATCCTTCCTCTCAAATCTTTCCAGCAACCTCTAGGTGAACTCATTGTATGAAGTGATATGAATATGCCCAAGTGTAATCAGCCCATGGTACTATCATTCTTAGGCATCTCCCTCCAAGTGAAGTGTGGCAAACCGTATGGCATCTGTTTCCTTCATCGGATTCAAGTGGAAATAGGTGTCCAGCTTTTGTATCCATGCTTGTGTTGAACTCTTTGCACCCCCATCGAAGTTTGGAAGCGTGACCTTCCCTACCAACCTTTGCACCTCATGGTTGGATGAGCCCCCTCTGAAATAATTACTAGCCCCCATGGTATGTCTCTCCTTTAGGTGAATAAATTCACCAAAGGACATTACCCGTCTGATTCGAGCATACAATCCCTCATACTCATCGATGCCTAATGCAACTGAGTGTACTAGATCATCAACTGGATTTGGCTCCCTCTCAAGCTCTGCCTCCTCTACGAAGTTAGGTATCAAGGGTCTGCGAACCTACCCATGTTGTGGAGTGTGTGGGAGTTGGAAAGTACGACTACCTCCTACTCTGGAACCTCCATCACCTTGAGGTTCTAATGCTCCATCTGGTCTTGCACCCACATGCAAACCCATCACTTGCTACATCATGTCCATCATGACCTGCGCTTGTCTCATCATTTGTTTATTCGCTCTCAGCAGCTCAACCAAAATCTGATCATGGCCCCTTGGCTTAGGTTGCTCCTCCTGATCGTGTTGGTCCATTCCTTCCCTTTTGGATTCTACTTCTGTGTCTGAGAATGGGTTTGCGTTAGATTCTCTCCCACGACCTCTGTGTTTGCCACGACCTCTATGAAAAAACACTCCTTGGTATCTTCGTGGCATTACCTGCTCCTGTTACCCACACTGGCCAAGAACATGCTCTGATACAACTGTAATATTCCAAATAGAAAATTTACAGTAACACTAAAAACATGCAATAAAATTTGGTGTTCTGGGCATATTTCTTGTACTTGTGTTGCTGAATCAAATTTCTTGGTATCTTCGTGGCATTACCTGCTCCTGTTACCCACACTGGCCAAGAACATGCTCTGATACAACTGTAATATTCCAAATAGAAAATTTACAGTAACACTAAAAACATGCAATAAATTTTAACACAAAATTTGATTCAGCAACACAAGTACAAGAAATATGCCCAGAACACCAAATTTTATTAATATAATCGGTTGGAGTACAATATGAGATGGAATGTGTGCACCTGGCCTTGCACAAGGCAAGCTACAGGCCTCAGGTGAACAATAGCAAAATGGTATAGCTGCTGTAAAAGCTGCTCCTCTGAATATTGTGTTGTCCCTAGCTTCTGCAATTGTTGTCTAACTTTGGCACTAGATTTGTCCACTGAAAAGTGCTCAGAAAATTCAAGGAATTAGGGAAGGTGATACTTGCCCAAAACCCAGAAAAACCCAAAAAGCTTTTCCCCAACTTCCAATCTTCAAAATTGGACCCTTCTCTACTTGGCCCTTCTCCAAATTCGAAATCTGCTAATGTAGCTGCTCCTGAAGATTTATGCACTCCAAAACACCAACAAACCTCTTGAAATATATCTCCAATCAATCCTCCAACTCTTCAACCCAAATCTCCTCCAATAAATACTGCACCCAACTGCTGCCCTCTAATAACTGCGCAATCACTGGGTGAATGACGCAGTTTCTAATGAATAAATGGAAGGGACTGCGTATAGCTGAACCCTTCGGGTGCTAGAGCTACTCTAGCACTCCTAAAAGTCCTCAATAACTCCTTCAATGGCTGCTCCGGAAGATTTCCTTCACAACCCAACTCACCCACAACAATTGCGTCCCTCTACTTCGTAGTCTCAACTCCTCTGTGTCCCAGCTACTCCCGAAATGTGTGGGATCTACAATGTTGCCTCTCCGGATAACAGAATACTGAAGAAACCCTTCTTAAGTGGCACTCTAAGTCCACTAAAGAAGGGGTGAGCTTCTCTCCTTGGGAAGCTCCTATGTTAAGCAGCACAGTGTCTGGCTCAGCTAAATAGCTAAGGCAATTCGAAAATCTGAATATGCAAAATGATGCCAATGCCTCCTCCAAACCTTCCTTTTATAAGTGCTAGCCATGCAAAATCGTGGGTCCCTCCATCAATTCAATTTGCCCAATGGAATTCGAATTTCTTTCTTCCCCAATACGTTATTCTTGTGGGTCCCACTTTCCACTAGCAACTTAATTTATTCTTTTTCTTCTTTATTTCCTATATTAGCCGCAAAAAGGTACTTTATATAATTTAATTCAAAATTGGAAAAATGTATTCTCCAAACATTAGGAAAATTTAGGAAGGGACATTATAAATAGCTTGAATTGGTGGTAAAGATCTCTAATTGGGTTCAGTAGATTGTG
This sequence comes from Pinus albicaulis, assembly GCA_034641835.2. Taxonomy (NCBI): domain Eukaryota; kingdom Viridiplantae; phylum Streptophyta; class Pinopsida; order Pinales; family Pinaceae; genus Pinus; species Pinus albicaulis. Next base: position 680,485,433 of record CM076572.1, on the reverse strand, counting down.
AAACTAGTTCAAGACACCCAATTTTTTTATTACTTTCTAGTTTTGTTGGCATCCTTTGTTGACGTGAAACTCAATAACTATCGCCATCAGCTTCTGCAATATATTCCATTGAAGTGGTATCGTTGTCATACTTGTTGAAGACATCAAAGGTGGGTAAGACGATGCCTAAAATTTCATTTGTGGAAGGGTCTAGGCCTATGCGTGTGCCTGAACCTGTGCCAATGCTTGCTGATGAGATATACCAACATAAGAGTCGTTGCCTACTATACCACTTTTATTGTCAAGATGCTTCCCCAAATTCATGTTGTTTTCACAATCAAGGGGTGCACTAGTTGTGGCAGTTACATCATATATTTCATCCTCCAGTTGATGGTTGGGCAATCCATCACCATCTTCATTCCCTTCAAATAATTTTGGCTAATTGCATACCTTCTCTTTAGGGGGATACAGGCATGTCATTGCTTTTGTCTTAATTTCATCTTTTCTTATACTTTGTCTTTCATGCTTGGGCTTATGATCAATATCGCTTAATTTGTTTCTCATGCCACTATTCTAGAAGTCGTCCCATTTTATTTTTCTTACATGTCGCGGCATTTTGTTAAATTCTTCTAATCTTCTATTCCATTCTTGTAGCCTGTTGATATTTTATGCTTTTTGCTCTTCCATCTACCTCAAAGTCTTTGCTTGATTCTCTTCCAGCTTTCTCCAAGACTTTGAATACCTTTGCCAAAAGATTTGCTTCTGGTGGTTTCATTTTTTTTATTTACCATCCAAGCTGGCGGGATTTCTGCTTTGATACCTCTGTAGTGAAATAGGGTAATTTTTCCCTATGGTTTTCCTGTCACAACTAGGTTTTCTCCTCTAGTGCAATGGCTAAATTTAATTATGATCTTCAATTCATGAATTTCCCTTTTTTAGTGATGCAACAAACAAGCGGATTGACTTGGCAAGGAAACAAAATTGCAATTAAACCATATATTATTCACAACATAGTGACCCAGAATTGAAATGTCATCAGTGCATATATACACTTCAAACAATTACAGTCCACAACCGATAGAGCTTATAAACCACACTTATTAACTATAGATCTTGAATCCCACAAGAATTTATTGCAAGTTCCCCATCCTTCAAAAAAATTCTCGCTATAGAACAATTTCTACAATTTTGGACTTCCTATTGTTGACAAATCCAAGCCACATGATGAATCTTCTCTTTCATCAACCTCAAGTGGCTTATGTTGTGGGGCCCCTTACTATGGAACACCACTGTCAGATCCCACACTAGTTTGTATAAAGCATCTACTAAGTGCGGACAACTCTGGTGCTCACAAAAATGAGTTCATACTGCAACAGGTCTCTGACTTCACGCCCAGGGTTTTGTTGTCTTCAGAACCGAGTCCTAGTGTTGGAATGTACACTACGTCCACCAAGTGTGGACAACTCTAGGTGTTGAAAATGTAACTAGTTTTAGCCTTCATAATTGTTATTGCACTCATTTCAATATGTATCCTATGTAACAAAAAAGAGAAAAAAAGAAAAATTTATTATTATTAAAGCATGGGTTTCATGATCATTATTGATGATCTTCTAGGTAAAATCATGTTATTCATGCTTCTAGGGTTTGTTAGGTCTTAGGATTTATTGTCATGAGTCAAAGGAGTCAACATTCTGTTTATAAGACCCTTCCGGGAAAAATGTCAATGTAAAAAGAATTACTTTTTAGTCTAGAAAGCCCTGGAAACTCCAAAAGTACAGTGTTAGCCACGAAACTTTGTGGAGAGGCTAGAATACCTGAGATCTCCAAAAACCATAAATCATTTTTGGAAATTCTTCCTAGAAGTGTCTCAATTAGATTATTAACCAATTTTTAAATAATTCCTAAATCTTAACTTAGGGAATATGGTTAATTAATCAGTATTAATTGAGATAAGTTGATAATCATCTAGAAACTCACATGCATCGACAAAGAATTATTCTAGGCCATCAATTATGTTTTAATCTCAGTCGTTGTTGCTCCATGTTAGGTCCCTATATTACTAGTGTAGTCCTGTTAATTTTGGGCAACTAGGTCCAAAATCCATGTTGTATTGCTCAGATCATGATGCCAATATTTTTATTGGACTCCTCTTTCGGAAAGGTGCAAGATTGATCTAAAGATCATCTTGATCGGATGAGCAGAACATTTATTTTGAATTTATTCCACTTATGTGCAAGGCCGACTAGAATTTTAATGTAGGCTTGGAGCCCCAACAGATGTGTCACACACCCTCACAGATGGATATAAATTGGATAGACTTGGAGTTCATTTCATCATCCACTCATCACACACTTCTCTCGTGTTTGATTGGTTTGATCATCATTTGGAGGTTTTTCTTCTCACACGTGTGGAACAGCAGCTAGGGCTTTCTGTATGGATCTGTCTAGGGTTTCAGCGCAGGTTTGACCAGCGTTGACTTTGGCCAACGCTTGGTCCATTTGACCTCAAACTCCACCAAACTTCTGATTTCTGAAAGCTACATTCATTGGCACAAAAAATGAGGCTAGACGTTGACCTTTGACTTGTTGTGTTGACCTTTTATTGCTGTTGTTCTGCGTTGATCGTTGACTGGACAACGTTGACTTTGGGTTGACTTTTGTAGAGCTGTCTTGAGGGTTGTGTGACACTTCTGGTTGGCTGACCTTGAGGAGACTTTGTTGGTTGAAGCATCTTGTTGACCATCGTAACGCACCAAAACACATATTTTGCTGATCAAGTTAAGTATATTTTTAGCTTGTCTTCCGTCGATCTATTGGTATGTTCTATCTGCATTTCACTTTCATGTTTATGTGGTTGCTATTTGGTATCAGGTTTGAAGTAAAGTTGCATCAAACATAGAACATCTTCAAAATTTACATGGAATCAGAGCTAAGGTGAAGACAAAGCCCAAGTTTGTGTTAAGAGCAATCACCAAAGAAGTAGCATTTGTCAAGGACCCATGGGTACCTCAAATTATAATGGCTTCAAAGCTAATGATAAGTTGACTGGCAAGTCTGACTGTCATGCTTGGAAGATGTCTTTGGACTTGGTCTTGGAAGATCAAGAGGTCATGGACTATGTGTAGGGAAAAATCCAAGAGCCTCCATCATCTACACCTGCTGCCACAAAATCAAAGTATAGAAAAGGGGAAATCAAAGTTAAGCTGATTATCCGAGATTCCGTCCACAAAAGTCTGGTTGCTTACATCTCTGAGCTGAGCACATCTAAGGAGATGTATGATAAGTTGGTCAATATGTTCAGGGCTAACAATGCAAATCAAGTTCTTTTCTTTAAGAACCAATTGAAGAATCTCAAGAAAGGCAAGGATGAATTCGTTCAATCCTATTTTCTGAAGTTGACCGAAATCAAGAATAACCTTCTCGCCATTGGGGAAACAATACCTGATCGAGAAATGGTTCTCATTGCACTTGGAGGTCTCCCCTCTGAATGGCATGTATTCATTACCATTCTCAATAACAATGTGATTCCTGATTTTGATGAAGTATTGTCGAGATGCACTCAAGAAGAGACAAGAATGATGGAATATGAAAATGAAGGAAATGTTGCCTTCACCGCTCGTGCTTAGAAGAAGAACAATGGTGGCCCGAGGAACCATGGAAGAGCAGGGGCCAAAGGAAAGAAAGGAAGATGTTACACATGTAACAAATTAGGCCACTATGATAGAGAATGCCCTAATAGAAGGGATTCTCCCGAGGATGATGACAACAACAACAGGGGGAATGACAATCAAAGGAACAACAGGTTCAAAGGAAAGAGGAAGGCTCCCTCTGCTCGAAATGGAAATGGGCAACCTTTCAGAAGGTCAAGAAATTCCAGGTATGAAGAATCTAATGTTGTTGACAATGAAATAAATGAATCCATTCTTGTATCTTCCCTCTCTACTGCATCTCCACTTGACACCTTGGATGTTTGGTTGATTGATAGTGGTGCTTCAAGGCACCTCACTGGTTTTAAAGGAGCCCTCTCTGATTTGATTGAGAAGCATACTAATCTGCAAATTATCCTTGGAAATAATGCCACCTATCCCGTGAAAGGGACAGGGACTATGGCCCTCCATTTATCTCAAGGTCAAGTCCTCTGTTTGCAAGATGTATTGTATGTACCTGATTTGAAGAAGAAACTTGTGTTTATTTCCGCCATGGAAGACAAAGGTTTCAAGGTGGCATTCGTTGATGGAAAGGTATACATCTGGAAGAAGAGTTTCAAGGAAGCTCTCACTATTGGCTTTAAAGTTGATACACTCTACCAGGTTGAAGGAAGTCCATTGGGGGCTATGACATGTCATACAATTCGTCAAACCGAATTATGGCACCGGAAGTTTGGACACCTTCATTACAAAGCCCCTCCTGAAGCGAGGAAGGTGGTGATAGGGATGCCCGAATTCAAAAATGATCATGAAGGTGTATGTCAAGGTTGTGCTGAAAGAGAAGTGGAGATATGCCACGATGAAACCTTTGATGAAGATGCTTCCCTCAGGAAAGTGATAAATCTTCCTAGCTCCAAGGAGGATAATGATGAAAGAACAAGGAAGCAGGAAGAGCTGAAGGATGAGACAATGCCCGATGTTGAAGGATCGATGGACCCTATTAATCCACTTCCGTCAATGAAGAAAAGACCCTCATGGCTTAGGGATACTCTCGAGGATGCCGAGAGACATATGGCCCCAAGGAGGGCATTCCAGGAAAGCAAGAAGAGTACAATCGTACAATCTGAGCCTGGATCACTTGAAGAAGCCGTAAAGCATCAAGTTTGGAAGGATGCTATGCACGAAGAGTACGAGTCCATTATGAAGAATGATGTTTGGGATGTGGTTCCAAGACCGAATGACAAAGCTATTGTCACCTCGAAATGGCTCTATAAGATCAAGCATGGATCTGATGGTAGCGCTGAAAAGTACAAGGCAAGATTCGTTGCCCGAGGCTTCTCTCAAAAGGAAGGCATAGACTATGTTGATATATTTGCACATGTGACCCGCTATACCACCATCCGATCCATAATTGCCCTTGCTGCCATGCAAGGATGGAGTCTCCATCAAATGGATGTGCAAACCTTTTTTCTGAATGGTTCGATAAAGGAAGAGGTGTATGTGGAGCAACCTCTGGGGTTCGAAGTCCAGAATAGGGACTCTCATGTATGCAAGTTGAAGAAAGACCTCTATGGGTTGAAGGAAGTCCCCAGGGCTTGGTACAAGAGGATAGATAGCTACTTGATGAAGTTGGGCTTCACTTGAAGTAATGTCGATCCGAACCTTTACTTCAAGGTTGATAGAGAAAAGCCTCTCATTCTGGTTCTCTATGTGGACGATCTCTTCCTGACAAGTGTTGACCCTCTCATTCATCGGTGTAAGAGGGAGCTCGCTTCCGAGTTCGAGATGAAAGACCTAGGACTGATGCATTACTTCCTAGGCTTGGAGGTATGGCAAAGACCTGACAAGATTTTCCTCTCTCAAGGAAAATACTATATGAAGCTGCTGGAGAGATTCAGTATGGTGGCTGTAAGTCCGTGTCGACACTGATGGAACTCAACTTTCAGAATTTGAGTGGAAACATTGTTGGGCCTGTGCTAGTAAATCCTACCGAGTATCGACAACTCGTAGGGGCCCTGATGTTCTTAGTGAACACCCATCCTGACGTATGTTTTGCAGTGAACACTTTGAGTCAACACATGGTTGATCCTCATCACATTCACTAGGTTGGCGCCAAGAATCTCTTGAGATGTCTTTGGGGCACAATAAGCCATGGGCTAAGATACATTGTCGGGAGTTTGAGATTTCGTGGATATACTGATGCCGATTGGGCTGGCAGTGTGGTGGATCGCAAAAGCACATCTGGATGTTGCTTCACACTTGGTTCTGCTTCGATATCTTGGATGAGAAGGAAGCAGAAGTCGGTGGCTTTAAGCATCACTGATGCCGAATACATTGCAACGTGTATGGCCTATTGTGAAAATATTTGGTTACGAAAGCTCTACTGTGAGTTGTTCGAGCATGTGCTAGATACCACCATTATCCTTTGTGATAACTAGAGTGGGATTCGTTTGTCAGATAATCCTATGTTCCACGATCGATCCAAGCATATTGATATCAGGTACCATTTTATCCAGGATATGGTACAGCGAAGCGTCGTAAGGCTCGATCATATAGGAATTGATGAGCAGGTCGCGGATATTCTCACAAAGCCCTTGGGGAAGGTCAAGTTCCTAACCTTCTGTGAGAATCTTGGAATCGTGGAACGACCCTATTCTGAGGTACCTGTTGGATGATGGGCTCTGGGAGCTCCAAGGGGGCTTTGAGGATAGCTTCTTGGAGCTATAAGCAACCACAGGGCTAGGCTTGCCGAACCTTGTTGGTGTGCTTCCGCCCCACCGTGATGATATTGAGTTGGTTTACCTCTCTTTTATCTGTGCCCCGTATGCATCCTACCCATGGAGTACTGGACTCATGGGAAGTACCTCTCATCTTGGCCAATGAGGTGGGAAATGTGGATAGAGACCAATAGCAAGACCGATGGATGCATTAGAGATTGTCGTACTCTCTATGTCTAAGATGGCACGTGTCCAACCACTTGATCTGGGATCAAGTCAAGTGATGTTTTGGACCTCCAACTGACTTCGGGTTAGTTAAACTAACTTCGGGTTAGTATATGACTCTTTTTGAGTCCAAGTGAGGTTTTGGACCTCCAACTGACTTCGGGTTAGTATGAGACACCTTTGAGTCCAATAGAGATTTCGGACCTCTGAGTTGACTTTGGGTCAGTCGGGAGTGATGTCTTTGTGACTCACCTTTTGAAATAAAGAAGCCAGCAAAGCAAGTTACAATGAGATGACGCATGATGTTTGGATGGCACAGGTGGATGGAGTTCTCCCTAGTTGAGAGGGAGTGTTAATTTTGGGCAACTAGGTCCAAACTCCATGGTGTACTGCTCAGATGATGATGCCAATATTTTTATTGGACTCCCCTTTCAGAGAAGTGCAATATTGATCTGAAGATCATCTTGATCGGATGAGCAGAAATTTATTTTGAATTTAGTCCACTTATGTGCAAGGTCGGCCAAAATTGTAATGTAGGCTTGGAGCCCCAACAGATGTGTCACACACCCTCACAGATGGATATAAATTGGACAGACTTGGAGTTCATTTCATCATCCACTCATCACACACTTCTCTCTTGTGTCTGATTGGTTCGATCATCATTTGGAGGCTTTTCTTCTCACACGTGTGGAACAGCAGCTAGGGTTTTCTGTACGGATCTGTCTAGGGTTTCAGTGTACGTTTGGTCCATTTGACCTCAAACTCCACCAAACTTCTGATTTCTAAAGGCCACATTCATTGGCACAAAAATTGAGGCTAAATGTTGACCTTTGACCTGCTACGTTGACTTTTCGCTGCTACTGTTCTACGTTGACCGTTGACTTTCGTTGACTTTAGGTTGACTTTTGTAGAGTTGTCTTGAGGGTTGTGTGACACTTCTGGTTGGCTGACCGTGAGGAGACTTTGTTGGTTGAAGCATCCTATTAACTGTCGTAACGCACCACAACACATATTTCGCTGATCAAGTTAAGTTTTGGCTCATCTTCCGTCGATCTATTGGTATGTTCTATTAGCATTTTACATTCATGTTTATGTGATGTCTATTTGGTATCGGGTTTGAAGTAAAGTCGCATCAAGCATAGAACATCTTCAAGATTTACAAGTCCCTTATTGTTGTTACTGTAGCCCCATTATTATTATTGTTGTACCCCTATAACCCCCATATTGTTTTTTTTTTTTTTTGGTAGTTTAGACTAATCCTAATCTTTCCATTTTTTCTCCTCCATCCCACCCACGAGTTTCGAACCGGTGACCTTGCAGACGAAGTGCCTTAACAGTGAACCCCATCACCGACTGCTTTACACCACGTGGACTTATTATTATTATTATTGTTCCCTTACATTATTATTGTTAGGTCGGCTAGGATTATATTGTGACCCCATGGACTCCTATATATAGAAGGAGGTTTTGTCATTTGTATAGAATTGTTCATTTATGTAATGTAAAGGAGGTTGCCCCCTCGAAGTGGCTTATTTCTAAGGCATTGATCTCTCTTTTCTTCTATTTTTGGAGTTGGTTTCATAACATTTGGTATCAGAGCTTTGGATTCTAGGGTTTCGCTGCTCCAAACAGGTCGTGGCATTTTCTACGAAGGTTCAGAGGCTAAAAATTTTACCACACAAAGCCGAAATCCTGAGGAACTTCGTGTAAAAATTTCAAATCTTGGTTCGCAATAGTTTCGGAGATATGATCTGTGGAAGTTAGGGTTTTTGCAGGGTCCCAAATTTCATCTAAAAGAGGTGACCTTGGAAAAATCACCATAACTCTCTCTGAACATCGGATTGGAATTCTGTAAAAAGTGGCCGAAAGTACACGGACTGTAGTTCCCTGTGTATCAATTTCAGAGTATCTCATCAAGTGGAAGAACTTACCCACTGAAGATTCTACATGGGACGATGAGAATTTTATACAGAAGCATCCAGAGCTACTCAAGCGTTGAGAACAACATTTTTTTGAAAAAGAGAGGCATGTTAGGTCCCTATATTACTAGTGTAGTCCCTTATTGTTGTTAGTGTAGCCCCCTTATTGTTATTGTTGTACCCCTGTAACCCCCATATTATTATTATTGTGCCTTTACATTATTATTTTTAGGTCGGCTAGGATTATATTGTGACCCCATGGACTCCTATATATAGGAGGTTTTGTCATTTGTATCATCCAATAATTGTTCATTTATGTAATGTAAAGGAGGTTTCCCAATCGAAGTGGCTTATTTCTAAGGCATTGATCTCTCTTTTCTTCTATTTTTGGAGTTGGTTTCATAACACTCCAACAGAAGATTATAAGAAGAAGTTGATGGGTAGATGGAGAATACATCAGAGCAGATACTCAGTTTCCCAGGCAGTTCGATTTTCTCAATGGTAGTGATTCAGCAAAGAAGATAGAGCCAGAGGGTGAGTAGCAGGTGGTAGAGGAGGGTAACAACATTCCAAGAGGAATTTTTTCAACTCTGGGAAGAGGCAAAGGAAGGAAAGCCGAAATCCCCATAGGGTCTGCTTAAGCACTCCGCAGAGGGTGACGTAGGAAGCTCAGCGCAAAGGCTAGGGAGGTAATTTCAGTGGCTGAAATTGGCTGTGGGGTGAGAGAAAAATCTCACAATAAATTTTCCCGTGTTTTCTTCAGATTAGATTTCCAGTTGAGCATCTAAATTATTGTACTCAAAATTGCTGCCGAAGAATATTAAAAAACCCTCATTTGTTGCACTGGTTTTCCAACATTGGATTTTTCCGAGCACGATTGTCCAAAACAATTGTGTCAAAAATTCTTATGCTCTAGAATTTCTCAGATTTCAGTGTTTTATTTTCTGCAGTATTTTTATGGTGAAAATTGCAGTTGTGATTTTATCCATTGTTTGTTGTAGCAAATAAACTACATAGTTAAATTTACATTTAGAAGAATAATTTCCAGTTGCTACAATAGATAAAATTTACATAGTCGGCACTGGTAGTTACAAGTCAGCCTAAAGGAGGGAATTTGACCCCTTCGAAAGGCTATATAAAGAAGCATTTCGACCTCATTTAGCACTCACTCACTTAAGAAGTTCGATCTCTCAAGAAAGAATTCAATCTGTCGCTGGAGAAAGGAAGAGCGAAGGTCTAGGAGAAGAAGGATGAAATATCTTATTTTTGGGCTCTATCCCTCTCACACATGCGAAATTATAGGGTTTATGGAGTTGCAAAAGGAGGCTGAAGTTGCAGGTCTGATTTGTAATAAGACGGAGTGCAGAATCTTGTAGTTGGAAGGAAGAATACCTTACCTTGTGTTGAAATATGTAAGTAGGTTCGGTCTTCATAATGACATGTGTAATCATGAGTTTACGTATTTGATGTAATGAGAAAAATAAATTTATTATTATTAATCTTGAACCATGGATTTCATGCTCAAGGGAAATTTATTTTTAGGTCAAGCTCCCATTGTGAGCTCTTGGGCTTTTCATAAAGTCAAAAGTATTTGTCATGTATGAGAGACCCTTCTTGGGCATGTTACATATTGTAAGAAGAAATTATTTGAGTCAAATTCAAGTCAAATAAGCCTTCAAGACCAAGTCAAGTGCTCATCAACAAGTCGGCTCTCAAATCAAGCAAATCGATCTATCTAAAGGACATGTCAGCGAAGGTGCTATGTCAAGTCAGCCTACAAGTAGGGGAAGGAAGCCTATATATACCAGAGGACTCAACCTCATTCAAGGAAGAAGTATCAAGGATCAAAACCAAGAAAAAAAAGTGAGAGGAAGGGATAGAAGAAGCCTCTTGAGCAACGAATGAAGTGTTGATTTCTAGTAGCATCAGATGTGCTCTAAGTCTCAAATTTTGCAGGGAGGCTTAGACACGTGTATTCCAAAGAACCCAGAAAGTGTTTTGGGAAATTCCACCCGGATTATGTTTTATGAAAATAATTAATTTTTTTAATGGGACCGTAAGTTTAAACTTAGGAAATTAAAATAATTAAAGGGTATTAATAAAACAGGGTGTGAATCTTCTAGAAAAAGACGGAGATCAATTCAAGTTAATCTTATTCGTTGAATAACAATTTAATCTCGGCCATTGCAGTCTTAACTAGAAGATTATAAGGACTTGATGGGGCATTTGGAAAGAACACCAACAGAGTCTAGAGATCGAAATTATTCAGTGAGCAGTGCTAAGGGAGAAGATTGATCGAGTTGATTCTTGCAGAGAGGGGCAGAGATAATTTTCCGGTTGGAGATCTTTCCTGATCCGAAGAGTATAAGGCAGAGAGGGCAAAGAGTAGTCTAGAGAGGCAACGCAGAGCCAGCCACATAGAGGCTGCACAAAGCTTCGATAATGTTTGTCTTTCTGCTAGGGAATAGTCAGGATCCAGTGCCGAAGCCGGGGTGTGAGACCAAGAGGCCAGAGGATTCAAGTTTCCAGCTAGAAGAGAGATCAGAGGAAGTTCAATGCGGTCCCAGCAGCAGAGATGCAGTGACTATGCAGGTGTGATGCAGTACTGTGCAGAGACAATGTAGATGCCCATCTCCAGCGCAGATCAGAATCAGATCTTCCAGTGATAGGGCGAGATCATCTCACTAATTTATTTGTTTAGTTACATCTCTGTATAGGATTGCTAGTCAGGACATCCGAAGAATTGTACTCAAAAATTACTACATAATTTATCAAACCCTCAGTTGTTGCATTGGTTTTCTCGCATTCGGTTTTTCCAGAGACTTAGTCCAAAAACAACGGTTTTGTGTGTCTATTGTTTCTTCTTGCTCAAATCTTGTTTCCACATTTATTTTCCGCAGTTTATGTAGTGAAGGTTGCAGTGTGATGTATTCAGTCTTTTCCGTAGAGAACTGCAAATATATTGTTAAAGTAAAAGTTAACAATTAGGTGAAAATTTTCTAGTTGTTACAATAGGATTCAAGATCTAGGAATTTTCACATGGTATCAGAGCTTGTATAGCAGTGCAGGAGAAGCAAGAGAGCAGACTAGAAGGATCTAGCGTTGAGCAGAAAGGAGATCAAAGAGCTGCGTAGGTGACATATCGATTTCCCCAGGCTGCGTAGTCCAAGCCAGGAGGGAAAGATTTGCAAGGAAGTATCTCTCTAAGTGAGTCGACATAGAGGTAAGACTGTCCAGATCGTGATTTGTCAGCGACAAAGGGAGCAGCGCAACAGTTTCAGCGCAGATCATTAACTGGTGGTACGCAGTTTTCTGGTAGCAGCAATTGTTGGTGTAGAAAGCCTCAGAAGAAGGAAGAAGAAGCACACTGAGGGAATTTCTGACCTCAGGGAATTTCTTGCCCAAGAAATTCTGATTTCCCGTGCAGAAGCAGCGTGATTGAGATTTATTTGGCTTACTCCAACAGGAAGTGCGTAGAGCCAATTGTGCAGAGGGTTAGAAGCAGCGGTTTGACATTTGATTGGGTGAGATGGCAGGGTTTGGGTTGTGTGATCGGGATCGGTTGGAGGGTCCTCCAACTATGTAATCTAGAAGGCAATGATCTCATTCTTTCTGGATGAGCATGAGCTCAAGGCATTCATCGACAATGCAGTAGTTGAACCTGTAGATGCAACTCCGTTGAGAGCCTTCAAGAAGAACATAGCAAAAGCCAAACGGTTGATCCTCGACGGAGTGAAGGATCACATTGTCTCACATATTTCTAGCAAAGGGACTGCAAAGGAGATGTAGGATGCATTTGCCATGCTATACCAGGGGTCTTTCGAGCAGCGGAAGATGTTCTTGGAGGAAAATATGCGAACTACCAAGATGCAGAAGGAAGAATGCATAGACTCATTCCTTGCGAACCTTCAGGAGGTTCGAGATCATTTGGTCATTGTAGGGTCAGCGCCTCAGGCCACAGAGATGGTCAGACTGGCTCTGAATTTCGTTTCCAAAGAATGGCAAGTCTTTGTCCAGAGTATCTTGGGCAAAGAGAAGTTGCCAGACTAGGAAGGAATCTGGGCAGCTCTTCAGGAGGAAGAGATGAGGAGAGACTTACTCAAGTGCAAGCTTGATGGAAGCAACAGCAGTGGGACAAAGCCCAAGGAGGAGGATGAGAATGCAGCCCCTGCATCAAAAGGCCAACAGGAGCAACGGAGCGGAAGAAGGACGTCTCAAAGATTAAATGCTTCTAGTGAGGCGAGATGGGACATTACGTTACACAGTGTCCCCTCAAGAAGAAGGACAAAGATGAGAAGCATGATTCGCAAGCTGCAATTGCAAGAATTGAGGAGGACGAATTCGCTATGATTGCCCACATATCTCCAAGGAAAAATAGGGGTGATTTAGAGTTGTAGTTCGAAAGAACTGCAATTGGGTAAGATCCTTGAGGAGTCCATGTCATGGATCAATACCTTGTTATGGGAGCCCAAATCAGAAGTAGCGGGATGGACAAGTATCAGTTGGTGCAGAGGAGAGCAGAAGTGACAGCGCAGTGGCTAGAGAGCGCCAGAGTCTGAGTAGCATAGAGCAGAGTTGGCAACAATGTAGGAAGGCACAACGTAGAGTCAGCAACAGCGCAGTAGCTTTAGAGGGTCAGCGCAAAGACTAGCAGCAGGCAGATCTTCAGTATCAGATGCATCATGCTCAACACTTAGTTCATAACTTGGATGTTTTTCTGTTGCATCAGGCAGCAGAGTTATAGTGCAGTAGCAGTTGGCAACAGTACGTAATGTCAACAGCAACATAGATGCAGCAGTGCAGTGTTGGTGGGCAGTAGTGTCAGACATCAGCATTGTAGAGGCAAGGTGATACTTCAGCAGAAAGTATTGCTAGAGCACATTCCTCGCTAAGAGGGAGTGTTGATTTCTCATAGCATCGGATGTGCTCTAAGTCTCAAATTTTGCATGGAGGCTTAGACACATGTATTACAAAGAACCCAGAAAGCGTTTTGGGAAATTCAACCTAGATTGTTTTTTATGAAAATAATTAATTATTTTTAATGGGACCCTAAGTTTAAACTTAGGAAATTAAAATAATTAAAGGGTATTAATAAAACAAGGTGTGAATGTTCTAGAAAAAGACAGAGATTAAGTCAAGTTAATCTTAGTCATTTCGTGTGTCTATTGTTTCTTCTTGCTCAGATCTTGTTTCCGCATTTATTTTCCGCAGTTTATGTAGTGAAGGTTGCAGTTTGATGTATTCAATGTTTGTCGTAGATAACTGCAAATAAATTGTTAAAGTAAAAGTTAACAGTTAGGTGAATATTTTCCAGTTGCTGCAATAGGATTCCAAATCTAGGAATCTTCACATGAAGGAAGTAGAAGACCGAAGTCTTCTAAGCATTGGTTTGGGTCCCTCAACTCACACGTATAACTGAAATTAGGCTTTCTGCAACAAGATATAACAAAAGTTGAAGGAAGTCGAGATACACTTCAACTAAGGATGATATTCCAAGCCAAAGTATAAAGGAAGAAGTATCTTGCCAAGCGAAGGAGAAAGAAGGACGAGTTATCCATATTCTCTCACACACATACGGCCTAGGGTTTCTTCAGTTAGCCCGAATTGCAGTCAAGAAGTTGCAGGTCTGAAAAAGGATGTCGAAGGAGAATTTGTTGTTTCTAGAATGCTAGTTTGTCTAAGGTTTGTTACCCACCACTTTGTGGGTGATATCCATAGGAGAATTTTATTTTATTTTCTCCATGATGGTCCTCAGTCGGCAGCCAACATCCCTTTGTAGCCACTATTACACTAAAATTTGTCACCATGACATTGAGCTGTCTATATGGGAACATCATTACCTATTTTTTGCTCCCTCAAAAGTCTAAAAACATAAAGTTCCCCAAATCAAGTCTTGGAACTGGAGAAAAGCTCTTAAAAATCCTAAAAAGCCTACTCCCGCACTTTTCCTAGTCATTCCCCACAGTACTGTGGTTTATTGCTATAAAAACTGCGATACATCCCGCACGTAAAGCTCATTAAAACTGCGGACCCCCGTAAAAGGTAAAATAAAGAGAAAAGTAAGTTTTAGAAGCCCGGCTGGTCGAATATTCTCCCATCTGGGGCCTTCTAGAAGCGTTATCTGGTTGAGTTTCGTCCCTTCCATTCATGAACCTTTATCCCTTCATAAATGGAGTAATCCCTTGGTTTTTGGTACAGTCAATCCCACTCTTCCATTGGAGATTGAAACTGATATCACTCAGGTTGATGATCCATTAGTTGATCAAGTGGTTGACTTGATTTCACATCCAGTTGATCCCACTCTCCCTATAGAGAGTGAAATTCATACCGCTTAGGTTCTTCTTGTTACATCAGATTCTTCTACACAAGGGGGCATTTCACATGTTTCCACAGAACCCCCTCCAAGTACAGAGGTCTTTTCCTTTGATTGGAATAGACTGGCAGAACCTCGTCTTCCTTCTTCCATCCCTTTCCAAATCATTGTGAAAGCTTGTGGTAAGAATGTACGCCGCACACATGTAGATGAAGGTGCTTCTGTTAGTATTTTATCCTCAACTGCTTGGAAAGCTTTTTGTTCCCCTCAGCTTGTGCTTGTCACGCAGAATCTGTTAGCTTTTAACAGAACCATTAGTGAACCTTCAGGGATCCTTCCTAAGTTTCCTATTACCTTGGAAGGTAAAACTATCTGTATTGATCTTATGGTAGTTCGAGGCCCCTTGGATATCAATTTACTCCTTGTGCGAGACTATTTCAATGCAATGAAAGTTGTCGTATCGACACTCTTTCGCGTGATGTCTTTCCCTCACAATGGAAACATTGTGACTGTTGACCAACTTTCATTCACTAGTCTTGATTCGACTACCAATAATCTGACACCCCTAAATGTTCCTTATACTAAAGTGGTATCTACCTCGCCACGGGTTAATTATGTGGCAACCAGTCCCATGTTTTCGGTTACCGATGCAAGCGAGCCTCTCGTTGTTTGCTCGACTTCCTTTGACTTAGATCCGGTAATTGACATGGCAAACACTCTGGGATTATTTGAACGCGATGTTCTTATCCCTTTTGAGTCCCTTGACATGTGTTCCTTCCAAAGAATTGTTCTTCCATCTAATGAAGACCTTTTGGAAGCCATGATCGAGGAGTGTGTCTTTCTTCCAGTTGGAAGCCATGACAAGGTCACCAAGAGGAAAGTTCCTTTTACTGTGTCAACCTCGTTAAAAAATGAATCAGTGGGTCAAGAGGAAAGTTCCTTTTACTGTGTCAACCTCGTTAAAAAATGAATTAGTGGGTCATGAGGATAGTTCCTTTTACTGTGTCAACCTCGTTAAAAAATGAATCAGTTGGTCAGGGGAAAGTTCATCTTACTGTGTCAACCTCGTTAAAAAATGAAACATGTCTTAGATGAGGACAGTTCTTTTTCTGTGTCAACCTCATTAAAAAATGAATCAGTAGGTTATTTAGGTAGATTGTAGAGAGTAGATACGAGGACGGTTCTTTTCCTGTGTCAACCTCGTTAAAAAATGAAACAGGTGTCCTTGAGGAGAGTTCTTCTACTATGTCAACCTCATTAAAAAATGAAACATGTTCATGAGGATGGTTATTTTCCTGTGTCAACCTCGTTAAAAAATGAAACAGGTGTCCTTGAGGAGAGTTCTTTTACTGTGTCAACCTCATTAAAAAATGAAACATGTTCATGAGGATAGTTCCTTTTACTGTGTCAACCTCGTTTAATAATGAATCAGTTGGTCAGAGGAAAGTTCATGTTACTGTGTCAACCTCGTTAAAAAATGAAACACGTCTTAGATGAAGACAGTTCTTTTCCTGTGTCAACCTCATTAAAAAATGAATCAGTAGGTTATATAGGTAGATTGTAGAGAGTAGATTGATAGATTATGAGGATATTTATTTTCCTGTGTTAACCTTGTTAAAAAATGAAACAGAGATCCCAGAGGGTAGTTCCTGTTACTGTGTCAACCTCGTTAAAAAATGAATCAGCTCATGAGGATAGTTATTTTCCTATGTCAATCTCGTTAAAAAAAGAAACAGAGATCCCAGAGGGTAGTTCCTGTTACTGTGTCAACCTCGTTAAAAAATGAATCAGCTCATGAGCATAGTTCTTTTCCTGTGTCAAGCTCGTTAAAAAATGAAACAAATCCTCTCCTAATTAAGTCGAGTCTTTGATTAGATCTCGTAAGTGTTAAGTCGAGTCTTTCATCTAATCTCGTAAATGAACCTTCATTACATCCACCTATTAGTAACCAGTAGTCTACTTAGTTGAATGCAATGAAGCTTGGGGGGCATGCGCTCTAGCAAGTTACGCTTGGGGGGCATTAAAAAACCACTCTCAAGCATAGTTTTCCTACGTTTCAAGCTTGTGTAAAAATGAAATCACTCTTAAGCATAGTTGTCCTACGTTTCAAGCTTGTGTAAAAATGAAACCACTCTCAAGCACAGTTTTCTTTGTTTCAAGCTTTTGTAAAAATGAAACAAACCTATCTCAAGCATAGTTTCCTCCGTTTCAAACTTGTGTAAAAATGAAACCACTCTCAAGCACAGTTTTCCTACATTTCAAGCTTGTGTAAAAATGAAACCACTCTCAAGCATCACTTTTTCTATGTTTCAAGCTTGTAAAAAAATGAAACCTATCTTCAATCCACTTTGGTTATTATTTTCAAGACTCGTTAAATTCATGAAAATCCCACAATTATTTTGCTATCTTTCATTTTCGTAAAACACATGAAAATACCGAGTTCTTTCCATCTTTTCCTGCTCGTAAAATTAAATTGAAAGTCGGCCAACTGAGTACACTTTTATCACTTTTTCGGGCTCTTGAAAATTACGAAAAAATGAAACCCTTGAGTTCTCTTTTAAGCCCTTTTCAGACTCTCTAAACATGAAAATATTGCCGAGTACTGGACTATTCGAACTCGTTAAAGGAAATGAACAGTCGTCTCTTCAGTATAAGTTTACCCCTTTTCTGGACTAAAATGGACTATTTACGAAAAAGCTATATGTTGACTAATCATGGTCAATAGAGTTCTCTCCTGTATTATTTTATCCTTTTTCGGGCTTGAGAGACTAAATTCGAAAAAGTACACCCACGGTGTTTTCTTAAGGTTTTCTTCTAACTCCCTAAAACTAAAAAACACTGAGTTTCTCCTATACTGGACTCGTTAAAATTTAACAGTAAATGACCTGTCAATTATAAACAGGAACAGACCGCTCCTTCTTAGGGTTCGATTTTAATACAAAGTTGGACTCATCCGAAAGATGAACTTATATAACAAGCAAATGTTATCCTCCTCAAACTTGTCAAAAAATAAAGAGATACTTGCCAAAAATGGTGGGGAAAATAGAGAAAATGAATCCAATTGTCACACTTCGTTTTAAAAAGTTGTATACCACTCTTGAACACGACACTTTTGTCACATTCATGTCTGGGTTGGGAAAATCCTTTGACCAAGCAAGTTAATCAAACCACATTGAAAAACTTCAGCTGGTTTCTGGATATTAGCTTTAGGTCAATCATCACCATCTGCAGTGTCATTATGTGTTCAAGATCTCAGTTTAATAAACCATTCATTGCAAACATTTGTCTCCATTCGCATTGACCATCCCTAAGTCAGTCCTTGTTAAAAATTTCTTCAAAACTTGACCTAATGGTTTCGTGTCGTGGGCTTTCCTACGACGGATAAGTTTCTATCGATGACACCTCATCATCTAGAAAGTTGATCTAGAATCCTAACAGTACCTTGGAATCTGCATGCCCTAATGGCAGGTTTCTCGTCTTCGACGATAGGTTGCATCATTGACCTTCGATCGAATGATTCTGTGAAATGTTCGACTTCAGATCACAAATTCACATTTCATAGATTGTACTGAGCACTTTGAGAACTATTGTCATTATTGGTGATTTCTCTCACACTTGTTAACAATTCACATCATTGACTGGTAATCAAGTGGTTTCTACCATGTTCGACTTCGACACAATCAATCGCATGGATATTCTCGTACTAGTTCGAGAAGCAGGAATCAAGACCCTAGATCTAGTTTTCACCATCCAGGCTGTGAGGAATTTTATTATTCATTATACAGTAGACTACTTATAACAGATGGTTGCGTCCATACTGTGTCTACTACTTCATGTAATTCTAAAATCATTTCTGTATCAGAACATGTAGTTAATTTTGATCTAAGTATGGGAATTCCTACCTCAGCGATGATATATATATATGCTTGCATTGAATGTTTTTTCAGGGTTTCAACCGGTGTGCCTGTAGCCCAATCCTCGGAATGATAAAGCACTTCACTCTTTAGAATTCTTCAAAACTCTTCAGACTTCATACTTTAGGGGGCAATCTGTTACACTAAAATTTGTCACCATGACATTGAACTGTCTATATGGGTTCATCATTACCTATTTTTTGCTCCCTCGGAAGTCTAAAAACATAAACTTCCCGAAATCAAGTCTTGGAACTAGAGAAAATCTCTTGAAAATCCTAAAAAGCCTACTCCCGCACTTTTCCTAATCATTCCCTGCGGTACCGCGGTTTATTGCTATAAAAACTGCGATACATCCCACACATAAAACTCATTAATACTACGGACCCCCGTAAAAGGTAAAATAAAGAGAAAAGTATGTTTTAGAAGCCCAGCTAGTCGAATATTCTCCCAGCTGGGGCCTTCTAGAAGCGCTATCTAGTCGAGCTTCGTCCCTTCCATTCATGAACCTTTATCCCTTCATAAATGGAGTAATCCCTTGGTTTTTGGAGCTAAAATCCCATGATGAGAGGGCTTTATCCCTTCCTTTTTGGAGTTGAAACTACCTCTCTTCTGCTATAAATTGAGACCAAGTTTCAGTCTCAAGGGGACATAGACTGTAGCTTGTAGAAGAGAATTGTTGAAGAAATTATACTCTCCACATTTGGCATCATTGGCATGAGAGAGATTACATACTCATGGCCATAGTCTTATGTTGATTTAGAGAGCTGGAGTCTTGTCAAACTGAGGAAAAAGGTTGTTCGGGACCCCGGAAGAACCTATACGAACAACAAGGCGTCAAGGTTGTAAGGTTTCTTCTTTTTATTCAAAGTTAATACAAATGGATTCTATTTTCTCATTGAGTTGTTCATCTATCTTTTGAATAATTTAATTCTTAGATTCCTTGATCACTAAGATAGATTATTGCTCTAGGATTATCATATTTTGCAGATGCTTTTGATCTTGTTTGCCTGTCTTTGATTGCAGATCTTATACGTTGGATTGATACCTTCTGGAATGACTGGATTGAAGACTGAGTAAGCGTTGGACTTCAGGTAGAAGCATCTCTCCATAGTTAATTAGTAATTCTTAAGAAAAATAATCTAGAGAAAATGGTCTACATCTGTCTGTTTGTTTCTAGATATCCTTAGGATACTAGGGAGATCGCTCTTGTCCGCAAGAGGGATTAATCCGCGTAACAGCCACCAACTAGCTCATTGTGTCATTTCTCCGCCACCTAAGCCAGCCATGTGGTCCCTCACCCATCTGTCATGATTGTATGTTTGAAGGTCGCCCCTTCCAAACCTAAAGGTATGTCTTTCCATTTGGTGATTGAGTATTTTAGTTTACTTATCATGGAAACTCTTGGGCATGGATTAATGGGAGGATTCAACGAAAAGAATGTAGGTCTGTGCTCTTGTCCCCTAGGTCTCTTTTGGATGTTAACCTTGGACCCTAGTCCTATGGGATCTCTTTTACTAACCTTTGGGATTTAGGCCTGGTACTACTTGGGAAACCCCAATTTTGGGTGCGTGGTCCCACTCCCCGATCCACATATATCACTCCCCTTCCACTCATTATAATCCCATTCATCACTCCTCCCACCTGGGTCCACAAAGGGTCAGCCACCACCTCCCCTTTGCCCACACCTTGGGTCAGGTCTGGAATGATGCCCGAAGGTTGATGCAGCTAAAAATAAAAGAAAACACATAATTGGCCACATTCAACAGCAAATTGTACTACAAAATGCAAAAGATGGTCGAGACAAACACATTTAGCACGTGGGAAAAATTCAATACATGAGCCCTACCCCCTTCCACAGCCATCACCCTGGTTCATATAGGCCCTAGATGAGCCTCCCCAATCATCCAGGAACCCATGATTATCTCAACCACTAATGGGTGATCAACTACCCCACCTTAAAGGGGGTATCCACTGTGATACTTTAAACATCATGCTCTCACTCCCTTGAGCCCCGAGCAATTAACCAAAGAAAAATCATAAGAGGCAAAAGGCATATGAAGAAGGGTGGAAAAATCAAGGTTAGGGTAACTCATGAACCATGATCGCTCCCTCCTACATATCATTTACCCAAGTGTGGGCTTCCCTTTTATTAGCAACCCTTGTACCATGGCATGTGACCCAAGATTTCCCCTTCATCCCCTACATCGTGCCATCACTTATCACATGCCACCACCATTTGAAGGATGTACCATGGACATACCACCCCCTTTAGAAGTTGAAACCACATAATAGGGTGCTTGGTTAACCCCCATTGGAGCCTGGAGATATTAGCACATGCCAAAGCCCACTATGGAAGGGCATGCCACTAGGAAGTGCCCACCTGTTTTCCATGGTTTGTGAACTCTTTTACTTGATTTCTTTAATGACTTGGTAAACTGGAAGGCAAGGGGATGCATTGGATCTTATGCAGGATTGCAAATGGTCTCCATCTTGTGTTTGGTCTCCTTATACGGTGTCCTGATTTTTCAGAGGGCTACATTGGCACATGTAGGGTGTGTGTAGAGAGCCATGGGCATCCGCAGCAACAGACAGCATTCCATGGATCCCCATATTTATTCAGAGATTGCTTGTGGTTCACCTATTGGACAAGGAAGATGCACCGCGTTCACCATGCCCAATCAGCTCCACAGCTACACCATATACTTGGCAGATGGTCTAGGATCTATATGATGATGTGGCATCATTTATACCATCGTCCTAGCCCTTGCAGATGGTCTACTCGCATCTTCGATTGGTTTGGAGACCCATGAGGACACTTATGTGCCCTCACATCCATTTGGGAGCACCACAGGTTTATTTCTTGGAGAACAAGGGGCCAACCCTTTGTCCACTACTTTTGGGAGTCCTATTTCACATTATTGCACCTATGGACCTCATTAGGCCTCCTTTAAGGCCCAACGACACATGTTATTGATCATTCAACCCTCTTGAGAGGCGTACTCCTTTGTTATTATGCACATTATTTTTTTTAGGTGCTAAATTAGGCCTAATTAGCTAAATCAAATTCATTTGGAAGTGTATAAATAGACGAGAGGTGATTCATTCTCTCGTCATCACTTGGATTGGATCATTATCCCTTGGGAGATTTTCGCTATTCTTTTTGGAGGACAAAATTGGACGGATGGATGAATTTTTATGTTTGGATCTCTTCATTTTTGTCTTGGAGCTTCTATATTGGCATATGATGATGATTGGATATACTTGTTCTCACCTGTAAGTGCCTTTTAATGTTATTTTATCACTCTTTTTATGTCACATGCATGTTGTTGAGGATTTTCACTATACCAAGCTGAAATTTGTTGCTTTTCTTGTTTGAAATGGTGGAAATTTGTCTTTTATTAGCGTTGCATCATGTCATGGGACATGTTTAAATAAGTGAATGTTCCTAGAGCCATTTTGTTGAAATTTCGTCTTGATAAGTCATCACATATTGCATATTGAAGTATAAAGACCTTGAAGCAATTGTCCATGCCCTAAATTCCATGCGAAATTGTTTTATAGGCCTCCTTGACTAAGTGAATCCATTACAATCACTGAAATATCCTTGAATCCATTTCACCCAAAGGATTAGGCACTGGTCCTCCATAGATGATCACCTTAAAGCATATATTTCTCACCTTCCCTCTTTCTTTCTAGGCCTAGCTTACATAGGTCACTTATCTCACCATCTAGCCATCCAAATACTTCGATTTTTGGTCCACAACTGCGTTGGAGTTTGCTCTAGAGGCCCTTCAAATTTGACGCAAATCTGAAGGTGGGATCTCGAGATATTGTGAACCCTAGCTTGATGACCGTTTCTTGCCCTAAGTTTCCCTTAGCTAGTGACCTCATTGGGATTATTGCATCAAATTCAAAGAAAAATTCTCCTTTAATCCCTTTCTCCACCTCAATTACAGGTCAAGCACACCCTTGGTTGATCAAGTCCATCCCCTTGACCTAATTTTGGGTCCTGTTGACCTTGCTACTTACACCTACCTACAAGTTAGTGAGAAAAGCTTTTAACCCCGAAAGGTGTGGTTGGTGGCAAGGAACTCGGAGAAGGGGTTGTCACACTAATCCCAACTCTCTATGTTTAAGCTACCTCCTAGGTTAGCTATGTGGGGTGGTCCCAAAATGAAAAACTAATTTAAAAGATGTGAGTTTCTAGGAGATGTGTTAGAGTTAAATAGATTACTTCTTAAGACTTATAAGCAAAAAGTGATATGAGAAAAAACCATCAATACATAATTTAAATAAGCATAAAGCATATGAAAACCAGTGCCTTCAAAGTATTTCTCTTTGAAATGAAAATGTGTTTGCTTAAATGAAGTGAAATGCTTTCAAATCAAAAGCAAAAGTAATCCGGAAAAGTGAAACAAGAAAATGTTACCACAAGATATTTTAAGTGCTTTCAAGATAAATAGATTTATGAATCAAAACACGCGAAGTTATCTTGCTCAAAAAGAAACAATTAGTGTTCTACTTGCAAAATATAGATAAAAAAAAAATGTTTGCGACAACAATGACGAGAAGAATAAACAATTGCAAGTAAAACCATGAGGTGTATTAGCATGAGATGCAATTACACTAGATTTGGATGCAATTAATCTTGGTTACTTTTAATCTAAAATGCCTAATCTAGGTGAGAAGTCCTCCTCTTGAGCTCTTACCAAAGAGTAAAAATTGAGGTGACTGTAAGAAAGAGGGGGCGTGGACACGAAGGTGTCATTAACGATACCCGTCCCCTAAGTCTTACGAGCCAGCATGTGTTGTCATTCCTACAAAGGGACAAGCCACCTTCATAACTATCGAGTCACACGCTTTTACCTTACTTCGTACCAAATGGAAGAACTTTCCAAGAAAGTATTTTTTCCCTATAATTTCTATCAACCAAGCTTAGGCTTGGAGATTAATTTTAAATGTGCAAGTTAATATGCCTACTATGACATGCAAGTAAATTTGCAAATGTTAAATAAATGATGGAGATATTTTAGACACAAGATTGCATAAACATTTTAGTATTTGCTTTGCCTTATGATAAATTTGTGATATACCCAAAAGTAAATAAAAATTGAGAAATACGAGAGATTGACTTGCATGTAAAGTAAATGGCAATGTTTGTGAAAGAAAACTCAAGATTTGTATTCAATTAACTTTGCAAAAGAAATAGACTTTATCTTTGAAATATTAGCTTGAAAAAAAATAAAAGATTGTTTTGTAAAGTGAAATTGCCCATGTACTTGAAAAACTTAAGATGTAAAATGTGATCGATGGTGTAGCATTAGTGGACTTTGAACAATATTTCAAGCTAAATGAGTGAAATGCGTGGTTGTGTTAATTAGCCAATTAAAATGAGATGCATGTAAGTGAGAAAAATTAATAACTCAAAACACAAGTCCTCTCCAAAATGTGGAGAGCTTAGGGATGCCAATTGAAGAATTTACCAAGCTCCCTCAAACAAAGATGATTTTATTATTGATTAATTATAAGAGAAGAAAGCCCTTTAAGAAGGATCCCTAAGAAAGCAAGGCGAGTCTTTACAATATGCCACTTAGAAGAGCTAGATCTCCTCCTTGAGAAAAGGGAAAAACTCAACAATAAAAATTACAAGAGAGCCTCCTCCAAAACTGAAAATATTTGCCTCCAAATAAGTGACTGTTTCGCAGTAGTCAAATCAGCCTCAAAGAAGCTTGTAATCAGCGCAATGGAAAAGGCTATCCCTCTAGCCCACAGCCTTGTCAAAGAATGATGTTGCCTCAAGTGCAATTCGACCTTGCAGAAAAATGGTATCTCAAATGCTCTCGGCCTCATAAAGAGAGTGTCCCACTCTATGCCAAAGGTCCTGCAAACAACTTGTTAGATGTTTCAAATAGTTGTCCACTCAAGCTGCCACAAGAAAAAGTTAGAAAAATGCCTCAAACAAGGGTTGCAAAACCAATCAAATGTTAATGAACAGAAAGCCAAGAAATGGAGAAAATATTTACAACTAGTATACAAGGAACTAAGCTAAAGAGTATGAGTAAGACTCTCATGTTTTCTTAGCCATCATCAAGCCCTTGATAGCGAATTTAACCAATGACAGCACAATATATTTTAAAGTAAATTATTTTGAATAAATTGGACTTGTCTACAAACTAGTGCTAGGTGTGAAAATTTCAATCCAGAAATATATAGTTGCAGTGATAGATTTATTTCTGCTACTTATTACTTCGATAAGTTATTTACAGAATTCTATCAGTAAATTTTGAAATAAACACTATTGCAACATTCACAATTACATATGTTGAGATAGGAACAGTAAGAAACATAAGCATAAGAAACGATCACATGTACACACTTATTTTTGGACAATTGTCCCTGGAAAAACCCAATGTGGGAAAATCGGTGTTGAGATGAGGGTTTATATATTATTCTTCAGCAAATGAATTCTTTACAAGGAATACACTGGCAGATACATTTAAAAAACACCTGAGACAAAAATCCTGAAACCTCCCGAAGATTTTATGACACCCGAAAGACCCTTTGTCTCCCTCTGCGTCTCTCTACGCAGCCCCTGCGATGGACTACGTCACTCTGCGTGGGCTCTGCGTGGGTACACTACGTTGCAGCTCTGCGCTATCTACTGTGGCCCTCTGCATCCCTCTGTCCTCGTACTCAATCACTACTTACTGCCTCTTCTCCTTCTGCCTTTGCAACTCTGCCTTGTAACTCTCCCTCTGAAATCGAATTCTATTCCTTCGGAATCAATCTCCTTTAGGTTACTGAGCGTGTGCCCGACTTACTTTCCAAATGACCCTAAAGCCTTTTATAATCTTCTCATTGATGAATCAACGACCCATATTAAAAGTCTAATCAATCGCTAAGATTAAAAATTGACTTGATCTTCATTCTCTAGAAGATTCACACTCTGTCTTATTAATACCCATTAATTATTTAATTTCCCTAAGTTTAGATTTAGGGTCTCCATTAAAATAATTAATTATTTTAATAAAACATGAACCGAGTGGAATTTCCATAAACGGTTTCTGGTTCTTTGGAATACTGATGTCCAAGCCTCCTCACAAAATTTGAGACTTGGAATACTTTCCGATGCTACAAAAAATCAACACTAGGGTCCCTACAAGAAAAACTCGAATGGTGAGAATATGAGATTCAAAAAACAAATGAGAGTTCCATCAAGAGCTATGCCCAAGAGTGGGATGGTCTCTCCAAAGACTTCCCCTCACGCTTGTAGCTTGATCCAAAGAAGATGTTCCTTCTACAAAACTTCAACAAAGATTAGCTCCATATAGATTTAGCAATAAACAATGATAAGAAATTCTAGAGATTTATGTGAAATCAACTAGAGCATTCTATATCTAGAGAAAAATTCTAAATCAGATGTTACTGCAAGATAGCTCTACATCAACACATCTCTAAGAGTATATGGAAGAAAATAAGATCATAACACAAGTAGAAGGAAATAATAGCATTGATCAAAAATTTATACCACAGTCAAGGAGAAAGAACATCTCATGAATGAACCCCAAAGTCTTTATTGATAATGAAAGTACACAAACAAGCAAAGCTTTTGCAAGCACAATAGCTCATATCAAGTTATAATATAAGAGTCCATGGCTCCATTATATAGAGAGTTGGGAGCAAATCCCAACGAAGAACCAAATGCCAAGTGGTGAGAGCGAGGAGATCACAAGGCAAATTCAAATTTCATAAATGGAGCTCCAATGTCAAGTGTAAAAATCGAATTATGGCAAGTGGACATCTTTTTCTTCTTCCCTTATGTGCCAAATTCGAATTTTATGATGGAATGACAAGTGTATGTGGGTGGTAACCTATGTGGGGACAATTTCCCACAAAAATCCCCACCAAATATTCTCCCAACTCCTCCCAAATGTGCATTAACTTCACAAATTCGAATTTCCAAATAAGCAACTCTCATTTAATGCCAAAAATTCAATTTTATTTGAGCACATGTCCTTTCCCTGATTTTAGGAGTCCACATCACTTTGGGACTTCACTTTAACTCCTCCATAATTTTCCACCTCATTTCCACCTCATTTAACATTTGTGGATATTTATTTTTCTCCATTTATTTGATTTTTGACTTAATTAATTGCCAGATTTCCCACAAAACCTAGGAAAAGTGGGTTTTAAGGGTTCAAAAAACATTTTTAACTCCTCAAAGTGTGTCATAGTAGAAAGTGTGAAAATTCCTAGATCTGGAATCCTACCACAGCAATTGATGAGAATTCTTCTATTTGTTATTTACTTGAACAAATTATTTACTGTGTTCTATTGTAAACATCAAAAACTCATACACTACAGCCTTCACAACTTAACTGTGGAAAATAAATGTGCGGAAACAAGATCTGAGCAAGCATAAATCATAGACACGTGACACAGTTATTTTTGGACCAATGTCCCCGAAAAAATACAATGCGGGAAAATTGGTGCAACAGCTGAGGGTTTATTTATTATGCAGGAATTTTGAATACAATATGGGATGCCTTGTTGGCCATCCTCACAGAGAATCTGACTGACAAAGAGCTAGTGAGATTACCTCACACTGACACTGGAAGTCCAAACTGGCCAACCCTGAACTGACAAGCCCTTCACTGCCTCTGCGCAATCTCTGTGTCACTCTGTGTGGGGGACTGCATCACTATTGCTTGTTGGCTCTTCTGTTGGTTGGATCTAACCTCTTCTAACCTCTCCCGGTCTCAAACCCCGGCTCTCCGACACTAGATCTAACTGATCCTCGGTCTAATCACAGACTTCCTCAAGGCTACTACGCTAGCTTTGCGCAGGCTCTGCGTTGCTGCTACGCTACCTCTTTGCGTACTGCTCTTTGTCTCCTTTGCAATGTATTCCGGGCTCAGGAAAATCTCTAGCCGACAATTATCTTTGCCCCTCTCTGCAAAAATATTTTCGATCGATTTTCTCCCTGAGCACTACTCACTAAAGAATTTCAATCTCTAGATTTTCTCTCCCAATGTGTCTTCCAAATGATCCATCAAGTTCTTCTTATAATCTTCTCGTTGAAACTTCAACGACTGAGATTAAATCGTCAATAAATGACTAAGATTAACTTTTGACTTGATCTTCGTCTTCTTTAGAAGATTCACACTTTGTTTCAATAATACCCTTTAATTATTTTAATTTCCTAACTTTAGACTTAGGGTCCCATTAAAAATAATTAATTATTTTAATAAAACACACTCTGAGTGGAATTTTCAAAAAAGATTTATGGGTTCTTTGGAATACATGTGCCTAAGCTTCCCCTGCAAATTTTGAGACTTAGAGCACATCTGATACTACAACAAACCAACACTCCCTATTAGCGAGGAATGTACTCTAGCAATACAACCAGCTGAAGTACTGCTCTAATTCTGCAACATCTCCCTTAGCTTTGTTAATGTATGACACTATTTCCCACCAACACTGCGTTGTTGCATCCATGTTGTTGCTGACCCTGCATACTCCTGCGAACTGCCACTGCACTACAACTGAAAAACATCCAAAATCTTAACTAAGCGTTCAGTAGGATGCATCTCGTACGGAAGATCTCATTGTTGTTAGTCTCTGCGTTGTCCCTCTAAAGCCTCTGCGCTGCTGCTGACTTTGCACTGTGCCTTCCTGCACTACTGCCAACTCTGCTATGCGCTGCTCAGTCTCTGGTGCTCTCTAGCCACTACACTGTCACTTTTGCACTTCTCTGCACCAACTAATACTTGTCCATCATGCTACCTCTGATTTGGGCTCCTATAGCAAGGTGATGATCCGAGAGGTGGACTCCTAAAGGATCCAGCCCAATCTGCAATTATGTTGAACTACAGCTCCAGATCACCCCAATGCTCCCCTGGCGATATATGGGGAATCATGGCGAATTCCTCCTCCTCTATCTTCGTCCCTACAGCCTATGGATCATGCTTCTCATCTTTCTCCTTCTTCTTGAGAGGACACTGTGTGGCGTAATGTCCCATCTTGCTACACCAAAACACTTGATCTTAGAGATGTCCTTTCATTTTCGTTGCTCTTGTTGCCCTTTTGATGCAAGGGTTGCATTCTCCTCCTCCTCCTTGGGCTTTGACCCACTATTATTGTTGCCATCAAGTTTGCACTTGAGTAGATCTCTCCTCATTTCTTCTTGATGAAGTGCTACCCACATTGCTTCCCAGTCCGGTAACTTCTCTCTACCAAGGATGCTCTGGACAAAGACCCTATAGTCTGCGGACACTGAATTTAGGGCCAGTCTAACCATCTCTATGGCCTGAGGAGTTGATCCCACAGTTTCCAGTTGATCTCGATTCTCCTGAAGTCTAGACAGGAACGAATCAATGTGCTCTCCCTTCTGCATCCTGGTAGTCTGCATCTTCTCCTCCAAAAACATCTTCCTCTGCTCGGAAGACCCCTGATATAGTGTGGCCAACGCAACCCACATTTCCTTAGTTGTCCCTTTGACAGAAATGTGTGAAACAATATGATCCTTCACTATGTTGAGGATCAACCATTTGGCTTTGGCCATGTTCTTCTTAAAGGCTCTCAATGGTGCGACATCTACAAGTTCAGCCTCTGCACTGTCGATAAATTGTTTGAGGTCATGTTCATCTAGAAGGAAGGAGATCCTTTCCTTCCAGATTACATGGTTGGAGGCACCCTCCAACCGGTCCTGGTCACGAAACCCACTGGCTGCCATCTCACCCAATCACTGTCGATCTGCTGCCTCTAACCCTCTGCGCAGCTGGCTCTATGCACTCCCTGCTGGAGCAAGCCAAATAATTCACGAACTCCAATGCTTTTGCACAGGAAATCAGAGTTTCTTGGGCAAGAAACTCTCTGAGGTCAGAAATCCCCAAATATGTCTTCAGCTACTTTCTTTTGACACTTTCTGCACCAGCAATCGCTACACAGAAACTACGTCCCACCAGCTTGCTGATCTACATTGATCTGCTGTGTTGCTCCCTCTGCCTCTGACAAACTGCAAACTGGACAATCCTTCCTCTTTGTCGGCTCACTTAGAGAGAGATTTCCTTGTAGATCTAGCCCTCCAGGCTTGGACTGCGCAATTACTGGGGAGATCGATCAGCTACTCACGCAGCTCTTTGATCCCCGGCTTCTTCTTCAACGCTGGATCTATTGGATTTGCTCTCTTGCTCCTCCTACAGTGCTTAACAACCTTTGATACCATGTGAAAATTCCTAGATCTGGAATCCTACTGGAAAAATTGATGAGAATTCTTCTATTTGTTATTTGTTTGAACAAATTATTTAATGTGTTCTACTGTAAATATCAAAAACTCATACACTACAACCTTCAAAAATTAACTGCGAAAAATAAATGTGCGGAAACAAGATCTGAGCAAGCATAAATCATAGACACATGACACCGTTATTTTTGGACCAATGTCCCAAGAAAAACCCAATGTGGGAAAACCGGTGCAGCGGTTGAGGGTTTATTTATTATACAGTAATTTTGAATACAATCTGGGATGCCTTACTGGCCATCCTCATAGAGAATCTGACTAACAAAGAGCTAGTGAGATTACCTCACACTGACATTGGAAGTCCAAACTGGCCAAACCCTGAACTGACAAGCCCTCCACTGCCTCTGCGCAGTCACTGCACAGTCTCTGTGTCACTCTACGTGGGGACTGTGTCATTGTTGCTTGCTAGCTCTTTTGTTGGCTGGATTTGACCTTCTGGTCTCTCCCGGTCTCACTCCCTGGCTCTTCGGCACAAGTGAATTTAATTAAACATGTGATATAATTGTCTTAAGTCACACAGATCAAGCTTTCTTTTAATCTTAGCCATTGATTAAAGATTTAATCTTGGTCGTTGATTTGTCAAAGAGAAAAGTATAAAGGAAAGGCTTCGGGTCATTTGTAAGACACACAGAGGCAGAGCACTGAAGCTAACCTGAGATTCTAGGGCAGGGTTGCTTAGAATTCTCAAGTGTTTCAGTTGCAGAGAGGGGAATTTAGACCAAAAGGATGATCTGATCCTGGGGTCTAGAATACACAAGAAGCAGAGAAGAGATCAGGAAAGATAGCGCAGAGGAAGGCAGCAGCAGCAGTAGCAAGGACAGCGTGATTTTCAGGAAACCCTTCAGGGGTTACACAGAGACCCTTAGGGGCAGCGTAGTGACTGCGTCACCCAGTCTGGGGTAACGCAGTCCCTTCCAGTGACAGCGTTGAGCATTTGGAGGCTAGCCAAGGCTGACGCAAAGCCCAGCAAGGGCTTTAGAGGCTTATGCAGTGTCTTTCAGGGGCAGATCTGGAGTTTCTAGGCCTAGATCTGGCTGAGTTCTATAAATCCCGTTTGAGGGTGTGGATCAGTCAGTATTTTTGGTCTTAGATCAGCCAGGTGCTGCAGATCTAGAGTTTTCTCTGTAGGGTTTTCTAGATCTGGAACCCAGAGTTGTGTATTCAGAGATATTCTTAATAATAGAGCCCTCCAGCAGCCAGAGACGGGTTTTCCCACATTGGGTTTTTTCGGGGACATCTTGTCCAGAAATAACTGTGTCACTTTGTCAATGTGTGCATGTGCTTATTCTAGATCTGAATTGGTAGAGATCTGTTATGTGTTTTGCTTTGATGTTAACTTGAATTTATTCAGTTGATAACTTGTATAAGTAGGAGAAGCTTAACCGGATTAACAGAAATAATTTATGCATAAGAATTAAGATTCAGAAATTTCTACAGATTGATATATCATTCTTGGTGAATCCGTTGGCAAAACAACGCCCTAGTTCTTCATTGATCTCTAGGTCAATGCTTGTAAGGTGAAGCAAACATTTGTCAAGGCAATTTCATTCACCCTGACGACTCCCATGTCATTAAAAACCCAGCAACATGTTGACCACATATATTCCCGCCATAAATATGACAGGGATCCCACAGTATCCCTCATCGAAATGCATGAAGAATATGTCAATGTTCGATGGGGATCCACATTTAGCAACCAATCACATTGTAAGGTTCATGAGGTATCTTTCAAAGAAAAATATAACTCAACCTTGTGACCAAATGGAATTATCTGTCCCCCCAATACCGATTAGCTTGAGTGATGTGAACCTAAAAGCATTCCTTCTCTTTCAATGTTGGTCGTACAGTTCTCGCAAGAAGGGTCGGGTTTTCAATATCATGAAGACATATGCCAAATGTTGGACGTCGCCCTTCGAGAGGAGGAAGTTGTTGAATATGGTTTTATGCTTGAGGAAGAGTATCATGATCCTTCTCCAAATCATTAAGATCAAGTCATTGATGCATACCCTGAGGATTGTGCCGAAAAAGAAACTCATGAATCAAAAGGCATGTCCTCCAAGGGTGATGAAGAAGATCTGGATCTCGAGAGCTTTCAAGTGTTGCAAGATAGGATGATGGAATATGAAGAGTCTAGCAAGTAGTTGATGGCTACATATAACTCTGAAGATATTTTCTCCCACTATTGTGAGCAATCATAATGGCTCCGTAACATGAAATGTGAATATAACAAGAGCCCTACCAATGACCTTCGTCTTGAAGCATACTATCAAAATCATGTAGTAAAGACCATATAAAGCATTCTTCGAGAAAGAATGAAGGAGGAAAATTCCACCCTACCTAACAAAGAAGAAAATGAATTGCAGCTTAGCCAAATATATGATGAAGAAAGGGGATGTTTCTGAGGGAAATCATGATCATCAAATGAATGGAGAATCTATGAGTGATTTTTGGGTTGTTGATTGGGGAATTGGGTATTATTGTAAAAATGAAGACCCCATGCTATCCCAAATCCATAAAAATGAGCTCAAGGAAGAAGAAAATACTCCACCCCTTCCGAATGACAATGTTGGCCCTTATGAAACACCTCCTAATGATTGGAAGGGTCTCTTTTTTATGTTCCAAGATGATCCAATCAAAGAAGAGTCTTCCACAATTGTGGGTAATTCTGATGATTCTAATGTAAAGGAGATTGAGGAAAATGCTTCCTTTAGCCATACCAATGACAAAGGGGTTTTCTTCATGTTTGAGCATTCTTCCCCTTATTATGTCCCTATCCCGAAGATAGATGTTTGTGATAAGGTTCATTCCCCTAGTTTTGAAGAAGAACTGGTTTCCCCTATGAAAAACCAGGAATCATGGTTTTTTCCCAAATATGATGATGATTCTACCTCATGTTTTCCCAATAACCAAGATATTATCATCCTAAATGTGTTTGAGTCATCCACTCCTTACCCTGAGGATCATATGCCCAAGAAAGTTCTTCATCAAAGATTTATGTACCTGGTCATTGACATTTCCATCTTTTGGTTAAAGGAGCAAATTCAATCATCTCGGTTAGTGTCTTTCCCTTCTTCCGTGATTCTTTTCCATCGCATATGGGTCTTCTTATTTTCCCACCTCCCGCCCTCGCAATCCCTCAAACTATTCCTCCTATTTGTGTTTTTGGATTTGTTGCATAAATAATCATAGAAGCATAGAAATTCTTGATGGCCTCTTTGGCCCTATCCATGCC
This sequence comes from Pinus albicaulis, assembly GCA_034641835.2. Classification (NCBI taxonomy): domain Eukaryota; kingdom Viridiplantae; phylum Streptophyta; class Pinopsida; order Pinales; family Pinaceae; genus Pinus; species Pinus albicaulis. The sequence continues at coordinate 680,452,186 of CM076572.1, read as the reverse complement.
CTCATAAATATATCCCATTGGAACGCCCCGAGGCACCTCCTCCTGCTGCTCGACCCCCGACTCCCGCTGCTCCTGCTCCTGCAGCCGCAACCCCTCCTCCCGCTGCTCGACCCTAGCCATAGCTCCTGCTCTCACAACCGCAGCCCCTCCTCCCGTCCTCTCGCTTCTCTTGCTCCCGCAGCCGCAACTCCTCCTCCCGCTGCTCGACCCCCGACTCCCGCTGCTCGACCTCCTGCTGCCGCAGCCCCTCCTCCCGCTACTCGACCCCCGACTCCCACTGCCCCTCCTCGAGCTGCTCCGTCTCCCTCTTCCATTCAGCCGCTACCCTCCCCTTCCTCTCCTCTTCACTCCCACACCTTCCCAACGCTTCAACTCCCGCTGGCGGGGATGACGAAGAGCAAGGAGAACAGGGACCCCGGGGGGGCCGAATCCCCGAATTTCAATGACAGAGGTCCACTCAAGTATCTCAAGTAGTTCCAAAACGTGCCGAGAACTGTGTACAGCCCCACCGACATCGCGCTGGAAACCGACTTCATTTTTTGGACTTCCCAAATCAGGCAATTGCTGAGGAAAACGGAATCCCTTGAAGCGGAAAATTACAAGCTCCGCTCCGAGATTGGAACCTTGTCCAACAGGATCAGGGTGGTTGAGGAAGACAACTTGTCCCTGAAGAATAAGCTCCAGGAGTGCAGAGCACTTATCGCAATACGCCCACCAGATGAGGTCCTACAGGCGGAAATTCAGGTGCTCAAGGAGGAACAAGAAGAAATCAGATCACAACAGGTATCTTTCAAACAAGAAATGGAATCACATATCAGTTCATGGGCACAGGTGGTTAGAGGAAAAGAGAAGGCCCCACCCCTTACAGCGATGGAAGACGTTGTGCAAGCCAAGCTTGTTGAGGAAAGAACCAGGCAAGCAAGAGAACTAAACCTCAAAGTAAGGGGACTCCCCCTCCCCACCCCCTCATCGGATATACTAGAGCTAGGCCATGGGTTCCTTCGTGACACACTTGACATACCTGATATAACACTGGACAGAGCATGGGTGGGACATGACTCTACTCTTTTCCTCCGATTCCGCAACTCCACGGATAGACTCCGGGCACTTCGGGCAAAGCGGAAATTGTTCTCCCTCCCAGACAAAGTATTCCTGGATGAGGACCTCACGAGAACATAGGTAGCTGAACTTAAACAGGCTAGAGAACAAGTTGTGGCAGCAAGACAGGCAGGAAAGTGGGCAGTCATCAGAAATCTTCGAGCGGTTATTAGAGACTCCTTCCCCCCGGGATGGGTCCCTCGAACCGGTAGCTCTAAATGACGGGTCCAAGCGGAGAGGAGACGGGGCACGAGTATTTTGGTCCACTGCTGGAATGGAAATGATTCTTTCTGGTCATCACCTGGTCTACTTTACGATGCCCTCACTTCAACAGACATCCTACTTGTTACCAAAACACACACAAGCCCTGTCTGCCCTCTCCTGAACATCACAGGATACCAATGGACCTCAACTTGCAGATAGAAGACACGGAGTTCAAGAGGAGTCAGAGGCTCTGGAGGAGTAGCATGCCTTGCCAGAGATGATCTCAGAAACAGAATCTCTATTGTAGCAACTGATGATCACACCAGATTCATGTGGATCCAAAGCAGAGCCAACGTCCCCCCTCTGAGAGACATTTATATTGCGATGTGTTACTTTCCCCCCATCTCATCATCCTTTGCCATCCATAACAGTGACAGTGACCCCTTCACCAACCTGTACTCTATCATTACCAAATACTCAGCAGTGGGAGAAATCATTCTCATGGGGGACTTTAATGCCCGAACTAGAGACCTCCAGATACCCATTCACGATCGTACTAAGGACGTGTTCTGCACTCGCGGGGTAGATCCGACCTTGGTGAACATGCATCGAACATTAGAGGATAGATTGGGCCCCACTACAGCCTATGGGAAGCACCTTATGTAGATGGGGGAGTCACACGAGTTGATAATCCTGAACGGGCTCCCTTGCTTTCCATCCTCCCACTTCTTTACTTGTCAACCCCACGGGAGGGGTGCGAGTGTGGTTGACTATGCCCTTGCCAGCCTGGATCTCCTCCCACACAACCAAAACTTCTCCATCACAGCTATCCCCCTGGCTGATCATGCACTTCTCTCACTCTCACTTCAATTTGACGTCCTACGCAAACCCCCCCAACCCCGCACGCCCCACCCCGTACCCTCTTCCAATTCGAGGAAGGTGATCCTAACGTCTTCTCCTCTACCCTCAAGCACGCACTTCCACCTGTAGCCCAGTTCACCTCTCTTGAATCCACCAATGATAAATACCATTGCCTCTCATCTACAATCTGGGAGGCCGCACTCCAGTCCTTCCCTTCCTCCACCCGCTCTGTTGTCGCCCCCCCCCCAAACCAGGAGGATGTCCTATGAATAAGTGGTATGACTACGAGTGCAAATCTCTGCACCAGGATCTCTGGCACGCCTTCAGACACTCCCTACCGTCATACCCCATCATCCATTCTGCCTACCACCGCCTCCTTCGCCGCAAGAAGTGCCATTTTATTTCCCACCAGAGACGGATTCTTTCTGATCTTCTTCTCCACTCTCCTAAGAAGTTATGGGGCACCGTTCTTTCCAGGCGGTCTCCCACCCCTACCGATCTTGACCCCACCTCCATGTTCTCCCACACTTCCAAGTTGTATGAAATCCCTAGACAACCCCCCATTCAGGTTGTTTCCCCCCAGTCACATGTCACTTCTTCTCCAACAAAGATATCAGAGAGGCAATTTGGGCATTAAACAGCAGCAAATCCGCAGACGAAGAAGGCTTCCAGGCAGAATTCTTCAAACATGGGCTTCGTCCTCTGGATAGGTATCTAGCGGATCTCTTCAACCATGTCATCCGAGATGGCTTCCCTGAATGATGGTCCCACCATATTATCTACCCCATCCATAAAGCAGGGCCTACCTCTGACCCGAACAATTACAGAACGATCATGGTCGGACACACATTCTCCAAGCTGTACGCTACTGCCCTCCACAAGGGACTCTCCAACTTCCTAAAACAGAAACACCTCAAGGCCAGGGGCCAAGCTGGTTTCAGACCGGACCACCAGACCACCGACCATATCTTCACTCTTCGAGCAACAATTGAAGACGCCCGACACCGGTCCTCCAAGGTGTACTACTGTTTGTGGATTTCAGGAAGGCTTTCGATTCGATCCCGAGGGAGGACCTTTTTCAGAGGCTGAGAGAGATTGGCATCTCTTCGACTCTTTTGACTGCTATTATTCATCTCTACGAGTCCATACTTGGTTGTCTCCGCACAGTTGGAGGGATGTCGGAGTTCATCCGAAGCACTATTGGAGTCAAGCAAGGGTGGCAGCTTTCGCCCACTCTCTTCGGGATCTACATTGATGAGCTGGAAACTTTCCTCCAAGAGCATATTCAGGAGTCCGATGTGTGCCTTCTCCACCATGTCTTGACCTCCATCCTACTTTTTACAGACGATATTGTCCTCCTAGCCTCCTCCTCGGAAGGGCTACAGAGATAGTTGGACACCCTCGCAGCCTTTTGTGATCTCCGGCATGCGATGGTGAACTTGAGCAAAACCAAAGTCATAATCATCAATGGGGTGAAGAAGACCTCGAGTTTCCGCTTCCTATTCAAGGGAGAAGAAATCGAAGTCGTCAGCAGTTACACCTACTTGGGAGTGCAGTTCTTGGGCCCCCATTTCAGCCTCCGGCCGGCCCTTCAGCGCAGGATAAACAAAGGATATGGCTCCCTGACCCTTCTTGAGAGACAGTGCTTCCGCCACCACTTCCAGGACATTCCATCCAAGATGAACATCATGGATACCTTGATCCGCCCCACCGTGCTTTACGAATCAGAGGTTTGGGGCCCCTCACTACTAGAGTCAGATTGGGCCTCGGCTGAGTGCGTCCAGACCCTTCTCTCGCGCCGCTTCATCCGGTGCAAGCAGACAGTTCCTCAAACCATCATCCTAGCAGAGTTCGGGGCTAAGCCTTTCCGCCTAGAGGCAATTTCAAGATAGTCTCTTATCTTCATCGGCTCCGTGGTTTGGCAGACACAAGAGAGGGTAAAGACAGGTACCCATACTCGGCCTATTGCTCCTCGGAGAACGTTGCTCATACGCGGACAGGCCGTACCAATAGCTGGTTCACCGAGATGACGGAACTCCTTGGTCTCATAGGTATCCAGATAGATCATCTCCCCCCGTTCTAGTATTCACTGAACGCCTCAGGGCACCTTCTACCAAACCAGCAGGAACTCAACAAAATCATCAAGGAGGACATCTACAGGTAGTACATTCAGACTACATGGGTCAATCCTCCAGGCAGACTGCGCCCAAAGATGGCCTTCTACGCTGAGCACTTTCTGGAGATCCGAGATGGACTCATCACTCGACCTCTCTACACCCTCTAACATTGGATGCATGCCATTAGGATCCCTCTCGGCCAACTCAGTGTTGGATCGCACAGGCTTCGGGTGGAGACAGACCATCATATTGACAGAACGGAGAGGATCTCTCAGCTTTGTCACTTACAGGAGATGGAGACTAAGTCACACTTCATCTTCAGATGTCCAGTATACTATGAGATCCGAGAGCGTTTCCACTGCTTATTCAGGGGCCCCCAGAGCCTGGCTAGCTTCCTCAAATACACTGACCAACGATGCCTGGCACTTTACCTCCAGGAGACCTTCAGACACCGTTCGATTCTACTCCAGCCTCCGTCCACCTCGGCCACCAGACAGAGGATCACAGACTTCTTCAGAGTTCTCCCAGGATCGCAGGGCACCAAGAGAACCACAGATCGATCTATAGACCATGAATCCAGATCAGTGCGGATCCGGGAATCTCATCCCACTAGACCCCATTAGCGATCCAGAACAAGACACCCCCCCTCCAGGGGATGCCCCAAATCCTCCAGACGGCAGCCACAACAGTCCAGTTCCTCTGCAAGGCAACAGACATTAACAAGTTTCTTTCAGTGCTCTTCTATCAGCCTCGGATGCTAGGAGCAGGAGTTTCCCCTTCCCCCCCCCCAGGAGGCTCATCCTTCTCCTCCAAGACCTCCTCATCACAGCTCATTGTCAAAGATGTCTCAGTCATCTAGACTTTACTTTACATTTACACTCTTTGTAGCTTTGTATTTCTAGCTTTTATAAAGGAAGGGGACCGTTTGGTCCACCAGCTAGGAATGCTGTAATCATTGTAACCAGCAGTCCCATTGACCTTTTTGTGGTCATTCGTTGGACATTAATAAAATTATCTTATCTTATCTTATCTTATCTACTGATAAATTAACATGTTGGTTGCATTGATTCTATCATTACACTTAGCACTTGACATTGTATCATATGCATGTTAGTGTAGGATGCATCACATATTGTTTTCTCATTAGAACTAACATCATATGATATTTCTCATGATAGATTAAATGCATTTAGATTAAATTTGCATATATTTACTTTCCTGTTGATTTTGCGGCCTAACATTAAGCATGGGTGATCATAAGACACCACAAAAACATGTTGCCCCGTGTGTTTAGTCCTTGATATGTGCAGGTAACAGGTCTATGGTAACTGTTGGGGTTCCCATGTTTTGGCCAGATTGGCAAGACCAAAAGATGAGACAACATCAGAACCACTTTGGGGCCCTAGGATCTAGCCCTCCTGGACCCGGAGAGGGATCTCTCCAATAAAACAAAGAATGGTATATCTTTGAAAGCTCAAATGAGATGCTAGGCTAGTTATGAAGCACAAAGGGGGTTTTAAAATGACTTGGTTGGTTGGTTGTTGAGTTGGTCATGAGATCATGGGCTGAGAAAGTAGTGGGAGAAAGAACAAAACAGCAGGATATTTCAGCAAAGAGAATGGGTTAAAAAAGTGCCATCCATTGGGCTATGGAGTCATGAAAGGAGAATTATTCGCAACAACTAGCCAAGGCTTTCAGAGGGCAAGTCATCTACACTAAAGGATCTTTAGATTAGATGGTGGGATGGAACATTAAGGAAGAAGGTGAAAGAAGGAAAGCAGCCTAATTTCTGTCTATAGATCAGGCCAGATGTCATTTAACTCCAGACCTGCTTGGACATACTCAAAGGCAGCTCTGAAAAGAGGGACAAAGGGGCAGCTTATAGATCAGACCAGAGGTCATTTAACTCCAGGTCAGCTTTAGCATGCTCCAAAGGAAAAACAGAGATGAGTTAACAAAGCTAGAATCTATAGATCGGAGGAGGACTTTGAACCTTCAATGCTTTGACCCCAGCAAGAAACATCCAAGTAGCAAATTCCATAATTCATACATCAGCTAGCAGCATATGGAACTACTACACTGGTTAAATTAACTGAATTTACTCTTAGATAACACATACAGCAAAAAACATTAAGGCAAGGAGAGCAGAAACATAGGGTGCCTAACAAGGGCAAATCCTATGCCAGATTTCTGATGCAAGCTAGAAGACCAATGAACAGCATGAAAATGTAATAAACAGAGTTAGGAAAACATCACCAATAGTAATAGACCAGGATCCTGTGAAATGTGCTTGATTAATGATGCAAAACCAGTCATATACATCAGAGCTCAGTGGCTAAAAAACAATCCAAATTTCTCCTCCCAGCCTACTACATTCAACTACTATGCTACTCTCTCCCAAGACTGTTCTAACAGTCCCAATGAATTTCCCTAACTGCAACAACAGCAACTGGACAACAATCCTTCCAATATGTTCTCGGGGATTTCTTATAGGAGAAGATGAGCCGAGGAGGTAGGTGGAACCTAAATGAAACATTAAAATCAGAAGAGAAAGAGAGGGCCGAAGCCCATTCTGTTTTAACTCTCTGCATTTATCTCTGGTATGGCTTTGATGCACTCTGGTGCTATAGTACTCTGCAGGCTGCTTGAGAAGCCTCTATCAGGTCGAGATTTGACCTTTGATATGTTCTTGAAGTCCTCTGGCTATTTGGACTCTACGCTAGCCTTTTGAATCTGGTTACCTGGATTAAAGTCTGCGGGCCTTCTCCATACCTCCATTACTGCAGCTCTGACAGTCTTAAGAAGCTTCTGTCAATGTCTTTCATCTGTTTGAGGGCTCGAGGAAGCGTGGAGAGCACTGTAGGAATGGCGTACTGTCTGGAGAAAAGTACTTTGCTGATATTAAACACAGATAAGACTTTGACAGTGTGCTTAAATCTTCAAACTGTGCCTTTTCCTTTGAATGCAGGGTTAAACATTAATTATATCAATAACAGGCGTTAACCCCCTTTGAATCTCTTCCGCTGATCCGTTGGCAAATGCTAAAATGGCCGTCTTTGCGCTATCTGCATAATAAAACACACCTGTTACAAACCCAGGCAGTGGTGTAGAAATGCTGCGGAGGCCCGGAGGAACAGTGGCGGAACAGTTGAGAGCAGTGAAAATAATGGAAAGTGGCGGAAGAAATGGTTAATAGTGTAAAAACCCAAAGATTCACGCTTGGGGGAAATACAAAGGGAAATAACGGAAAAACAATGAAGCGGAAGGGAACGATAGTACGAGGTGGGACCCATACGGAAATCGCAATCGCAATCGGAGCGGGGCGAAGGGATATACATATGAAACAAAACTTTCCGATGCGATTGGTATAAACCCTTATATAAATGAAAATATAACAAAATTCCCGTTTTCAAAGGGAAAACCTTATATTATATGAACGGTGGAGGTATGGTATGGTGGGCCCGGGATCTAATCGCAATCGGAGATCGGAAGCAGGGATCAATCGCAATCGCAATCGAGGGAATGTGCGATGCGATCAATCGGAGGGAAGTGCGATCGAGCAATCGGAAGAGAAGAGCAATCGGAGGATCGGAAGAGGAGTTGCGATCGGGGAAAGGTGCGATTGGGCAATCAGAGGAATGGAGCGATCGGCGGATCGGAGCGGATGGCGTGATCAACGCAATCGCAGTGTATTGCGATGCGATTAATCGCGTCACAAACACTTGCGATGAGCCGATCGGGGGGCGCACATAAAACATTGCGATTGCGATTGGGCGGGGGGTGCGATTGGCGCTCCACCATCGGATCTTCGTGGTAGATCAACAGTGCGGATCACCCCGTGGGACTTAACAGCAAAATGCAATCGCATCGGAGTTTTGCGGTTTTACAAAGGGCTGCGCTTGTTTGCAAGTCGCGATTGCGACTAGCCCCCAAGGCATTAAGCGCTTGGTCTTGGGTAAGGGTTACGTGGGGAAGTGGTTGAAGAGGGCTGGCGGAAAAAGGGGCTAAGCCCTATTACAAGATCAGAAAGTGGGTTTTTAACCCATTTTAATGAATTTTGAAGGTTAGAGAAGGGAACGATAGAGGGGTAAAGGGTGAATTAGCCCAAGCAAGGGATATGGGTAGAAATTGAAGGGGTTTTTGGGAGGTTTAGAGGGTAAAAAAGGGAAAAAGAAGGGGAGACAAAGGGGGACAAAATAAAAGCTAAGTGGGGGGGGAAAAGAGGGAGAAAGGCCTTTTGGGCATTCTTTCTCACAACAGAGAGGCTTTGTAATGGAAATCAGTAGAGGGGGTTTTTATTAAAGGACAAAGGCACAAGGAGGCTTCAAGGCTGATGTGTTTTCAGGGGAAATGCATTCCTTGAAGGCTCAACAGCACTTTAGCCCCCTGTTTGCTTGTCAAAAATTTATAGGGGGGCTAACAGTAACCAAGAGATTGTTGGTGTTCTCATGACCTCCCATTCAAGCAGATTTGCCCACTTTTCTGAAAGATCATGTCCCAATTAGAGCCAGATGTTACCCACCATTTTGTGGGTGATATCCCTAGGAGAAAAATAAAATTCTCCATGATGGTCCTCATCCGGTAGACAGTAGTCCCTTGCAGCGACCAACTAGCTCATTGTGCCATTTCTCCGCCACCAGAGCCACCCATGTGGTCCCTCACCCATCTGTCATGATCATATAGTTGAAGGTGGGCCTCCCAAACATAAAGGTATGCCTTGTCATTTAGTGATGAGTATTTTAGTTTACTTATCATGGAAACTCTTGGGCATGGTTTAATGGGGGGATTCGGCGGAAAGAGTGGACTAGGTTCGTGCTCTTGTCCCCTAGGTCTCTTTGGGATGTTAACCTTGGACCCTAGTCTCGTGGGATCTCTTTTACTGAACTTTGGGTTTTAGGGTTGGTACTACTTGGAAAACCCCGATTTTGGGTGCGTGGTCCTGCTCCCCAATCCACATATATCACTCCCATTCTGCTCACTATAATCCCATTCATCACTCCCACCTAGATTCACATTCCTCCACTGGGTTGACAATGGGTCCGCCACCCCCTCCCCTTTACCCACACCTTGGGTCGGACCTGGAACGATGCCCGAAGGTTGATGTAGCTAAAAATAAAATAGAAAACATAATTGGCCACATTCAACAGGAAATTGTACCACAAAATGCAAATGATGGTCGGGAAAAACACATTTAGCACGTGGGAAAAAGCCAATACATGAGCTCTAACCCCTTCCATGTGTTGAGAATTTGGTAGGGCATAGTTTAATTCAATTCTCTACTTGATAATTACTTGTGAGCTATCACAAGTAATTATCAACATAAGAAAATCTTTCTGCCTTTCCGATTTTCTAACACGCCTTACTTCTGCTGAAAATGATATCATATCCCTTGTCCTCAAGGGTAGCTACTGAAATAAGATTATACCCCAATCCTGGAACATACAGAACATTTTTGAGATGAAGAGGATTACCTGACTCCTCTGAAAACCGACAATACCAACTCCTCTAGCTGCATACTGACCATCATCTCCTAACTCAATCTGAAATTGCATGTCCTTCTCCTTCAGGTGGCTGAAACGCTTCTTGTTCACGGTCATGTGGAAGGATTCTCCTGAATCAATATACCATATACTACTATCTGTTGAGCTTGCCATGCAAGCAATCAATGAGAAATATTTCTCAAACAGGGCATAAAATGCATCTACCTCCACTAATGCAGCTACATGATCCTTACTGGAATCCTTCTTCCACTTAGGACAGTTAGTCGTATATTGTCCAAACTCATGCCAATGGAAGCACTTAAACTTGCTTAGATCCTTCTTCTTGCCCTTCTGACTGGACCCGACCTCTCCTTGGCCCTTCTTTCCCTTGGCCTTGCCTACCAAAGCAAGGTTCTCCTCATCCATTGTCGTAATTGATCTACCATCTCTGGTCTATTGTGAAACCAGCTCCAAAAATAGAAGAAAAGAGATATCAACGCCTTAGAAATAAGCCACTTCGAGGGGTCAACCTCCAATACATTACATTAATGAACAATTCTTGGATGATACAAATTACAAAACCTCCTTTCTATATATAGAAGTCCATGGGGCCATAATGTAATCCTAGTGGGGCCACAATGTAATCCTAGCCGACCTAACAATAATAATTTAAGGGCACAATAATAACAATATGGGGGTTACAGGGGTACAATAATAATAATAAGGGGATTACACTAACAACAATAAGGGACTATACTAGTAATATAGGGACCTAACATGCCCCTCTCCTTCAAAAATGTGTTGTCCTCAACGCTTGAGTAGCTTTGGGTGCTTCTGTATAAAATTCTCATCCTCCCATGTAGAATCTTCAGTGGGTAAGTTCTTCCACTTGATGAGATACTCTGAAATTGATCGATTCCGTAGCTGTCGAGTTCTTGTTTCCATGACCGCTTCAGGTTCCAATATGATTTTTCCTTCGTCATCAAGTTCTGGCAATATTGTTTGAACTGGAAGATTTTCACCTATAACCTTCTTTAAGCATGAAACATGGAAAACTGGATGTACTCGCGAAGAAGCAGGAAGCTCGAATTTGTATGCCATAGTACCAATCTTTTGCAACACCTTGTAAGGACCATAGTACTTTGGTGATAATTTATTATCCTTCTTAGCTTGCTTGAGGGACATTTGTTTGTATGGTTGTAGCCGTAAAAATACCCAATCTCTTACATCAAAACTTCTCTCGCTGCGATGTTGATCTGCCTGTTGTTTCATTCGATTTTGTGCCAAATTCAGGTTATCCTTTAAGAGTTTGAGAACTTCTTGTTGATGCTCGATGTGATCTTCCACTGCTTGAACCTTCGAATTTTCTCTTAAAGATGATGTGATGGATGGTGGATGATATCCATAAAGTGCCAAAAATGGGGTCATTTTTGCTGTAGTATGGAAGGAAGTGTTATACCACCATTCAGCAAGAGGTAACCACTTGACCCATTGTGTTTGTTTATCAGATACAAAACAACGAAGATATCCTTCCAAACATTTGTTTACTATCTCAGTTTGACCATCAGATTGAGGATGATAAGATGAGCTATGAGCTAATTGAGTACCCAAACAAGAAAATAACTCCATCCAAAAATTTCCAGTAAAAATGGGATCTCTGTCGCTCACAATAACCCTTGGGCTTCCATGTAGCTTTTGAATTCTGTCCATAAATGTAGTAGCAATCGTACTTGCTTTAAATGGATGAGATAATGCACAAAAGTGTGCATACTTGGTAAGTCTATCAACTACCACCATGATGACACTCTTTCCTTCGGACTTAGGTAAACCCGTGATAAAATCCATTGAAATCTCCTCCCAACGTTGACTTGGAATGGATAAAGGTTGTAGAAGTCCTGGGGTCTTAATTGTTTCCACTTTATTCTGCTGGCAAACCAAACATTCCGCCACAAACTTTCGAATATCAGATTTAAGGCCATCCCAAAAAAATTCTTTCTTCACCCTGTGGTAAGTTTTTTAAAAATCCTGAGTGTCCTCCTAAAGGAGAAGTGTGCAATTCCAGAAGAATCTTTTGTTTTAGTTGGGAATTCTTACAAAGATATAAGCGATCTTTGTACCATAAGGAATCATTTTTCCAACCAAATGTATCAGATGTACTAGGATCTTGCTGCAACTTTTGAATGAGTATCCATACATCTTTGTCCTTCTTCCATTCATCTCTTGCTTCAGTTATCCAATCTGGTTGGATAATAGAAATGGCACAAAGCAATGCTTCCACCTCTTCATTCTTTCTTGAGAGTGCATCCGCAACAACATTAAGCTTTCCTTTTTTGTAGATTATTTCAAAGTCATAACCCAACATCTTTGTGACCCATTTTTGCTGCTCTTCTGAAGATAGTCTTTGTTCCAAAAAGTGTTTAAGACTATCGTGATCAGTTTTTACCTTGAAGTGTCTTCCCATTAGGTAACTTCGCCATTTCTTTAGTGCATGCAGTATTGCTAACATTTCCTTCTCATAAATAGGTTTCTGTAAATACTTTCCTTTGATTGGACGACTTTCAAAAGCAATGGGTCTTCTTTCCTGCATTAAAACTACACCAATTCCATTTCCTGAGGCATCACATTCCACAATAAAGGTTTTTGTGAAGTCTGGTGTAGCTAGGACCGGTGCTAGGCACATTGCTTCTTTAAGATGTTCAAAGGCCTTAGTTGCTTCAGGAGTCCATGAAAATGCATCTTTCTTCAATAATGTTGTTAGAGGTGCTGCTATTCTCCCATAATTTTTAACAAACTTGCAATAATACCCTGTTAACCCGAGAAATCCTCGCAACTGCTTTATGGTTGTGGGGACTTTCCATTCCTTAATGGCTTTAATTTTGTTAGGGTCTACTTTAATACCCTCGTGAGATACAATATGACCTAGATATTCCACCTCTTGTACTCCAAAGAAACATTTGGATGTTTTTGCATATAATTGTTTCTCCTGCAATAGTTTGAGCACTCTGTCAACATGTTCAACATGATCCTTCCAAGACTTGTTGTAGATTAGTATATCATCAAAAAATACTAGCACAATTTTCTAAGGAAGGGTTTGAAAATGGAATTCATCAACCCTTGAAATGTAGAAGGTGCATTGGTAAGGCCAAAAGGCATGACCAAAAATTCATAATGACCCTCATGAGTTCGAAATGCTGTTTTTGGAATATCTTCAGTCTTCATTCTAATTTGATGATATCCCGAACGAAGATCCAACTTGGTAAAATAATTTGCTCCATGTAATTCATCCAATAATTCATCAATCACAGGAATGGGAAATTTATCTTTAATGGTGAGCTTATTGAGCTCCCTATAATCCGGACACATTCACCATGATCCATCTTTCTTGTGTACCAATACTACAGGAGCAGAGAAAGAACTTTGACTAGGTTGAATTATACCCGCCTCTAACATTTCTGCAATCATACGTTCAATTTCGCTCTTTTGGAAGTAAGGATATCTATAAGGCCTGATGTTTGGAGGAACACTTCCTGGAATCAAATGAATAGCATGATCATGATCACGAATAGGTGGGAGTCCTTTGGGAGTTTCAAACACCTTGGAATGATTGTCCAAGACTTGTTAAAGATTTGCAGAAATAGATGATTTGGACGTTGGAACTTCTAGTGAGCATAATTGTGCAATTACGCCTCGTTGTTCTTTCTTTAGAAGCTTTGTCATGACATTAGAGCATATTATCTTTCCTGGCTTCCCTGCAATACCCCTTAATTCGACTTCCTTTCCTTCTGAAAAAAATTCAAGAAAAGTTCTTGAAAATTAAAAGCTACTGTCCCCAAAGATTGTAACCATTGTACTCCTAGTACAACATCAGCACCTCCCATAGGAATGGAAAGCATTGGACTATTCAATACATATTCCCCCGTGGTTAGCTTGATATTATGGCATTTTCCAGAGTAATTTATAGTTCCTCCATTTGCAACCATCACTTGACATTCTGGTGCTGGGTATAGGAAACAATTCAATTCCTTGGCTACCTTACAATGAATAAAATTATGGGTGCTACCTGAATCAATCAACACTATTACCTTTTTCTTCTTGATATGTCCTTCTATCTTGAGATTTTGAGGAGTGGTAATTCCTTCCAATGCATTACATGATATGATATGACTCATTTCTTCCTCTTCTAGGGTTGGTTCCTGGTGTACATCCTCTTCTCGTTCATTTTCTTCTTCCTCTTCACAATCTATGTAAAATAATTTCTTCTCAGCACACTTATGACCTTTAGTGTATTTGCTATCACAACTGTAGCAAAGCCTTTTTGCTCTTTTTTCTTCCAATTGTTGTGGTGTCAACCTTGTAGGTTGTGGAAATCTAGGAGTAGCAACACTTCCCTCTTTATAGAAGTGAGTGGTAGGCTTCCTTGTCGCCATAATTTTACATTCGATTTTTCTTGCCAACCTGAATGCCTTCTCCAATGAATCAGGTTCCAAAACGCGAACTTCATGTTGGATGTTATCCTTTAAAGTACCTATGAAGAGATCAATCCTGTGTTCCTCTGGAATATCAGTTACCCTTATATTCAATTTTTGGAAGTCCTCAATGTGCTGCCCCACTAAACCCCTTTGTTTGAGATTTATCAATTGGCTAAAGAAGGTGTTGCTCTTTGTATCCTCATAATGTGCTATCATTTCCTCCGTAAAAATTGACCAAGTGACAATTTTTTTACGTGAGCAAAGCCATCGATACCATACAAATGTATTTTGTTCTAAATGTAAAGTTGCAATGCGTACCTTTTGTGTGTTTTTCACATTATGGAGATCAAAATATTTCTCCATTTGTAGTATCCATGTTACAGGATCCTTTCCATCAAACTTCCTCATATCCATTTTTTGGATATGGTGGCTATTCCCACTAACATTAGAGTTTATGAAGTCACGATTAACATTTATTTTGTTCTCATCATGAGTTTCCTCTACTATCTTTTCACCATTAGGAAAAATTTCTTGTGTCAACTTTGTCAAACCTTCCATGTCTGCTTTTAGATCATTCTTCATGTTTTCCATGTTGTCTTTCATTTTTCATCGATCTTAGCTTCCATGTCATCCATCTTAGATTCCATGCCATCTATCTTAGATTCCACACCTTTCTTCAAACCATCCATCTTCGCTTCCACGCCTTTCTTCAAAACATCCATTTCATTTTTTGTTGCTCTTTGCGAGAGCGAAATTTGGTGCACTTGCTCTTGTAATTTTGATAGATCATGTTGTAATTCTTCATCTTCATGAGTCATAGTAGAGCCTTCTAAAGGCTTAATGGGTGTTGAATTATTTTTACGGGGCATTTTTTTTAACCCAATACTGATATATATTCTACAATATGCCCTTGGAATCAATTCAAATTGATTCTTCAAACAAGACTTATGCAATTCGTAAAAAAAAATACACACCTTTTTCTTGCTTTTGAGGAGCTCGATATCGAAATTGGATTATCTTTGTGATTGTGGCTCTTCAATATCTGAAATTGGGCACTGAAGTAGCCTTCTGAATTATCTTTCGAATGCCACAGGTCTGACTTGATTTGGATTCTCCAAGGCAAAGTTATGTGCAATCTCCCACAATGACCTAATTATGGACTAGTTCAGTAGAGCGAACTTGTACGACTTGCCACGTGTCACTGTTTCATCTTTTAGCTCTGAAATTGATAGCAAAGAAACTACAATCTGTGTACTTGCGACCACTTTTTACGGCACTCCAATCCGATGCTCAGAGAGAGAGTTATGAAGATTTTCCCACGATCACCTCTTTGAGATGAAATTCAGGAGCCTGAAAAAGCACTACCTTCCACAGATCATATCTCCGAAAATATTGCGAAACAAGCTCTGAAATTTTTTGACGAGTTTCCTCAGGATTTCAGTTTCGCGCCCTAAAACTTTCAAATTCTGAACCTTCGTAGAAAAAAATTTATAGCGCAAATGCCACGATGACCTGTTTAGATTAAATTGACGAGCCTGCAAAAATACCTAACTTCCTCAGATCATATCTCCAAAAATATTGCGAACCAAGCTCTGAAATTTTTTTACGATGTTTCTCAAGATTTCGGCTTCGCACCCTAAAAATTTCAGCTTCTGAAACTTCGTAGAAAAAAATTTATAGCGAAAATGCCACGATGACCTGTTTGGAGCAGCGAAACCCTAGAATCCAAAGCTCTGATACCAAATGTTGTGAATCCAGCGCCAAAAATAGAAGAAAAGAGATATCAACGCCTTAAAAATAAGCCACTTCGAGGGGGCAACCTCCAATACATTACATTAATGAACAATTCTTGGATGATACAAATTACAAAACCTCCTTTCTATATATAGGAGTCCATGGGGCCATAATGTAATCCTAGTGGGGCCACAATGTAATCCTAGCCGACCTAACAATAATAATTTAAAGGCACAATAATAAAAATATGGGGGTTACAGGGGTACAATAATAACAATAAGGTGTTTACACTAACAACAACAAGGGACTATACTAGTAATATAGGGACCTAACATGGTCCCTCTCCGGATCTCTTCCTGAACGCTGTCAGTCCAAAACCTTTCACAATTGGGAAAATTTTCTATCCCATTAACAGTGTCCCAAAAGCCCTGCCAAGACTTGTGAAGTCTAAGTAAGCAAAAACTCACAAGGTCATGATCAGATACAATCACGCCCACACCACCCATTTCATCTCGTATCTGAGTGAACCGTGACAAATATGTAATGATGGGCTCATCCTTGCTCATCTAGATACTCCTGAGCTTCTCCTTCAGAGCAAGCTTCATGGTATCATTGGTACGCTGATATAGTTTTAAGATGGCATCGAACATCCCATATGTTTTCTTCTTCTCATGGATATGAGGTATTGTATGATCTCTGACCCCTTCTAGCATAATCCTCCTTGCCTTGGTATCATTCTTATTATGTTGGGCCAATTGTTGGGGATCTTGAGGTGGCGCTATCACCTGCTTGAACTCTCCCACTCCATTATCTTCCAGCACTAACGTGATCCTCCCTTTTCATGGAACGAAGTTTGATGCTCCCTCTAAATAGTGATCTACTCTCAACCCTTGGTACGCCATCCTGCTTCCCCAAAGAGCTCTCCAACACCTGCCCACTAACAACCTTGTAATCCTTCACAAGAAGTTGTATTCAGGGCTCAAATAATTCTGCCTCTCCTATCAATCTTGTACTCCTTCAAAAGGAGTGAACTTAGGGTTGAATAGACACCTTCTAGCAGCCCTCCAATCTGCTCTTACGCTGCCACCAAACAATCCTGTCTCAAACCTGGACTCTCACCAACCTAGCATCAATACCATACTTGAAGGAGATTAACATACCTTGAGATGTTGACTTTTGTCCCAATAATTTGGACCTGTGCTTGTACAAATGTTTGCAATCTTCAGCCATGGTTAGGGCTATTGTAGCAGCTACTACAGCCCTCCAAACTCGGCCTCAATCTGCTGCAAAACCTTTGCTCCTCCCTCCTCTATCAAGCCCACTTCTGCACAGTAATTATGAGGCTACTCGGCCCTTCTTTCTAGCCTCTTGTTAGGCCTTACGACCCACCCAAACCAGGTTACAGGAGCTCGGTCTCTTGCACAAAAGACTGATCTTGAAGGAATTAACCCACGAACCTAGCACAGAATTTCCCAAAATGTCCTCCCAGACCTCAGCCACCATCTGCCCTTCTTCTCCTAGACCTATCACAAGAAACAAGGCCTCTCCTCAACTTTGGCTAGAGCTCCTTAGGCAGCGACTGCCTCAAATCTCCTTCTTACAATATTTGCACTCGTGACTTGTGCTGGTCTTTATTTTGTTCCTTGATCTGATACCATGTAGAAAATACTTGAAATTTTGCGACTGATGTACTGAACAAATCTAAAACTAATCGTTGCACCAAGACACAAAATTTCTCTACCAATTTGCAGCCGAATAGAACAGAATTAAAACATAGTCACACGATAGCGAAAACACAAGATTTTCTAGAGAACCCAACTGGTAAAACCCTCTACTAGCTATTGACAAAGTTTGAGCAAATAGAATTATTACAAGGAAAACTGTTTCTCTAGAGAACAATCTCGTTATTCCTGCTAGTTCTGAGCTCAAAACCCTGCTTGCAAGAACCATGTCCTTAGCTCCTAAATCCTTGCGCTGACCCTGGAAATTTTATCTTATTTCCTAGCGCATGGGCAGCTCCTATTTCCTAGGAATTTCTCATAATTTCTAACGCACACCAGCAAGAATTTCCTTTGCCAAAACACTTTGTATAGGCCTCTCCTTCACGCTCTTCCTAGCTCTGCCAAATCACACACAAACTCGTGCTCTCTCTTGTTGAAGAATGTAACTAGGTTCGGACTTCATTATTAATATATTTGTCAAAAAGAATTTATTATTATTAAATGACTTATTAAAGCATGGGTTTCATGCTTCGGTCATATTATTTAGGTCAACGTCCCCATTGTGGACTTCTAGGATTTATAGATTCATTACAGAATTAAATTGACCCATCCCGGGCTTTTGAATCATGTAAATAGGTTGTTGTCAAAGTCATTTATTATTAAGTCAAAGACTCCTCCATCAAGTCATCCTCTTCGGCCATGTCCTCAAGTCGGCTTCAAATAAGTCTCCAACAAAGTCTGCTTCCATCAAAGAATGTATGTAGGCCAAAGGACACATCCCTTCATATGATCATGTCGGCCTATTTCAAGGGGAAACGACTATAAATACAAGTGCAGACTTCGCAGAAATTACAGTCAAGCCAATTTGGATTATCTCTAAAATTTCGGATATCGCAGGAGGACTCTCGGTGCAATCACAAAAGATGACTTTGGATCAGTCTTGAGGTTCAGTGCTATCACAGAATTCGGTGCAAATATGCTAGTAGAGATTCGCTACCAACTTACTACAGTTTGGGTGCTAACTACTACAGTGCTACCACAGTACTACTACAGTGCAACCACAGCAATAACAATTCGGTGCCACATCAGTAAGAATGTTTCAGTGTCATCAAAGTGGAAGGATCTCGGGGCTACCACTGAAAGAAGATCTCAGAAAGAATGTCTCGGTATTATTGCAGTGATGAGGATGAGGTTTCGATACAGTGAGAAAGATGTAAGCAAAGGAGATCTCGGTGTCATGACAGTAAGGAGATCTCAGTGCTAACACAGTGAAAGAATGATGTGGTGGAGGGAGTCTCTAGTTTATCAAGGTCTTGGTCGTCTCATCTAGGTCTTGGTCGTCTCATCTTGAATCTACTTTAGGAAGAATTTTGACTGGGTTTTCCCCAAAGAGTGGAGTTTTTCCCTGGCAGTGTGCCTACATCTTCTGTCCTCTTCTATTTGTTGTTTGACATTAATCTTGATGATAAGAAAAGATAAAATGAAAGAACACATAATAATAACAAAAACATCACAAGATAATGTCATAATAAGAGAAATCATTTAACTGCCACCTACTTGGATTTCTCAACATGGTATCAGAGCTAAGGTCATGGTCAAAAGGCAGTTTGAAGGACCATTATACATCTTTGAAATATCCTCAGCGAAAGGTTCTTGAAGAACATGTCAGATGCACACTTTTGGGCTAGCAAAACGAAGATTTCAGTGAAGTAGTTCAGTCTTGAGGATCTCACGCTAAACTCAGAAATAGAAGTTCGGATTATATCACAGTTCGGATATCAATCTTAGAGATAAAAGTCTCGGTGATATGTCATGAAGAAAGTCTCAGGAATTCGGATACATCACAAGGATGATTACAGTGACGAAAGTTCAGACAGATCTCAGGGATAATCACAGTAACAAAAGTTCGGATGGATCACAGAAATGATCACAGTGAAGACGATTTCAGATTAACATTTCAGAGAAAAGGTCTAGTTCTTGGTACTACCACAGGCAGAAGAAGAAGGGTCTCAGTGCTATCTCAATCACCATGTCAACAGTCTCGGTGCTACCTCTGTTCGGTGCTATTACAGTGGCCTAAATTCAGTGCTCTCACATGACCACAGTGACCTCAACTCGGTGATAGTTCAGTAATGCATTTCAGTATATGAGAAGTAAGACTAGTTTGGATTAGACTCAGAAAAGAAGTTGTTCAAATCAGAGTCATATTATAAAAGAGATTTCGAACTCAAAGTAAAGCACCTAGTTACAAGAGGATGTAGGGGCTGAAGCATTGCTATGTGAAAGTTTGAAACAGTGAGAAATTTCGGTGAAGAAAATTCAGTGATCACAGGACTGAAGATTTGTGAGTATGGATAATAATTGCTTGGACTGTATCCATAATACCATCATTAAAAGAACTGTGTCACTCCTTCCACAATATCAAAGATGATACTGCAAGTTTGTGGACACTATTGCTATGTATCTATCTCCCATACAGAACTAAAGTATTAGGCACCTTAATGAACTATGTCATCACTAAAGGAATCTGAAGTTTGTCCTATGGAAAATGAAGTTGATAGTCCAAGGAACCAGCTTGAAGAAATGACTCCTTAAGGATCTGAAGTACAAGGAACCAAGTAAGTATTACAACAAGTACAACAAGCTTTCAAATCACAAGGTACATATATTCATAAGTTTCTTTTAGAATTTCAGTTTATCAAAAAGGTCACACAATCCTTGGTTATCTTCTAGGGATCACAAGTAATCTAGGATGTCAAGTAGAAGTCCTTGATTAAAAGAAGGAATAACTTCTCATAGGATTCCATCCTCTATGGTTATCTAAGGAATTAAGTCATGTTCTTGGTATCACATGTTTTTGCTTGAAAGTATGTATTAACAGGTATAGAAGACCATGGTTTACACTTCAAGGAATTCCTACAAGGTTTGTCAAGGAACATCTCCAGGTATGTTTTAGTCTTTACATATTATAAAATTATCTTCGTCTTGTTAATCGCTTGCCCCCTACACCTACCTACAGTTAGCGGGAAAAGTCTTTAACCCCACAAGGTGTGGTTGGTGGCAAGGAACTCAGAGATGGGGTTGTCACACTAATACCAACTCTTTCCGTTTAAGCTATATCTCCTAAGCTAGCTAAGGGAGGTGGTCCCTAAATTGAAATCTAAGTTAAAGATTTGAGTTTCTAGGAGAATGTTAGAGTCAAATAGATTACTTCTTAAGATTTATAAGCAAAAAGTGATGTGAGCAATAATCATCAATACATAAAATAAGCATAAAGCATATGAATCCAAATAAAGCATATGGCTTCAAAGTATTGATCTTTAAAATGAAATTTTATTTGCTTAAATGAAGTAAAATGTTTTCAAATGGAAAGCAAAAGTAATCCTGAAAAGTTGAAACAAGAAAATGTTAGCACAAGATATTATAAATGCCTTCATGGTAAACAAATTTATGAATCCAAGCATGAGAAGCTATCTTGCTCAAAAGGAAACAATTAGTGTTCTACTTACAAAATGTAGATAAAAAAAAAACATCTGCCACAACAATTTGCAATTAAAACCATGAGGTGTATTAGCATGAGATGCAATTATACTAGATTTGGATGCAATTAATCTTGGTTACTTTTAATCTAAAATGCCTAATCTAGGTGAGAAGTCCTCCTCTTGTGCTCTTACCAAGGGGTAAAAATTGGGGTGAATGTAAGAAAGAGGGGGCGAAGACACAGGGGGGTCATTAACGATACCCGTCCCCTGAGTTTTACGAGCCAGCGTGTGCCTTCGTTCCTACAAGGGAACAAGCCACCTTCATAACTGTAGGGTCACACGCTTTTACCTCACTTCGTACCAAATGGAAGAAATTTCCAAGAAAGTATTTTTCCCTATAATTTCTATCAACCAAATTTATGCTTGGATGTAAATTTTAAATATGCAACTAAGTTAGAATGTCTACTATGATATGCAAGTAAGTTTGCAAGTGCTATGTAAAAAATGGAAATGCTCTTAATAAGATTGTTCCACAAGATCACTTTCTATATTTGCTCAAGTAAACATAAGATGCATAAGCTTCAAGAACAATTAAAATTGTGAGTTGCTAAATATAAATGATGAACTAATTAAAAGCTTGATGCTTATGAGCAATTAATTTGCATGTAAAGTAAATTGCAATGCTTTAAAAATAAAATTGAGATTTGTGCTCACAATAGCATTGCAAAAGGAACTTTAAACTTGAGGAAATTAGCTTCACATGAAAATAAGTGGTTGCTTTGAAAGATAAACTTGCCAAATACATAATGCTTCAATATTCTCAAAAATGGAAATGTGGCATAACAATAAAGCACGAATTATTTAGACAAGTGCCAAGCTAAATAGATCAAAGTTTGTCCAAGAATAATAATGATGCTTGCATGAAGTAAAAAAAAATGCTTTGCAAATGGAAATGTAACTTGAAATTTGTAGCAACTATGATGAGAAATGCAAACTTAAAAGTTGTGAAGCAAAACTTGAGGAAAAAGAAATGTGATTTACGTTACTTCTTAGTTAGAGCATGCATATATGATGTGAAAGAAAATGGAAATGTCAAAACCCATAAGTCAATCCATCTACAAATTCTCTCCTTGAAATGGAGAGATAGGGATGCCAATGGGTAAAACCCATGCTCCCACAATAAAAACAGAAATTTTTATTATTATGGTGTTACAATGAGATTAGAGCCTCTTGGAGGGCTTCCCAAGGGATCGATGAGAGAATACAATGTGAAATATTGAAACAAGAAGGAAATCCCTTCAAGTATGGGAGCCTCAAAAGAGATGAAGGAGTTCTACAATTGGAGAATACAAGCTCCAAAGTGGTGTATGACCTAGCGTTCTTCCACAATCTCTCCTAATGCCCACAGCCTCCTTGAAATGAAACTTGAAGCTAGAGAGAAACTACAAACAAAAATGTTAAGGCTGCAAAAATAAAACCAAAGTCAGTGTGAAAAGAGAGCAAAGCATGTGAATATGCTACAAAATAATATACAAAGGCTAAATTAAGTGATGGGAAAAGATCTCCATCGCTTGTCTAGCTTATGAGAAGCTCTTGAATAGCTATATAATAGAATGAAAGCACAATTAAAAGATGTAAATGAATTTTTTTATATTTTGATTCATGCATAGACTATGTGAAGTGTTATCACTGTCCCCAACTTTCTAAGGCTGATAGTAGGATTGGAGAAAGGTAACCACAGACCAAACTTTAGGTCAGGTAGCTAGCCCTACCTAGACCAAAGAGGGCTTTCTCTTTGTCACTGTAAACAGTCAAATGAATAGCTGAGTATCATAAGATTTTAGGCTAGATATGTAAGCTTGAATGAGTAAAATTTGTTTGATATTTTGAATGCTGGATAGGAAAGTCGGTGAATGGACTGTAAATGAGATTTTTAAGTCTGAACTTCGAGGTGAACCTACAAAGAGTATGTGAGGCAAGATAGGTAGTTTCGCAACATATTAATCAGTCATTGAGTATAGGATGAAAATGGAGTAAAGATTGAATGAGCACTGAGATGAATTCACTCAATTTAAAAAGCAAATAAACATAATATAGTGAATCTTGTATAAAACAGAGCATGCATAACATGAATTATGCTCTCAAACTCACAAGATAGACATATATGAAGAAGTAGACATGGCATTAAGCATAAGATAATAAGCAAACATGAGAAACACAGATGTTCCAAAGCATACCACAAGTATCTCACAATATTTCCTGCAAATATGTCTCTAATTTCATTCCACAAACTAGTGCTCCACTGCAAAGTATGAGACTATCCAACCCCAACAAAGACAAAAGAGAGTCTACTTATAGAAAATATAGACCATGACACCTCATTAGGTCGAAATCCCATCCAAATGGATCATAAATGCAAAATATGAGTCATTTCCTAGTTTCTAGGGAGGTTAGAAACCATTCCCTGAATTTTAGCTACAAACTAGGAGTGTTTGTCTCTTACATTAATTACAAAATCCATCATAATAGGAAGCAAAAACCAACCTAATAACTCTAATGACAACTCATAGCCTCGAATTTGTGATCATTTCTGAGCTTGACAAGTGTCCTAAGGGAATCCAATGCTGATCTGTGACAATTCTGACAGAAGATTTTAAAAACAATTTGCAGAAGCGTAACAGAACTTTGGAGGCACTTTGAGAAGTCTAAATCCACATCTGAAAAAACGGTCAACTAGCCCTGTGTGTCTAGTTTCCAGAGCATCTTGAATTTTGCAAAATGGACCATAGGAAGACCTTCAAAAATCCATTCTCTCAGGGTCACTCAAAAGCGTAACAAAGGGTCCAAAACGGAGGCAGAAACATGAAAAATAGGTGGTTTTTGAGCTTTTTCTCCCAAATTGCAGCTTGTCATGCCAGGAGGATTACTGATCTATGATATACTAATCAAAATACATCCATCCATGTAAATAAATCACCATTTGGATGTCTCCAAAACAAAATTCATAAGTGTTTGTTTCCATTCTGCAATGAGAAATTTCCATAATTCTGCCAAAAATCAGATAAAATACCAAAATTGCCCCAAAGTCTTCAAAATTGGTTCTTTGACACCTGAAAGAGATAGGCTACACAGCTAATGAAGCTTCAGCCAATAAATCCAAGCTGTCCTTCTCCTTGAGCTTCATTTGCGCCTCTTTTTTATTTGTTTCAGCCTAATTTGAGAAATGGTATCCCTGGTACGATAATGACTTGTGACTTGTCATGTGCCTTTGCAGAAACTCATTAACTCTTGATAGCCAAAGCTCTCTATCCTCATTGATCTCCATGGCAATGAGCTCATCAAATGTCAACTCTTCAGATTGATGAATTTGTTGTTTCTCTTGCTCCAATGCCCTTTTTAGGCCTCTTGTTCTTGTTCTTTTTGCATGTGCTTCAGCCTCCATCCCCTGCACTTGGTCAACAACAACAATCTTCTTGCCGTTACCTTTTTTGCCTCCATGTCTAATTTGTATTTACTTTGGAGGAGTTGATTCACTTGCAATTGAAGATTTTCTCGCACAAGGAAAGTAATTCGGGATTGGGCAATGGAGAAGGCCTCTTTCACCTCTGCAATCTCTTTATCCTTCTCTTTGATGATGTCTTCAACTGATATGACCTCCTCATGTTCTGATACCTCATGCTCCATTGGCACTGATTCATCATGTTGTTGCAAAAGAGGTTGCTCCTCTATTTTACACTGCTCATCATGGGTGCCAATTGTAAGAAATCTCCTAGTAGACTTAGGTACAAAAACTTGCCTCCTCTCTCTCTCATATGTGTGAGCAAATCCCACAACCCTAGGGGCATTTGAAAGCTGAATAGCCATGCTAGAAGAGCCAATCTCCATTGGTTGTGGTTATGATGTAATAGGCAAGACAGAAAGCACTGCTAACAACCTCTCCAAGAAGTCTTCCCATGTCATGTTTATGGAGGACAAGTGATGCAGCACGATGAGCTTGATAAGCCCATGATGAAACAGACTAGTATGATGATCTTCTCTTCTGCTCTGAACCTTCTCATCCATCTTAATCAAGCTCCTGTATAAATAATGAGGCAAATCAAGTGTTTTGACTCTAGTAAAATGCATCAAAATCCTGATGTGATACTTGTATAGCCTAAAGAATCTTCCTTCACATGTAAAGTACTTCATTATGAACATCATTAGAGGAGCATACTTGTTTCTGAAGTTTCTAAAAGGAAAAATAAATTATGGATCATCTCTAGCATGAGGCTTTAGAAACTGCTTGTAGTTTTCAATGTCAAGATCCATACCCTTGAACCACTGCTCTCCATGAGAAGGGAAACCTGTAGCTGAAGCAATTAGGTCAGATGATAAGTTGATCTCCATACCTGCAAGAGTGACCTTTCCCATATTGTAGCTGGTTGCAAAAAGGCTGGAAAACTGAAGATGATACCCTCCTTCCATAAGCCTTTCACAAAATGTGTAACAACC